>PUFA01000031.1:9715142-10340162 GCA_003508835.1 Eonycteris spelaea | reverse complement strand
TCTCATGCTAGGTACTGTCGTATGTGAGCTGCATGTATTAGCTCATTTACCACTCACAACCACCCTGTGAGGCAGGCCCTATTATAACTTTCATTTTACTGGTAAAGAAAATGAGGCACAGAGAGCCTAGAAAATTTTCCTAAAGTTATACAGTAAGTGACAGAGCTGAGATATAATCCAGGCTGTCAGATTCCAAGTTCCATGCTTTGCATCATTCTGACACATCTATCATATTCATTCTTATTCTTGTCTGTCTGTCTCTCTTTTCTCTCTCTTTTTCTGGTAATATAGTCCCTCAGCTCAATAATGTCTCCCCTCTCCTCTGTCAAGCACTCATGGTGCTTAGAATCTATATCATTAGCTATTCAATTTCAAGGAGTCTTTTGAAAAAATAAAACGTTGTAGGTAATGTTAATATAGAAAATCTAGTCATTGTGAATTACTATAACCAGCCCTTTTCCTTCTCGCAGCTAATCCAGGAAAAGGTGAGTTTAGTAGAGAGCTGAATGAGAAGAGTAATTTTGGAGCCTGGGGAAGGCCTTGTAAAGGAGAGCTCTGGTTATCTACAGGTTAGAGTGAGCACCCCAGACTGACAAAGAACAGGCCTGGAGGGGGTTTCACTATAAGGAGATGGAAGCAGACCCGAAGTAGGCCATGCCCTTTCCAAAAGCCTAAATTTTGCATCTTGGAACACTCACACAGAATAAATATAACAGCCTGGTCTGAAAAAAACCTGGTGAAACTTCTCAGGAGGAAAGGCTCAGCCCTGCCAACTGCTCTCTCCTTTCCCAATCATAGCGCCTTCTGAGGACCATAGACAGTTTTAGTTGGGAAAGGAGTAGAGGTAATTTAATTTGAGCCCTTCATCTTAGAATTGAGGAAGTAAGGCTAAAAATTGCTAAATAACCTATCTAAGGTCATCACTGCTAAGTAAGTGGCAAAACCAGGATCGCAAACCTAGATTTGTCTGATTCAAAGCTTAGTCCCCACAGGTATTTGTCTCTATCCCAAAGAGTGTGGAGAAGAGTATTGGCTGGATCATCTGCACACTGAATAACCCGTGATTTTTAAAAAAATTATTGAAGTATAATTGACATACAACATTATATTAGTTTCTGCTATACAACACGATGAGTCAATATTTGTATATATTGTGAATTGATTACCACAATAAGTCTAGTTAACATCCCTGACCATACATGAATAACCCATATTGATTACAGTCTGCTCCTTCACTTGTAAGAAGTGCTATTAAGCACATTCAGCACTGTGAGTCAGGCAGTCCTGGGATCCTTACTGTTCCCATAACAGGAGAGGTCCTGACCTCAGTGCCTTATACAAACCCTTGTCCTGTCAGGTTCCCTCATAGTCCCTTTCACATACAAAAGTTCTGTTCATCCCTGAAGACTTTCTAACAGTGAACATCCAAGAGGATATCAGTCTGCTTAGACTGTAAGTTTTCGGAGTACAAAGTCTTTACATAAGTCACCTCCGAATCCCCTATAACACCACGCACCAGCTGCATGAAAGGTGCCAGTCAGAATTTGTTGGGCCGAATTCACCATCTATCTAGTCTACCTAACCCGATCTTCCTTGTCATTTGTCACCTCGTGACAGATGCTGCTTATTCCTTAAATCCGTACTCCCTTTTATCTCCTCATGTTAGCGAGGTGTCAACTTGACACATGGCTTCTCAGAGACTACATTTCTAAGCCTCCCCTGTAGTTAGATGTGGCCAGCCATGTAAACTAACTTCAGGCTGAGAGAATGGGTCTTCTGAGTCTTGGCCTTACAACATTGAATATGTCTCTTTTTCCTTTCTGAAGGCTGAAACATGGATGTGACAGTGACCCAGCTTTGATAATTCAATAGGGATAACACCCAGGAGAATGTCAGAACAATGGGATGGAAAGAACCTGGATTGCTGAATGACTTTATGGAATATAGCTACTTACCTGCCCTAAACCACCTTCTATCTCTAAATATTACATGAGGGAAATGTACTTTTGTCTTGAGTCACTATGTTTTGAGGTCTCTTAGCCTATCTTCTAATACATATTCTTCTAAATTGTGTTATAATATTTGCTACTTAACAATGCATGATGATCCAATGGAAAACTGTTTGTTTTATCCTTGTCCCCAGTCCTATCTATTTACAAGGAAGCCATGCCTCTTGCTAAAAGTGCCATATTTTTTTTCCTGTTTCCATCCTTTCTGAGTGCTAAGAACTTTAGAAGTATATTTCATTTAATCTTCACAATAACCCTATAAATTATCTACCATTATGCACCCTCATTCCACAAATGAGAGACAGTTCTAGGGTGGCTCAGCCATATAGTCAAGTTCTCAAAGCTAGTAGGTAGCAGAAAGGATTTGAAATTCAAGTCCACCTGACCTCGGAGCCATGCACTTGACCACTGCCGGAAAGTCATTGCCAGGTCCCCTGGGAAGGCTTCTCTGTCAGCCCTATAAGGATCTTGTTACAGTTATTTCCTGTGCTCCAACCCAATTACATCTCCTAATGAAAATGCAGCAAGTGACTGAGCAGAAGAAACTCTGTTTTAAAAGGAAAATCCTCTCGTTGCTCCTTAATTTCTGATTGAAACTTAGGATGTTCTATCGTTCCTTCTACAGCCATGGGAGCACCTCTCACACCTAGACTGTTATCGCTGTATTTGTTTGATTCATTGACTTCTGGAGAAGCTTGTGGTAGATCACAGAAAGCCGCAGTGAGCAGCTCAACTTATGAGAATGAGTAGAAAGGGGACAGTCATAAGATAACTTAAAATGCATTTGGGAAATAGAAGCTAAGAACCCATGGGAGGATGTGTAGCAGATCATTTGACTGCCCTGACCTGGACAGTCTGGTGGTTGGGGTGATAAGATCATCTAAGACTAAGTCTTTAACCCATTACTCTGACATTTATTGAGCACTTATTATGAGCAGAGCATTCTGCTTCTGTTTTGGTCTGGGTATAAAGAAGATTCATGTGAATGATTAAAATACTTGGAAAATAAAATAGTAATGAAAGAGAAAAGACAAGTCCAGTCACAGGCAAACAAAGAAATGGTACAAGTAATTGGTCTTAGGAGGTGAGATGAGGAAAGACCCCTTGTATCCTGAAGTTACCTGAGCTGCCCTTGGGCAGAGAGTGGGCTTGGAGCTGGTTAAGAAGTGAATAGTGATATTTTATGTGGCAGAAACTGCCTGAGCAAAGAGGTCAGAGAGGTGGAGAGAGGTGCAAGGAAGTCTCAGGGTGTACATGGTGAGGAAAGGGAGCTGACCGGAATGGAGGATACATGTCAGGGGATAGGAGGATGAATATAAAGCTGGGAGGGATGGGTTAAAACTAGGTCGAGAATTTTAATTGCACAAAGATTTCTCCCTCTCCCTGCCAGTTTGCATTCATGAGTGATAGCCTAGGAGATCCAAGCTTTACTGCACCCTGATAGGCCCGTCCCACAACTGTTGACTATTCAGTCAGCTATGCTGGCTCCTATAAAAAGAGAGAGAGGACCATCTTACTTTACTCTTTTCTTCTCATAGCTTCAAGGCTTCCAAAGAAATTATCAGTCTGCCCTTCTTACTTCTCTACCAAAAAGAAAAAAGCACTAATGTGATCAGTAGTGCAATGGGTAGATTCTAGTTATTTCCAAAATTCATCTTACCCAGGTCCCTATCTCTCTGTGGAGATCTTTATCTAAGTGTCCTTCTAGAAAACCACATTCCATCCAAGTACTCGCCTACACTTAACCAAGCAGGAAATTTCATATAACGAAGAACAGTTGAGTAAATATGAGTGGACTTGAGCTGTGCAAATGATACACTAGTGTAGTCCTGCCTCACTTCCTCTCAGCTTCATCTTGGATTTCAGACATGGATTAGGTAGAATTCTGGTTGGGCTTTGACTCACTTCTTGGTAAGTGATTCATGTCAAGCTTATACTTGCTTTTTTCTGCCCTGGGATGATTCTGTTGCTGTAAATGACTGCAGGGAGCTTACTCGGTCCACATGCATGCACAGCTCATAGTGGAAGGGAGTTAATACTCCTAGGGATAGTTGTCAATCACTGGGGGTGAAAGCTCATGATTAGTCCTTTCACCCGAAGTCCTTCGAGTAAACAGGAGGTCCTTGCATTTTTGAGTTCCTGTTGCCCACATCAACAACTTTGATCAAATACCCCTATATTTATTTTCTTTCTTGCCTGTCTTAATTTCCTGTCTTAATTTCCTAAACCTCTCACTTCTGCTCCTTGGAATCACCACCCAAATACCCGCATGCCGATAAGTCATTATAGGCTCTGTTTTGTCTAAAACAAAGGGCAAAAAGTGAACATAATGACAACATAGTGAATTTTCTATAAAGTCAAATTTAATCAGTAGTAGGGACTATCCTTTATTCTGAGATTACATCCTTTACTTGTATGGTAGCCGAAATGTTTCCCCTCCAAGATGCCCATGGTCTAATCCCCAAGACCTGTGAATGTGTTTCCCTACATTGCAAAAGAGTTTTGTAGATGTGATTACATTAAGGACTTTGAACTGGGAAAATCATCCTGAATTATCGAGTTGAAGTGGGGGGGAAGGCATCTAGCTTAGTCACAAGGGTCTCTAAAAGGTAGAGGAGGAAGGCAGGAGAGCTAAAGAAAGAGATGTGACAGCAGAAACAGAGGCCTGAGAAATGCAGTTTCTGGCTTTGAAAGTGAAGGAAGGATTCATGAGCCTAGGAAAGCAAGTGGCCCCTAGAAGCTGGAAAAATCAAGCAAATGAATTCTCCCTTAGAGCCTCTGCTACCCTGTCGACACTTTGATTTGAGCTTAGGGAGGCCTGTTTTGGACTTCTGACCTCCAGAAGTGCAAGCTAATAAGTGTATGTTGTTCTAAGCCTCTAACGTTTGCAGTAATTTGTTACAGGAGTAGCAGAAAACTTCAGTGCTTGGTGATAAAATGACTTCTCGTATGAAATAATACTACATGTCAGTTCCTCTTATTTGGCAAATAAGTATTCTTACTTGGCAAAAAAACATTGTCAGATTTGTTTGAAATTTTGCTGGAGTATGAAGTTCTAAAGTATGGGATTCAGCATAGCTAGCATAAGCTTTGGGAGATTTTTTTTTTTAAGAGGCTAGGTTTCTTGTGAACCTCCCAAACCATTTGGCTGACAGGAAAACTAGCAAAGTAATACTCATCCTGCTGACTCAAGGCTTAGCGCCTGAGACATAGTGATTAGCTTTTGTGCTAGATATTTTCTGTTTCCTCTTTCTCTACATATCATCTATTCTCTACATTTCTGTCTGAGCTCTGATAAGTTGATCTTTCTGGAACATATCAGTGGACTAGCCTGTTTCCCAACTTCCAGCTGGGTTTAGCCAATGGGAGGCACCTGCAGGAGATTAGAGGGTGGTAGGAGAATGAGGCTGGAGTATTCATTCACCCACCTTCTGCCCTTCAGAACTGCTGCAGGTGGCAGCATTCCTCTGCTGGAGACCACACCTCCTGTCAAGTGGTGTTTTTCCTACAGCTCCCTTCTCCAGATTTTAGTAACCTCTCCTCTCCAATAGCGGTAATTGATCCCCTATTGTTGAAGGCCCAGGGTCCTTCACTAGTCTTAGTAGCTTCTCTAAATTCTGATCACAACTTTATAAATAGTTCCTTTATTATACTCTTCTCAAACTACTCATTCTGAGTTTATTTCTTGCCTGAACCCTGACTGACAGACCAAGGAAGGGCGGGCAACTCTTACCTTGAGGGTTAATGATGGCTGAAGTAAGTTCCTTCACGTTAGTATTCCAGAACTCACAGCTGAAATTTCGGCCAGGCTGTGGCTTTAGGCGCAGAACGCTAGTGACCTGGTAGAGGCCTTCAGAGGTCTTCTTATGGCTTGTGTTGGCTGAAACACTGACATTTGGCCAGGACACTTCTGCCAGGGGATAACCTTCAGCCTGGCAGGTGAGCTCTACCTCATCTGTCCCTGGGACCTTAAGGATATAAGTGTTTATTTTCTTGTAGGAAGCTGGACAATAGAAGAAGAAATAGAAATAAGTTGTTCTTTTCTGATTCCCATAGAGCTCTGCACTCAGTGCCATATGAAATGAATAAAATGATCATTATCAATATTAAGTAATAATGGCTTTAATTTTTTATGCATTTCCTCTGTCCAAAGTATCATGCTATTTTATTATTGAATTATTTAATTCTGACAACAAATGGCATTGTTGATATTCTCAATTTTTGTTGGAGGTAACTGAAGCTAGAGAGATTTAGTATTTTGCTCAGAGTAACAGGGCTATTAACTGGTGGAGCCAATATTTGCACATTGGAAGTTTGATTCCAACTCTCAATAGTGCTTTATGCTACCACACTTTCTGGCTTCTTATATTACTGTAAATTATCTCACAACTGAGGACTGGAGAAAAGAGAGAAGATGGATAAATAAAATTACTAACTAATCCCTATGTCTCACTTTATTCAGAGTTTTTTCTAACATCTTTTTTCTACTTCTCCCTTTCTTCCATTCCCTGATATTAGGAATGAAAAAAAAAATGAAGACTTAGATTCTGTCTATAAATTGTCAAAAATTTTGTGTATGTATTATTTAATTCTCTTCTCTAGCGCATGCACAAGTACACACACACACATACTATTCTGTGCAGTATATGCTGAATGAATTAATCAGATTAATCCCTGCCCTCCAGAAAACAGATATAAAATAAACTAGAGTGACACGGAGAACAAAGGTACAAGAACATGTTATCCATCTCTCTCTTAGAGCTAAAAATAAATAAGAACTAACAACATATGTAGGTAGATACCAGGGAATGTGGAAAGGAAACCTGTTGACTTCTGGTGAAGGGAAGAGAAAGTGAACATGAGCTTTCATTAAGTAGGAAATATTTCCTTAAGAAATAGATTTCAAAACAATCTTCATAGTAAAGATAGGTATATGGTACAGGTGTGATCAAACTTTTTTTCTTAAATTGTTGGGAGGAGTATAAATGGGCACAGACTTTGTGAAAAGTGATTTTACATTAAATAATCATAATAGCCATGTGGAAAACATCAAATATGTATGATTTACTGAGTGTTTTCTAGGTGCTGAGCTTCATGCCATTTGCTTGTACATACTCTAGAGGAGGGAGGAATGTTCATGCCTCTCTCCATAGTTTTTGCCCCTTGAGCACCTCTCCTGTTTGTCCTTATATTATGAGTTACTATTTTGATTAGTTATAGCCAAAGACACTTACTGGGTTAAGTTCACTGGAGAGTAGGGTGACTGCACCTTCAAATGCTGTTAAAAACTGTGACCCTCTGTCGAAGTTCTTGGTGCAGTAAAGCATACTCAACTGGGCCTGTTGGCCTGCCTGCCTGCCTCAAAAAGCTCTGACATCTTCCCATCTCACAGTATTCCAGTTTCTGTGAGTGGGTGGGTGGGTGGGACAGATTTTCTTATCCATGAGTCTAGATAGATGAGTGATTTTAGGGCCTAATCTGCAAACCTGGACCCTTGGGTTAAGATGAGGGAGCAAGATACAAGAGGTCCCTATTCTAAGTTGTATTCTCCAATGTAAGTCACCAGAGAAGCCCCCAAATCAAGAGAGGGGAAAGAGGGAAATCATGTGCTCATCTCGTTATTAATTTAAAAAAATAGAGTTCATTTCCCATTTGGTATTGATTCTTGTGTGTATAGCTCACTTAATCCAGAACTTGGAGAGGAGCAGGGATGAGTGGCTCTAAAACCTGGTTCTATTCCCTTAACATACATTATCTCATTTAAACCATACAAGGACCCTAGGAGGTAGGTAAAATTTATATCTTATTTTGTAAAATTAAAAAAAAAAAACAACTGTAATCTGGTGTGGATGGGTAGGACTCATGCCGCTTCATGGCACAGTATTCTGAATTCTGCATTGGAATCATAAAAAAAAAAGATTCTGTATATAATTCCAAAAGTCTGGGGATGGAGCAACATAGAAGAGGGCTGTGTTTTCCAGGGAAACTTAGGACTACCCAGAACTAGTACATGAGGAGAATCAGGTTCTGAACCAGCCTACTGAAGGACTTGAACTAGTTAGACTCACCAGTTTCCTTGGAGCCATCTTTTGGTCTACCCCTAGAAATCAAACAGTACCTCAGTCATGCATTCTGAGTACTCTATCTTTTGTTTTATGTTATTTACCTATACTTTTTTCCCCTTGGTACAATGTCCTCCTGTAATCAGTTCATTCTATCATATTGTAAGCTATTTCTGAAGCTCTGGAGTCTCTGGGGGAGGTGGAGAACAAATGGATTTATAGGAGTAGTATGTTATGAGTGAAGGTCTGGCCTGCTACCGCAGGGTAGCTTGGGACAAAAAAAAAAAAAACAAAAACAAAAAAAAACGGATTTGGTAGCCAAGTTGATAGGTGATTCCAGAGGTAGGAGGGTCAGGAATCAGAAGCTGGGCTGAGGCTTTGGCTTGGGATATATAAATGAGGGAGCTCATGGAAGAGACCTTCAACTAAAAGAAATCAGCAAGGTTTGGGGCAGGGACAGGAGCCCAAATCTACATTTATACAGCATTAAAGACATCCCACAACCTCTTTTGTATTTGGGAAGTGGCTAGAAAGGTATCATTATCAGCCTCACACAATGGGGAAGCTGGACTGAGGGTGATATTCTTAGGAAAAGATGAGTAAATTTTTAGAATTTCAGAGGTGATTTTAAAATTCGACAAGCTCAACTTCCTGCTAAGAAATATCTTCTGCAGCTACTTCGCAAGTAACTTGATGAATGTTTCACACACACTTAGAAATAATGTGTATTCTGCAGTTGTCAGGTTTAAATTTCATATATGTCAATTAGGTCAAGATGGCTAACTGTGTTGTTCAATTTTCTATTTTTTGTTTGTTCTATCAGTTGTAATAGAGATTAGTTTAAATCTCCAAATATGATCGTGAATGTGTTTATTTCTCCTTTTAGGCCTGTCAATTTTTGTTTTGTATATTTTGAAGCTATGTTGTTAGATGTACGTACATTTAGGATTATTATGTGTTCCTGTCAAATTGATTTTTTATGATTGTGAAGTGTCCCTTTTTATCTGTAATAATACTTCTTTTCTGATGTTAGTAACCTGTTAGATATTAACTTTTGGTTAAATACATCTATGAATGGAAGCCCCTACTTCCAGAAGTAGTCATTGCCATGATTAGATAATAAGAAAGTTCGACTTTCATTGGGAAAATCATCTTTATGCCAAGTCAAATTTTGCTTCATGTAGTGTCAACTACAAGTACTTGTCTGATTTAGTAAAACATCATATGGAAAGCACAGTAGCTAAGAGTCTGAAAGGTTTGGGCTTCAGAGTCTAAAAGGTTTGAGCAGGCTCGAGCCAACAGCTGTTTATATAACCTGTTGAGCCTTCAGATTTCTCATTTATAAAATAAGTGTAATATGTTTCCTTAACAGTGGTGTTAGGATGATTAAATGAGTTAGATGCCTAGAACATAATAAATACTCAGTGTTAGTAATATTATATATTACTATTATATAATATATATTATATAATGCAATATATAATATAATATTATGTAATATATTATAGTAATACTGTTATATAATAGTTATTATTAGTATTTAATTAATAGTAATAGTAATACTGTTATACAATAATAGTAATTATTATTAACTCTTCCACTGGATGAGGCAGCTCTGCAGGTATTTGAAGATAACTGGCAAGACTCCATATAGTCTTTTCACCTCTAGATAAAACATGCCTACTTTCTTCAACCATTCCTCACAGGACATAATTGTCAGACCCAGTTCTAGATGTCAGTCTTTGGATTCACTTTTTGGGGCCAATTTAACATGACCTATGTTCTAGTATTAACTAAAGTATAGTGTGACTAATTCCTTCCTATGGGCTGAGCATACTTTAGGCCCAACACAGGGTTTTAATGCTGCTAAGGTCATAAAATCAGTTTTGTTAAATGAACAGTCTACTTCGCAGTGAGATTAGCGGTCAGTCACCCTAGTTGTTCAGTTTGCTATAGATCTAGTTAACTACACCATTATTCAACCCACATTTTATTACTTTGTACATAAGCTGTGTGCGGGTCTGTTTGTCCTCAGATCTAGTCCTCAATTTTTCTTTTCTGCTTTGTACCGCAGCAAGACTGACACATGCAGGTTGTGTATTCCAGGCTCTTCACAGCCAATAGGAATATGGTGGGAAGATGGGAGGGCTGGAGGAAGGGAGAAGTTAGGGTATTTCTCCCTCATGCTCTATGCTATAATGGCCTCTCCAGCAACAGCCACGTCTTCAACTACCCCTGGATAGGCCCACTGGGGTTTCAGTGTCTGTCATATGACTCTGGCCCTGGGTTCTGTTAACCCTGCCTTCCTCTTTCCCTCCAGCCGAGCAGTGGTAGCAGCTTCTTCCTATTGTTAACTGCTGATTTGCCTCCCTGTTCCCAGGTTGTAGCTATAAGGGCTAAGGACTCTTGCTCATATGAATAAGTTGGTGGGGACAGAAACAGTCGTGTTCCGGTAATGCCATTTTATTCTTTGAAAGCTTTGATTCATATAGCAAAAATTCATATAGCAAAAATTCACCTTTTATTGTCAGCTATTAGTTCTATTGGGGCATCCTTTAATTTTGTTGAAAACAGAGACTTGATACTTCCTGATTTGCAAAAGGATTTGGTAGTCATTACAGTTTGATAAGTTATCAATGTTTCCAATCGCTCTCTTGTTGAGGACTGTGGAGGTTTTCACACTGCTGGGCAATGCACTTATGATGAGTGGCAGGTAGCTTTTTATGAAGTGGGAGAATGCAATAATAAAAGAGGAAGTGTTCTAGGGGAACCCCAAGAGCTTTGCCTGGAAGGCACATTCTCAGGCACATTCACTTTGGGGAAAGAGTACTTGGGGAAGATCTAGAAACTCATTTTCTAAAACTACCTGTGCCCATACATTCCTTAGAACATCTTCGTGGTCCCCATATACTCCATATATCCCATATAGTTTGAAGACCATTAATGATCTAAGGAACTAATTAATTAGGATTTAAAGAATAAAACTTCTCCACATCTGAGCCATCCCTGTCTAGGTAAGGAAGCAGACAGAGTGTCTTCCTTGGTATGAGCAGCAGTCCTCAGCTGCAGAGAATTGGGATAACTGGCCCTAAATTGCCCAAAGACCCTAGATGCATTACAGTATTCAAATAGAGATAAACCAACATAGGGGCAGTTATTTAGTGGTGTAGGTACCAGAATACATTAGGGGTTCCTGAGAATGTAAAGTCCTCTCTCATCCCATTAATTGAACTCAGACTAACTTCAATGTATTGAAGTTCTCCCAGTTGGTGACTAGATGTAGAAGCGTGGTAAAGACAGAAGGCAGTTACATCCAGGCTCAAGGCTTTCCTGATGACTCATGGATAGTTGAGGTATGAGGAGGTCACTGGCCCTGTCACAACTGAGAGTCTCTGAATCAAATCTCTGGACACTCATTGTATCATACGCCAGGCACCATGCTCAGTTCTTTTTGTTCATTATCTATTTTAATTTTTACAATAATCCTATGTGGTAGTGCTACGATTGTTATTCTTTTATAAATAAGAAGTTTTTTTATTTGAAATTACAAAAGCTGAAATAACTTGCCCAAGGTCACAGGTAAAAACAATATTTACTCTCATGTCTTTTAATTTGTCCTTTGTGCCAGATCATAAAGTCATATTATTGTTACCGAGGTTACTGACTGGTCTTTAGGACCAAAATCCACAGACCCTCCAGAAGAAAGAACAGAGGCCTAATGGGAGATTGGAAGGAGGCAGAGAAAAACTGGCCTAGTTTAACTTAGAACAGTCAATGAAGGCTAAAGAACACAAGTCAATTAACAGAGTCAAATATATTTTTTATAGCTGTTACATGTCTTTCCCAAATGATCTTTCTAGAACAAATAGAACCTGAAGATTCTCTTCAGATTTGGGTTCTTTGCTCTGTCGTGGTGGAGAGAGCCCTGAACCCAGAGAAATGGGGACAGCTATTAACTGGGCTCCCTGGGGCCACCCACTTTACTTCTCTGGACTTCTACTGCTTCATCTGCAATAGATGAGGTTTGGACTAGAGTAGTGCTTCCTAATTTTTTTAGCCTGACCCAGAGTGAGAAAAAATATTTTACCCATGAGCCAACACACACCCACTTAAGAGTTTCACAAAAACAATAGTCAGCCCTCCTATAGGGCGCCCTGTGATATACTGTATCCTATTCACGTTGTTCATTCATTTTATGGGAACAAAACACCTACTTGGTTACTGCTCGCTAAACTGATATTTTCATCTATTTTTGGATGGCAAACCATGGTTTAAAAAACTCTGGACCAGAGGAATGAGCTGTTCTGAAAGAGTGGCTTAATAATTCTTCCTTTGAGGAACTGTGAATGAGGCAGGGCCTCTATCTCTGGCATCCTCCTACTTTTCAAGGTCTCATTTCCTGGCTTTCTCTACACCCGTTTATTCCTGCAACTCCTACCCAAACTTACACTTACCTCAGCTGCTTTATCCTCAGATGTCAAAAAATATTTCTGAACAGGTGCTTTTCTTTTCTGTGAGAAAGCTCTGTCTCCTTATAACCACCCTCCCAGCTTTTGCTTGAGCTCACTTTAGGTCCTGTGTCGGAGAAATGCCTCCACGGAAACGACTCACCTTTGACTTTTAGAGTCAGGTACTTGAAGTCCCAGGCACCCTTATAGATGATCACGCAGCGGTACTGTCCTTCATCTCTCACTTGGACTCGGGGGAAGTGGAATAAGGCTTTCCCCAGGGGTAGCTGCTCCTCCAGAAACGTGGCACTGTGTAAGAAGGTCTCATTTTCCACCTTTCGCAAACTGGCTTCTACGTGTCCAAATTCCACACGACCTTCGGTCTCAAAATCACACTCCAGGGTCGCATTGCTGCCGTGGTCTACCATGTACAATTCTTTAGGAACTGTCACTGTGAATAAAGCTGAACAGAAAACGAGACAGTCTCCCATTGTATGGCTTCAAATTTCAGTTCCGTACAGAGTGGGAAGTGAGGGGACTAACCCTACCCCCGTTTTCCAGGAAATACCTGTCACTATGTGGGCATTAGTTTGGTCTCCTTTCTCTCCTTTCCCCCTCCAATCTGGGAAAGAGTAGAATTCTTGATCTACTGCTCTGAGGTAGTTTGCTCCTCTCAACACTCCCCACCTGTGCGGTGATAGCTCTCCTGCCGCCTATTACCCAGGGTTATTTTATTCGTAGGGATCAAATTACAGCTTTCTTTGCAAAATACTACCTCCTCTCACCACTGATAGTAATAATAACAATTACCACGTGTTGAGTTCTTACCATGTGTTAGGCCTCTGCTAACACATGATCTCAGTTAGCCTTCCTAGGAAACCAGCAAGGTAGAACCACCTTCATTTTTAGAAAATGAAACTGATACTCAGTTAAGCAACTTGCCTATGATAGATAGCACAGCCAGGGTCAAACCCCGTAATGCTAAATCCCAATAGCTCTTAACCACCGCACCATATAAGCCCATTGTAGAAGGTTCTTCTTTTCTATCAACAAGGGGAACGAAGAATGGAACTAATATTAAGTGTACATATCTACTATGTACCAGGCACTGTGCTGTTCTTTATAATTATATCATTTAATCCTGAGAATATGACCATGAAATATGCATTATAATTATTGTTTTATAGTTGAGGAAACTGGCTCACAGAGGTTTGCTTCAGAACATCCAGTAGAGTTAAAATTCAGAGCCAGTCGTGTGTCTGGTTTCAAAATCTGTAGTTTCTAATGAAGCAGTGTTTCCCAAAGTGTGAGGACACACCACCAGAAGTATACAAAACGATTTTAGGTAGGGCAGATTCAAGGCCTAAAAGGAGGTAGATTATTCAGAGAGGAATTTATTCCCTGTTCAATTCTAGTCCATTCTTCAAATTACATATGATTTTCAACTGGACTCACATCTCTAATAATGGATATTTTTCCTTTTAACAAAACAGAAGCTCCCAGGCAGAAAACAGTATCTGAGTAGATTTTAACAACACCACTTTACTTTAATTGCATTTATTTTTGCTCACGCCTCTATTTACTAGTACCAGTAATACTGGTTTTCCATTTACCACAGGGTATATACCATTTCGTTCGAAAAATAAAAGCTGCGTTGATTTAAGAATTTTATAAAAACAATAGCATAAAGTGTAGTCAACATGGCAAAACTAATGAAGGAGTGCATGCATGTACACATAAAGTGTGAGAAACGGTACAAACTTATGCTGCTGCCATCATTAATGAATGGTTTATTCATTACGACTGTAGTGCAGTGAGATCTCGAAGTCGTTTCTGAATCATGACAAAATAGATCGAATTTCCTTAGTAGAGCTTGCTTCACTCATTCATTAACTGAATCAGTCAAACTAACTATTCGATAAATAGTTAGGGGGCGGTTTTCAAAGTATATGCTATTCGAGGAGTCATGTCTACATAAAACATAGTCTGAAAAGAGCATTGGATTTAGTGACAAATGAACCTAGGTTCAAATTCTGACTGTATTGGGATTAATCTTGATCATATCATTTAACATCCATGAGTCTCCTTATCTGTAAAGGTACAAGGTTAGCATCTACCTCTTAGGATTGTGGTGAAAACCAAGAGAAATGGCACGCGTGCAGTAGCTTGTTTTGGTCAGTTGTGGGTTGTCAGCAAACATGGTTCCTTTCTTATTTCTTGTGAAAGTGTTAGTCCATATAGTCCATATATGGAAAATGCATGGCCATTCTTTATTAACCATAATATTTTATTAACCAGGAAAGCTCATTCCCTGACCATTCTAGCATCAGATTTCACAGTGTAAGTAAATTTTGGATTTTCTGTTGTTTAACTGATTCTTATTACAATTCTCTTCTGACTCAAGGTTTTCCTTCTATTATCCTACAAGTCTTTGAAGGCCGTGACCAGGCTGAGTTTGTTCTGGTATCTCCAGTGCCTACCACCTACTAAGTTCCAGTTAAGGTTTTGGCAAATAAATAACAGAAAGAGGGAGAGAGAGAAAGAAAGAATGAACCTAACCATACTCTCATTTTCATTTAAATACTTGAGTTATGAAGTCCCCTTATAACTAAGACAGAGCCACCAAATACCAAATCTGTTCTGTCCTGAAGGATAATATTTATTCATTTATCAAATATCTATTAACCTTTTCCTATGTGTCAGGTTCAGGAACTTACGCTACTTTTACTCTCTTCATGGTACTTCCTTCTCTTATTTTATTACACATGATAAAATAGGAAACAGGGGAGAGAATAGGGCTTGCAAGGAAAGTTGCTGACTTTGAGGCATAACAAGAATTAATTAGAGGACTTTGGGTGTAACATCTATCAAATTTATTTAACAAATTTATTTATCACACTCATGCTTTCTTCTCATGAGAGGGAACGCCTATAACTTCCTCTGGAATTCCCCATAAGATATAGCAGAACTCCCCTCTTTACCGTCTGGGCCTTTGACAAAAATCCATTTTTGCTTGCTTCCCCCCATTGCCTTGTACACAGTGTATGTGTACAAGAGTTGTAGGCATAAAGTATACTACTTTATACTTTATCTTTTGTTTATATTCATTAGAGAAAAGAGTGATTAGCAAACATGAATTACGTATCTGAGTAGCTCTGAATAACTAGAAGATTAATTGTTATTTAGGAAGGCTTTTCAACATACTAATGCCTAAGGATCCTTTAAAATTAAATTCTAATTCTTTTGTGAGGCCAGCATCATTTTTGAAAATTTCCCTGGAAGCTTTTAATGTGCAAAGAACACTGAAAACTGTTGGCTATGACTTTATGATCTGACACTTGCAAACATATTTTATCATCTACCATTTAAAGTGTTGTCTCAGCTTCGCCTGGGAACTAGTTAGGAATGTAGAATGTCAGGCCCTGCCCTAGGCCTAGAGAAGCAGAATCTGCATCTTAACATCACTGGGGTGATTTGTATGCATATTAATATTGACAAGCAAAGCTATAACACTGGTTTGCATTTGGACTGTTAATGGGAAATAGAGTAATAGTTAACATTTATTAAGCACAATGAGCCAGACACTGGGCTAACCTTTACATCATCATCTCATGTAATGTTCCCAAAATTTTGTAAGGTAGAAGTTACTATCCCTATTTTATAGACAGAGAAATATGCCATATGGTTATTAAATTAATCTTCAACCTAGCATTGAACTCCTGAAGTTGTCAGACAAGGGGAAAAAATTGGAAAGTTTCCATGACTACCAAATTAAGCAGACAAAACAGGTTTTCTCATTCATTTCTGCCTCTTGATTAAATTAAAGGGTAAAGGACGTAGCCAGGGCATGAAAAATTCATACATGCAGGTTCTTTAGACAAATTTAAGCAACTGCCTTGAGTTATCCTGAAGCTTTTTTAAAAAGCATGTAATTATACATACTTCAATATTATATTGGTCCATCGAGTAAACAAAAGATAAAAATCTATGTAATCCAGTTAAACGTATATAGGATTAGGGTACATCTATAATGCTGAAGCCTTTTTGAAAGTTCTTGGGGATAATTTTGCATTTTATTTGCAAGCAGGCATCAGTGAGAGTCAGCACCTGTCACATCTCCAGGAAACACAAAATAAATCATTTGCATTACCTCCCAAGATAGCTTCCTCTTTAAACTAATTTTATACTTTTTTTTTTCCATTTAACAACAGAACCTTAAGTTTGTTCAGACTTCCAACCTAATGTACTTGAAAAGTGGGGTCTGCTTTAGACAGACAGTTTTCAGAAAACTCAAGTTTCTGGTTTAAGATAGAAGCTTGCTCTCGGCACTGACAAGGTGCCCTAAGAGGACCCATGCACTCCTCTTCATAGAAACATGGCATGGAGACTTTTTGTCTCTTAGAAATCTTTTTCCCAACCTGATTGTTTTTGCTTTGTATACCGCAGTGGTCAGCAGAAGTAGTTTTGGAGGCCGAAGATAGGGTAAGTAGAGTGACCCATGTTGTGGTCCCCACCTCAGAGTCACCTCAAGCATCACCATGGTTATGTGGCCCCTCACCCCTGGTTTTTATCCATCTTTGGTGGATGAAGAAGGAAACATCAATGAAAAGGGTGAGATTGGAGTAACTTTTTCCTCCAAACATGATGAAATACAAAAATAAATATTTCTCCTTAAATGTGTCTGGGTTATAAGATGTAAGGTTTTGCAATGAAACTATAAGAAAAAAGTGAACTATAGTGCTACAATAATAAAAGAGTATGATATATGTGGAAGGATATACACATAGATCAATAGAACAAAATGGGGAGTCAAGAAATAGACCCACACCAATATGGTCTATTGATTTTTGTCAAAGGTACAAAGGCAATTCAATGAAAAAATATATAATTTTTTTCAACAAATGAGACTGGAGCAACTGGATGTTCATATGCAAAAAACAAAACAAACATACACAAACAAAAACAAACAAACAAACAAAAGCTTCAACCTATATACCTCACATCTTATATAAAAATTTACTCAAGCTGGATTATAAACCTTAATGTAAAATGTACAACTATAACATACTTAGAAGAAAACGCAGAAGAAAGTCTTTTGGAGCTTGGCTGAAGCAAAGAGTTCTTAGATATGATACCAAAGCACAATCCAAAAAAGAAAAATTGAAAAATTGAAGTTAATCAAATTAAAATTTTTGCTCTGCAAAAGATGTTGTTAAGAGATAAAAAGATGAGCTGCAGACTGGGAGAAGATATTTGCATATCACATAGTTGATAAAGGACTTATATCCAAAATTATAAAGAACTCTCAAAACAATAATAAAAAAATAAACAACCCAATTAAAATTGGTCGAATGATTTGAATGCACACTTCACCAAAGAAGATGGCAATAGGCACATGAAAATATGCTTTTCATCACTAGATATTTGGGAAATGCAAATTAAAACCAAATAAGATACTTCCATGCTTTTAGAATGACTTAAAAAAAGAAAACAACAAAGTCAATACCAAGTGCTGGCAAGGATGTGGAACAATTGGAACTCTCATGCTTTGTTGACAGGAATGCCAAAATGGTATAGACCTATGGAAATGTTTAATGGTGCCTTATAACGTTACCATATGACCCAGCAATCCAACTCCTAGATTTTTACCCAAGTGAAATGAAAATCTATGTTCCCATAAAACTTATACACAAATGTTTACTGCAATTTCATTTGTATTGCCAAGAATAAGAAACAACCCAAAGGTCCCTATAATGGGGAATGAATAAACAAAATGTGGTACATACATACAGTAGAATACTACTCAACCAAAAAAAGTCATGAACTATTGATACATATGACAATATGGATGAATCTCAAATGCATTATGCTAAGTGAAAGAGGCCAGACAAAAAGAGTATCTAATGAATGAACCCATTTATGATTCTCTGGAAAAGATAAAACTATATGACAGAGAATAGTGTGTGCCTGGGCTTAAAAGTTAGAGGAGGGTTTTTTTTGTGTTGGTTGGTTTGGCAAGTGATAGAACTGTTCTGGATCTTGTTTTTGGTGGTGGTTATATGACTACTCATTTGTCAAAATTTATAGATGTTTTTATGAAAAAATAAATTTTACTGTATAACAATTTAAAATTATTCTAAATTTAATTACTTAAATTATTTCTGTATTTAAATCTTCAATGCAGAAATAATTTAAGATATTGAATTAAGTAAAATGAAGATATACTTATCAGTGCTTGCTAAAACCCACCACCCACCCTAAGAACTAGAACATTACAAATGATATATATCTACTGCCTCCACCAAAGGTAATCACCATCCTAAATATTGTGTTTATCATTCTCTTGCTTATTTTTTAGCTTTATCATATATACAGGTATGCCTAAGCAACATATTGTTTATGAAAAGGACACTGTGCTTATGTCATCTTCTGCGCTTGATTTTTTGTTTTTCCCTCAACATTATGCTGATAAAATTCCTATATGCAGTTGCATGTTTTTGTAATTAATTTATTTGCATGCTGTATAACACTCTATTCTGCTAATACACTGCAATGTGTGCATTCTCTTGTTGATGGACATTTGGGTTATTTTGTTGTTGTTTTTTCTGCAATGACTAGTAGTACTGCCACAAGCATCATTTTTAAAATTTTTAAATAGAAATTTACACAGAAAGGGTAATAAGGAATTATATTGATCTAATTTGTATCTTTTCCCCCTCTCTTTTTAATGAAGAGTGCAGGTCTAGGGATGCACAAGAGCAATTAGAGAAGTGAGCTCATCAGTTTGGTCGCCCTGATAGCCATGGCTCCTTTTGGGCACTGGATACTATAGCCTGATTGTTCTCATGTCTTTATAAAGGATACTTACACTTTAAAAATTATATTTTAATTATACAAGTAATACCTCTTGTAGGTTTCTTTTTCAGGTAGCCTTTATAAAAAATCTTTGAAATTAAAACTCTTTAATGAGGTAGAAATATACTTGTAACAGCCAGTAATCACATTTCCTCTCAAAGAAAAACTTCATCCTAAAAACCACATCCTCATCCTTGGCTTCAGGTAGGGGCCATCAATTTCTCCTTTTTCTCAGACCCCTCCCTTTATCTGTTCTTACCTGCTGTCTGTTGAAGCTGCATTCGCAGGCTGAAAATTAGCAGTAGGAGGAACATATTCTGTACTGGATCTGAATGAGAAAACTGAAAGTCTCAGGGCCTTCTGAAATTTTGCTGGGTCTCAGAA
Organism: Eonycteris spelaea; assembly: GCA_003508835.1. Classification (NCBI taxonomy): domain Eukaryota; kingdom Metazoa; phylum Chordata; class Mammalia; order Chiroptera; family Pteropodidae; genus Eonycteris; species Eonycteris spelaea. The sequence continues at coordinate 10,320,404 of PUFA01000031.1, read as the reverse complement.
TTTGGTGATTTGCTCGCTCCTGCAAACAGGGAAATGACTTGTAAACAAATCTTTGGGTGAAGCGGTAGACCATGATAGAGTGGAGCTGGGAGGAAAAGTTATTAAGATTGATTGTCTAGAAGAAAGTAAAGATAGGGTGAGAGGAAGCAAGACACTCTTTACCCATATCAATTAGAAGCTCTTCTTCCTTTACTAACGGCCTCTTCTGATTATGGACCAGTCCTCCGAATCATTCACACTGATGGTTATCTGTGTCTCTTTATCTCTTCCACCAAACTCCCCATAGTTTCAGTAGTACATACTTGAAAACCAATCTTGTTTGTCACATGAATAACCCACACTATCCCTTTTAGTTGGACTAGAACTCTGGGCATCAGGTACTCATAATGCTTGGTGGAACAGAGCTAGATTCTCAATAAATACTTGATAAGTTGACTGCGCAGGTAAAGTAGTGAAGTTCTTTTGAGTGCTGTGATGAAGTTTGCTCATTACCTGAACTACCTGTTACCAAAAGATTTAGACAGGGAAAGCAGAGAAATGGCTTTGTTGAGTGGGTGCCCAACCTTAGTCCTGCTCCACCTCCTATGTTTCTACATTTGTTCACAGGTTTTTTCTCACCCAAGAACTTCTCATGGTTGAAAGCAAAAGTCCAGGATACATGACTGTAGGCTACTATGTATTCCAAGAAGCAAAATTGTATTAGCCATAGAACCATTTCTTCAAGGGAAATTGATTGGAGCCATACATCTAAATCGGGTCAAAGTAGAGCTGCTCTGAATATAATGGAAAGTGAGTGGAGGATATGGATGAGAATGACATAATCTCATTTACACTTTTAAAAGAAGACTCAGCTTTGGTGTAGACAATAGACTATTGTTCGGAAGGAGAGTGGGTTGGGCTAGATTAGAAGCAGGATGATCAGTGAGAAATGTTTTTGCAGAAATGTTGATAGTTTCGATCAGAGTAGTAGGGCTAGTGGAGGTAAGAAATGGTCTGTTCAAGGCTTTTTATATTTTTTCTTTGCCCTTTAAATTTATTAAATTTTTCTAGGCTCTCAATTCTATTCCATTAGTCTGTGCGTCTGTTTTTCTGCCAATACCATGCCGTTTTGATTATTGTTGCTTTGTAATGTAATTTGAAGTCAGGCAGTGTGATACCTCTGGCCTTGTTCTTTATTCTCAGGATTGTGTTGCCTATTTGGGGTCTTTTGTGATTCCATACAAATCTGATGATTTTTTGTTCTATTTTTTCAAAAGCTACCATTGGTATTTTGATGGGGATTGCATTAAATCTATTTATTGTTTGGGTAATATAGTCAATAATTTTTGACCAAAGAGGCAAAAATATATAATGGAGAAAAGAAAGCCTCTTTGATAAATGGTGCTGGGAAAATTGGAAAGCCACATGCAAAACAATGGAACTAGACTGTTATCTGTCACCAAGTACAAAAATTAACTCAAGATGGATCAAAGATCTAAATATAAGACCTGAAACAATCAATTGCAATGAAGAAAACATACGTACTAAACTCACAGACCTTTGATTTAGATAGGATTATGAATTTGACTTCAAAGGCAAGGAAAGTAAAAGCAAAAATAAATAAATGGAACTACATCAAACTAAAAAGGTTCTGCACAGTAAAAGAAACTATCAACAAAACAAGGAGGCAATCAACTGAATGGGAGATATTTGCAAACAAAGTCTCTGATAATGAGCTATATCCAAAATATATAAAGGATTCATACAAGTCAACAACAACAAAAAATTCAATAAAAAAATGAGCAGGGGACCTTACCAGACAATTCTCCCAAGAAGACGTACAAATGGCCAAGAAATGTATGAAAAGATGCTCAACTTCACTAGCTATTAGGGAAATGCAAATCAAAATCACAATGAGATACCACCTCACGCTTGTTTGAATGGCTTTCATCAATAAGACAAGTATTAACAAGGGTTGAAGAGGCTGTGGGGAAAAAGGAATCCTCATACACTGCTGGTAAGAATGTAAATTGGTAAAGCTGCTGTGGAAAACAGTATGGAGCTTCCTCAAAAAATTAAGAATAAAATTACCATATGACTCAGCAATCCTTCTTCTGGGTTTCTACCTAAAAGTTTTAAAAACATTTCTCTGTAAAATATATGCACCCCAATGTTCATTGCAGCATTTTTCACAGTGGTCAAGACATGGAAATGACCAAAGTGTTCTTTGATAGATAATTGGATAAAGAAGATGTGGTACATATGAACAATGGATATTATTCAGCCATAAGTTGAAACGCTGCCATTTTTTGACAACATTCGTGGATCTTGAGATAATCATGCTAAGCAAAATAGGTCAGACAGAAAAAGGTGAGAACTATATGATTTCACTTATATGGGGGATACAAAACTGAAAGTAACAAATGGACAAGACAAAAACCTATAGACACAGACAACAGTTTCGTGGTCACCAGAAGGAAAGGGGGAAATGGGGTGATAGATGAGGGTAAAGGGAGTCAAGTATATGGTGACAGAAGGAGATTTGACTTTGGGTGGTAAACACACAATGCAATATACATATGACTGTATTATTGAACTGTACGCTTGAAACTATATAATTTTATTAAACAATGTCACCTCAATAAACTTAATTTAAAAAAAAAAGGAAAATCTAGGAAAATTTCTAGGTTTGGGGATTATGTCATTAGGGCAATGCAGGTACTACTTATTAAAATAGAAAAGACTGAAAGAGAAGCACATTAGGGAGCAGAAATCAGGGACTGTGTTTGGAATATGTTTGTTTGAAATGCCTATTAGACATCCAAGTGAAAATGTTTAGTACGCAGTTAGGTAACAAGTGGTCTAGAGTTTCGGGGCAGAGATATGACTTTGGGAGTCATCGATGTATAGAATTACTTAAAGCCATGGGGCTGCATGACATCACCTAAAGAGAGAAAGAGAAGAGAAAGTGTTGAAGGACAGAGATGAGGGGCATTCCAACATTTATTGATTTTTGAGCGGGAGGCCAGTAGCAAAGAGGATTGAGAGGAAAAGTAAAAAGGCAAATTGGCTAGGTCCTTTATTTTTCTGTATTCAGATGCTTTGACATCTGGGGTCTTGCTGACCATGGATGGATTGCCCTCCCAGGATTAAACAATTCCAATCCAGAGTTTACACCTCCAACCACCTTTAATGGACACTCAACTCTGGGCCTACCTGCCTTTAATCACCCTAGTGCCAGGTACCAGACAGTAAGGGACAGCCCCTATGTCTCAGAGCCTGCTAAATTATTCAATGTAGCCAATAATAAGCCTGCTCACCCACTTCACCCATTCTTTCCTGTGCAAACCACAATAAAGGCTCCTGTTCAGATTTTTCCCTTCTCCCTCTGCCTCCTATCTGACTCTGGTGCCCCTGTGGTGTGACATGCCCTTTTCTCTTGGGATCTATGAGTATAAAAAAATGTTTTTTTCAATGACAGTCATAGCTAAATAACAATAAAACCTAGAGTTTAAAACAAAGTGTCACAGAGGGAGTGGTCAGTCAGCCAAAAGCTCTTGAGAGTGGGACCTAGCAGTATGGAATTCATGGATAATCTGGTTAAGTTGGTATCAGCGGATTTGGTGATAATGAAAGCCTGTGTGGATTCAAAAGAAAGTAAGAGGTAAGGATGTGGGAGACAACAGAATATAGGCAACTTTTTAGAGAAAAATGCTAAAACGGGAGAAGAGAAATGTGGCCATAGCTCAAAGAGAAGGTGAGGTCCATAGTGGGCTGTATCCTTGCTTTTATTTTAAGGAGGAAGATATTACAGCAGGTAACAACTGGGAACAGAATCGAGTGCTTTCCGTTGGAAATGCTCAAGGCACACCTTAGCTAGACCTCAAGAACCTCTTTCTGATCAAAAATGCAAATATATTCGGAAAAGACATCTTAAGTGGTACATGCAGGCCTAGTACTTGTCTAGCATTTTCATTTATAGAGCACAGACGGATAGCACATAACATGTAGTTTCGGCACAGAAAGGACTTTCGACTCACCCATCACTGGCATTAACTTCCCCTTCTTCCTTGCCCATCCAAAGGGACTTCCCTTGCCCGCTTGAGCCAATTGGCCTGCTTGAACCAGTTGAGAGACAGACACTGTTGTAAAGGTACTTTCCACCCAGCAGCCTTCTTTCTTCTGGAAATAATGTGCCCCATGCAATGGTTAAGAGCTCAAGCTCTAGAGCCAGAACATCTAAGTTCAAATCCTGGGTCTATAAATTATTAACCTCTAAGTCCTTGGTCAGTTTATGCAAGCTCTTTATGCCCTATTTGCCTATAATGACAATAATAAACCTACCTCAAGCCAGAATCTTGGGTGTCATCTTAAACCTACTCAACTCTCATCTTGCAAATCCAGTCCGTCCCCCAGTTCTGTTAATTCTACTTCTTGGATAACACTTCCTCTTTCCAAAATCCCACTGCCATTGCCTTAATTCAGCTTCTTGTCATTTCTCTTTATACCATAGCACAGTCTCCTCACTGCCATTTTTATCCTCTAGTTTTGCTTCCATCTGCTCCATCTTCTGCTTCTCTCACCTGTATCTGATTCATTAACAAATCCCATAGTCCCTTCCTTTAAATATATATGGAATCTGACCACTTCTCACCACTTCCTTGTCAGCCTGAGCCATTACCATCTCATGTTGATTCCTGTAATAGCCAGATGACTGGACTCTATGATTCTGACCTTGCCTTCCTACAGTTGATTCTCAACACAGTTACCAGAATAATTCTTTAAAAATATAAGTCAAATCATGCTCAAAACCTTTTGATGACTCACTATATCACTCAGAGTAAAAATCCTGAGTCCTTCCAAAAGCTCAGGTAAGAGGGGCCTACCTGTACACCCAGACACTTTCTTTGCTCTTTCTGGTTGAGATTACCTTATGTAAAATTGTGACAGAACCACCCCGCCAGCATCTCCAATTCTCTTTACCTGTCTCTCTTTTTCAAAGCATTCCAACATACCACATAATGTACTTGTTTATTATTTTATTGCTTGTCATCTTCCATAAGAATATAATCACTAAAATCAGGGCTCTTTGTCTGTTTTGCTTTCTACTGTGCCTTTAGCCCCTAGAATATTGTCTAGCATTAGGTAAGGACTCTGTTAATATTTGTTAAATAAATTATCCCTTTACTTAGCAGGCAGAACAATCTCCTAAATACTGAATAATCAAATCTGACCATATCACTTCTGCTTAACAGACTTCAATAGCTCCTGTTATTTACAAGACAAAATTCTCCTTAGTGTGGCCTTTAAAATCTAAATCCTTCCCTTATCTGGCCCCCCTTGTCTTAGCCACAGAAAAATACATGCCCTTTTCATGACTAGGACTTCACAGGTGCTTTGAGAATTCTAATCTCTCACATCTGATCTCATCTTATTTTTTTCTAATCTTATTTTTTTCTCTATCTCGATTTCTTCATGTGCTTAAAAAAATAGTATCACCTCTTAAATATCTCCTTAAGTAGCCTCACATTCTTACACATTCAACACAAATGGATAAGAATTTCAGAAGTGTCTTAAGCTGCTTCTTCTACCTCAATTGTATCTGCTACTCACTTCTAGTGTTAGCACTTAAGTCATTCCTGGTATGTTAATTTGCTGCACTTCTGTCTTTCCTGATAAAATGAGAGCTCTTTGTACTTTATTAGGCCTTATAATGGACAAATGAGTAGTGCTTGCTTGCACACTTGATGATTTAGCGTCATGCTCAGGAATCTGAGACTACTGGCTTCCAGTTGGATCCTTTTCCCTACTGGAGAAACAGAAGCCTTATTTTGGTTGTTTATTTTAGCCCCAAGTAAGAAAGAAATTTCCATTAGAGCCACTCATAATGAAATGGGCTATTAATACGGTGGGGAGGTCATCATCCCTGGAATTGTTTAAGCAAACAGAACACTTAGAAGTCAGAGTTCCCACAAGAGGTGGAAGGTGATCCCTTTTAAAATCTAAGATTACATACAAGGTTGTCTCCCAAAAGAACATTTCCGTAGGTATCTCAAGCCCCTCACCAACCTCTTTCAAAATGTGACTCAATCTTGATAAGATTCCTGCCCTCTAGGTTCTTTAGGAGAACCCCATTTTCTGAAAGAGCAGGTTCTTGGAAACTTTAATGTTAGGGAAGTATGGACTCTTTATACCCAGGCAGGCAAGACTTGAAAGAGTTATTTAGAGAACTTACAGAGTGCATTGCCAAAATTAATAACTCAATGCAGCATTTATAGAGTATCCACATGTAAGGCACTCCTTCAGCTAAATGAGCATTGCCCACTCCATGAGATGAAATTCAGCTATTCAAACAACCATGCTTCCCCTTTAAAAGTTATCTTTATTTTGGACATAGATATCTTACTGTCTATGCCTGTGTGGCCATTCATTTTTATCTTCATTATATATTCCTTATGTACATGTTCATTTTTAGTACTTTTCAGAACAGAGGGTGCTCACTGCAGCTAGCTTTTATCAGGCAAGGTGATCTTTAATGAATACCTTGGAATGTGAGTAGAAAAGTAGGTTTTAATCAAATGATCAGTAGAGCTGAATTTTTTAAGTTCTGGATAATTCTTAATGAATTTCTGGGTAATTCTTAGCAATTCTGCCTATGAATATGATATAGCAGTTGAGGTCAAATCATGATCTGAAACAGCAGAATGGCATAGGATATAAGATTTGAGACCTTTTTTGGTGGCTCCAGGAGCCAAGAAAGGCCCTCTCACGTCAAGAAATGCTCAGGCTTGAGAGTGAGAAGAAGCAAAAACTCTTCTTTTTACATTTATAGAAAGTCCTGCTCAGATTGCTGCCCTGACTTTGCTCTCCCCCAGGCCACTAAGCAAGCTGGAGAAGACTCCGAGCTAGGCATCAGGAGACACTAATTCCAGTCCTTGCTCTATTCCTAATGCTTTGGGAACTCACTCTTCCCTGCCCACAAAAGAAGAATTGAACTAGGTGATTTCCAAGGTCCCTTCCATGTACCGTGTATACAACTATTGATCTTCACAACCAGTCTCAACCATTTTGTTTCAATGCGATAGGTAATATTCAAGTGTAGAACATCCCAAGGTTTTTGGTGAACCGTGAACATTTTTATTTTTTTAAGATATTAAAGCATGATTCCACTTGTAACTACCACAACTTTGCTGGCATGCTGGTAACAGTTGATCACTTCAACAGGACTTAAGGTAAGTTAACATATATAAGACTTGCCTTATTCTTTTACTCCTCCCCTCTAAAAGGCGGTTTAGAAGGTGAGTGAAAATGACATCATGGAGATAATAAGTGAAAAATAAATCCCAACTTATAAATATGTGTATTTATATATGTGTATGTAAATGTGAAGCCAAATTTTGATAATTTAAGCACTTTCTTGTTAGTAACACAAAACGATGCGGGGATTTGCATAACCTTTGTTTCCTAGGTTTTGTCAGAGCAAGTGGCCAGAAATGTGATGTTCTGCCGGCCATGTTCTCAGCTAGGGAGGAAAGACATGGAGAAATCCTCAAGAGTCTATACGTATCATCAAGGGGAAGGGTCCTACTTCTATGAATATCTTCTTTTTTTCTTTTTTCCTTTGTTTCTCTACACTGACCAAGAGATTAAGCTCCACAAGAGCACCGATTGTTTCTCGCTATTTCCCAGCACTCTAAATAGCTCTTGATACACGGTGGGTCCTCATTAATACTTGTTGAATGACCAAATACTGTTCCTGTGTGGTCTAAGAGCCACAAGTGGCACTTTTGATGTGGTGCTTTGGGAGGGGTGGAAACTGGAAATCATTAAGTTCTCTAATATCTGAAGCTCTTGACCAAACCACAGGCAGAGAATAGACTGCTTGTGGGTCCTTAGAGAAGGTATGTGAAAAAATACTTTGTAAATGGAAAGCATTCTTCACGTTCATTCTCATCATCACTTACAATGGTGACTGGTGATCTTTGCTCTAAATTCCATGATTTCCTAACATGACCACTCCTTTCACTATCCATGAAGATCTCACTTGGTAAAAGCCTACCCAATCTTTAAGACTCACTCAGGGCCACTTCCTTCATAAATCTTCCCCCTGAGCCTCCCAAACAAATGCTTCTTGAACTGTTTTACCTCTCATGGTACTTCTTGTCAATTTATATTTAATGGTTTATGTCCATCTTTCTCCTTAGTAGATGTTTAGACCTTATTCTGTTTACTTCTACATAAGAAGTATTAATAACAATTTATTCAGTTATATCTGAAAGTTGTATCTTTCCAGAAAAAAAAAAAAACAAGAAAACGTTTGTAATTCTGAGACGTCTGTAAGCAGAAAATGAGGAAAACTTTCCGAAGCAAAATTTGCAAGAGGATCAAAAATCATTGTAGGTACTAGAAATTTCATTTTCTGATTGCTATAGTCCCAGTTTCTTGACAATTTACCTATCTGCTAAAATCTATTTGTGAACTGATAGATGAAATGAAATGTATGGTGCTACAATAATGTAGAGAGGTTTTCATTACTTCTTTCTTTTCTTTTCTTTTCTTTTTCAAAATATTTACTCTGTATTTACTATGTGCCAAGCTCTGGTATGCAGAGATAAATATGACAGTCACAACCAATGCTTACAAGAATTCTCTGATCTTAGAATAACCAAGACATAGACATTTTATGGAAATATGTCAAGAAACCTGGCAAACAATTACTTTCAGTAATAATAACCAGAGCAATAGATCATGTTTATATAACACTTTATTCTTTGCTGAACATTGCCAGTCTAATTTCATTTGACTCCTCCCTCTCCTTAAGTGTCTAGCACAGCTCTGGGTATCTACAACCTTAAGAAATACCAAACTGAGTTGAAATATTTGAATTAATCACTGTTTTTGAAGTAAAGTGTCTAAGAGAGGAATTGTAATTAGCAATGTTTAAAATTTCCATTTGAATGACTTTAGGCAAGTAATGCAGTTTGCCTCAGGCCCTACCACTTTCTATTGTATTACACCCAGCTGGATTCATACATTTTTATTGCCTACGAGTCCCTACTGGACATTTGAGTCAAATTATCCATAGTGGCTCTGCTTTCAGAGGTGCATGAGTAACCTTTCAGTATAATTATTGCATCTCTAAACCATCTACAGCATGAATAAACTACTGTAGCCTTAAAATGCTATTCTAGTCAGTTTAACTTTAGTTCAAATTTAACTTAAATTCAAATTGCCTCTCAACTCTTTAGCCAATAAATACTTTACTCCCACTTTTTGCAAGTCTTTGAATTAGACTGGAGAATCTATAGAAGGATTCATCTAAGAAAGGATCCCTGCCCTTAAACACATTATAACACAGCCAGATAGTTAAAAAAAAAAAAAAAAAAAAAAAAAAAACTAAAAAATACACACACACACAAAATACTAATAAATGGTGCAAAAAATTTTGCATAAAAATGCAAAAACCCTGGTCTATGGCCATGCCACCCTGAACAAACCCCATCCTGCCTGATCTCAGAAGCTAAGCAGGGTCAGACCTGGATAGTACTTGGATGGGAGACCACTTAGGAAGACCAGGTGCTGTAGGCGTAAACAAAAATCAAAAATAAGGGATTGTAAACTGACAAGGTCCTTGCAATCTGTGAAGTCAACTAAGGGTTGCCTCACCTAAAAAAATTTTTTAAAGTGCAGAAACCATGAAAGTCGACTGGAAGAAGAGAGACTTCCTGGATGAGTGGAATTTGAACTGAGTCTTAGAAGCACTGGTAGGATTCACAGGGTTGGAGCTACTCTTGTGGGCACTGCAGATGACCCAGAAGCAAAGTCTCAGAGGTGCGAACACACAGCGCATGTTGAGGGGGAAAATGAACAGCATAACTGGGCTGGAAATATAATTGAGAAGAGAATTTTGAGGGGTTAATGCCAGGTAGAGCTGCCAATAGAGGACAGGGATAGTCACTAAAAAACCCAGTGACAATACTACAGGAGTGTTTGAAAAACATTAACTCTGTTTTTTGGGTTTGGTTTTGTTTTGTTTGTTTTTTAGTATGAATAAAGGGAGAATGGAATTGAAGGCCAGTCACCCAATTAGGGGCTTATTGTATTCAACCTGCTGTTTGATAAAGCCCTTGGTACAGAGACAGAGAAAGGGAAGGAAGGAAAAATTTAATAAAACAATTGACAGAACCATTGACAAAACAACTGGATCAGCCATTCAGGGAAGAAAGAGAAGCAACAAGTTGACTTGCAATTTTGAGACCAGACTATCAAAACAATATTGATATCATGGGGGCGGGGCAGAAAACACGATAGCAAGAGCTGATGTTTAGAGGAAAGACAATGAGTTGGGTTTGAGTCGCGAAGTAATACAAGGCATTCAAGGAAAATGTAGGTGTGGAGTTTGGAGCAAAATTCAGGGCTAGAGATAAGGATAAAGAAGTTATTCCCAATATGGAGATGGCGGTTGTCAATGGGGAGTAAATTAACTCTTTGAGTGGGGAGAATTTAAAGAACGAGGAGAAACAAAAGACCTGAACTCTGAGGAATGCTCCAAAATTTGGAGAGTAAAATTTGGAGAGAAGAGTGCCGAGAAGAATCGGTCCCCCGTCACAGTGTCTCCAACCCAAGGGAGGAAAGTCTCAAGGAGCAGAGGTAGTTGATAATAGAGAGGTCTGGAGAATAAGAACTGGGAACAGTCCCTACGGGTGTTAGAGAGGGTTAGAAGGCATTGAGGTGATTGGATTGAATAATCTTTCACATTCCTTTATTTATCCTGCAGTTCTGTGAGTTGATTTGAAAACTAGGGGAAACACAAATAGAGCAGTAGAGCAGGATGTGACAGAACAGGAGGCCAAGCTGCAGTTGTTTCAGTATAGGGTAACCCAAGTATGCAGCAGTCGAGGCAAATGTTATATTTGGACATTGCCATATGGAAAAAAGTTAATGCACAACAATCTATGTATCACTGTCCAAGGCATTGTAAAGTAAGTCAACCCTAAAGCATGACCTGTAATAGCATCTCTGAAGACACCTGCACCATCTTCTTCTTCAATCCCCTGTGTATTACACAAACACCCCACCTCCAGTGATTCACCTGCAGTTTCATCAAATCAATTAATTCAACAAATTAACAAGCACCCAAAGAGCTCCTATGTGTGTTGTGAGGTACTGTGCCAGGCACTAGGGATTCAGAGAACCTAAAAGGTGTGGTCCTTGCCTATGAGGAGCTCCAGTTTGACAGAAAGGCTCACAGACTGGAGAAGCCCAGGGAAAAGACCCCTTGAGGCAGCAGACCAGGAAGATCCTGCTGATAGCAAGAGTTCAGGCAATGAAAGTAAATAAACCAGTTCCGAGGGGCAAGAGCAATATGATTCATTTTCATAGTATCTTAGGCTTGGGAGGAAGCTTGGAGAACACTGGCATATGAGTCTTGATACAATCGTGTGATCATTACTCACACCAAATATTCTTACTGTGCATTTTGTCAATTTATGTCTATCATTCCCTTCCACCAAACCATAGAATTTCAGGGTTAGAAGGCCTTATTAATAGGCAATTTTGCTCAAGCCTCACCTCCCCACTTCAAACCTGTCTCACATGAATCCACTGTTATCTCTTTTCTACCATGTGCACCCAAGAGGGAAGCAATAAATAACAATAGTTGCAATTTTCCTTCATTTTGCTAATCTTTCCCTTATCATTTTATATTTAAAAAATAAACATTTTAGTAGGCCCCAAGTCACATTTTTGTTAAATAATGATTGCCTACAGTATAAGATAATGTAATTATAGTTTTGATTTTTTTAAAAAAAGTTTACCCTTAGAGCATAGCTTATAAACACAGGCTAGACTGGAATGTTGACTGCCAAAAGGATGATCACAAACAGATGTCATATGTAGGAAAAAAAAAAATTTTAAGTTTCATTAACCCACCCAAAATTTTAAGCTGAAAGACAACCTCAAAAATAGTCCATTTTTTTCAGTACGCATTTATTTTGTGCAGAAAAAATATCTCACCTCATAAAACTGCCCAACAAGAATAATAAGCGTAGGTACAGGCAAGAGAAATCTTACTATTTGGGGGACAGAAGGAAGTTAGCTTATTTGTGCCCCTGAGCACAATTTTTGAGGCAAAATTTCTCCTGCCTCCAATGATGTGGAGAGAAAGTGTGCCCCTACTTACCCCACTGTGACAGCCTCATCCGGTTCTACAACACCAACTCAAAAAGTACCAGCAAAATCTCAACGCACTCGGTACTCACATCAGGACGTGGCGCTGCTCCTCAGGCAAAGACACGAAAGGAAAGAAAACAACAAAAAGTTGCTCTTTCAATTTCTTTATAGGAGCCAACAAAAACAGACAAGAAAACAAAAGTAAACTGAATTAAAAACCAAAAATAGACTGCTGTAACAACCAGGAGCTCCAAGCCAGGGTTCCTTTTAGCTGGCAGAGGGACACACAAGGATGAATAAGGAAAAGACATCAGGTATTGGCGTAAGTACGTTAAGCAAGAGAAGGAAAGATATCTTCACCCAGCTCAGGCTCCCTTGCAACATGCTGGTAATTAAAACCAGAACTGTCTGTGACTGAAGCCCAGCCTGCGAGACCTTCTGGTTTTGCTTTCACATTTGCCTCTCTGAATGCAGCTGTTGCACGGTGGGCCAGGGCTTGTTTTTAGGAAGAAGGTCCAGGCTCATTTTCTGAAAGGAATTCAGATGAAAGGGAGGTTGTAAGCTACCGAGTAAGACATTTTCCTGCCCCACCTCCCCACCATGTCACTAAATAGGAAAGAAATAACTGGTGAGACGGCTCCTTATTGAGAAAAAAGTTACTGAAGGCGCAAAGTTCAAATTTCAGTAAGGCCTAAGGCATCAAGTGGGTCGCCCAGGTGCAGGACTGGCTCAGGAAATGAGAGTGGAGGAGGTGGGGGTGGGAGAGATTGAATTGGTCCACCTTAACAACGAACGACAAAAAAGGGGGAGTAGAGGTGAGAAGGAGGTTCTGGGGGCCTAGAGGGAACATATGCTGTCCTTTCCCCCACTCATTCGTGGGGAGAAGAGGACGCTGGACACATGTCCTTCTAGTTTGAGAGTGCCCTCACATAGAGATTACCACCTGCTTCTTGCCTGAGGTCTCTGAAGGGGGAAGGTTCACTGGAGCATCCCCTGCCTGGGTGGGGGCTCTTTTCAGGGATGAAGAAAATGGGAGCACCCCACATCCCAGGCCCCTGATCCCTCAGTGACCGCTGAAGACCTCAACAGTTACTGTGACTTCAGATGCCACAGACGGGAGGGAAATCAGAGGCATAAGAGTCCTAGGTCCTTAACAGGCCACTGACTTTAGACGGAACCAGCTGGAGCCTGGCAGCACGCGCATGTGTGTGTGGGGGGGGGGGGTGGATAGTAATCTCCTCCCCCACTCCAAGATGGCAGAGTCAAAAGTTTAGCCTGTTCTGAGAGAGATCAGGGAGATTTGAAAGGGACATATGATTGGACCCTCATGTGTGCCGGAGCCAGCCGGCTAAAGTCCAACAGCACCTAAAAGAGGAGGGGGGGGGGTGAAGCCTAAGGAAAAAAGAAGAAAACAGGAAAGAACTTTTGGGAGGGCATACAGTCACTGCTACAGCCTAGAGTTTATTTAGTATAGCCTTTTTATATCTTTTTGAACACAATAGCAAAGCACAGAGCACATTACAATAGGAATGCTGACATTTACATAAGTTCCTATACATCCTTCCCTCAGGGTACAAACATCCTTGCTTTCTGTAAAACATTCCACTGTCTTAAAAGGATTCCCTTGGGAGGCAAACCTCCCCTCCAGGGTCAGTAATGTTTAACTCAACACCCTGCTTCCTTGAACCATTGTTTAAGCAGCCTCAGCAACAGCTTTATGGCTATAAGCTATGGTGACTTCTTCAGTGTCTCATAATGGCTCCCGGCACATGTGAGACTGGACTCTAGCAGTTCTTCAAAGTCTTAAACATAGAGTATGACCCAGCATTCTACTCCAAAGTATAGAAATAAAAATATATGTCTACACAAAAACCTGTACATGAATGGTTACAGCAGCATTGTTCATAATAGCCAAAAAGTAGAGAAATAACTCAACTGTCCAGCCACTGATGAATAAACTTTGGTATATCCATCACAGTGGAAAATAATTCAGCCTTGAAAAAGAATGATGTGCTGATACATGCTACATTATAGACGAACCTTAAAAACATTATGCTAAGTGAAAGAAGCCAGTCACAAAGGCCATATATTATATCATTCCATTTATATTAAATGTCTGTAGTAGACAAATGCTATTTGGGCGTATGGGGTGAGATAGAAGGGTGCCTGATAAAGGGTTGGGGTTTCATTTCGGTATGACAAAAATGTTTTTAAATTGATTGTAATGATTGTTACACAACTCTGCACACATACTGAAAACCATTGAATGGTACACTTTAAAAGAGGGAATTGTATGGTACGTGAATTATATCTCAGAAAGCTATTAGGACACGTGTGATTAGACTGGGTCATAACAAGTGACCTGTACATTATAACCTCTACATTATGGACTGAGATAATGATGAAGGTCACTCTCTACCCAGCTGGCCAGTAGCTTTGACAGAATATTGTTGACAACAGTTATTAGAAAAATAAAACAATCAAATTGGTGACATAAGGATGGCTGAGCATTTGGAGTGGGTCTAAGAGATCTCAAGTTAGTTACCTCACGTGAGAGAGTGCAGAATGTAACCGTGGGAGCTGATGTGTATGTGGGGAGGCAGAGAGCATCTTCAACCATGTAGCCCAGAGAAGTTAAGAGAGTGACTGAGAAAGAAGCAAACGAGAGAGGCAGCCCTGACTAGAAACCTGGTCCCTGTTCCAGGCACTTCCTCAATCTGGGTTGTGGTGTTAGCCTCAGGTTTAGCTAGATACCTGTGTGGAATTATGCTTTTTGCTCAAGTGGGTCTCTGTTCCTGCAGACAGTTCCAAAACACACAAAAAAGCATAATAAGTGTCTGAGATTTATTTATCGTTGCATGCTGACTCAGGCCTGACTTCGTTTTTAAGGTGGATAGGGTGGGGGGAGGGAGGAGGTGAAGGACAAGGTAGACTCAAGGAACTAAATAATCTATGTACTTCCCAAAGCCTCTTCTTTTTCTTGACCCTGGCTCATCTCTGGGAAGACAAGACATCTGGGTTGGCTGTAAGATGAACCAGGTGTGGTCCTAGCAACTTGGGCCTAAAATTCTGCACGCACCCGATTTCAGTGTCTGTGCGTGGGGGTGGGTTTTTCCCACACCAACCAAGCAATTTTAGGACACCAGCTGCATGTCTTACAATTCAAAGTCAACTCGTTTCTGACGTTATCTTCCTGGAAATAAAATCAGGTTCCACAGGTTGAGGACTCAGTGTCACAAGATGGCTCTCCGGTTTAGATGCTAATTGCAAGTCTAGGTTGTGACCTGTGCTTCTGATTGGTCAGCGACAGATAGAAGGTTCTCATGACCCTTTACTTAGGCTCAATTAATTTGCTGGAGCAGCTGACAGAACTCAGGAAAACTGTTTACTCACTAGATTATTGACTTATTACAAAGGATACTAAAGGATAAGAATCATCAGCCAAATCAAGAGATCCATTGGGCGAGATCCCTAACAAAGTTGCTTCTCAAACAAAGGAGCCTGGCTCAGCACTCCGGCACAAAGTGTTCTGGTTCCCTAACCTGCAAGCTCTCTGAAGCCTTTGCTTTTATGTTTTCATTGGCTGTTGGTGATTGATTCAACTTCCCCCTACCTCCTCCCAAGAGGTCAGTGGGGTAGGACTGACAGTTCCAACTCTCTAATCTCTCAGTCGGCTTTCCTGGCAACCAGCCCTCAATCTTTGGTGTGTGCAACTGCTACTTCATTAACATAAGAAAAGACACCTTTATAGCTCCTAGAGGGAATTCTAAGGGCTTTAGGAGCTACATTCTAGACATGGGTAAAAGACCAAATAACATATTTCTTACTACAGATCACGATGTCACAGCTGTTTCACTCAGAGACTTCTTTCCTAACGGGGTCTGATCAGGTCAATATGTTCCCAGGACCAAATGGAAGAGGAAGTCTATCTCTTGAAGCCTGGACCAATATCTTTTGGTCTTAAGATTTGGGGAAGCAGATGCATTGCTTGGTTCGAGGGGAGGGACATCTGAACTCAATCTCAGGTAAAGGAAATCAGAGGTTCTCACATTGACTTTTTGGTTTCAACTCGTTTCTTTTTTTAAAAAGTGAAATGATGATTAATCTCTCAAATACAGTCAGGGGAAGGAGACTGCTGACTCATGTTTTGTAGTCAGATTATTGATTCCCAAACCTGGCTGCACATCACAATCCCCTGGGGAACTTCAAAAACATAGACACTACCACAGACCTTTTGATTTAAAGTCTCCAGGGAGGGGCCAAGAAATCTGCATTTTTCAAAAACTCTGTTGCAACCACCTAATCTGAGAGAATCCTTTAGGGAATCCCTAAGTTTGATGACGTTGGTCACAGTAATCCTACTAAAGAAAAATGAGTAAAAGGGAGAGAAAAAAAGGTTAGAACCCAAAGACAAAATAGTGGCTATTTCAATATGTGGTTATGTTGGTGGTAAAATGCCTGAACTAAGAGAAGGAGTTTGACATTTTATAACTTATACAGAAGGCCTAGAATTTTTTGAATTAGGTAATTAACATAAAATAGGGTCTGCTGGTCCTTTTTGCTTAAGTGATATGTGTGGACAAAAAAAGGGGCCACATATCAAACCTGACAAGCTCAGAGGAGGCCTGCGTGGAGGGCCTTGGAAACTCAGAGACGGAAAGTAACCACACAGGATGACCTGAACATAAAAATTCTTAACTAAAAGCCCTGTGGCTTCCTTGACATAAAAAGGTCAGTCTTTAAGTGAGCCTGTGTATTATCTTGTTGTTTCTCAGAGGACTCATCTTTGAAATGTCAGAATAATCTTTTCGAGCCCCTCGGGGCGCAACTGCTGCATCAGAGCTAGAGAACTCAGAGCCCCTCGTTGTTTAATTCCGTGCATACGGACTCTGTGTGCTGCAAATGTCAATTAGTAACTCTCTTGTACCCACCAAGGTAAAAGAAGTCTGTGTTTCTCCATTTCGCCCCTTTATCTAACCCCAGAGATTTCCCTGCTTTGCTTTCTCCTGCTCCCTTAATCTACCATCAATGGATTTCATGTAACCCCACCCCCAACCCCCACTCAACACCTCTTCCTTTTATTCTAATGTATAAAATAAGTTGCAACCCTACAATTCTCTGGAGCATTTTCTCAACCCATTAAGATTTTGCTTCCCGGCAACTGTCGTCAGCTTGGCTGAAATAAACTAATAAACTCATAAAACTTCTCTATAGGTTTGGGCATTTCTTACATCAACACATGTTAAAAATTAGTGACTTCTTTCTTTGATGACCATTCTTACTCTAAACTTGTTGCCAGATGAGATGGAAAACAGAAAACAAAAAAATAAAGAAATTAATATGAAAGCATTGCTTTCCCTAAATATTAGTCCAGAATCATAAGCACATGGCTGTAATTCCCAGTTATTCAGTCCACGAAGGATTTTTATTAACTGAACAACATTATGTTGCAGGCACTGAGGATGCAGAGGTTCACAAGACATTGTCTCTGCCTTGAGGGGCTCATATCAAGTATAAGGGGATGACAAATGAACAGAATTATCATGCAAAGTGGCAAATGGAGGCACAGAGAATGCCCAGCTGTCTTCCAGCCTGCTCTGACACTGGCCCACTGGGGGCAGGGGTGGGGCACTGGGGCCTGTCTCAGCCTGAGACGGTGGAAGAGGGCAGTATAGGAGCCACAATACAAGTTAGTACTAGGTCTATGTGTGATGTAGAGAGAGGACTAATCAATTCTCAACTGAGTGGCTTAGAAGGCTTCCTTGGTTTATAAAATAAGAAACTGAAGCTTAGAGGGTTAAGTAAACAGGTGGCCTGCAGGAGGCTGAAGAGCCTTCAGGAACAGCAGGGAGAAGAGGACAGGGTCCTGAGCCAGTCACTCCCTCCCTTGCTCCTTCTCATAGCTTAACCCTTTCCCTGAAGATACGGAGCAGGCAAACTGCATGTGGAGCAGCGCAGGGGCCATGATCAGAGGCCTCTGTTCGAATCTGTATTTCATCTTATACCAGCCCTGAAAACTTGAGCAATGGACTCTCTCTTTTGGTGTCTGTTTCATTATCTGTAATAGAGATCATCAAAGGCCTGCCTCATAGCATCGTTGTATAAATAGTTCAAGACAGAAAGTACTTAGAACAAGGCCTGTTGGCACATAGTAAATGCTCAATAAATGTTATATTATTTATATGTTATTACCTGGTTGGTGTGGCCAAACCCAAAATCTCATTTCCAAAATATGATTAAAACCTAGCTCATTTTTCTCCCAGACGGTCAGTTTGTGGGAGGGCAAATATTTGGAGCTGTCCTGCAACAGGTTTCAAACATGTTTCTATGCTAGCAGATAATTTTTGAGGCTTAAGAAGGGACTCCGTGAGAAAATGCACTAACCTGTTTGTTAGTATACCAGTACCGTATGATTTCTTTGACTATCTGGTTCTTCTAGGAAATTCGGTGAGGGAAGTTCATTGGCTGTAATATGTTAACTTAACTTTTGAGGAACCTTCTTTTAAATTTTTTTCAATTATAATCGGCATACAATATTATATTAGTTTCAGGCGTATATCACAGTGATTAGACAGTTACATAACTTATGAGGAAATCGCCCTGATAAATCTAGTATCCATCTGACACTGTGCAGTTAATACCACGTTATTCTACATTTAAGTAAAATCACAGGGCATTCACCTCTCTCTGTCTGATTTATCCCACTCGGCACAATATCCTCTCTGTCCCCCATGTTGTTGCAGATGTTATTTATTTATTTATATGGCCGAGTAATGTTCCGTGGTATATATGCACCACCTCTTCTTTATCCATTCATCTATTGATGGACACCGAGGTTGCCCTCATACCTTGGCGATCGTAAGCAATGCGGCAACGAACATATGGATGCACGTGTTCCTTCAAAGTAGTGTCTTCGGTTTGTTCAGCTCAATATCCAGAGATGGGATTACTGGGTCCTTCTTTGTCTCTTGTTACAGCCTTTGTTTTAAAGTCTATTTTGTCTGGTGTAAGTATTGCTACCCCAGATATATATATTTTTTCATTTCCATTTTCATGAAATCTCTTTTTCCATCCCTTTACTTTCATTCTGTGTGTGTCTTTCAGTATGAAGTGAATCTCTTGTGTTCTTATGTAAGTCTTGTTTTCTGATCCATTCAGCCATACTATCTTTTGAGTGGAGCATTTAATTCTTTTTCATTTGAAGCAATTGTTGATAGATATGTAGTTGCTGCCATTTTGTTATTCATATTTTGATATATATTTTTTTCTTCTTCTTAAAGAAGTTCTTCCAACATTTCCTGTAATACTGGCTTGGTGCAGGGCAGTTCTAAGTGCTTTATGTATATTAACTCACTTTATTCTTTTAACAATCCTAGGAGGTAGCTCTGCTCTTTGGTTCCATTTTATAAATAGAGAAAGCGAGGCACAAAGACAGTAGATAATTTGCTGATTATCATGCTGAGTAAATAAGAGAACTGAGATTTAACCACATTGTCTAGCTCTGGGTTTCCTTTATTTACTAGTTTCTCTTCATGTCCGTAATAATGGGCATCTGTGATTATATATTCAACCAGACACTCCTGAAGTAGTAGTAGTAGTGTGTGTGTGTGTGTGTGTGTGTGTGTGTGTGTGTGTGTGTGTGTTGGGGCAGCCTTAGAGAAGCTAATGAGAGTTTTTGAGATTGTTGGAAAAAGTGAAACCTCTTAAGAGTGATCAAAAGCTGATCAATAAGAGGACTGAATGAAGCCTCTCCAGGCCTGGGAATGGGAAAGAGAACAACGTCTTTAGTGGCAGAACCCTGGGGATTCTAGCTGGGAGATTTGTGACATTATCTGACAGAGACATGTTTTGCATTAAAAGTAGGTGTATAAGCATCTTTGCTTTTACTCTTTGGAAACTCTAGTTCCTTTACTTTCCCCTTCCTCATAGGCTGCAACTGCTTTGCATAGACATACACACTCTCTCTCTCTTGCATGTACATGTTCTGTGTGTATATGTCTATATATTTATATCTATATTTATCTATGCATACATACAGATGTATTTTATACACATATAATTTGTCTACACAAATTGGTAATTTTCTAAAAATGTTATTAAGTAATCAGATGTGATAAACATTTTACTCCATGCACTCCATATCCAAATTCATGAAATTATGATCTCATTGCTCAAGAAAACAGAAAAAATCGTTTCATCAAATAAGACCTAAAGACTGCCGAGGCCCCGTCAAAAGGTCTGAGCCATAACATGATACAAAGAATGAAGAGACAGGGATGCTGGAAAAAGTGATGGAAAAGTGGACAAAATCAACAAGTTGTCATGCAGTGGATGCAAAGGAAAGGAAGTGGGAGCACTGGAAGGGCTGGCCTGAAGGCCGGGGGAGCAGCACATTTCCATTATGGATGTAACAGCCAGGATATTCACTCCCTGTCCATACCCACAACTAGCAGGCAAAACTCCTCCTCTCCTAGCAGGAGAGAAGATTTTAAGGACGCTCATGGTACTTTAACTATCCACAAGCTCACTTGTAAAAGACATTTGGTATGCCTTTTCAACAGGTGTGTGTGCGCAGGTGTGTATGTGAAATTACTCATTTCCAGCAACTTCAAGTTCAAACCAGAGCATTTTTATTACCATCCTGATTTTGAGAAAGCCATCTACTATCGTTAAATTCACTCCTCAATTCCGAGTTGTAACTCCTCTCTTCGTAGTCACCAAACTCAAGGCTTCCCTGACTGTCCACAGAAATTCCCAGTGCCTTCCTTTCACACAATCCAGGGGAAATATCAAAAAGAAACTTTTTTCCAAGCTCTACGACCTACATTAATAAATTGCTTTTAGTAGCAATTTAGATTCTCTGGATCCACTTTCTTCTAAAGTCCCAATTGTCTTCACGACTTAATCCTCTTAATTAATCTACCAAGAAACACCAACCCTCTGTGAAAAAATAAGAAATAATACCTCTTTTTTTAGGCAATATAATGAAATCGTTTTGGAACAAAGAGGGATTTGTATCTTTGGATTCTATGACTGTCTAAGATCTCTAGAAAGGATTTAGTCCTATTTACAAGGATCTGTAACCTACAACCAAAGAGCACAAATGAGAGTGGGCTAAGAAAGGGGAAGGAAATAGAGACCAAATGCCAGAGCTTCTTCTTCTCCTTTAGCACACAGCAGGAACATACATATTCCCTGTCACAGAGCAAGGCAAGAATGCCTGCTCTTACCACTTTTATTTGACATTGTATTGGAAGTTCTAGCCAGAGAAATTAGGTAAGAGAAGAAATAAAAAGTGCCAAAATTGGAAAGGAAGAAGTAAAATTATCTCTGTTCACAGATGATATAATCTCATATGTAGAAAACCTTAAATATTCCACACAAAAAAAACCCTGTTAAAACTAACAAATGTACTCAGCAAAGTAGCAGAATACAAAGTCAACACACAAAAATTAGTTGCATTTGTATACACTAACAACGTACAATCTTAAAAGAAAATCATTTTGAAAAATCCCGTTTACAATAGCATCAAAAAGTATAAAATATTTAGGAATTAACTTAAGAAGGCGGAAGACTCGTACAATGAAAACTACCAAATGTTGCTGAAAGACATGAAAGAAGACATAAATAAATGGAAATACATCCCACTGTCATGGATCGGAAGGCTTAGTATTGTTAAGGTGTCAATACTACCCTAAGTGATCTACAGATTCAATTAAATCTCTATCAAAATCTCAGTGATTTTTTTTTTTTTTTTGCAAACTAAAAAAATTCATCTTAAAATTCAGACAGAATATCAAGGGACCTCAAATGGCCAAGGCAATCATGAAAAAGAAAGACAAAGCTGGAGGATTCCTACTTTCTGATGTCAAGCTTACTACAAAGCTACAGTAATCAAGACCATGTGGAACACAGGCATAAAGACAGCCGTATAGGCCAATTGGATAGAATAGAGAGCCTAGAAATAAACCCTTGCATATATGGTCAAATGAGAAAAATTCTTGATAAATGGCGTTGGGGAAACTGGATATGCACATGTAAAGGAATAAATTTTGACACTTACCTAATACTATATACAAAATTAACTCAAAGTGGGTATATGTTATTAAATGCAAGAGCTAAAATTGTAAAATTCTTAAAGGAAAATAGGGCGAAAGTTTCACAACATTGGATATGGCAGTGATTCCTTGGTTATGACACCAAAGGCACAGACAACAAATTGGACTTTGTGAAAAATTTTAAATTTTGTTCATCAAAACACAATGTTAAAATAGTAACAAGGCAACCCACAGAAAGGGAGAAAATATTTGCAAATCATATGTCTAATAAAAGACTAATAACTATAACTGCTAAACTCAACAAGAACAAAACCAACCTGATTAAAATTGGACAAAGGACTTGAATAGACATTTCTCCAAAGAAGAGAGAGATGGGAGTATCTTTTGTATTGGATAAATACCTACAGGATGGAAGCCTTTGTGGGTGCCATCATATGACGAGGGCTGCAGATAAAAAAAAAATTACAATCTCAAGTGTTCTAGCCCCAAGACACAAATTTCAAACTCATTGATACTGCTTTAACAAAACTTTCTAGATGTAAAAACAAATGAGCTAATCAATGTAATAGAACAGAGTCCATAGATAAACACATACATGCATACAGATACGGTCACCTGATTTATGATAAAGGTGACACTTTGACACAGTGATGGAAAGGATGGCCTTTCTAATAAATGGTGTAGGAACAATTTGTTATTCATATAAAAAGATGTATTTTGACCCCTACCTCACATGATATGCAAAAAGTGAATTCTGGAAGGATTGCAGATCTAAATGTAAAAAAATAAAACAATATAAATTTTAGAAGGAAATATGGAAGAGATTTTCATGATTTTGGAGTAGGCAAAGTTTGCTTAAATGGAACACACAAAAAAGTACTAGCCATAGAGGGGAAAAAAATGATAAATCAAACTATGTAAAATTAAGAACTTTTGTTTGTGAAAAAAATCCACTAAGAGAAGGAACAGACAACCCACAGAGTATAAGATATTTTCAATCCATATATTTGACAAAGGACTTATATCTAGAATCTGTTAAGCATTCCTACAAAATCTATCTTGGTAACCTAATAAAAAAACGGACAAAATGTTTAAAAAGACAGTTCATGAAAGTTTATTGCCAAATGGCTGATAAATATACGAAAAGGAGCTCAACTCTATCTGTCATTAGGGCAATGCAACTTAAAACCATAATATGATACCTCTATAGATCCACCAGAATGCCTAAAACAAAAGAATGTGGGGCAACTGGAATTCCCATCAGTTCCAATCGATGCTGGGAATTCAAATTGGTACATTTTCCAGCAATTTCGCACTACGCCGCAGAGATTCCATATATATATATGCATACCAATGATTCAGCAACTGAACTCACCAGGTATACGTTGAACAGAAATGAGTTCAAAGATTCACCACAGATGCATGCCAAAATATCTATAGCAGCACTAGTCAGATTAGCTCCAATTGCTTGGAAAAACAAAAATATACAAGCAAACAAATGTCAGACTGCTTCTGGGGTTGTCCAACCTAGGCATCTATCGGTATATACTATATGACTCCCAAAGCATTAAATTTTGAAACTTCTTAATTATCAGATTCAATCAATTATTCAGGTGTAGTGTAGTGTAGAGTTTTAGAGCATGAAGCCAAACTGTGTTTGCATAGCTTACTAGACACATGATTTTGATCAAATTACCTAAACTTTCTGTTCCTCCATTTCTTCATCTGTCAAGAGTAGATGATTATGACAATACTTTCCTGATAGAGATTTTAGAAAGACTAAATGAATTAGTAAAGTACTCAAAACATTGCCCAGCATGTAGTAAATATTTTTTAAAAATTAATACTATTGATTAAATAGTCTCCATCTGTTCTAGTGCTGACATGGCACCAGAGCAGGTGAAACTATAAAAATAACCACATCTGGATTAGAATCCATGAGGCACCGAAATACATGAACTAACTCTCAAGGGTTTGATAAAATCTAACTCAAGTAATAGCGAGTGTAGAGATAAGTTCAAATTGCTTCAATTATTTTCAAATGTTAGTGTATTTTGTTTGTTTTGGAAGGAGGAGTTGTTATGCCCATAACTCCTAATAATATGTTTCAATTTTTGTATTTTTAAGGGCAGTGTGAATGTCCGGGTCATCTCTGTATTCTCCATAATGCCTTTGGGGTACAGAAAGTGCTCAACGAACGTCCAATAAAAAAGTAAATTCTCATTTATGGTGTGCTCATTTCTATGTAGTTAGAAACCAGGTTGGGTCATTATTTTGTTATGTTTTATTTTCAAATGATAGAAATTTAACCTGAGGTATAAAAAGAGAAATTCCTTTCCGCTAAAAAAAACTGTTCTGAAATTAGCGAAGAATGAGGCATCTTTTAAAAACAAACAAACAAACATGGTTTATCCAAATAAACATTTACTAAGTTGTCCCTAAGTAAGTATCATTATCCTATGTAAGTAACTTGTATTTTACATTAACCAACATGAGGAACCCAGATGAATCAAAAAGGATCAATGTCAGAATTTTAAATGTGCAAATAGAAAAAGAAAAAAATTCTTTCCAGTTAATTTGAACCCTATGAAAAAATTCCAGAATTATTAAAACTATCAATGACCATCAAAACAGCACAACTTTATTATTACTATTTTTGTTTACGCCTACAGCACCTGGTCTCCCATCCAAGTACTAACCGGGCCCAACCCTGCTTAGCTTCTGAAATCAGCATTGATAATATCAATAAATAAATTGATTGCACCATGCATCATCCTAAGCACTTTAGATATGCTGCATCACTTAGTCTTTATTTTACCCATTAGAAAACAGGCTTAGTGAAGTTAAATTACAGACCCCAAACCACAGAGTTAAGAAAATTGGAACTTTGGTCTTTAAAGCAATCTCCCACTCTTCCCAAATATATGTTCATCTCTCAATACAGCTAGCTGTTTTCCCTTTCATTGTCACCTGGAATGAAGCAACTTTTACAGCAGTGGTATGTACAAACAGGTGTTTGTTGTTTTGTCTTGTGGGTTTGTTTTCTTCTTTTTTTTTTCAGGTCTGTACGAGAAGCCTGAATCATTTTAACCATGTTTTAAAGTCCCCAAACACCATTCGGTGTCCTAAAAAGAGACCTTTTTTTTTTTTTTTTAATCTCATATACATTAGCATTCACAACTTTCCCCAAGCTTGCTAAGTCGTCTGTGTCCAGAAAGGAAAAGAGGTGGTTGACAGATGAAGCCTGTTTTCAGTTACTTGCTGTTGCTGATGGTTTTTTTCCTTCATTATCCAAGCTTGACATGGCGTTTTTTTTAAATTCTCACAACAACAAAACTTCTTCTAATCAGTTTCAGTTAGGTAAATTTTGTTGTTTATTGAGTAACTTCTCCACAATCTTTCCCTTTTCATTTTTCATCACTGCAGAGCATTCAGGCGAAAACAGCTTTTTGTGTCTTGTCAAAGGCTTGATGCTTGATCTTGAGATAGCCAGAGTTTCCCGTGGAGAAGCCAAGATGCTGAAAGGGGAAGCCTAGGTTTGGGGAATTTTGATAGTCACCAATATTCCCTACAATGCTGACAAAAGCTTCACCTTGCTCTTATGCAAAAACTTCATGTTACACTCAGTCCTCAGACTGGATAA
Source organism: Eonycteris spelaea (assembly GCA_003508835.1). Lineage (NCBI taxonomy): Eukaryota > Metazoa > Chordata > Mammalia > Chiroptera > Pteropodidae > Eonycteris > Eonycteris spelaea. The sequence continues at coordinate 10,294,553 of PUFA01000031.1, read as the reverse complement.
ATAGAAGTTGGGATAGTTTTTTGCAAGCTTTCTCAAGGTCTAAAGGTTTTGGTTACTTCATATGATGAAAGCATCTTTCATATTTTTGACAGCATAAACAGTGGTTGACTTTGTCCATTTGTTTGTTTATAATAGTATCATTTAAGTCATGGATCCAAAACCACAGCTGCTTCCATAGGCTATAAATGACCAGATCATGCTTCCATTATACTAGAGCTATGCTGGGAGTGAGACCAGTGAAAAAATAGGAAGAAAAAAAAAAACAAATGAAAAATATTTTTCTAATCAGTTGGATTCAAGTCCAGACTAAAATCCAGCAGAGGCTGAATTTAGTTGTTCAAACTTCCTCATCACTGATGTTTGTATTTGGTCTTGTACATTAATGAAAGTTATCATTTCCTTCAAAGAATGTGTAAGTCCCTGGAGGGCAGATAATAGAGCTCAGACTTTTAAAAACTATAGTTTATTCATTTAGAATAGATAATATATTTACATGATTTCAAATTCAAGAGATGATACCAATAAAATTCTCCCACTGGAAACCCGATATGCACCCCAAAGGCAACCAGTTTCACCAGTTTTTTTATGTATCCTTTCTCATATATACATTTTGCATATGCAAGCAAATACACATCTACATTTTTCTAGTTCAAAAAGTGCAAAACGTTTATCTGGAAGGATACATGGGGTATATAACATACAAATTAAGTGTACACAGTATACATACTAAGTACCTAGTATGCAAAGTAAGTATTTATAGCATACATGCTGCATATATAATATAGCGTACAGTAGCACACTGTACTCTGTTCTATACCTTTCTTTTTTATTTCACAATAAATACATCTTGGAGATCTGTTTCATATCAGTACAGAAAGAACTTTCTTATTTGTTTATGTGGCTGTCTAACGTAGTATTCTATTGTTTTGATGTGCCACTACATTTATTTAACCAGTTCCCTATTGATGGACATTTGGGTTGTTTCCAGTGTTTCACTATTACAAATAAAGCTGTAACAAATATCTTTATACACATGTCATTTTGCACATATGAGAATGTAGCTGTAGGGTTAACTTCTAGAAGTGAAATTGCTGTGTCACTTATCGTTTTAATAGATATTGCCACATTATCCTTTTCAGAGGTTATACTAATTTAGATTTCCACTAGACATGTAAGGAACTACAGATTTTTTTGATCACTAAACTTATCATTTATGAAAAGAAATAGAGCTGTTTTCTACACTGCTATGGTCTGAATGTTTTGGTCTAGTCCTCCCCCAAATTCACGTGTTGAAATCCTAATGGTAGAGATGATGATATTGGGACAATGGGGACTTTGAGAGGTGCTTCGGTCATGAGGGTGGAGCTCTCATGAATGGGATTAGTGTTTTCATGAAAGAGACCCCAAAGAGGTCTCTTGCCCTTTCCACCATGTGAGAACACACTTGAACCAGGAAAAAGGTCCTGACCGGACCTTCATGCTGGCGGCTCGATGTTGGACTTCTCAGTCTCCAGAAATGTGAGAAATATACTTCTGCTGTTTACAGGCCATCTAGTCTGTGGTGTTTGTTATAGCAGCCCAAGTGAACTAAGACACACATCATCAGAAGTAGGCTCTTCTCCATTTCAATCTCCAGGGTCCAAGTTGAATCTGGCCTCCTTGCTAACGTCGCCTGTCACCCAGGATTTCCTCCTTCCTCTGTTTTACAGCATCTGCTATCCTCTCTTTTCATTGTTTTGAGACATTTTCTTAAAGTTTCATTCTCTAACCATTAAATTATTACTTAATTCTTCATGAACTTATCTTTTATCTCCTCTGACCATGACAGCATGGTCATGACAGCATGAACCACATTTGCTATTTCTTTAATTTCCCTGCAATGCCCTGTAAATGCTGGCCTGTAGAAGATGCCCAATGGTAACTGTAACCTATTGAGATGTTTGTAATGAATTGTGGGAAATATGAGTGGAATCTCACGTATTAAAGTGGTACTTTCTCTGTCTCAGTTTTGGCATGGACTGGGGAGGGAAATAAACCCTCACAACAAAGAGAAAGAGAGCATAGATGGAGGGAAATACACAGATAAAAATCAGATTAATATATTGAGCAATACTGCAATCCTGCCACAAAGCCTTCTACTTTAAACCCATTTACTTCTTATCTTGAAAATCATCCCCTCTCAAAATGTAGGCACTGGAACACTTCTGAACTGTTTCACCACCAACGTAGTCACCTGAATTTGTGTCAAAGCATTAAATATAGAGTGTGTGATACTTTGGCTGGTCTGTAGCCTAGTAATCATGCAAATTTAGAGACTGGGTGGATATTCACGTCCCTTCACCCCCCTTCAACCAGGTTGCTGCTGCCCAATTCCTCAGGCCTATCCTTGCAGTGATGTCCCTTCTGTAGGGTCAGGTCTTAACATTTATGACCCCTACCCTCACCCCATCATCCCCTGGTTTGTAATTTGACCTGAAAGGCCCAACTCCCCAGCCTGACTCTCTCCTCAATGAAAGATGGAATTTCCTATAGAGGTCACAGTGACTAGAAGGAGGAGATAGGGAATCTGTGTTTGCTGATAATATTTTCTTGAATGGAAATAGATATTCTGAACTTCCTGTCTACCCAATTACCTTTTCTACTATAAAATCTGCAATCCGATAATAAATTGCTAGGGAAATAGAACCAAAATATAATAGCTTTACTACAATTAAGAAATTAAGAAGTGTATATTTCAATGTTTGGCTACTTACTCTCCACTCAAAATTAATGTAACCTGTCAAGATGGTGGAATTAGTAAGTTCCGTGCTGCCTCCTCTCATAACCATGTCAAAATGACAACTAAACTACAGAACAGCCATCATTGAGAGTTGCCTGAGGTCTAGCTGTACAGAAGTAGTCTTACCACTGGGAACATAAAGAAGAGGCCACCTGGAGACCGGCAGGAAAGGTGGAGACTTGGAACAGGCTGGTCCCCACACTTGCGTGTGTTGGTTGAGAATCAGTAGGGTTATTTCAGCTGCAGAAGTCCCTCCAGAAGAGCATACCGGGCTCCCCAGCCCAGGATTCCAGTGTCAGGAAGAGAAGTTCCCCAAAACTTCTGGCTGTGAAAACTAGCAGAGACTGTGGCTGAGACAGAGAGAGGCTAAAGTCACAGATGTTCCTCTTAAGGGGCTTGGGCATACTCACTTGCTGATGGACTCACGCACTATGAGCTCCAGCGCTAGGGAAGCAGCTTGAAAAGCACCAGGGACATACCAGGTGGAACTGGGTTGTTTGGCTTCAAGGCAAGGGCTAGAGGGGCAGCTTTCTCCTTGACAGGAGTGCTGGTAGAATCCATCACTGCTGAGCCCTCCCAACTCCTGGCACACAGATGCATGTGTTGCCGTATCTAAGTCTCCGTCAACCTGGCTAAACTGATTGCTCTTTGGAGATTCCCTGGGACCCCATGCCTCCTAACTTGCCAGCCCACCCAAGCTGCCTTCAGTGACTTTCCTTACAAATGGCCTGTCTTGGCTCATGCTCTGGACTTTCCTAAAAATCTGTCAAAGATGCACAAAACCCAAACGAGTAGCATCTGGCCTTGGTGTGCCCCATACCTCTTCCTGAGCAGCCCCAAGCCCAAGACTAGTGGCAACCATCCTTGGTTCACAGCTTGACCTCTCAAGGCACCTCCAAGCCTGGCTTGGGTGGCCACCATCTGCGGATTGCTTGCTGACTCTTGCCAGGTGGCCTTGGGCAGGGTGCCTGCTGAGGCTGAACTTGGCCTGTGGCAGGGTCCTTCCCAGGAGGCCCTGGGACCAGCACAGCTGGTGACAGGCTTCAGAATGAGCCAGAACACCACCCAGGCTTCATCCAAGGACAACACACCCAAAGGGCAGACTGGGAAGGCACTAGAGCCCTGCTAAAGTGAATCCTGCTCCAGAAGGTCAGCCCCTGACTGGCCAGTCTTCACAACGAATCTACCTGAGAGTCAATTACACCCATTAACATGCAAACAGCAACCAAGGCTCAACAACACCAGAGGGTTACACACAACACATACAAGGGACACACCTGAAGCACCCAGCTCGGATGACCAGGGAAGACTGCACCACTGGGCCCTACAGGACACTTACTACATAAGGTCACTCTAAGACTGGGAGACATAGCAGCCCAACCTAATACATAGAAACAAACACAGGGAGGCAGCCAAAATGGGGAGATAAAGAAACATGTATGAAATGAAAGAAAAGAACAAAGCTCCATTAAAAAAATAAACAAAATAGAGACAAGCAATCTACCAGATGCAGAGCTCAAAACACTGGTTATAGGGATACTCGATGAACTTAGGGGAAGCGTAGATGAACTCAGTGAAAACTTTAATGATGAGATAGAAAACATAAAAATGGAAATAGAAAACATAGAACTAGTCAGAAATGAAGAATACAATAACTGAAGTGAAGAATACATTAGAGGGAATCAATAGTAGATTAGATGAAGCAGATGATCAAATCAAAATTTAGAAGATAAGGTAGCAGAAAACACCCAATCAGAACAGCAACAAGAAAAAGACTCCGAAAAAAATAAGGATAGTTTAAGGGGCTGCTGGAACAAAATTAAGCAAACCAACATTCTCATCAGAAGGGTACCAAAAGGAAAAGAGAGAACAAGGAATTAAAAACCCATTTGAACCCTGAACAAGCCTAATCCCTTTTGATCTCGGAAGCTAAGCAGGGTCGGGCCGGTTAGTACTTGGATGAGAGACCACGTAGGAAGACCAGGTGCTGTAAGCATAAAAAATTTTTTAAATTAAAATTTAAAAAAAAGGATTGCAAGCTGACAAGGTCCTTGTAATTTGTGAGGTCAACCAAGGTTTGCCTCGCTTAAAAAAAAAACTATTTGAAGAAATAATGATGGAAAACATCCCTATTCTGGCAAAAGAAATAGACACACAAGCCCATGAAGTGCAGAGATTCCCAAACAATGTGAATCCAAAAAGGCTCACACCAAGACACACCATAATTAAAATGCCAAAGATTAAAGACAAATAGAAAATCTTAAAAGTAAGAAAAAGGCAGTTATGAACATGGAGCTCCCACAAGACTGTCAACTGATTTCTTAACAAAAATTTTGCAGGCCAGAATGGTTTGGCAGGAAAAATTCAAAGTGGTAAAAACAAGGACCTACAACCAAGATTACTCTACCCAGCAAAGCTATCATTTAGAATTGAAAGGACGGAATAAAGGAGTTTAATCACCATCAAACCAGTACTACAAGAAATATTAGAGGAACTTCTTGAAGATTAGAAATATGAATAATATAATGAAATAACTACATATCTATCAATAATTACTTTAAATATAAATGAATTAAATGCTCCCATCAAAAGACAGGTAGCTGAATGGATAAGAAAACAAGACCCTCATGCTACCTACAAGAGACTCACTTCAGATTGAAAAGACGCACAGAGAATGAAAATAAATGGATGGAAAAAGATATTTCATAAAAATGGAAATGAACAAAAAATCTGGGGTACAATACCTATACCAGACAAAATAGACCTTAAAACAAAGGCTATATACCAAGAAACAAGAAAAGGACCCAGTAATCCCGTTTCTGAGTATTTATATTAACAAACTCAGAACACTTGCTTCCGTGTGTTCATTGCAGCATTGTTTACAATAGCCAAGATATGAAGGCGACCTTGGTGTTCATCAATGGACGAATGGATAAAGGAGAGGTGGCACATATATAAATTGGAATATTAGTTGGCCATAAAAAATAATGAAATCTTGCCATTTGTGACAACATGGGTGGTCCCAGAGGTTATTGTGCTGAGTGAAGTAAGTCAGGCAAAGACAAATGCCATATGATTTCACTTATGTGTGGAATCTAAAGAACAAAATAAACAAACAAAACAGAAACAAAGTCATAGATACAGAGAATATTTTAATGGTTGCTAGATGAGGGACAGTTGAAGAGGTGAGTGAAAAAGAAGGGATTATGAAGCACAGATTGCTAGTTACAAAATAGTCATGAGGATGTAAAATATAGCATAAAAATATAGTCAATAATATTGTAATAACTATGTATGGTGTTAGATGGGTACTAGATTTATTGGGGTGATCGTTTTATAAATTATATAAATGTCTAATTACCATGTTGTACACCTTAAACTGATATAATATTGTATGTCAATTGTAATTAAAAAGAAAAATTATCTTAAAATTTATTGTAATAATCTTATATGCACATTACTTTTAAATGGCTATTTTATATTTTTCTGTTGACGGAAAGATGTAAGTAGATAATCAGCAAGAATTACAATTAAAACTTTTTTTAAAGCTTCCTAGTAACATCACCATTTTATGCTGCCTTATTTATTTAATTTTCCCCTCTTAATGTTCCAATTTTCCCTTTGTTGATTTGGCAGCCATCCAGGTAAATGTGGTGACCTTGTTTGTTAAACCTCATTGCCAGCCCATAACATGAAATAAGATCATGTATGTAAATCTCGGTGCCTGGCATCGAGTACATATTCAATAAATGGTAATTATCATGATTATTAATGATAAAACCCGACCACTAACAATTGCTTCAGTTTGGTCAAATGTTGAATCTTTTAAAATATAAGTAATTCTGGAAACATTTAAATGATAATAGGGGTACATTCGTTTATTTTCTTGAAAATTTTGGGTCTTAGGGGAGGGAAAAATTATAAAAATGGAATATATCTGTCTTCACAAATTTGGCCAGAGATAGCAATAATGCAAAAGTTAATTTTGAATTCTAAGTTTTAAAATACTTATAATTTATATGCTTTCTAAAATATTTAGATAAAAATATATTTGGCCCACTGTGGCAGATAGGCACATGCTTTAAAACAAATGGAGTAAAAATTTAATGAAAACTTATGGCACATTTTCAGGCTAACTTTTCATAATATGGACCTCTACAATGTCACAAAATTCCAGTGAGAACCATGACCCCAAAAGCCAACCAGAAAGACTAGTCAGAAAGGTAGAATATCCTAATGCCCAGCACTTATTTTTATTGCTTTAATTGCCAGCACCTGGCATAAATATTATACCATCATCATTTCTACAGAGATACTGATACTCTTTTTTAAAAAACATGTAAAACCTGCTATACATTCTTATAAATTACCATCACCTTTGAGAATGTCTGATTCAAAGAAATGATCAAAAGTCTCTTCAAAGAGACCTTGATGACTAAGTATTTAAGCTAGATGACACATTAAGTTCTACACTTCCTTAAGTGACAAGTGTTGTCATTTTGTTTAAAAACTATAAATCCTCTTCCAGTCTCACCCTCTAACAGGCCTCAGTTCTCAACTTGGCTTCATTCTAGGTTTCTCACTTCCTTTCCAGAACCTGAAGATTGAAATACATCCAGCCTCATATGCATTACGAGGCTTACATATCCATGTTTATTGGTCTGAGAAGAGTCCTCTCATAAAGGAAAGCCCCTTCACTTCCCTGTACTTCCCTTAACCGCTCTTCTTCCACCCTTCCCCCTCAGATCTTCAATTTAGATGACACTATTTTGACTTTTTAAATATTGTCCTAAAAGAAGAGAGAATAAAATTTTTCAATACCTTCTTTTAAAAAATAATTCTTTTGCTATTTTTCATCATACAGGCTTCAAGAGTATGCTGTGTAAACATAGAAGCTATGAAAAGACAAGAACTAGACAGGTGGCTGCAGATATTTCAAGTAACTATGTCCACTGGGATGTTAAACTTGGAGTGGTTTTATGAAACATGTAGAAAACAAGAAAATAGACATGCTGGTGTGCTGAAAACGAAATAAATAAAAATATTTTATTTAATTAATGCAGGTGTTAACAATGACAATCAAACACAGAATTAGATATCATCTCTGCCTCTGTCATTCACAATAAAACACAAGACAAAGGGATAAAGTGCCTTACAAATCCAATGCCATGAAAAGGCATTAAGACTTAGGAATGGAGTGAACAGACTATATGTCTTGCTCAGCCAGAATCCTCGCTTGCGCTTTGTACAAACAAGGAATGTTGTACAGATGAACATGTGCAAAAAGATAACAGAAGATGTTCTGTTGGAGATTCTGTTTCTTCAGCCTTGACATGTGACAAAGCAGAGAAGATTTGCCTTGTCATCGATCCAGGTAACTGGCTAAGAGGGAAGGCATATTCTGGGAGCTTTTGAGAGGCCATTTGAATCTCAACGCCTTTGGAAAGCAGCATCTTAAGAGGCCTGTGTAGTGATGAAAACTAGCAGGACAAAAGGTTTAAGCATAGCTCATGCACCTTTACTGGCAAGTTGAGGGTCTAGGGTCAAGATACTCTACTGGAATTTCTAAAACGAACATGTAATTTTGCAAGTGCAACATCGAAATCAAGTTTATACTCAAGTAAGAAAAAAAAAAAAAACAGTTCCAGACATGATTCTGTCATATAGAATTAGTAATAAAGTCACCCTTTAGGACTAAGTTGACCCAGTGTACCATAGAGAACCCATGGGTCCCACTCCAAGAAACACAAAATAAACCAAATCCAAACTCACTCATAAAGCGAGTATTCAATGAATGCTGGTTGTCTAGGTGTTGCACATTTTTAACATGTACTAAGTCTTATGAAAGATACTAATATTTATAGAAAAGGTGACCCAGGAACAAACACAAGACAGAGTGCTGACCTTTGGGAACTTCAAATTTGTTCAAGCTTTTACATAAAAAATAATTTATTAAATAAAAAATAGCAAAGTGCATAGCAAGCACATAATTTGTTACCATTTATGTGGAAAAGAAGAAGAAATAAAAAATATATTTTTTCATATATTTTCACATCTATTCATAGAATATCTTCAGAAAAATAATAAAAAGCAAAATGGTGGCTTCTAGAAAGGGAAATTAGATAATTAGGAGGATGTATTTTAAATCATGGAAAGGTCTGAGCTCAAAATCCAATTGCATTTAAATAAAATGAACTGCTTGGTATGTAAATAAGCATCAGATTGTATGGCAAAGACAAATAAATCAGGGGCAAATATAATGACAGAAAAGGAACGCAAGAATTGTTTTCCACATTTTTTAAAATATTGACTTCTCATAAACTAAAATTGCTTTATTAAAATATTTAAGTGTTTTCAACTGTCTAAGAACACACTGACCGGCCACTCAGAGTGTCTCCTCCTTTTGCCAATATTTCTATACTTTCTTCCTCACACTGTTGTTTTTCTCTAATACCTTATGCTATGACACTGCATTAAATTGTAATAATATATTTTCTTATTGATCACCCCATCAAGCTATGAACTCCTTTAGGGGAGGTACTTTATCTTGCTCATCCTATAGACTCACTGCCTGGAACAGATATTGACATGCAAGGGCATTTCTCAAGTGTTCGTTGAATGAATAAATTTCTTAAAGTAAAACACAGCTATAAATTGTATTCTAAAAGGACAGTAGGTGACAGTCTTGGAAATCTGAGGTCTGCTATTTACTAGCTTGGGCAAGTTACTTTATCTCTCCATTCCCTTTGCTCTGGAATGAATATAATAATAGAGTGTAACCACAATACAGTTGTTACAGGGATTAAATGAGATTAAGTACATAGGATGCCACATAGTTGTAAAGCTGATATTTAAATGTAACAGATACTACAGTAAAGTGTCTTACCTTGAGGTCTGAAAATAAGATTATTTAATAAGGTAAGACCAGATACAAGCCAATGGTTTGTTCTGTATGCTTCCTATGTTCCAGTAGTTACAGAGGATACAATGCACCTTACAAATACTATACATTTTACTGGACATCGCACAAGTCATTAAACAATAAGTTTAGTTTGGTGACAAAATTTTAACTTCTGCTACAATATACCTTCAAAAAAATCATTTACAACCACACTCACATTGACAAGGCCCCCAGGGACTCAAAATAAATAGAAATAACTCATACTTAAATACTGTTGTTACATTGGGACTCTCAATCACACAGAAGACAGATGAAGACACTGAGTGAAGATAACAGGCACTTCTGCAGGAACTGACCATTAAATCAGGGAATCTCCACTTGTTTTCCCAGGATGCATGATGGACAATTTGCATGGAGGCTCATTATTCAGAAGTGTCCTTTCCCTCTTCCGTAAACACTGGTGAGTCTCCCAGTCATTCTGAAGTACCAAGATTTCCTTCCAGGCTACCCCTTTGTAACTCCACCGTTCTTCGTTTTCTTCTTTCCCAAGCTTCCATTTTCAGTGCTTGAGCTTTTTAAGTCCTGCATCATCTACAGTCCACTGGCTCATTGTGTACCTCTGGTCATGCTTAGCCCTGACAAACTCAAACACAGGCTGAGATTCCCTGCTTTAAGATCAGAAGCTTCAGTGCTGGATTACGTCTCTTCAAATTGTATATCTGAAGAGTAATAATGAGAAACATATGTGCTAAATGATATACATTTGCAAGAAGATAAAGAGGCAGATTATATTTCTGCCCAATTACCTTTACATGATAAAGGGTGACCAACCATCCTGCTTTTCCCTGGGACTGTCCTGGTCTTAAAACTAAGAGTCCCATGTACTGAGAAACCCCTTAGTCTGGGGCAAATTGGGATGGTTGGTCACCCTAGTTTGATCCAAATGACATTCATTAATTTACTTTACATCACAAAGGACTACTGCAGACCACATAATGAAACCTGCCTGAGCTCATCCATGCTAATTAGACTACTTTAAACATGGGCTTCTTATGAAGCTTGATTTCTAACCACATTAAAAAGAATTAAAAACCTTAATATAAATTTCTTCTTAGTTCAATCAGCTGGGTGAGGTCTTTCTGAGCTTTTATAAATGTTAAGGGTAAGTTTCTAGGTCAAGCTAGTGGGCCTCAAAGCCTAATTTTTGTCACCTACAGGCTGTGTGTTTGGGGCAATTTACATTATCTTCTTGGCCCTGTTTTATCTACTATAAAGTGAGGGATGATCCTAATATTTGTCTCTTTTATTTGAGGGGTGGGGGAATTAAATGAGGTACTGCACATGAAGCAGTTAACATAGTACCTGACACATAACTTCTTTCTTTCATTCTTTCTTTCTCTCCCTCTCCCTCTCTCTATCTCTCCCATCCATATAAGTCAGCTTGGTCCCCTGTAGCAGGGAGGAGTTAGGAGGCAGAGCAATAGAAACCCAGAAGGGAACCTGCCCCCTCCCCACCTGCAGGACCCCTCCCCCAACACACATGCAAAGCTGCTCATCATTCCTTAGCTCCAGGGCCATTCCTAAATCTTCTCAGACTGTGGGAGGGGTTCTTATGTTAGAATTATGAGGCAAAAACATGTCCACAGTTCCAACAGCTAGCATTCTCTAAAAGGTAGAGAGGGATTAGGGCTGATAGATTTCTCCCTGTTATTGCTTTAACTTTTTGTTTCCTTTTCCTCCAACTTCCCGATCCCTGACAATATTCTTACCATTTTGTTTCTTTGAGTTCATGTCTTGAGTGCCACATTTTTCCACATCCACCATTCTCACTGGAAAAAAAGAAATCATTTTTATTTCCACAAAACATAACTCTACATCCCACACAGTGACTCAAGTTTAAATTCCAGGTTCCTATGAAACATTTTTAATCCCCTAGGAAATCTGGTAGACTTCCTTATTCCACAGGTCCCCAGCCCTGAGGTTGATTCAACAGTTTAGGGCACATGCTTTCACTCCTAGATTTTCTTTAGGGATATATACTTTTATTTTTCATCTTTCCCTCTGAGATGGACTATATTTTGAGATACTTCATTTTGCATTGCTTTTCTAACCATTTCTAATGCTAATTATATATTACAAGGGAATATTCAAAATGCAACAGTCACTTCCTTGGACAAATCAACTCCATTTCAGAATCTTCTTATCACTGAAATTTGATCTTCGTATTCTGGCTGTCTTTGTTAAGTATCTAGTCATTAGCAATAGCAACCTTCACTCCCTCAGTTACACCATGCCCCGGATTCACCCAACCCCTTAAGGGTTTGTGGGGAATTTCTCAACCCTTGGAACTCCCTTCCACTTCCCTGTTGACATCAGATAACTCTAGGCAAATCAGTGTTTAGTTCCTTGGTATACTTCTCAAAGTTCTGGAGAAATGATTACTCTGAAACATCTTAAAATGGGAGGAAGTTATTTGAATAGGCTTATTTTCCTGGATTTTAATTGTTGTCATAAGTAAATAGAGAGATAAGCACATGCAAATTATTTTGAAAACTATACAACAGCCGGAAATCTGACAAAATACTCCATGGTAAAAGTGTTACAGCTCAATATAAGGAACTATTTTTATAACTTAGTGTGCCCCAAATCAGTTCCATATAACAATGCATCTGATGGAAGACTCAAATTAGATCAAAACCAACCGGCATTTTGGCTTTCTCTTTCCTGTAAGTCTGCGGTTATTTGCATAATGAAAAGAAACTTACACCTGGTCTCCTTCAACCTTTGCACACACCTATTCTCCCACTCCATCCTGCACCCAGCAACCCTGCTCAGCTTCACTGTAATTAAACAGTGGACTGTCTTTGTGTCACCGTTACAAAGGCAAGTCATGTTCTCCTGCAGCCATGATCCAACTCTCACCCCCTCAGAAATGCTACGACAGTGTTCACTGCTGCCCTCCAATGTAGGTGATGTCGCTGAGCAGGACTGGAGGAAGAGGCGATGCACATATTTACACGGTGGCATAGCTAAAATCTACTTTGCACAATTGAAAATTGGCCCTAAAAGTGAAGTCTAATAGGAAGGCAGCATTTTATAAATCAGTGTTTCCTAGTGGGGGCACCACTAGCATTTAGGGTAGGATGGTTCTCTGTGACACTGCCCTGCAGATTAAGCATCTTTGGCTCTGCCTACTAACTGTCATTGTGACAATAGGACCCCTATACATTCCCCCACATCCATCGTAGAGACCATTGCAATAAAGGAAATACCATCTCTTTTCAGACAGAAGATGACTATCAGGGCTACGAATAACAATGGGATGATTCCCAGAATTGCCAAGTGAGTCCTCTTGTTTTCTGGAAACATAAATGATGGTTCTGTAAAAACAAAACAAAACAAGACAAATTTTTGATGGAAAGGGGTAAGGAGAATAATCATCCTTGAAGTTTAATTTAGGTTGGCTTTAGATTAATTTTCTTAAATACCAAAAGTTTCTGGCCAGTTGAGTGACTGGAATAGTGAAATGCCTCTGATATGAAAACAAGGGCAGCATGGAAAAGTGGAAGAAGCTCAGGCTTTGGACGGATGAACCTGGGGTTAAATTCTGCTGCCTCGCACTAGCTTTGACATCTCCGACAAGTCCTTTCACCAGGCGACACAATGAAAACGATAACTTTTAGGAAGCTAATGTTTGTACAGTGCTTAGCACAGTGCCACAGAGAGTGGCCGCTCAATGCTAAATGGCAGCCTTGATTATTTCACTTTGTTTTGCATTCTTTACTATAGACGTTAACAGCCTATTCCAGCGCTGCCAAAGAAATCCTCTCTCCCTGTGTCTGTGGCCATGATCAGGGACCAATGTTTGCTATCTTTTCTTTCTCCACAGTCTGAACATCTTGGGATATCTAATCATTGGTCCTATGCAGGGGAAATATTTGCCTGTGGTCCCCTGGCACAAGAGGATCAGAGAATGCTAACTCCCACCTCCCACCATCAAGTCATGATCCCTGACTACCTAGTTCAAGCTTTAAAGACACAGTAGCAGTCAAGTACCTTTGTCTAGTAGCTTATGGTTTATAAAGCCTGCTCATGTCTATTTTATTTGAGTCTGAAAACAACTTTATGACTTAGGTGTGCCTAACACAATAGGTATTTTTAAAAAATTCCCAGCTTACAGATGAAGAAACAGACTCCAAACAGTTAGGTGAGTTATCCAAGCTTTCCCATCAACAGGTTGTCATAAAACAGCTTTTAAATGGCAGGAACCCATTAATGCAGTCCCTACCAAAGTGACTCATACCCCAGTCAGAGCATCTTTAATTATCTAAACTTCTTTTGTTCTTTTTGTTCACAGGACTAACCTGGATAATATTTTCCTATTGCTTGACTCGTCTACCAAATGTTCTAGTTGTTTTCTCTGAAGTACCCAAAGCTGTATTGTCAACATCTGTTGGGGGAGGGGTGGGAAGAAGCGCTTCTCAGAACACCTCTGGCTTTACATTAACATCATGCTCATCCACCTCACTTTCTCTAAAGGGCTGAGCCTTTTGTCAGACTGTATCCTACCTTACCCACTTTGCCCACTCCTGTAGGGCAGGGAGACAAAAAAAATAGTTAAATCTGTGTAGGCAGGAGTCTCAAATCATTATCATACACTATAGCTCATTTATACATATGATAACCTTGCTCAATTGGTTATAACTGTATAGGGAACTGAAGCATGCAGGAGTTGAGTAACTTGCCCAGGGACACACGCAGCCTTATGTCTTATGCCCTAAGCAGACTGCCTTGAATTGGAATGTCATAGACTACCTTGGGGGAGGCAGATGGGGAGAAAGGATCTCTCTCATTTGGAATAAGATAGAAAAGTTCATTCTATTTGCTTCCTGCCATAGGAACACTGGGGGTGGGGGGCGGCGCGGAAGGAGCAGCCCTATGTGCTCAGATTTGGATTCCTGAAACATGGCCTGAGTTGAGTATTCCTCTCAAGTACTCCCCAGATACCCCAGCCACAGGAGCATTTCCTGCAAGGATGAGATTGACTGTTTTCTTGCCTGTTTCCTGGAGAGTGTGAACTATCTTATTCTTCTACGGGCCCCCAATGCCTGGCACGTAGGCTATATTCAATAAATATTTGCTGAACGTTTATTAAACAGCAATATGACTTGGATAAATGTAAGCGAGGAAGAAGATGCATTTTGCAAATATAGTGCTGTTCATTCATTCATTTATTCAGCAATGAATGCCTACAATGAGCAGGCATCACGCTAGGTCCAGGGATAGCACTAAGCATATTTTCATTGAGACATTCAGAATATTACCTGGGATGACCAACTCAGCTGTACTGTTTTCCTCAAAATCTGATCTCCGAAAAGTGCAGTAGAAAATCTCGTTAGCTGTTGTGTTGATTCTAAGCGTGCTGGTCACATTGAAAAGTTTCTCCTCCCTCTCGGATTTGGCAATGGTGGTTTTGCCACTCAGGACTTGTTGGTCACTGCTTGTCCAGATGACTTCAGCCTCGGGTAACCCTCAGCCTGACATGTTAGTTCATGTTCAGAGGTGACTGGATCCACAGAAATTATTTGGTTGATTTTGCGGTATGGGGCTAGGTCATGAGCAAAAAGAAGTCAGGACTTTGGCTTAGCACAGAACTAGATGTGTATCTACATTAGAAAGATTATCAATCCAGACTCATTTTCATAAAAATAAGCATAATGTTCAGCTGTCTCAGCAGTGGGGAACCCCAGTTAGTTCTGCCCCAACTCTTCATACTTAGGCCAAGTTTGGGCTTCCAGAAACAGCTATCTTTCTATATGTATAATATTATTATTTTTATTGGGTTCAAAATACGTACATAAATTTTTTTTAATTGTCATCTTTAAACCAGTACTCATTCTATCCAAATATAAAACATGTCTGTCATTTACTCAAGTATTTGTTTGTTTCCCAGTGAAGTTTTATAGTTTTTACATAGGGCACAATTCTTCTTAAATTTAATCTTGAATATTTTGTTGTTGTTGTTATAATGCTATCTTCATAAACATGAATCTCTCCAGCTGGCCAGCATTGTTTCCTTAGATTATTTAAGAAACAGAAAATCCAATTTTGATGTGACATTCACTTTTTCAACTTTATGTCAATGATCAGAAATTAGGTATGAAAATAGTATAATGTCATTATAAAAACTGATATATGTTCCTGGATGAAACTTTTTAAAGTTTAAATATATATATTTGTTATTTTAAAAGTTTTATATTTACAGAAAAGTTGCAAAGATAATATAGAGTTCCTGCATACCTCTCACCCAGCTTCCCCACCTTGTTAGCATCTTATACTACCAGGGCACATTGGTTATAACCAAGGAACCAACATTAAACTTCACACTTTGTTCCTTTTCATTAGTTTTTCCCTAATGTCCTTTTTTTGTTCTAGGATCTCATCCAGAATACCATATTATAACACTTATTTTTAAAACATTTTTATGCTGGCTATTTTAATAAATCACTTAAATAATTATTATATGCAAAGAAGAAAGTCTGATTAAATTTTAGATTGTTGGTTTGAGAACCTTTTAGGATTAAGATACCCAGTGTATCCACTATTATTTAGTGCAGTCACATCATCTAAGATCTTTACTCATGCTTATTCATTATACGCATGTTAGCATTTTATTATTCTGTTGGCATTATCTTTATTTTACTCTAATACTTTGTTGTAACCACTAGTGGTCCACCTAGAACCTTAACTCTGTCTTTGCTCACTGAAATCATAACATGGCTTTATGATATATTCACAGAGATTTAACATAAAACAGCCAGGAACAAACAAAACTTAAACAATGATGTGATTTTTTGTGTGTGCTCTTATATCAATAAAACCACCAATAAAAACACTGGAAATCAACATAATCACAATTTGAAAGCATATAAATAATGGTTCTTATCACCACTTGAGTTCTCAACCTTGCATCTGTTATGTTTAAGAATCATTAAAAACATGAATACACTGATTATACTTCACGAAATAATATTACCATAACAGGGTCTCGTTCATATAGCACATTGCTTGATTTCCAGGCAATTAAAATTTCAAGCCTAAAATCACAATTAATGGTAAAGTATTAAAGGTAAAATGTTGGCTTGTTTACCCTTCCATTATCATGTTTAACGGTTTAAGAATAAAGGTTATTTCATGCCTAGGCATATGTATACATAAATGTGATGTACCTGTAAGGGCCCAATGAATGGATTCATTCCACTCGCTGATGAAATATCCACTATATTAGTCTCTAAAGTGAGGCACATGTATTAGGGCATAGGAAGAAAATATTAGAAGTTCCAGTTATATGTATTTTTATCATAACAATTAAGAAATAATCTAAGCTTAATACACTTTACTGATGGACACTGGGCCTCACTTTGTGCCACCCGAGGGTCTTATGGGAAGATGTGAGTTTTATAACACCAAAGGGAGGACAGTGACTCGTTTGGGCTTATTATAGATTTTCAGACTCTCTTATCTTATTTTAACTAAACTTGCTTAAAAAATAAACAACTAATCAAAAAGTTTCCCACAAAGAAACTGAGGATTGAAGATAATACTAATAATTCAGGCACAGACCAAAGGAAATGTCAGGAGTGATGCATTTTACCACTACTTTATGACATTAAAACAATAAGTAACTAATTGAACCTCAAGGTATTGGTTTAAAAAACCCTCAAGGTTGTCAAGACTATCTCCCTTTGTTAACGATCAATTTCACCTAAGTTACATTATACTTAAATATTAGCTATGATAGTGAAGCAGCATAATTAGCAAGAAATTAAAAATATTTATTAGATTTTATTTCATCCTTTTAAATTTTTGTACATTCAGAGTGTATAATGTATTAGCTTGAACCATATGAAATTGGTGATTTTGTTTCTTTTATCTTTTAAAAATGTCGATTTCTTATGCTATAACCTGTATACTCGCACAAGTATATTCTTTACAACTACACTCGGACACACACAGATATTCATACATGTTAGTTTAACATGCTTTACTGATGGGGTAGGTAATCGAAAATACTTGCAGACTCCTGGTGAACTTCATCTAGAGCACACATGGGTTGATGCTACTGTCACATCAAGACTGAGAAGAGCTCACGGCAGTTTTGAAGCCAATGTACAACTCGATACACACTCAGAGTACAGATACAGGCAGCAAAACCTGCTTGTTATGGGTACAGACTTCAAAGCCAGATCACTTCCGTTAGAAGTTGGCTTGACCACTTAATAGCCGAGTGAACTTGGTCAAAGTATGGAATTTCTTTGGAATTCAGTTTCCTCACCCCTAAAATAAGAACAACACTGCATATCATTGCATCTAAGATGCCATCTATTGACAGACACCCTCAGATCTCAGAGACATGAAATGTGAAAAACATGCCTCTTAGACACGATGAAGCCCCTACTCCATAGAGTCATTTGAGGATTAAGTGGGTTAATATAGGCAAAGTGCTTAAGACAGGGCCCGGCACATTCATACTACTAAGTGTTCATCTCTACTACTATGCTATGAGAGCCGCAGCTCCTCTACTACCGCTGGAATGCATACTCGTTAGACAGAACTGAGATTTCCTGTAAACTTTCACATATTCAAGCCTGTTCATATTTCAAAATGTTTAGGCTTATTCTATTTGAGGAAATGTTACATTCATTCATTTATTCATTCATTCAACAAACACTTCGTGTGTGCTCTTGTTGCACTACTACGTTCACATGCCAAGTCCGAGGGACACGGCAATGAATAAAACAGACCCAAATCCTTGCCTTTGTGGAGTATGTAGTTTAGAAGAAGGAGAGAAACAAGAAACAAAATAGACTGATACATTTATATGATACGTTGCATGTGTTAGATTGGTACAAATGCTATAGAGAAAACTTAAACAGCCCCGTCTAGTAAATTTGGGGGAGCGATGGGTTTGGTAGGAAATGACAACAGATAATCCTTGATCCACATGAACAAATTAGCTTTATTGGGTTAACTATGCAATATTTGTTCTTTCAGTTGCCTAATCCCATTTAAGATCTTGAAAGTAGAAAGGGCACTTCATCTTCCCTGCTATTAGCTGCAGTATCTCAGTTTAATGTCAGATGCCAGAGAATCTGGTACTTAAACTTGAAAACATAAAATGTAGACTACTCCTCAAAGTGTTAATAATAATTGAGTTAATCCAAAACCAAACTCTTACAAATTTCAGTTTCAAAATGCTTCACCTTTAAATTTCCATGGTGAGTAAACTCCCTGTGGGGAAGCTGTGTTACCACAAGTTAGCATTGATGGGAAGAGAAGCCTGTGTGTTACTGTGAAATCATTTGCATATGAAGGGAACTTGGGAGTTCTATGTCTCTAAGCAGTGTAGTTAGCTCACAGGAGATGGACACCAAACTTATTGGTGACACTGCCTCAGTGCAATTGAAACCTGGTGCCTGGCTTACTTTCAGTGCAGTGCAATTCAATGCCCAAGATCATTGCAGGCAAATGACAACAAACTGGATTGGGAACATAATGCCAATTTAGTAATTTACAACACAAAATACAATAGTCAAACAAATCAGATATTGGTCATCTGTTTTGCTTTATCAGGGATACCTCCTTGGAATAACCATCAGAGCCAGAGACTTCCTAATGTTTCCAAAAGGGACATTACAGAGCCCAGGTGGCCTGAAAGAATATCTTTTCTCCCTACATGGACAGCTGTTCCACTCTATGCTACTCCCTACAGGTTAATAAGAAACCTTTTCTGGAAGTGGAAGCTTACTCTATATACTTCTTTCTATCTGACTGCCAAGCTTATGCTCTTCCTCTCCCCCCAGGGTCTGGCAATGTTGGCTGTTTATAGGGGTAAGTCTTGGTCATTTCTTTCATGCCTTGAAACAAAGTAGGTGCTTGATATTTGCTGATAGACTGAAGAAAAGTTGAAAATCTTAACTTGGGATCTCACTATTTTGCTTTGATGAATATCACTGCTCTGGAGAAGCATATAGTAAAATATAATTAAAATTAAATCTATCTCACAGCACAAGTAACATTTTCTTGATGACAGTAGCATCAATTGAGCCAGAATCAGAGACCCAGTAATCAACTACAAAATAAATGCATTTCTCCTAGCTCCTATATAATTTTTATTTTGAGTTTATAATGATCAGTTATCCCTTCACAATAAATGTTAACTTTTTCTACTTATATGATTGACTTTCAGGGCTGATGGTAGTTAGTCTAGGAATGGAAAGGCCAAGGGATGATGATTAATTCTAGTCACATATTAAAAGGTCATCATGTGAAAAAAAAAGGAGCAGGCAGATAATTTCAAAACTAAAAGTAGAGAGGGCAGATTTCAGCTCAATATCAGTAAGTAATTTCAATAGGCTATGGAAGGGAGATCCAAATGACAGGGGTGTCATTATGGGAAGTATATAAGCAGAAGATTCTTTGGGGGATTTCTGTTCTTTGGGAGTTTGGATTAGCTTCTCTTGCCTGGGATCCTTTCAGCTCTCAATTCTAGGAATCTTAACAGCAAAAGCGGAGATGGTCAGCTAAGGTGTTTTCCTTCACTTAGCTAGTGAGCACCCAAAACTTTGAATCCAGATGACTTGATGACATATGTATAGGTTAGTATCCAGGAATCTGACATTCACAGTTCCTTTTTAACACTCTGTGACAACATTGGAATAGATTTTCAAGATGAATGTATGCCCACTGAGCATAGTTTATATCATCTCTAAGGAAGAATAGTTTCCTCTATACTTGGTATAATTATTTTTTTGCTTTCATAGATTAACTTCAAGTCTTTTTGAATGTGAACCTTACAGTGGGTTTATTTTTAATATATTTATTTGGGTTTGACATAGAGAGGCTCAAATGAAGGAAATGCTAGCAGACCTAATAAAATTTAAAAAATAGCAGTTGGATAAAAAAAAAAGTCTGGAGGGACACACAAATAGCAGCTACCTAGTTATCTTTGCATGCCATGGAAGATGCCTGGGAGGAGGGACACTTTTGTAATTCATTTTATTCCTTTCCATAGTATCTGATTTATTTGCAAGTATATGTATTACTTTTACAATAATAAGTTTAAAAAGTAAAGACTAGGAATTTATATTTAGGAAAACCGAACATACTATAGAATATGGTCCTATCATGTTTGGCCCTGGATCACTAGGGACTCTCAAATAGGAGGTGCTCAAGAAATGCTCAGTGGGTAAGCATGTGCATGAATGAACAGACTGTTGCTATAGAAAGGAAGGCTGGACTTCCAAGAATGAAAAGTTCACAACACAGGATACAATTTTAATAAAGGTTGGGCCTCTTCAGCTATAATAATTCTTACCATGGACTTTCAAAGTAATCCGCTTGTAGTCAGCGCCGCCATAGCTGATCAAGCAGTAGTAAACCCCTGCATCCTGCAATTTCACATCTGTGATCTGAAGTGCAGCCTTTCCCAAGAAGAGCTGGTCTTTCAACAGCTGGGCCCTCTGGCTGTAGCTACTGTGCTGAACCTTCAGGTCCTCCTTCCCGTCTATAAACTGAATAATTTTCTTATCCTCCATTTCCCAGTAGACAATTAATGCCAACAGGTTTAATTGCTTTTCTACTGGGAATCTGCATTCCATTGTCACATTGCTGCCATACTCTACCACGTACAGATCCTTGGTAACTGTAATAATAAATGCTGAAAAGAAAGATGACCAGTCTTCAGAAGGTGGAAAATTCCTCAAAAAATGATATAATGAGTACACTTTATAAACACTTTATGTGGTCACTATGTGATAATTACATGTAAGGACTTACTTTCCTAAAGTACATATTTTATTCAGTGGGCTTGAAACATGTTTTGGGGTACTATATCTCATCCCTAAGTTAGATAATAAAATTCACTAAACAAGTTGTTGTCCCAAAATTCATAAACATACATTGCTGTAGAAATACTATATGGTGATGGGGTACTTATAACCAGAAGATTTTGTTGCATGTGGACATCCCCAGAATATTCTTTGACTGGACATCTATTTGCTTTCTGCATAGTCTGAATGACAGACTCCAAGACAGTCATGTGCTACTTAATGATGAGGACATGTTCTAAGAAATGTATTAGGTGATTTTGTTGTGCAAACATAGAGTGTACTTACGCAAACCTGGATAGTACAGTCTACTACGCACCTAGGCTATATGTTGTAGGCTATTGTCCCTACACTACAAATCTGTACAACATGTTACTGTACAAAACAACATGAGTTTGAATCATGCATAAGAGAAAATGATGCAGTCAAGAGACATGGTAAACACAAGACCTAAGGCTACAATCAGCATAACATGGCATAATGTTTAATAGCAAATTTTTTTTAAGTAGGAAGAGTACACTCTAAAATGATGATAAAATGTGTAGCTTAGTAAACACATAAACCAGTAACACATTCATTTATTATCAGTATCAAGTATTATGTACTATACATAATTGTCTGTGCCATGCTTTTATACGACTGGCAGCACAGTGAATTTGTTTATACTAGCCTCACCACAAACACATGAGTAATGTGTTGCACTATAATTTTATAATGACTGCAACATCACTAAGAGATAGAAAAATTTCAGCTTCATTATAATCTTATGGGACCATCATGGTATATGAGGTCATCGTTGACCAAAATGTCTTTACGCAGCACATGACTATAGTTTGTTCTTTTTGCTGCCCTAAACTCTTGATTAGTTGTCTCGTCAGAGGTACATGGGTCTAAAGATTTAGGGAGAGACTCAGGATGATGCCAGTACTGTGTTACCCTGGCATCTTCCATGGCACTATAATTCTTCCTTAGAATGTGCTCTTTGGGAAAAAGCAGGTCACAGAGCAAGGTGGGTAAAATGATCCTGCCCTTGTTTAAAACAAACAAATAAAAGTATACACATAGGCCATTTTTCAAGATATTTTCAACATTTATTCCTGGAAAATGGATAGTGAGTTAATTTTGTTTCTTTCAATTTGTCCATATTGCCTGTATCTTTGTCCAATGATATGAGTTTATAAAATGTTTATGAAATAAAGAAGGGAAAATAGAACATCCTATCTATTGAAAAGTACATCATTTTAAATTATTTTAATTTTTAACTTATGGTTAAAATATTTAAAATATAGAAACCAACAAAAAGATTGGTGTCTTACCTTTCAGCAAATGACAGTATGCCATGAATGTAAAACCACTAAATGTCCTCATTTTTCTGAAATGACCTAATTATGGGAAGTACAAAAAGAAAACTGCTTTACTCAATCACTGAATACCCATACATTATGGGTTTAGCAGTTCTAATTGAAATAGTTTTTCATTGTACCCTTTAACTAGTCAAGCCTTCCACATCACTATTCCATCCATGCCAGCTCTCCCTTAGGTGCCATCCTTCAAAAATTTCCTCTTCTGTCCCAATAATAAATCCCAGTTCTGTAATAAACTGATTCCACTAGTGGTAGGGAGAGTGAGGAGAAACAGTTGGATTTGACTAATTCATACTAAGATGTGAATGACTCCCAGTCACTCTTCAGGAGTATCTGCCTAGATTCTCTTCTTCATTTTGTCATCCTGTTGAAGTTCTCCCAATTCTTTCTCAGCAAACATCAATTGAGCATATTTTCTGTGCCAGGCACTATTTTAGGCACTAGGGATACAGCAGTGAACAGGAAAGAAAACTCACTTTTCTCTTGGAGCTTATACTCAAGTAGGGAAGTAAATAAAGAAGATTTGTACTATATTTCAGCCAATATGTTTATGTAATAAGACATTTTCCCTACCGGTTACACTTATATTTATACACTTTGAGAAGAAAATTAGCTTTTCCTCTTAAGGTCTCTTTGACCTCAGTATATACACAAAAACTCACAAATGATCAACTAATCAATATTACACATATATAAGGCAGAAGATTAATGCTCCTAATATATACATAGTTCCTAAAAATCAATAAGAGAACTACACACATGAACTACACACAAAATGAAAATGAGTAAAAATTCTAATATACAGTTCAGAGGATAAGAAATACAAAGGATTTCCAAACAGGAAGGAATCCTCAATCTAACCAATAAAAAAGTATAAATTTAAGACAGGGGATACCATTTTTCACTTATTCAAGTGACCAAAATTACAAAGATTCCTAATACTTAGTTTTAGAGGATAAAAACAAATGGGTTTTCTCATCCACTAATAATCGGAATATAAAGTTGTATAACCTTTTTTGGAGAGCAATTTGGTATTCTCTATTAAAAATTTAAATGCATATGTCATTTGAGCTTTCACTTCCTCTCCTAGAACTACATCCTACAAAAACAAAAACATGTACTTATAACAATAAAGGAATGGAACTTCTAATATCAACCCAAAACTGGGAATACCCTAGATAACCTAAGTGGTTAAGTAAATTTTGGTATATTCATACAACGTAATATCATTAAGGACGTTATAAAGTACATGTATATGTACTGATTTTGCAGAGGTGTAGAAAGTTACAGAACAGAAATCTACTTTAGTTAAAAAGGAGAAAGAAAAATGTGTGTGTATTTAAAAATAGATATCAAGAAAAATCTATACCAAGATACTGACAGTGATGACCTCTAGGAGTGAAATTAGAGAGAGGATAGTTAGGTTTTCACCTCGCTACAGTTTTTGTTGTTGTTGTTGTTGTTTTATGAAGAAAGGACAAAAGAAAGAAAAGGAAAAAGGGGGAGATGAGATTGTGAATGATTCCTTTGGAGTTTTTCTGTGTCCAAATTTTCAAATGAACATATATGTTTTACTTTTATTATCAGAAAAGATAAAAACAAAATTTAGCAAACTATTTCACCTTGCCAAGCTGCAGAATATCTGGCAGACAGAGTAGTAGAATAGAAAGAACCCCAGAACCTAAAACATCTGAACTGAGGTAAAATAATGACATTTGTTTATGTTTTTCTTCATTATCTTCATTATTAAAATAACTTAAACACATTACAGAAAATGAGAAAAGAAGGGGAAAACCACCTACTAGTCTATCCCTTTAACCCAGGTAATGCCTGAAAACAAGGGTGAGGAGGAAGGTTGCTATTATCTAGTGGGTAGAAGTCAGAGTTGCTGCTAAACGTCTTAAAATGCACAGAACAGCCCCCATAGCAAAGACATATTCTGGCCCCAAATGTCAATAGCATCAATGCTGAGAAAACTTGCAACCACTGTTAGTATTTTAGCATATGTTTTTCTTCTAGTCTTTTCCCCCTACGAATCTTTAAAAAAGTAATTACAATCTTATATATTTAACACCCATTTTTAAATTTAATATTATGACAAGTATTTTCCATTTTAGTGTGTGATATTCATAATTGTCTTATTTAGTGGTCCCATAATGTTTAGTTCCTTTATTGGAAGGTATAAGATTGCTTCCAACTTTTACAATGTCAAAAAGATTTGTGTATTCAGCAAAAATTTGTTAAGTGCCTAGTGTGTGTCAGGCACCGGACTGGGCCCTCAGTATAGATTTCTCTAATTATTGATCAGAGGAGAAAGAACATTTTTGTGGTTCTTGATGCATGTGGATAATTAGTACCAGTTACATTGTACCTTCATCCAGCACTAGGCATTGTTTTTCTAAGTTGATTAAAGAGTAAAACTTAAAAAAAAAAAATAGTTGCCCATTATTATTAGCACAAGAAGTAATCAGTGAAGGCAGAAATTATCTAAAAAAGAAGTAAAACTTGAATTTTTCATGTGTTTGTTGATTGTTTTAGTTCTTTTGTGAATTTTCTGATTAGTTTTTGGCCTATTATATTATTGGTTTCTTATCAACCTGCATGAATCCCTCATGTTCACGTACACATGCATATACGAAAAGGGTAAATAAGAAGAGTTATCATCTTCTTGCTGGTGTGAGGTGCATAATTCTTATTACTCTCTTTGCTATCTGCTCTGTAGATGCAGATAATGATGGCATTCAGACCTGTGGGAACACCAAGGCTGTCGAAATGAGGCTACTGCAGCAGCTATCTGGCTGTTCTTTCCTTGGGCTAGAATTGATATACCACAATTATAAAATACGAATGCAATAGTATAAACACAAATACACTTATTGGGCAGAAGAAAACTTAAGCTGAAGAAAATTTAAAGCAAAGAACTGTTGAATGAATCAGAGGGACATTAAATCCACTAATGGATTACAACTAATTTTGGCAATGTATATTTGAATTCCCAGATAAGAACTGAGACAAAGAGCAAGGAAATGTGAACAAGGGAAGAAGTGACAGTTCATTCGAGATGGGGAAGCAGGTTTGTCCCTGGGGGAACCCAGTATATGACTATAGGACTGATACTACTTCTCTATTTCCTAAGTGTAGAATAGGTAGGAAGAAGAGACAGAAAAATATTTTAAGCTTTATTTCTTAAAAGTAGGAGCAAGGAGTGTCTTGATATCTGCTGGTTTATGGTTTCCTTTGATTTTTACCTGATGTCTATAAATTATAATTTGATTTAAAAAAAAATTCTTAGAGTTCAATAATGTGTCTCCAATTGAGCTGAAAACTCATTCAATTAACAGATCAAGAGAGTTAATCTAGTAAATAGCTACTAAACTATCAAACTATATTAAACTCAACTAAATCCTGTGCCCAAACTCCTTCCACTCAGGTACCCTGAGAAACACGTGTATATTTCCCAGGTGTGACTTTGATTGCCTACACTATTTCTTTGGCTTCCTTTAAAACAATACTCAAATTGCTGTCTTTTAACCTTTGCCTATAACCCCCTTCCACTGAAAATGGGTTAATTTTTTTTTTCTTCAGAGTATCACAATTCTTAAAATCTTCTGGCGACTGTCAATGTAAACTAGCACAATCTTTCTGGAAGGCAATTTTCAATTTGCGTCAAAAGGCTTTTAAAATATTCAGACCCTTTGCCTAAGCAGTTATGCTTCTAAGAGGTTACCTGAAGGAAATAATCAGCAGTGCCCCAGAGAGTTATATGAATAATGCTCAGTGAATGGCTAAGGTAGTGAACCACTGTAAATAATCTTTATGCCCATCAGGGGGAATTAATTTCGTTTAGTTATCTAGCACCATGGGATACAGTCATTCTTTTAGAAATCACATTTTAGAAGCCATTTAATCCATAGAAAATCATCCATCATATGTATATACATTTATTTTAGGTGCAAAAAACAAAGTGGAACAATGGTACTTGAAGTATCTCTTGTGTTAAATGACAAACCCAAATTGTACTTTGGCATAAGCCAAGGCCAATGTGTCTAAGAAATATTTTAACATTTTTCCCCCCTTAGGCTCCTCTCTTCCTCCTTCAGGACTCCTTTAGATCCCCAAAGCAGATAGAGCAAAGAACTCAAGTTCCAGGATCCTGGATCTTACAGCACCAAAGGACCTTAGGATATGGCTGCAGGCACGCTGACTTACCCAGAGCATACCAACGTGTCCCAACCTCCAGCCTAGAAATTTCCCTCTAGACCTGCTACCTACCTTAGGACCATATTAATGAACGCGCAGAAACATATACTTACAAGACTGACATTAAGCAAAACTGAATCCCGCCCGGAGAAAGCACAATGTGTTACCTGTTCTCATTAACCTCGATCGGTAATTTGCTCTATTGCTCCGCAAACCACAGTTTCCCCTTTTCCTTCTCCTCTCTCCATCTCAAAGAAAGGGCTTATAGACCATACATTTTTCAAGTACCAAGTGAGATGGCCAGAGATTCTGGCCAGTGGGCGAATCATGGAGGAAGAACGCTCCCTACCTGCTGGCGGGGAGACTGGCCTGGAGCGGAGATGAGTAGCGGAGCCCAGATGAGCAGCGGAGCCCAGATGAGCAGCGAAGCGGGTCTTAAGAGAAAGCTCCGCAAAATGTGAGATCGCTCCGCCCAAGGGAATGACGTCTCTGCCCATCGGAAATTCTTGCTGGTGGCTGACTCGGGAACTCGTGCGTCTTTGGAATAAAAAATATATATTAAAAAGAAACCAAAAGTGAAACTTAACTACTGAGGTTTCTCGTAAATAAGACTTTTCAAAAGGAAATCTTCAAGAAGGAAAACATTTGGTATGTTTTAAACAAAAGTTTAAAAAAAGCAACTTCCGAAATTATCACAAAGTTTTCAGATGTTGATTTTACCTTCAGAATCCAGCACCTTAAATTCAGCTTTCCCTCCTTTTTGATAAAAGCTTTTACAAGAAGACAGAACATCTTGGCATAACTTGATATAATTCTGCAACATATAGAAAGTAAAACGACAGGCCAATATGGCTTTGGTTTTTATTCTAGAAAGTAGGTGCGTGTGTATAATTGGAAATGTATTTTCAAACGGTGTATTGTGAGACTTCCTCAAAGTTCCTCGACATAATGAAACTTCAATTGCCTCGTCATTAAAAGAACTTCCCACCATGACTTACACCTGGTAAGAATGCTCTGGATCCCTGCTCTCTTGCCATCCTTGGGATGTAGATTGGGGTAGCACATTCTAGACGAGGGTTAAGAAAACCCTTCTGGTAACTCTAAGATGAGCCCAAGCTGAAACCATGTGACTTACACAAAGGGTAGTGGCATAATTTACTTGAGCATTCCTCACTATCATATTTCTAGGTGCCTCTTTTTCTCCTTCCCTACTTCGTTCACTTTCCTTCTTTTTAAATTTTATATTGAAGTTTAAATTTATATATTGAATAGTTCGTTGTCAATTCAAAATACTACATAATGAATGAATACTGAGATGTCCATTGGCTTGGTTATGGCATTCAAGTATTTTCACAGTCTCAGAATAGCACATATTTTTATTTTTTAACTTGAAAAAATATTAAAGATGAGATTGCCTTGAAAATCTGGTGGGGAATATGAAATTCTCTTTAGCCTCAATAAAATTGTAATAGACTTAGAGATTTAGCTCAGGAGCTCCCTATTGCAAATCTCTCTTGAGGCCACATAGTGGAATAGAGCAGTGTCTTCTCAAATTTAGTTCCTCTAATATTTTCTATTTAATCTGTTTTACTGTTTCTAAAAATGACAGTCAAGACCCAGGACATATAGCTAATGACCTGTTAGTGTGGTTGTATAACTGTCAAGTCAGAAAAATTGGACTCTAGAGCTACCTACCACTAACTAGCTGAGTAATTTGGGGAAAATAATTTACTGAGTAGTCAGGATTAAGTAATATCTTCTTAGATGGCCTCGACAATCTATGAATGATTTTTCTAAACTGGGAGGAAATGTTTAGTTTTATTGTTTGTTTGTTTTACCAAAGTAATATTCAGGGCCTGTATAACAATCAATAGAAAAAGCAGGAGGCAAATGGAATTTGCCTTTCCTTGAAGTTGTTGATGGGAATGGAAGGTTTTGTTCATCTTGGGGCTCAGTGATTTACATATTAGTAATCTGAGGATTGCGATCTTGTTAATCTCACCCACCTGTTTCCAGCCTTCAGCCATTCATTTTCCC
Organism: Eonycteris spelaea; assembly: GCA_003508835.1. NCBI lineage: Eukaryota > Metazoa > Chordata > Mammalia > Chiroptera > Pteropodidae > Eonycteris > Eonycteris spelaea. Next base: position 10,265,384 of record PUFA01000031.1, on the reverse strand, counting down.
CACACAGTTTGTCAAACTTCTCAATGAAGTTTTTCATGTACTCTGGAAAGAGAAACACTGAATGTGGTTAGAAAGGGGAAAAAAAGAGGTTTTATCACTTAAAAAATATATGAAAATCAAAACAGTCAGAGTCATTAGTACCAAAACTACGTGTGAGTTTTGTGATTGGGGCGAAGTGGGTGGAGAAGTGCTGAGATAGGAGAAGAGCAGTGGAAGCCAGAGCCGAAGAACTGAACACCCCGATCATCTCCGGTATTGCCATTTCCCATTCATGCCCCTTGTTCATTTTTAGGAGTAAAAACTCATTACTGGCTGTGTGCTGTTTCTGAGTGTTTCTGGGTGTCACTTGCATCACAGTTGGCTTGAGTTGGGTGTTTAAATACAGATTTTAGGGCTCTACACAGACCTGCTGAATCTGTTTTCTGGAGGGTGGTCCTGGGAATCTACATTTCAACATCAGCCTAAGGTGATTCATGTGCACACTGAAGTTTTAAAATTTGTTTATATAATGTTTACAGAAAAAAAAAATGAACCCAGAAGTTATAACTTCCCTTCCTCCACCTGATTTGGTTAATTGGTATCGATACCACCCTTCACTCTACCTCTGCCCATTCTACTTCCACTTTTGCCCTAAGACAAGAGAGGTGATTCTTGTCTGTCTGATCTTAAAAGGATAGATTCCAGGGTCCTACAACTGTGCCTAAAGTGGTGCTAGCAATTTCCTGGTGAAGAAGCAATTTCCAGTAAGTTTTTTTGATCATCAGAAACAGGACATAAAGATACTCAAAACAAAAAATATTGACAAACTGCTTTATTTGCATTTAATATTTTTAAATGCATTTTATTAATATATAAATACAATATCCACAGTCATGAAAAGCCAAATATCTGTGGTCGGCCTCCACAAACAATAATGATATTAACATATCTTAAAGTCATACTCATAACCATTTCTAACACAACTTTTTCATGGTAAAGAATTCAATTTAGCTTTGAGGGCATCAGTAAAGCCTGTATGTTTTTCTTGTCATTTTTTATAATATATGTATACTTTTTAATTAAAATCCTTGCAAATTAAAAGCTACTGCTCTCAAATTATATATACAAACAATATCCAGACTTGTCCCCATGTTCTATTTTTGATTGTGTAGGGTTGTGAACCACCGCCTTATGTTATGTCCATTTCTCTCTCTCTCTCCCCATCCACCAACTCCTACCTCTGTTGCCTCCACCTTTGCCATCTATTTATACCCCCATAGACTGGTGCTAAATAGACTTCCTGTGGCAGAACAATTTTCCCTGGTAATACAACTCTTTAAAATACAGGGGAAATTAAATTTGTGGATGGCCAGAGGGTAGCAGCTGTCATCATTTGTTGCCCATACTCAGATGCTTCTCTCACTTAGACCGTATTTGTCTCCTTCCTTCCTATCCTGAGCCGGAGAAGAGCTGGCCAGGTGACCAGCTCTTGCCTTCAAAGGGCAGCTTCCATGCTGTGGGTACTTTAAAACAAAGATGAGGCCTCCAACAATGTCCCCTGTCCTCAAGGAATTCATGAATCCAGACATAAATAATTATGACTCAGATAAACAATGGGAACTTGGGAACATTCTATGATGATTTAATTTCAAGGAATCTCAATAAATAAACTGAAGGCCAACAAAACTAGAATTTGCAGCTGGGACATCGCCTTTCAGAGGATACTGGAAAATATTTTTTTTTATTTAATAAATATCCTAGAACTAAATAACCTAAGTGGATGTGTAGAAATGAAACAGTCCCCCTGTGAATCTTTTCACTTGGTTTAAAGTCATGATTTAGTTCAATGCCTCTTGTGGAATTGTCTCCAGGAGAATCATTTTTTACTCACACATGGTTTCAAACTAAGAACAATATGAGTTCTAAAACTCTTCAAAACCCCTACTTTTAAGGGAACAACTGATGTTTGTTTTCTGGTATGAGTAAGTGGTTATTCAAAGAGAGATTATAATCACATCCAGGTTAACTGGCTCGAGAACCTAATTAATCTGTCATTCTTGATAACAGACTCATCATGAAAGAATGAGTAGTTTTTTCTTTTCTCCACCTTTTCCTGAAAGGATATCAAAGCCTTTCCATTCTGATAGACTCCAAGCATAAACTAAAAACAGAAACTTCAGCTACTGAAAAGTCCTACTTAAAAGAAGAAAAGAAAGGTGAGACAATATGGTAGAATATCTGGATATGATGCTCCTTAAGTTATAGTGGCCAGGCAAGGCTTCTCCAAGAAGTGATATTTGAGGAATGAATTATTAAAGCAACCATGCAAAGATCCACAGGAAGAGCATTCCTGGCAGAGGGGTCAACAGGTGCAAAGACCATAAGGAGGAGTAAAGTTGGCAGGTTCTAAGGGTGAAGAGAAGGTCATTGTGGCTGGAGTGTAGAGTGAAGGGAAGGGTGGTGGATCAGGTTATATCATGAAAGACCTTGAGGACCAAGGGAAGAAGGTTGGATTCTAATTGCAGTGGAAAGCCACTTGAGGAGTTAAAGAAGGGTAGTTACTTGATGGATGTTCTGAAAATATCACTCTAGCCATGACCTAAAGAATGGAGTATAGAAGAGCCAGCATGGAAGCTGGGAGACCTTTAGGAGCTGTTGCTATAAATTACATTTTGGAAGCAGAACTAACAGAGCTTGTTGATTGATATTAATAGTAAGGAGAAAGGGGAATTAAGGATATATATTTTTTAATATGCTGTTCCAAAACAGAATATTATAGCCAGAGTTTGGGGCTTTCACAATATTTGTGAGTTCTCTAAATTAAAGAAATCTAAAATAAAACAAAAACTCTCCTGTTAAATTAACAACCGAAAACTGGTTTTAAGCAATCAAAAGATTCATAATATTTTAAGCATAAATTACAATCCTTTCTGGAAAAGGAAAGTTGGTGGAGGTATGCTGGGAGGGGTCCATGGCCTTGGTATTAGTCATGCTACAAAATGACTAGTCCAGGTCACTTTCTAGTAGAAGCCGAAGAAATTCACAGGGAGTATAATGCCAGGGATGAGAGAAAAAATTTCTCAGTTATGTTAACAGCACTCTTTTGAAAAGGTATGTGGAGGGAAAGTCTCAGGCTGAGAAATGCCATTAGCTAAGGCATCAGGATTAGGGGGTGTATGTGTATATGAACTGTTTGGGGATGAACTGTTTTATTTTATTTATCACATTTTATTTTATTTATTATTTATTTTATTTTATATCATATTTTATTTTATTTTTTTTGTTATTTTATTTACTTATTTATTTTTATTTATTTTATTTTATATTGTTAATTTAATTTAATTTAACATATCATAATTAATTAATTAATTAATTTAATTTTTTAAGGCACTCAGTGTAGGATACCAGACTGAATTTCTTAGAGGTGCAAGAGGCTGAGAGTCACCGTGAGATAGTTCACTAAAGTCTATGGAGGCTTAGTGAGGCTCAGGAGCATGAAGTCTCACGTGCTTGGGTGCCTGACAAAGCTCACTGAGGCCTTTAAAGTCAGATTGTCCTTGTGCTTCTGCCTTCCCTCAATATCTCACAGCTGAGTCGCTGCGGTTTGAATTTTTTTTTTTAATGGACTGGTCATTTTCTTTCTTTTTTTAAATTAAGTTTATTGAGGTAACATTGGTTAATATAAATAGTGGTTTTGAATTTGCCTCTTTGACCTGCCCTTGCCCAGCACCCCGGGGCTGAACACAGAAGGCCTTGGTCCGCCCGCCCCCGCACCTTTAAGGAAGCCGAGGGCTGCACTGACTGGCTTCGGCGGTCAGCCAATCCACGTGGTGAGGCCCAGTTCCTGTTCCGGTCTGCGGTCGCGGAGCTTGGAGGTCTCTGCCACGGTCAGGGCGACCCCGCGCCTGTGCCGCCCCCGCCAGGTGAGTGAGCTGCAGCCACGCGGGCCGGCGCCGCGGGTGGAGAGGGCGCCTGCCCCGCGGCGCTGGGCGCACGCTCCGGGTGAGCGCCCACCCTTGGCTCTCGTCCTGCTGCCCCGAGGCGCAAAGGACTCCTTCCTGGCCTTTCCCGTAACATTGTAATGGAGTTAGGGAGAAGTAAGAGCATTGTCAACGGAAATCATCAGCACACTATGCAGGAAGTACCCAAGTTACAGTAATTAGGCTTAGGCAGCGCGGGTGCGGTTAAATCAGGAAAACCCGCTGGGAAGTGGGTTCCGGGCTGGAATTTGCAAGGGAAGTGGCCTAGTTTGAATGGAACGCAATACTTTTTAAAAAAATGGTTGTACTTATGCAACCAGTCATAACTGCAGGAAGTTAATGTATAATTTGATCATAATGAGTCAGCGCAGAAATTTGGATGACACAGGTCATAGGATTATCCTTTCTATATTTACTTTTTAAACTAAAATCAAATCCAGGTTCCCAGTGGTGACCCGAGGAAGGCTGCCTGGAACTCGCAGCCCCAACACTCCTTAGAAATAACCCTTCCCATTGTAATCTATAGCACAGCTGAAGCAGGGCTGGAGCATCAAGGGCTCTTTTTAGGTCTCAGGAGTAATCAAAGTTAAAAGGAAGGAAGGGGCTCAAATCAGCATTTTCATCCCTCTGAAACACACTGGTGTCTAAGTTATAAGTATCAAGACATTTGTCACCAATGATAAAGTGTTGGGATTTTTGAAAGACCTTATACAATACAGTGACTTTAAAGTTATTCCTCTTGCAAGATTACTCTTATTTTCTTTTCCCCCCAGTTTTATTGTGAAGTAACTGACATACATCATTATATACATTTAAAGCATACAGCATGATGGTTTGTATGTCTCATAACAGCAGTATTAACTATAGTCATCATTTCCGATATATATTTTGTGAGTGGGAGAGAGAAGACTGAGTATTCTGGACACCCTAACGAACATCCCAGGCTTTGGAAAATGGCTTTATTAAGGTGGGGAAGGTTGAAAATGCTGGACTTCAGAGTGTAGTTTACAAGGTGTGCACTCATTTTCAGGTGTTATCTCCCCTGAGGACCACTGGGAAGCTCATCTCCCTTCTTGGCTTCCACCTTTAACTCTTGGGAGCATCCCCTAACAGATCCAAACTACAGTCCAGACCCAAGAGAGCAAAGTCCAGAAAGAGGTAAGCCTAAATTCTAACTTTCTAGATTGTTTTCTTTTCCTGTATGGCTGACATGAGGACTGTCCCTGCACTCCTTCATAAGACACAGCTCTGTGACATAGGGGGAGGAGGAGAGGGAGAGAGAGGGAAGGAATGGAGGAGTTTGAGGACAATTGTTTATAAATGTTTGCAGCGTATGTAAAAATTTAGTTGTCCACTCCTATATGCAGAAGAAAAATAAGAAATGGCAAGTGGCCTGAGCTGTGCTTTCTCTTTTATGAGAAAGACACCATGAAGACTGCCAAGATAAATAATATATTGCTTTTGCCTTCAGGCAGATTCTGGCTTGCTGTTAGAAACAGTTGACATGAGACTGTCTGAGTTTGCAGAAAGGAGAGAACTTAAGCTAGATCTCCCCACTCTCAGTGGGTGGCCTCCAACACCTGTCACAGAATGGAGTGGGGCAGTGGCAGAGGGGAAGGGAAAACCTCATGATCTCCCTGGCCTGTTCAAGGCCTTTTCTCTCTGATGTGTGATTTGGCCTCCTGTGCCCAACATTAAAGCCGATTCTGATCAGAAGCCCCTGTAATTCTAGGGTGTGTCTTTGGCCAGAATATAGGAAGCACTGCAGTCCAGCCTGCAGTTCCCACTCACCTGGAGGAGGGATAACTCATTTCTACCTGTCATGAAATGTCCCCCACCCAACTTCTCCCCAATTAACCAGAACCCAAGATTTTCTGATAAGGATATGGAAACTAGAAGCTCTTCTGGCTTCTCACAGAATACTGTGAATCTTGGGTAGAAAGCATTAAGACTGGTCACTCTGGCCCAAGCTTCACAACCTTGCTCAACAGCCTATCAAACAGAATGAACAGCATTGTTGAGGAGGGTAGAGCAGTTGTAATTTCCTTGAGTTTTGTGTTCTTCTGAAGGTAAAATCAACTGAAGTTCTCCTGTACCTACCAGCTGGATTAAGAACAAAAACTGGAGTTCTGTTCTGCCTAGAATTGACAGCCCACTTAAGAACTTCTTAGGTGAGATAAATAAAATAGACAATACCATATATTCATTTAAAAATTGTGTTTCCCGGGACATTTAATTATCCTTATGTTTTTCCCTTTTGAGAACTTCAGTAGTAGCCTGAAGAGAACAAATGTGAAGCTGGAGGAGGATGGCCGAGGGATATCAGCAGTGAGTAAATGGAAATAGGGGACGTGTAGGAGAGGGGCAGGGAGTGCAGGGAGAGAATAGCGACCTTGAGATACCTAAAACTTCCTAAAACACAACGGCAAGGAGCACAGAGAAATCTGTCCTCAAGGTGCACAATGCATCTTCTCAATCACCCCTCTCAGAAACAAAGGTCCTGTCATCCAGCTGTACAGAAGGTAAAAGGATGGATGGTATCCTCCCTGTCCCTCACAAAAGAGAAAGTTCTTTTTCCGTTTTCAGTTCTTCAGGATTTGGGGAAGCAAAATGCCGGAGCCTGCCGGCCAAGTCGATCAGTGCCTGAACTGGGGAGTGAGGATTAAGAAAAAGGACAGAGACAAAAGAGATGATCAGGAGGGCTATCAGTCAGTACTGCAGCCTGGAATTTATTTAGCCCCGCCTATTTATATCTAAGCACAGAGAGATAAGTTTAGCTCTAAGCATGCAGCTGTTTACTAAACACTACATCATCCTAGTTCTCATAAACTCCTGTGGTAAACAGAGTATTCTTGCATAAAAGGTCAGCAACTCCTTTAGGGCAAAGTACACTTCTATGTGCATAAATCACTTGAACTACGTGACACCTTCAGTGCTTCATAATGGCCCCTGACAGCAAAATCAGGAAACATGGAACAGAAGATTTTAGAAATCATCTCGTTCAGTCAGCTGGTCTTAGGTGAGTAAATGATGACCAAGTCAGTTAAGTTTGTACAAGATCAGACAGCTCATTAGGAGCAAGGACTAGAATGCACACTGTGTTCGTAGGTCAGAGTTTTTTCTTATTTTTACGTTGTAACAAGCTCACAATAGTCTAAAGCAGAGCATACAAGGATGCATGTAGAATATATTGTTTTAAGCCTATTTGCTTTTTTATATTTTAGGTCAAGATGGGGTTTATATTTTCAAAATCTATGAATGAAAACATGAAAAACCAACAGGAGTTTGCGTTAATGAATGCTCGACTTCAGGTACATTTTTAAATAATTAAGCTTTTATGTAGTTACAGTGGTTAAAGTTTCTAACACATGTGTTCCATCAGCATGTTCTCTTTGAACCCCAAAGGGTAAAATGCTCTTGGAGCTTCATCCTCAGAGCCAAGATGAAATGGGTTATTAATTATCTCGTGGATGGGCTTGTTTACATCTCCAGTCCTGAGATGTAAGAAGTGGGAGGCAAGAAGTGGGAAGTGGGATGAGAGAGAGGACCAGAAGTGAGAAGTGAGAGACGGAGGGAGAGAGGGGGAGAGAATGAGAGAGAGAGTTTGAAGATGGTATGCTGCTGGCTTTGAAGATGGAATAAAGGGCCATAGGCCAAGGAATTCAGACAGCCTCTAGAAACTGGAAAAGGCAAGGCTACAGATTCTCTCCAGAGGAAATGCAGTCCCACCAACCCACTTTGGACTTCTAACCTCCAGAACTGTAAGATAATAAATTTATTATTTTAAACCACTGAGTTTGGTAATTTGTTATATAGCAATAGGAAATTAATACAGAGTATGAAAACTTAAGGCTGGATAGAAAAGATCAAAGCAAAGTAGAAGATTGTCTAATTGCCTAATTGTCTAATTGTCTAATTGTCAGAAAGTATTTTAAAATAAATCAAGTGTTAAAATTTTGACTAGAATTGTCTTCCTAAAATGTCAACGATCTCATGGCCCTGGGAATAGAAGGTCCTGCTGTGCATCAATACAGTGAGTAGTTAAAAGTGAGGACTAAAGACAGCCTGGGTTGGAATCCCACCTCTACCCCTGACTGACTGTATGACTTGTGCCTCAGTCAGTCCCCTCATCTGTAAATGGAGGTGATAGTATCCCCTTCAGGAGGTTATTTTGAGGAGTAAAATGCTAGTGTACAGAAAGTATACAGAATAATGCCTCAAGTCCTTAGAACAGTGTCTCTCTGTAAATATTAGTTGTTGCTGTGCTTATCATTGCTATTAAAGAGTGAAAAGAGTGGCTTGTGCAGGATAATAACTTTTAGGGGAATAGAACAATTGAAAGAATAGGCAACTGAATTATTGTAACAGCCAAATGATTTAGTGGGGGGGGGGGGCAGACATTAGGCATACAACCCAGCCAGGAATGTCACATACTCAGTCCCTGTTCAAGACCCATGGAAACTACAGGGCTTCGGCTTTTACATCAGTCCCCATAAAGTCAGGGTCTGAAAAAGGTCTGGGGATTTTCCCCTACTTGCAAGCTGACAAATTAGCCTGTTAACTCTTGTGGATGCTAGCAGAATTCAGGAGACACCTATGTCAGAGACAGAGGACTTAATTACTCACAGCTCAGCAAGCATCGTAAGCATGAGGTTGGTGTCAATTCCTCATGCTCCTCAAATCTCACAGAGGTGACAAAGATGGGTTTAAATTGGTGCTGTGCATTCAGTGGGTTTGTGGCACATTTGAGAAACATTGGGCTTGGGGGATCTACTGTTTTATAGTGAGTGGCGAGCTGGTGGAATTCGGGAAGGTTACCTCATTTCTCAAGGTTTTTCACTGCAAACACAACCCAGAGAAATGGCCTCAACAGTCTGGGCCTTGCCCTCTGGGCCTACCTTGCAAGACTGTGCCAGGTCATTCAGGGCCTATGGCAGACGGCCCCTCCTGACAACATGCCCTCTGCCCAACTGACTGGAACTTTCAGAACTACCTCGACTTCTGCCCACTAATACCAGCAACCACCACAGCTAGTGCTGAGGTCACACTCTCAGGAACACTATCAGCAACATCATTTTTCAGCTTGGCTGAATCGAAGGTGGGCCAGGCCAAGGCATTTAGGACAATCTCTGTGACTGCAAGAGTCTCTGCGCCAGTAGCTGTGCTTTAGGTGGCAGAATTGGGGATAAAGTCTTTCCCAAAAGGGTAGCTACTACTTTATGCAAAACGGAGAGGACAATAGGGCCAGGCCAGCCATGCTCTCAAACATATTTTAATTTGACCAGCAAATGGACCCTTTCTTTGTAGTTATCCTATTCTAGTTAACTCACCACAAAATGGGGATGTCAGGCCTGAGAATCACAAGACCTCCAATAGTCAGGCATTCTTTTTAATAAGAGCTCAGTAGTAAGCCAAGGGTTGCCTTACATTTTTGAAAGGGGTATGTTACAGGTTGAATTGTGATCCCCACCCCCATTCATATGTTGAAGTCTTAACCCCCACTACCTCAGAATATGACCTTATTTGGAGACAGAATCTTTACAGAGGTGATCAAGCTAAAGTGAGGTCATTAGAACAGGCCTTAATCCAGTATGAGTGGTATCCTTATAAAAAGGGGAAATTCGGACATAGAGACATGCATATAGGGAGAATGCCATATGAATATGAAGTTGGCCATTTACAAACCAAGGAGGCCTGAAGAGATCCTTTCTCATGACCCTCACAAGGAACCAACCCTGCTGACACCTTAATTATGGACTTCCAGCCTCCAGAACTGAGATGATAAATTTCTGTCGCTTAAGCCAGTAAATTTGTGGAACTTTGTTACAGCAGCCCTAGAAAGTAATACAGGATGTATTTGGTGCTAGTGTCCAGCAGGTGGCGCCAGTGTACTAGGCAATGGCCTCTGGAGAGAGTGGTGATTTTCTTTTGGGATTCTATATTGTTTCTACTAGATAAGCGGTCCCAACCTTTTTTGGCACCAGGGACCAGTGCTCCTATAAGAATCTAATGCCTAATGATCTGAGATGGAGCTGAGGCGGTGATGCTAGCGCTGGGAAGAGGCTACAGATACAGATGAAGCTTCATTTGCTAGCCTGCTGCTCACCTGTTGTGTGGCCCAGTTCCTAACAGGCCATGGACCTGTACCAGTCCAGGGTCCTGTATTAGGCAAATGGAAGGGGTCAGGGAATCCCTGAATGGGAGGGTGTCCTTTCACCAGTATAAATATTTGCAATATAAGCAAGCAACATCAATTTCATTATACATTCATAGGTGGGGGGCACAACTGCAGTTTCTTGAAGCAACTCAAAGGCCACTTTAATTTCCCTTCCTCATCTTAATTCAGACTCTATCAGTTGAATTCCAGTGCGTTTTTCCCCTATGGGAATGCATTTAACATAGGTACTTCAGGGGTTATCTTAACAGTTTCAGGAAATTGTCTCCCAGGTGGGGCAGACTGGGGAGGGCAAAGGGGTGAGGACAGCTTTTTGCCCTTTGGCTCCTTATCCCAGAACAGGCGCTGCTTCCTCCCTTCTCCTCTGGAGAGGACTGGTGTTCAGAAGCATCATTCCTTACCCTCTACTGGTGCCATCGTTCGGCCCTGGGTCGACGTAAGGAATATCCAAACCTGTAGAGAATTTTTATGAGTTTATTTAAACCAAACTGACAACAGTTTCCTGGAAGCAAAATCTCAGTGGATTGAGAAAAGGCTCCAGAGAATGGTAGGTTTGTAGCTTATTTTACACATTAAAATAAAAAGAAGAGACATAAAGGGGCTTACATGAAATCCATTGGTGGTAGGCCAGCAAGTAGGAGAAGGCAAAGCAGGAAGATCTCTGGAATTAGATTTAAAAAAAGGCAAAATAGAGAAACACATACTTCTTTACATTGGTGGGTACAGGAGAGTTAAAACGTAACATTTACAGCACACAGAGATGGTATGCATGGAACAAGATAACAAAGAGGAGTTCTGTGGTCCCATGCTCTAGAGCAGTGGTTGTGCCCCTCGCTGGAAAATATTATTTTGACATTTCAAAGGTATTTTATCTTAGATACTAAAAGATAATAGGCAGGCTCACTTAAGGTACAGATTGACCTTTGTTGAAGGAGTCACAGGCCTACGACGTGACTACCTTCCATGGCCCGCTTTTAGTTAGGAATTTTTATGTTCAGACTATCCTGCGTGGTAACTTTTGGTCTCTGAGTTTGTGGGGCCAACCATGCAGGCTTCCCTTGACCTTATCAGGTTTAGTTTGTGGCCCCTTTTTCATCCACACCTGTATCCTCAGCACTTTGTTCCAACTTGGTGTTTAGCTCACCCTCCAGCTGCATGGGACCAGGTAGATTTGGGTACCTCCATTCAACAGAGCCATAAACACTTGAGTCCCTACTCTTGCCTCCCTGAAGTTCCCCCAGCACACTCATCCTTCTTCCTTAAAGCAACTGAAGTTGGGGAAGAGATGGAGGGAGCGAGCAAAAAGCCTTTGTATCTACTTTTAGTTTCAAGGGCCTCCCACCACTGGGTTCAACAAGCAAGTTTCCGATACTTTTTAACTACCCGAAGTTCTGTCACCTCAATGCTGACACCATTATTTCAGCTTTGGAGACCCCTTGACCCATCAGCCATAGCCAAACTGCATATCTTTTGGCTAGGGTGTGGGGCTTCTTGCCCCACGGTGATAACATCCTTCCTCCCTCCCCAGAGGAGAATGTGTCACATCTAGGTGACCTGTTTCGACCCTACCTTTTGTTGCTCAGCCTCATTTAACACATAGGACAGTAAGAAAACCTTACACAACCCTCCCACCCTCACCACCACCTAGCCGAGAGCTTTTCCTACTCGATCTCAGGAAGTCTTTTCACATCCAGTAACCCACCAATGAGGGCTCTTATCCTTTCTCTTTCAGAATGCCATGGCTCTCTCTATCGGCATCTCATCTTTGTCACCAAAACAGGCAGGCCTTGTGAAGAGTCTAGGATTTTACCCTACTCGCAAGTTAGCTTGTTACTGTTTCACAAATGCTGGTTGAAGACTTTGTTACCCACACCATAGCAAGCAGCACGAACATGCTTATGATGAGCATGAGATGTTTTCTATGCGCCCCACATCCCATGGAGGGGGTGGAGGTGGGCCTTCTTGGATGCTGAGGTGGATGCAGTGAGTTGCTGTCTTAATTGAGGAATAGCGAGCTAGGGAATCTACCACTTTTATGGTAAGTGGTTACTTTGTCCCTCAAGGTTGCTCACTGCAAACACTACCCTGAGAAATGGCCCAGATAAAGGTGGTCAGGGCCTTCATCCTCGTTCTACTAGCAAGAAAGTACAGGCATGTTCAAAGACTGTGCAGATTGGTCTGCCAACATGTGCGTTGGTTAAGATTAGTTTTTCCTTGTCGATCAGGATGTACTTTATTATTCATCTTTTCATTTCAAGGAAGGAGACAAAGGGAATATAGATCAACATGGTTGAAGCAGCTTTGCAACTCTAGAACTACTTGAATTTTGTTCCTAGAACTCAGCTGGTTCAAGGGAGGCCTAGAGGAAAACATACTCATCTGTAGCCATTTTGAAAGATCAGGTTGGTTCTTAAATGATCCCCATTTAAAGGAATTAAATTTCTAGCATCATTCTAAGGGTTTAAAGCCCTGAGGACTGGGCAGGACTCTGCAAACGGAAGGAATGGGCCACTGGGATGGAAGGCAACACATCTTTGTAAGTCCTTCAAAGGGAAGATTTTTTAAAATCGTGATTGAAACACCGTGCCTACTAATATCTTTAACATACTGTGATCTTTGGCTCTTTTTCTCAATAAATGGCACCTCAATGAAAAGGATAAATAGAGGAAATAAAGCAAGAAAATACAGTGCTTGCTTTACAGAGAATCCTGTGGTAACAAGGAACCCAAAATGTAGAGTAGGTAGTGAAGAGGATAGGAAAGCAACCACATCTATATCTATATGTAGAAGGATAAGCACCTGAGAGTTGGTTTAAGAACTAGAAGTGTCAGGGGACTTAACCAGCAAGTACCTTGAATAAAAAAGGTAGAATGACCAATATGAGTTCACGGACAGTGGGTGCAGGGAAACCTACACTGGCCTAACTCTGGTGCGTGGTTTTATAGTCATCTTCCCTATCCCCGCTACCTGCTCTTAGCCTCCCCGTGTACCTCATCTATAATCATTCTCCTGAGGTTCACTTTTTTTATTGTGATAAAATATACATAAAGCTCACTATTTTAAAGTGTACAGTTCACTGACATTTAGTGACTTTACACTGTTGTGCAACCATCACCACTATTTAATTCCATAACATTTTCATCACTCCAAAAGAAAACTCTATACCCATTAAGCAGTCCCTTCCCAATCATCCTCGTCACCCCAGCCCCTGGCAACCACTCACCTGCTTTCTGTCTCTATGGATTTGCCTATTCTGGACATTTCATGTAAATGGAATCATATAACATATGGTCTTTTGTGTCTCACTTCTTTCACACAGCATAATCTTTCCAAGATGCATCTATATTGTAGCATGTATTTCATTCCTATTTATGGCTAATATTACATTGTATTGATATATCATTTTATTTATCCATTCATTGGTTTATGGGCATTATGGTTGTTTTCACCTTTTGGCTATTGAGAATACTGCTGCTATGGTAATTCTTGTACAAGTTTTTATTTGAACATTTGCTTTTCAGTTACCTTGAGTATGTATCTAGAAGTGGAATTGCTAGATCATACGATAATTGTATGTTGAACCAACTGAGGAACCTTCAAAATGTTCAAGATGGTGCCAACCTGCTGGTGTCTTTCTCTACCAAAGTTGGAACACATGGAAATAAGTTAACTGTATCATGAAGGATTCGGTTTAAATACAAAAAATGTTCAGCAAGTCTCATTAAATGTGGAGCAAGTTAGTAACATGTCTGCAATCACTTAGAGGAATTAATATAAATATTCTTAAGACTTAATTTTCTGTATACTATCTGTGTTCAGAAATGGTAGGAATTGAAAGTAAAATAATTAATAAAGGTCACTGGTGTAATAGGCACTTACTTCTTCTACAAAGGTAAACAAATGACAAAGAAAGTTCAAGCCACCATGTGGATCCTTTGCTTCCTAGCCCTTCCAAGTTTCCAGGACCTTTGCTCTGCTCAATTCTCCAAGGGGAACACACAGGTTTTAGGTTTGTTCACAAACTTAAATGAAACCAATAAATGAAGTTATAGACTATCAAAAAGTTTTTTTCTTTTCCTCCCTCATTATAATTTTATTTTCATAAATCTGATCAGAGTGAATTTTAATTCATTTTTAGTTCTTTATTGCTTGAGCAAGGTGGGGATTACTTGTTTCTTAACTCAGTAAAGCATTTACTGAATGCCTAGTATATAGAGAGATTGGGGCACAAAACTATTAAAAATGATCCTATAACTTAAATAATTTTCTTTATAAATCTTCATAATATGTGTGTGCATACACACACACACACTCACTCACTCACCCCACCATATTCCAAAAAGACTTTCAGTTAGGCTTGCTGTTAAAATCTTTAGACTTCTCATCTGTGTCATTTCTACTTTTCTTCTCCAAGACAATTAAGAATGTAGGGCAGTGGGAAAGGTGGATTTTAGAGAGAGAAAAAAAGTAGCCTTGTTAATATTTAAAATAAAGGGAACAATCTGAAGTGTCATTATTCTTGAATAAATTTACTAAATGCAGAATAATGAATACACATTTTGAGAAATGTTTCAGTTGATTTAGATTTGCAGAGAAGTTACAAACTAGTACAGAGAGTTTATGTATATCCTTTGTCTAGCTTCCTCTGATATTAACAATTTATAATGATCAAAACCAGGAAATTAGCATCAGTATAATGCTATTAACTAAAGTACTGACTTATTTGAAATTTCACCAATTGTTCTCCTAACATCCCTTTTATGTCCGAGGATCTAATCCAAGACCTCACATTGCCCTTAACTGTTGGTCTCCTTGGTCTCCACTCTGCAATAGTTCCTGATTCTCTCCTTGGCTTTCATGATAAGCACTTTTGATAAGTATTGGTCGGTTCTTTAGTAGTTCTCTCACTCTGCGTTTTTTCCAGTATTTTCTCATGACCAGATTGAGATTGCACATTTTTTACATGTTATTCTTAGACCACAGAACGCTGTTGTATCTTTGTGACTACATCATATCAGAGGACACCTGATGTTGATATGTCTCATCTAGTAATGTTAGCCTTGATCTCTTGATTAAGGTGGTGTCTATCATATTTATCTACTGTAAAGTTCCTTTTTTTTTCCTAACTGATAAATATCTTTGGGTAGATACTTTGAGACTGTTAATATCTTGCTTCTCCTCAATCTTCTGCCCACTCATTTTAGCATCCATTGGCAGGATCTTACATGCAACAATTATTACTGTGGTATTTGCCTAATTGTGATTTTTTTATCTCCTTCATTCCATCTACTTTTATTCACTTGAAAAACTGTCTCTTCTCCATATATTTATTTATTCAATTATTCATTTAAATATGGTCTCATGGACATTTTATTCTATGAGTTATGATCTAATACCATCATTATTTATTTTATGGCTTAAATTGTTGTTTAGGCTATTGGGGACTCCTTCCAGTTGCCTCCTATGTCCTTTTGACATACCACATCTTTTTTTAAAATACTTGCTTATTTTCTGTGATCATAAGATATTCCATACATACTGCCCTTGTCCCAAGCCTGGAATTAACCACCTATTTAAGGAGTCTTGGTTCCTTTCATTGGAGAATGATATTCGGAAATCAGGATCTGGGCTCTCAGCAAAATCTGTACAAAATCTGTACTTAGGTCTGTCTCTGGATATGCTATTCAGCTGGCCAATTTGTTGCTTCATATACCAGTACCACACACAGTCTTTTAATTATAGATGATTTTTTAGTATGTTCTGATGCCTAATTAAGTTAGTTTATATCATTATGGCTTATCTTTTCAGTGTTCCCTTTTCAACGTTTATTGCATGTTTACTTTTTCATAGAAACTTTAGTTCAACTTGTCCAACTCTATAAAATAGTTTGTTGATTTTTTAATAGGGACTGAAAACATTTATAAATTTATTTAGTAAGAACTATTGAGTCATTCTATCTAAGAACAGGGGGTATTTTTCCATTTGTTTGAGTCAATTTGATATCTTGCAGGAATTCATAAATGAATTACAGACTAAACCAGTTTGTGTGTGTGTATGGAAAAAGAAAAAATTTTTAATTTTCTGTAAATGATTATAAAAATATTCTTACAGTTGAATTCCTTGCATATCTAGCCAGGAATTATTAGCAGTGCAGATGATGGAGGGACATTCTTACTCTGAAATATGCGAGACTGAAGAGCAGGAAGAGAGAGAACATCAGAACTTCCAGGCAGGTTGGGGAGGCACAGTGGGAAACCTAGAAGGGAAAAATGAGCCCCAGACTGCTGCTCTGCTGGATTTAAGGCCAGGACATGGCTGCTAAGGACTATAGATTCATTCTCTCTGTGTGCAGTGGGAAGGTGACAGGCTTTGGAGTCTGACACACCTGGGGCCAACCCTGGCTCCATCACTTACTGGTTTATGACCTTGAATAAATGACATACGCTCTGTGAGTTTCGATTTCATCACTAAGATGAGAGAAGGATACCCAAGTACTACCTTGTGTGACAGAGAAGATGTTCAATAAATATTCCCTCTTTCCCATTTATCTACTTTCCTTTCTCTCACTTGCTTATAGTCACTACTTTACTTTTTTCTTCATCTCTAATTTTATTCTCCATTTTTCATTCATCATTTCTTTTATCTTTCCCCAGCTCTATAGCTTCAGTTCTGTGGGCAGGATTTGCTTTTCTAGTTCTTTTCCCTTGTCCTACAGGATGATTAGCAGTTTAAATCATCAATCCCAGTAATGATACCAGGCGGCCAATTAGCCTTCAGGCCCACAGCCTCTCACTGGCACTCCCGATCTGCTGAGAATGCTCAACCCTCTAAGAGACATTTGCAAGTGTCCCCTCTAAAGCCATAGCAGAACCTAAGTCATTCCAAAAGGTTCTT
Source organism: Eonycteris spelaea (assembly GCA_003508835.1). Classification (NCBI taxonomy): domain Eukaryota; kingdom Metazoa; phylum Chordata; class Mammalia; order Chiroptera; family Pteropodidae; genus Eonycteris; species Eonycteris spelaea. Next base: position 10,248,356 of record PUFA01000031.1, on the reverse strand, counting down.
GTGACCTGACCCAAAGGACATAAATTCTTATGTGCCTACCTTGGTACAAAAAGGAATTGGTTCTTGTTCAGTCCTTTTGCACAGATATTTCAGGGTCATTATGCTCTCCTCCCCTCATCCCTCCCCTTCCCCCCCCCCCAGCCAAGAAATTTCAGAACAAAAAAGTCTGAGTTTAAAACGAGTTCTCTAAATACCAATTTACTTGTGATATACATAGCAAAGGAATAGGCACAAATTTAGAAAGGTTCAGAATAACTGGGGGCTGGGGAGGGGGCGGGGGGGGATGGGCTGTGGAGGGGAGGGAATAGTTCCTCTCTTAAGAACCGTGTATTTAAATTTGACTGACTACAATAGCAATTTAAAGTATGCTTTCATTATAGTCATTGAATAAAAATCTTTCCTGTTTCCAATTTTTCTTGTCAAGAGATTTGATATCTATTTTAATACTTAGGATTTACTTCACAACTAAAACTGATTTGTACATAACCATAATTTCTAATTAAAGTTTGGTTACAGCGTTCCTGGCTGGAAACCCGCCCCTCCCTTTGGGGGGTACTATCTTATCTCCTTATTGCCTAAATTCCACAGGGCTGCAGCCTTCCTTACTGGGCCATCTCTTTCTAAAATGTACTTTCAGTAAATCTTACTTTTTCTCAAAAAACAAGACATCATCAATACTTTCTAAGACTTTGAGATCTAATCCAAACCAGAACTCTGAAAACATTCTCTCAGGATCAAATCATTATTTCATATAAATCAGGTCACCACTTTGTTATTTTCTCTTTGATCCCCTCTCCCTTATTCTCTTTGATCCCCTCTCCCTGTTCCACTCTAGATCCATTCTCTGCCCTTCTCTGCCCTGCATCTCCCAGGCTCCCTTGTCCTGTGGCTTCAGGTTGGAGTCGGCCTGATGGCACCAGCAGGAGTTTAGGACATAGGTTTGGAGGTGGCAGGGGGTTCCTGGAGCCATAGTCTTTTCAGGCCCTGTCCCTTCCATGGCTCCATCTCTCACTGGGCTCTGATCAACAGTGACTCCCGCCCTCTCTTCTAGAAGTTAACAGCTTTCTGCTGTCTGTCAGCCCCAGGGAACCTCACTATCCCTTGTGGTTACGTTAAACCCTGCCCACAATCAGTACAGTCCCTTCGGTAAATTTTTCTGTTAAACTCTTTTGAGAGAGTGTGCTCTCTCCCTCCTGTCAACACCATGCAATCAAAATAATGAGTATGTTCACGTTTTTTGTTATTAACAACTCTCTAAAGTTTAAAAGATATCTGCATTTATCATTAACACTAAAAAAGACTTTTGAATTAATATTCATTAAGCTAACAATGTGTCTGGTAATTGTAGATTTACTGTGATGCTCCAAGAACTATGAGATACATGCTAAAATTACAAATTTAAATTTCAGGTCGGGCTTCGTTCTAAACTCAGTTGAACTCTGACTAGTTGGTAATTTAATTTTCAATTCCTACCTTGGGTGTATAATCAAATGAAATGAGAAGTGTCTATCTGACAAAAGAGAAAAGACCTAGAACTCAAGTATGTTACATGGAATTTACACAGAGCAGCTACTCCTTAAATAAAATTCATGTTTCATTTCAGATATAGATATTGGAACTATAGAGAATTATAAAACTTATGTACATATCTAGTGCAAAGTTAAGCAAATAAATACTAGCTTCCACATATCCAGTTTCTTCAGCCATCTAACAATTAACAATATAACATCAAGCTGATTTATTTCAACCATGAGGGGTACATATTGGTCCCTAGATGAAAGGCTATCTTTATGAAGATAAAATATTCTTGTTCATTTGTGAAGCTTATTTGGTATTCTGGAGCTATTTCTAATCTTTCTCTGGGATACAGGCTACTGTACTAAATGTGAACCATTTAAATTTTCTACTGTGGATCTGCTATATTCCCAATGCTATGCAACAATCACATTAAATAAGTTTCAAGATGAAAAACTTAATGTAGTTTTATAGAGAGCATACTCTAAAACATAATTGTTACAACCCTTCCTTCTTATAAACCTCTTGTTGATTAAATTATTTCTTCATATTTTTGGTGAGCTGCTGTTAATTTCCACGTTTGAATTTATAGAGATGGCTATTGCAGAGTAGATAAAAGACATTTAACTTTTGTACTTGAAAATGATAGCCTTAATTGCTTATGTTGTCTACTGCCATGCCACCCTGAACATGCCTGATCTTGGAAGCTAAGCAAGGTCAGGCCTGGTTAGTACTTGGATGGGAGACCACCTACAAATACCAGATGCTGTAGGTGTTTAAAAAAAATTGCTCATATCAGTCACACACCCTCAAAAAAAGAGAGAGACAGTCAACTCCAGCAATAGCAAATTTTCTTTCCTTTGAAAAAAGGTTTTAGAGTCAAAACATAATTTAAAATTTCTAACCCAATTATTTTATGACCTACCTAACTTGGTTTCTAAGGTTTTGAAGGTCAAGTCTCCCAATACCCCACTTCTATGCTTGTCCTTAAACTTAGGCATGAACTTGAAAAGCAATGCCTCAGAACAATGTTTCTGGGAAAATATGTTAGAATGACATCATACTGCTGTCTAGCACTGTAACTGACATGTTGGAATTTTTATTTGCTTCTTATTAATGTTTATATGAAAGATAGGATCCCAAAGAGAATATTCTGTTACTGATAATAGTTATTCAATGCTTATTGAGCAATGGCGCTGTACGAGGCCCTGTGCCAGTCAATGAAGGTATAAAGATGAAAAGACAAAGTTGAGTAGTTTTATAGTATTTATATGTTCTGAAATGGTTCACATTATTTCATGTAGTGCTTGAAAGAACAAATAGTTGGATCACTTTCAGTAAAGAAAAACCTTTTGTTCTCTTTGAATTTATTTGGTAAATTAACGATGTTAATTTTAAGTTCATGGTTATATTCAGTTCAAGTATATTTACTGATGATAAGTTAAAAGAAATATGTGAGCCATTAAGTTTTGGATTTATTACATTAATGATAATATAATTATATAATTTAGAATTTGAATTTTTGGTGTGTATGGGCACATTCACTTGATTTTTAAGTCATTGCACATGGCTTGGATGCCACATTATATAGTATAAAATATTTTCAATTATATACCCCAAAAGAAAAATACTCATTTGAAGCCATATTTGTTCTGAGGAAAATCTGAACATGAAAACTTCAAAGCTGAAGAAATTATGTTGGAATGGGTAATTATAGGTGATTGTCCTCTCTTGAAAAATCTTTCTGTAATTATCTATATCTTTATAATATGTACAAACAAACAAAAGCACAGTGAGAGCTATAGCTGTAGACCCTGTACCTTAACATTAGCAACTGGTAATCTGCTCACTGGCTTTTGATAAAAGTTTTTTTCCGTATATATGATAATAAAAATTAATACCACCATAAGGGTGGTTAGGAAATGTATTTTGGCTGAATGTTTTCTCCATGTTTTTAGTATTTGATATTTGCATAGTTGAAGGCTTTAGGAAATTAAAGGCAAAGGAAATTCTATTAGGTTAGGTTTTTAAAATAAAAAGTTAAAATTAATTCCCTCCTAAGTAATTTCGTTGGTATATCCCTGCCATTGAATACTATGATTTGGTGTGATCACGTGCATGTGCTCATGTGCTTACTCTCTGTTGCTCTCTTTCTATATGTTTAAATATGTATGTTTAAATAAACAGATGTGTCTGAATAAATGTACACATTTAAATATATGATATAATTTTATCTAAAATTCCTAATGTAAAAGGAAGTGTTTTAGATGTGGACCTCATAAAGCAAGTAGATGTGCTTCCAACTAGTAGTTTGAACAAAATGAGAATTATTGCAGGATATTTGGTAGCTTAATTTAACTTTGAGTGGTAAACACACAATGCGATATACATGTGACATATTATTGAATTGCATACACTTGAAACCTATATAATTTATTAACCAATGTCACCCCAATAAATTTAAAATTTTAAAGACTATTCTTCTGCTTATAAAATTTTAAAGACTATTCTTCTGACTTGTTGTCTTTAACTCATAGACCAACCTCACAGAGTTTGTAGGAAAGTCAATGTATGTAAACTAGTACAGTACTTAGCACCTGGAAGGCCACATTATTAGCGTATTAGCTGCCACAATAAAGTAGAAATAAACATCCTGTAATTTCTTAAGGATTTTCTGATTTTATTTTTTGAAGCATATTTTAGTTCTAATATTTAGTTCAAAATATTGTAGAATAGATCTTAGCTCTGTGCACAGTTAGGGTTGATGCAGAGAAATGTTAATTATCAAACTAACAAACATATACTTTTTAAAATGAAGGAATCCAGGTCAAAAGAAAATACCTTTATTGTTGTTTCACTTAAGTTGTGGAACTGTCGTCAACCTCAGTTAACAGTCCTCATAATAGACCAGACACTATTAGGAGCTCTGTCTTTAAATAATTTTAGATAATGGATGAGAGCTCTGGTCTTTTGTTTTTTACCAGGCTATGTTCATCTTGTCAGCATCTTCTTAGGGAAATTTCATATATTTTGGAATCCATAACTTAATATAAAGGGTTTCTGCCAAACTCTGGTTTTTATTTTTACTTAGGGTAACATTATTTACAAACATCTGAGATTAAGAATGGATTTAATTGTGTTGTAATATTTATTGGAATGTATGTAACAAGATGATCTAACCAAAGCTTTTAAACTTCTGAATAATACAATTTTGTTTATATTCAATTGTTTTTATAAGTCATCGATTTTTTTTAATAGCCTTTTTTTAAAAAGCTTCAATTTAGTACTCATTTCCTCTTTCATATTCTTCGCAAACTACTTACTGGTTGTTGAGCGTTTAAAATATCTGTAGAGCAAGTTAAAGTTAAATGCCACTTGTCACACTTTTATTATGGTTGCTTTTCTCTTTTTTTAACAATCTTAGTTTATGTTTTGTTTACCTGAAATTCTGATTTTACTTTTAGTTTAGAAGGTGTCAGTAATGGCTCTGTTAATTTAACAAAGGCATAGATAAATATAAAATATTCTCATTTCTGATGAAAATGAAACTTCTTTTGTGGCAGGACACATAGAAATAACTTTTTAGTATTGCCCAATTAAGCAATTAAAAAGACAGCTTTTCTATTATATTTGAATACATTATGCATACATTAAAAGACCATTGGAAACTAAACACAGAACTGATTTTTTTCTCAAGGTTGGCCTAATTGTTTCTCACAAATCGGGAAGTCTCCAATTTAAAAGAAAACTTCAAAGAAGATAATTTATAGGACAATGTCATTACCTTTTTTGTGCTCTGAGAATATTTTACATGCCCAAGTGAAATTTAATCATTTTGTTATTGTAATAAGGGGAAACTTGTATTATATTGTCTATGGACCTTTAAGTAATTGTTCATCCTGAAACTCAAGAGATTGACAAATTACTGAGATCAGTAATTTTGTGGCTGTCCTTAATAGTTTTCAAAAAAGAAAGTGAAGAATCAAAATACAAAGGAAAGAACTGATGTAACCATTTTATAAAGATAGTCAGAATGTGGTCTCTCCTACTATGTACAATTATTCTTAATAAGTTAGCTTCCTTTTATTCTTTAAAATTAATTTTGGTTTTATAATTGTTAAATTAGTATCAGATAAGCCTGTAAGATCATTAGAATCTGAAGTCCTAATCAGGAATATTTTAATTTCAAGTTGTTCTGTAAAGCAATATCAAAAGTAATAGAGATAGGGAATTATTAGTATAGAAAGGTCTAAAATTCTTTTAAAATAGAATAAAGAATTTTATATTTGTGATTTGGGGTAGAGACTATTAAGGAAACTTGTACATTTCTCTTTTGCTTATTTTTTCTTAGTTCTTAATATCTGGGGAAGAAGGGTGAAAAATGAATGTACATTTAGTTAAATGATGCCTATTATTGGTAAATTAATAATTGCATTAATATAATTATCCCTTTATGGCTACTGAAAAAGTTTAATAATAAAAGGTATTAATTTGAATTTTAAAATGTATTTGGATCTAGACATGTGACTTTAAACAGTTTTATAAAGTATGGAGTAATTAATAAAGTTTTAGTTGATAATGAACAATTATCAGCTCAAAGATGTTCTATCAGATTTTTTCCCCACGGAGAGGCTGTGATTAGATTTTTGTTTTTAACTCTATGCTCAGAGTCTTTGAATATACACAATCTTGCTTGTTTTCACAATTTATCTATGCTATATAGAGACTGCCTCTATTCTCATAAGTAGTACAGCCCCAGAATATAAGATTTGTTCATAACCATTTTAAAAAATAAACTTTAGCATAGTTTTAGATTTCTAGAAAAGCAATATAGAATTCCTGAATATTCTACATTTATTATATACTCTACAGTCAATATCTGACATTACCATGATACAGATGTCACAATTAAGGCACTAACATTGGTATATTACTATAAATATTTATATTTTGTTTTTTCCTAATTTTTTTTGCTGTCCCGGAATCTCAACCAGGATGTCACATGACATTTGGTCTTGTCTCCCCTGGACTGTAACATTTTGTCAGATTTTCCATGTTTTGATGACCTTGTGAGGTTTGAGGAGTACTGGTCAAGTATGTTGCAAAATGTCCCTCAGTTTAGGTTTGTCTCATGGTTAGCTTGCGGTTATGGGTTTTTGGGTAGAAAACCACAGATATGAAGTTCTCTCATTAATCAGGGGTACGTGCTGCTGATGTATATCATCACTGATATTAATCTTGACCACTTGGTCAGGGTAGTATTTGCTAGGTTCCTCCACTGTAATGCATTCCCTAACCTACACTTACCCTCTTAGGCTGTACTCCTTGGAAGCAAGTAATTGAGCAAAGCCTACCATCAGGGGGTCAGAATTAAATTATACCTCCTTGAACTTGGCAGGGAAGAATCTACATAAATGATTTGTAATTCTTCTCTATAGGACATTTATCTTTTTCTTTATATCAATATGGATCAGATATTTATTTATATGTTGGGTCATAATCCAATACTATGTTATACGTTTTGCTGCTCGAATTGTTCCAGCTTTGGCCACTGGGAGTTTTTTTATGGTTAGCCCCTGTGTCCCTTTGACGTAACCCATCATTTTTCTTTTTTGAGCATTTATTTACTTTTTGGCACTTCAAAATGCTCTAGCTCACTTTCTATATTTTCTGTCCCAGTCTTAGGTCAGCTATGACTCCAAAGAGCCCTGGCTCCTTTTATTGAAGAGTAGTATATTAAACCAAAATCTGGGTGCTGGGTGTGCTCATTGCTACAGGGGTGTCACTACCCTTCTCAGTGGACAGAGTTAGGAAATATATGTACTTAAATGACCATGTATATCTATAATTTTATCTCTATTATCTACATTAAGCTAAACATGAGTTCATACTAATGTCACTGCCTCTAATCCAGTACATCATGGTTTAATCTAGTGTTTTTCCCTTGCTTTTTTGTAATCTCACTCTCTAATAGTAAAAAACCTTACTCCCACCATCTACCATGAATTTGTTCATCTCCAGTTATTCGGGTAGTTTCAGAATTGTTAACCTATACCGTGTGAGAAGTAACTCTAGCAACTAGAGTGCGCTATTTACATACAGTTCCCTTTGTCTTTAGTTTTACAGTTTCCAGTCATAATACCATTTTCCAAAGTTAGGTCAGCTCCTTTTTTTTTCTATCCACATCAGTGAAGATATGCCATATATTTATAATATAATTACATTATTTTGTCACAATCTACATTCCATCCTGTGTATCCCCTGACCTTCTGGGTGATTTGTAAATTTGTATACAGTACGGTTCACTCTGTGCTGTTAAGTTTTAAGCGTTTTGACAAATGCAGAATGCCATGTATCCACCACGACAGTACCACTACCCTTTTAAAAGCCTCAATCTTTTGAGAGTTCCCAGAGGATTAGATTTTAGAATATTTCAGCTTGAGGGAGGGAAAAACCCAAAAACCTAGGTTGTGAGTTCTTTCATTTCAAGCACTGGTTCTTAATCTTAGCTATACACTGGAATTATCTGGCAGCCTTTAAAAAATACTGATGATTGGTCATGGTTTCATGAGTCTCTCCGGTTTAACTGGGCTGAGGTATGAGTCTGGGCATTGGGACTTCGAAAAGCTCTCCACATGCTCACAATGTGCAGCTAAGGTTCAGAACCACTGATCTTTGGTTCATCTGTGTCATGATTGGATTCAGCTGCCTTTTAATAACAAATGATTAATTGATGAATCTACAATCACTTTGGGACATTTATAAACTAGCATGTAAGTTTTTTGAGTAAGTTATAAAGCAAGGATGAATTTCACATGCTAAATCATGTGTGCAAAAACACTATTTTTGCTAACTCAAAATAAACTTCAATTTTTGCTGCCAATGGCAAATTTAATTTTGACAGTCAAAGTGACTCAACTGTTTCTAGGTTAAAACTCACTTCTTTGTAGATAGAGTTGAAATCAGTTTGGCCCCCTTTATTTCTCTGTCCATTTTTTTCTGAATCAATCTAGGTTTGAGTCCAGGTGATCTCAGGTGGCACAGGTATTAGAAAAGACACATCTGGTTGGAGAAGTCTTTTCTACAGTTATTTTCTCTTTGATCAACCTTAGTGCCAGGTGATTTGCTCTGAGGGCATTTGACCATGTTTCAGGCTGGCTGGGCCATCACCTCTGTGTTCTGGGGTGCTGCTGATACTCTGAGATCAGCTGCCTTCCCTACCCAGCACTTGGTTTGTGGTCTCCACTCAAGGGTCTGTTATGGGTTCCCTGGGCTCTGGGCTGTAGGCTTTGGTGACTCCCTGGTAAGCTACCTGCTTTCAATTCTGAGCTACTTTCTATGTCCCTCTCCAGGTTGACATGACAACCTTGCAGACTTTCTCTATACCCCTTGCAACTGAAGGAGCCTGAAGTGGCCACTCTCAGGTCTGCCCTGCAACCATTTCTGTTCTATTTAGGCTGTCCCTTCCCAGAATTCTCAACAGGAGGTGAGACCACAAGTGCTCTCAGTTTGGGGATCCCCAAACCCCCCAAACTATTACATCCTCTGGAATTTTAACCCCCCAAAGAGAGGCCAAGGAGCCAAGCCCCATCTTTATATCTAAGATCTCATTCTTCTCTTCCAGTTCCTTCCCACAGTAGAAAGAAGCCGTTGTGGGGAAACTGAAACTTTATTAGTCATTCCTCTCCACCCTACGGTTTACATCAGTGGTCCCCAAGCTTTTGGGCACCAAGAACCAGTGCTCCTATAAGAATCTAATGCCTGATGATCTGAGGTGGAGCTGAGGCAGTGATACTGGGGAGTGGCTGCAAAAAGATGAAGCTTCACTTGCTTGCTGCTCACTCACCTCCTGATGTGTGGCCCAATTCCTAATAGTCCACTAACTGGTACTGGTCCACAGCCCAGGGATTAGGGACCCCTGTTTACATCATGAATTCTATGCTTGCTATCCTCTATGCTTTGCTAATAATACACCATGCCAAGATTTTAGAGTTAAAAACAACTTGTTCTCTCAAGGATCTGACTCTCCCAAAATAATGGGCTTGGACTTTCAGATTGTTGCTCCTCTTGTGTTTTCTAAAAATCCATTTAGAAATCCAGTCTCAGTCTGTGTTCTGGGCTGTGTGTTTCTACTCTAAAGCAGTGAAAGGCACTGACTAAAGTTGCAAAGGACTTGAGGCAACAGTAAAATTATAACAAAGAAAAATCTCTATTGGTGTCTCAAAATAATACTCCTCTACCATTATATCACAGTGATATGGACTTGATACTTCAAATGAATTTCAGTTTGGAGCTGGATGGATTTGGAAGGCAAAATGATTTCAGTGCAAGTTGTAACAAAGGCCAACATGATGTATCTTCATTTACAAGCACATAGATCTTTCCTCACGTGTGATATAATAAGCTGAACATGTATTTTAGGCTTGGATAAAACCTTCAGACCACATGTGTTCAATACTTCAGGACACAGAAAAAGAATATCATATATATTCTGTATCTATGTCAGGAAGATTTCATTGCCAAAGTGACAATTGGGGATAGCTGTCCAGAGTCTACTGAGAAAAAAAAAAAATGAATTAAAGCAATTAAAAAGTAAAAATTCACTGGAAAAGCAAATTATTAACTCTGTACTCAAATATAAAAAGAATATAACCACACTTTTTTATTTTGTCCTCAGCTAGAACGACAGCTAATAATGCAGAATGAAATGAGAGAAAGACAAATGGCCATGCAGATTGCTTGGTCTCGAGAATTCCTCAAATATTTCGGAACATTTTTTAGCCTTGCAGCAATCTCTTTAACAGCTGGGTATGTTTGTTATTTACTTTTAAATTTTCTTAAATAATTTACTTCTATTGTCTTAACCATCATCATATTAAGTTGGCCAAGATAGGACTTTGGTCCAAATACTGTATCATGTGAACAGAGTAACTCATTTATAGCTTAGTCCTCAAAGGTAACTCTGCAGAAACAAGGTAGTAATAGTCAATTCTACCCTTAGTTTCTTAGATTTCTTCTGTCCTCTTCTCTATTTAGTTAGTTAGAAAGAAGACTGACTTGACACAAGATAGAAGAAGGCTTCTATAAGTTTATCTCCACAATCTCTAACGGATAGATAGCAATACTTAACCATTTATAAAATGAGTAATCTGAGGCTCAGCATCAAATAAAAGATGAGCAAGTCATAGACCCTGCCCGTGAGAACTGTAGAATCTGGTGAGCGGTTATAGGTAAGAAAATCTTATTTTCAAAGGAGACTCGGATGAATTAAGTAACCTTTGAAATGGACATTTTTCCAAAAAGCAGGTGAATATTTTTTCATTGAGGATAGAGATATGTATTAACAGGTCATTTCTTGATACTCATTCTTCTTTGTTCTTGAACCAGAGCAATAAAAAAGAAGAAGCCAGCCTTCCTCTTTCCTCTCGTTCCATTAGGCTTTGTCTTTACCTACCAGTATGATTTAGGCTATGGAACCCTTCTACAAAGAATGAAAGGTAAGTCTTTGATAAACCAGAGTCTATTTCTGATTCATTATCTGGTTAAAGGATCTCCCCCTTTTTCTGATCCCTTGAATTAAGAAGATTCTGATAAGACCTTATTCCTGAGCACCCAATGACCAACATTTCTGCTCTCATACTGTGGTAATCTGGAGCCAGCTCAGACCCACTCACAAGAACCAACTGTCAGATTTTCAGGAATTTTGTAAGCTGGCTGTTAAACATAATAATTATCAAAAAGTAAATTATATAAACGTACAGGAGATAAATTACAAAAAAATATTAAATTATATTTAAAACAATGGAAAAAATACTTAAAACTCATCAGTTTCTAATTATTTTACTATTATCTATAGTCTAAAATTATGAATATCTATTCTATCTGTATGATATAAATGCAGATACAATATACAGGCACAATAAAATACAGATACAACTCCGACTTCAGTGACACCCCATTGGTACCTTGAAGTCGATCATGGAGGGAGTATTTACACTGTGGAAATCTGCAAATGCCAAATCAAGGTTTGACTTTTTTTGTTGTTTATTGTCTAGATGAGGGGTTGGAAAACAATGGCCTGTGGGCTGCCCACCTGTTTTTGAAAATAAAATAAAGTTTTATTGGAACATAGACATGCCTATTCATTTCTGAATCATCTGTGGCTGCTTTCCTGTTACCAAGACAGAGCTGAGTCATTGCAACAGAGACAAAAGACCTCAAAAGTCTAAAATATTTGCTGTCTGGCCCTTTAAAAAAGTTTGCCAACCCATGCTCTAGACTTAAGATAGTGATGAAGGATATGTTGATAATGCAGATTATGCTCAAGAGTGTGTTGTGTCCATAGCCATTACACTGTGAATAGCACAAAAAATTGAGGAAATACTCTCCCAATATTTAAAAACTGTTACCTGATTCAATAAAGTTGTTCACATCATTTTCGAATGAGTAGAGTTCCAAAATGTGGCATTGTTTCACTTTTGTCCTACTCATTAATGTGAATGAAAACACCAACCATCATTCTTACTGGAATTATACTCTCATCATATGCTAATAGGTTAGCTATGGATATAAGAATTCAGCAAAAATCAGTGAAAATGTTCTGTGAGGGAATCAATTTGTATATGGAATTTATGATACAATGTATTGTACATTTCATTATTTATAAATTATATGCTACATATATCTTATACAAGTAATGTTTATAATAAACTTACGTATCTAATAAACTTATATACATTTTTTCTCCCCAGAGAGCTGGTTGTTAAATATTCACCAGCACTGTGCGCTCTCACAGAACCCTTGCTCTTATTGCCCTATCAAATAGCACTGCTGCCACACAGAAGCAATGCTTCTCCAAGAAAAGAATTTCCTATTAGTCTAAGATAGCCACGCCTTCCAAATTCTGCCCACACTCACATGACGATCCCTATGTCCCCCTTTTTCATGCCTTCAACCCAGAGCATTTTGGAAACAGTAATTTCTCAAGTCTTCATTTTTGCCTTCCTGTTCTCTCCTGAGCTATGAGTCCACCCTTGAAGCTCTGTGGGGACTGGTTTGGTTGGGAAACAAGGAGGTACAGGCTGGAGAGTAGGGAGAACATCTCATTCCTGCACCTAGAAGGGATTTTATGTTCTTAAAAATTCTAACCTGAAAATGGAAAAAATGTTTCCCATATAGATACTACGTTAAAATGTCCTTTGTAGTCAAATATTGGTATAATAATTCATCTATATTGTGGGCTAAATGATTTTTTGTTAGCCTAGAAATTGATTTATATGGAAAATGTATTCTGAATTCTAAAACGCTGACTGACAAATTAATTTTAGAGTACAATACCATTTTAAGCTGGACATTAACTATATCCAATTGATTTGTTAATGTTGTAACTCATTTCAATAACCAGCTCAGTTTCATATTACTCATTTGCTTAAGAATTCATTAGTTTGAGCTCAACTATGTCTCATTGTTTATATAGACATTAGAATTCTCAATGCCTCATAAAAATTAATATGTACTATTAAGATTTGTCAACTCTTACACAACTGAACTTATTACTAGTAAGTTTATTTTTTAGGAATTTATTTTCATAATATCAACCCCAAGATAACCATTTTGATTGTACATTGTGGAAGTACTTTTATTACAGGTCCATAAATTTTTAAACTTTCAAGGCATGTTGTAGGAATTTATTTTTTTAAAAAAATACAACTTTAGAATCCACCAGGAAACTTACCATATTAGAAAGTTTAAGTGAACATTTAGCCCTGTTAACTAGTGATGACCCCAAGATATACAATCCCTTTTTTTTGACTGAATTTATCATCAACCATTCTGTAAATACATACTGAGATTTGCTGTATGCAAGACACTCTTACATGCAAACATTTAGTCTGTCATCAGTGGCCTACTTAATTATATACAAGTTATAATGATCTTTACTTACTATTTAAGACAGAGGAAAAATGGTTGAAATGCTATAATATTTGAAAATTGTAGTCTGCTCTGTTGTGTTTGGATTATAAATTAATTGTGCTAAAGGAGAACTTAAAACATTTGCCTTTATTCCCAAAATTTATGAAATATCAATGTGCATTAAATTGTATTACTTTTGCTAATTAGTCTTTAACAATAAAATTTGGCAAGTAAATGGCCCAAGAAATTATTAGCTGTTATCAGAAAGAGGAATTGTTTATTAAAGTGTGTCTATGTGTCTGTATGTATATATACAGACTAAAGAACAAATATTATTTTGGGTATTCACTAATAGTTTCAGGTCAAATAGCTTTCCTGAAAATTTAGAATTTTAGGAAACTTTATTTTCTCTCATGCCACTTGTGATATATTAAGGGGCAATAGGAAGGGGACTGTATGCAGTTTCTCTACCTCAAACCCCTCCAAACACAACTAATACTTATCATCCTTTAAGGAAAAAAATATTACTTGGTATGCTTTCTCTTCTATATTTTTAAACGCTTTCTTCTGTCAAATAAAATCCCTGGCATCTGATATCTCTCTCTCTCTGAGTCTTCAGAATTCATCATTGTGTTTCTGTTACCGGCAATCAGATGTCTGTCTGCGTTGTGTAAGAGTCCAGGGCTCGGTCCTTGAGTCCTCCATGAAAGATTTGCGTGGAGGTCGGTCGCTCGAAGAAGAAAGACAAAGTAGATAAACAGTAGCAAGCACAAGCAATTAAGCTGAGTACACTTACCTCTATAGAGGACTGAGTGCTCCGAGAAACAAGAGAAGCAATAGTGTGCGGGTTTATGCAGAAAGTGAGGACGAGGGTCCAACCTGTTACTATTCCTCCCTTTGTACTTCCGGCTCCGGAGATAGAGCATGCGCAGTATGTGCCCATAGGTGGGAAGTCTTACGCCTGCGCCTTGTGGATTTTGAGGGCAGGCGCATGCTCAGTTAACTATTTTTGCCCATGTAAGTCAAGCGCCCTCAAACTAAGGTCATATAGTGGTCAATTGTGATTTATCCTCCCTTCTACGCAGGCTCTGGACACGGTTGGTTTAACCTAAGGAAAACAGAAACTATGAGTCCAGGATGTCGTTGACTTATATCCTGCCTGGGCCATCTGGCTAATTTTATTTTGGCCTCCTGGGGAGAAAACAGTTTGGACAAAACGCCTTGTTATTGTATGGGAACTTATAGGCGTCTATTATTCTGCAAAATTCAAGTGAACATAACATTTCATCGTATGGGAACTTATAGGTTTCTGTTATTCAGTGAAGTCCTTGTTCCTATTTATAAATTCCTGCTGAGTGTGGTCTTTTAACCCTGTCCTAATGGCCTACCTTTCCTCAGCTCATAGCTGTGTATGTGCCTACTCTAACATTTCTTTTGGGAAGTCACTTCTGAGGACAATGGGTGAAATATTTAACTTTAAGACTTGGGAAGATCCCTCCATACAGTACTGCAGCTTGTCGCTGGAACATAGCAAGTAGGCCTTCTCACGAAATATTGAGACCCCTTTGTCACATTGTGTATGTCTGCTTTATTTAAGGTGAAGCCGAGAACATACTGGAAACAGAAGGGAGTAAGTTGCAGTTGCCAAAAGGAATGATTACTTTTGAAAGCCTTGAAAAAGCCAGAAGGGAACAAAGTAAATTTTTCACTGACAAATGAAATCATGTTTACCCACCAAATCTCAAAACACAGAATTGTTGACTTGAATCATGGTTTTTAGAATTTTTTAAATGCTCGAGATTTTGATATAATGGATTTTATTTTTAAATTTTAAAAATCAGTTTTGTTAAACTATTTTAAAATAAAATTTATAACATTCAACAAAAAAATGGAGGTTCTAAGTAACTTTTGGATTTCCTATGTATGTATAAAATAAAGAAATGTGAAATTAATAAACTATGTTGTTTTGAATTCCTGAAAGCAAATGTCTTGCTGCTCTCATTTCTCTGTCTCACAAACTTTCCCCATCCTATTCATCTTGGGGACAAATACTCCTTTTATTTGGAATTTTCAATTGTGTCCTGTCTCCACAGGATGGAAAAATATTAATGACATATTGTGCTTACTGTGGCCAGGCATTGTTCTGAGTGTTTTGCATATATCCTTGTAATCATCCCAACAATCCCACGAGGCAGGCATCATTGTCTGGATGTGGAAACTGAGGCACAGAAAGGTTGAGTGACTTGTCTAAGGTCATACATAGACAGAACTAGGACTTGAACCTAGACAGTTTGGCTCCAGTATCTATGCTCTAAAAAGCCATCAAAAAGTTAGGCCTTAATGCATTCTTGACATGTAAAGACAGATGTGAAAGATGAAAGGCAAAAACATTCAAATAATGACTCAGCACAGTTGCTAGAGAGGTGGAAAGGAAGGGGAGGTTGAATAGGATGCCTGTTTTTTTTTTTTTTATTTTCACTCATCAGGAAACCTATATTCATACAATAATCTGATTTACACCCATTCCTATAGTTGCAAAACACTACACATACTACACTGGTTCCAAAGATATTTATTGACACTATAGTCAGGCACTGCTATAGGCACTAGGGCTTCATGAGTGAATGAATAAACAAGGTCACACTGCATGCCAGAGAGAGGAATATGTTCTAATGAAGGGTGAACTGGGAAGAGGAACAACTAAACATGGAAATAAACAAGATCATTTCTGATAGTGAGAAATGCTTCAGAAGAAATGAAACAGGGTAAGAAAATGATTGGAAGGTTATTGGTAGGGGAGACTACTTTAGATTTGAAACAGTAAGGACTGTTTCTCTGCAGAGGTAACATTTGAGCTGGGAATTGAATGATGACTGAGCGCATCCTGTGAAGAAGAGATATGGGGACAGGGAGAGAATCTCTCGGCAAAGGTAAGAACCAGAGGAAAGGCTCTGGGATTTACCAAAGAATAGAAAGTAGGCCAAGGGAGAATACAGATGAAATCTAAAGGGGAGAAATAAGCATGAATAAAATGGCTGGTACCCACAAGCAGCTAGTGACATATAAACATATGGCTCTGATACAATTGATAGTTGAAGAGAACCTTGGGCCAGGTCTTGGATGAATTGAAGTTCTCCATGAAGACATGGAGGTGAAGAGGAATTGCATCCTAGGCAGAAGAAGGAGATTGACTAAAGATAGGCTATGCATGCCAGCTCTAAGGATTTGCTGCTGGTTATTAGATTTGCCTGGGACAAGGCGTTCCCTAGTTGGAGGATTTAGGAAATGAGCCTGGAGGCGCAGCTCAATTCCTGAAGGGGCTTGGAGTAACTTTGGAAAGCCAAGGATCGTTGAGTTGATTTGCTTGGGGAACAAGGGGGAAAACGACTCCATATTACAGAGGATTGTGGACATTAAGCTATAGATGAATGTTTGTGATGCCTGACTGAGGGGGCCCACAGGAGGAACAAGAAGAGTATTAACAGCCTGGACAGTAAAGTAACGTCCAAATTCTTCACTCCAAATCATGTGTTTAACTGTAAAATACTTCCTTTTATTATTCATAGAGGACTCACTGGTTTCTTTTCATAAGCAGAGTGTGCTTCTTCTTAAAGTGCACTTTGTTTAAGTTTCACTCCTTTGCCAGTAACTTCGAGTTAGGAGCTTTTACTTTGTAGCAGAGCAGTATTAACATCTAGTTGGTTCTCCTAGAGAGCAAAGAGGCTGACCATGCGGTTTCACAGAATGGATGCTGGTAACACTGATTGCTGGAGAAGGTGTTATGTCATATGCTGAGGGGAGACCTCAGTAAAGAAAAGTAAAGACTGATTTGAATTTTAAGCTAATGTGAAATCTTGTCAGAGGACATTTTAATAAATAAATGCCATAAGAGTATCTAAAATATGTTTCCATACTTCAAATGTAAAATGTAGCCTGACAGATTTTATGTGTCTGACTTTGTATCTGGGAAGGAAGGGCCTGGAATCTACTGTTCTCAGGCCTTGCAGGGCTGCTTGAATCTTCAAAGTCCTAACCTTGGCCCAGAAGGAAAGCTTAAAATCTTGCTCTGTAAAGCCATTTGGTGTCCTTGACCAACTACATTTCTGCTAAGAAGCAAGAAGCATTGTGCCTAAATGGAGAAGCGGGTGTGTTTCGGCCCTGAGATGTTTAAATTGAATGTCTTGATTTTCACTAAGCATTTCTCTGACGATTTTTCCAATTATCTCTGAAATTTCTATGTATTGTATTTTTTTGGAAATGAAATATGTTCAGTTTTTAAATCTAATAACTACTTTTGGGACTTGTTCACATTTCTGAGATTTGAATGGGAGTTGGTTCCTATTTTACTGTCTCTTAAGTTTACATTTAACATGTTTCTGTTCTGTGCTCCCCTTCCCCACTGGCAACTCTTCTTTGGCTCCTTAAAGTTTGCTGCTTAGAGTGGAAGTTGAGCAGGCAGTGATCATGGACCTCTGGCAAAAGAAGTCATCTGCGAAAGCCATTGCGATCTTGGAAACTTCAAGGCTGGGTGTTTTGGGTACTTGTTGTTCACAGCCTTCCACTGTTACCGGAATACTTTGGGAGTGCACTTATCTCTTTGGAGATAAAATTCATTAGTGTGTTACTTTAATTTTCTTTTGCAGAATATACAGTACCATGTCTGAATTATTAATATTTAAAATATTTCATTCCTTAACACTCCCTTATTGCTTTGCCCATGGCCTATTCAGTTCCTTTGTTTGGCAGAATTCTACAAAATGTGTGTCACCACTACTGAGATTGTTCAGGCCCCTGATGTATTTGTATCGATTTGTTTCCATTAGTAACTTGTCCTAAAATGTGTGTAGAAAGTAGGCAATAAGAATATAAGCAATCTGAATTTGATACTGTATTTTATAGACTTCAACAGTTTTAATATATGTATGCTTAAATGTGATATTTCAGAGACACTAGCCAGAACCTAGATAGTTTTTCTGCTCTACTCTTTAGGAAAAGAAACGGATTCTTGCTTGGAAAATATAAGGCCTGTTACTCAGGCATTGTGGTGTCTCTTGGCCTTGGTGAGTGTCTGTTCTGCAAGAGTTGTGGAAACGTTCTCTTAGGTTTGGCCTTGTGGATGCCTACAGGAGATTTCAGAAATAACCTGCATACTATCAACTGTCCGGTTTACAGAAAGTAGTTTCTGATATTCAGGCCTGACTATTTAGCTTCTCTTCTGATTTTTTACCAGTAACTTTGGGTCAGTCATGGAGTTTATGAAGACTGGAGCAGTACTGGGCTGCAGGTGCACCAGGAAGCCCAGACTGCCTGGGGACAGAGGAGAGGAAGTGAGAAAGACCTACAAAATAAGAGAGCTGAGGAAGAGCAGTCTTCATGAAGGGATGGAGCTGACTTAAATGCCTCTCATAGTAAACAGCTCAAGAATGGCTTCCAGAGTACAGTGACTGGCTTGATTGGGGGTGCTGAGCACCCCAGGAACTAAAGTCACCCATGGGATCCCCTCACAGGCAAGTTTTTTGTTGTTGTTTTTTGTTTTTTTGTTTTGTTTTTTGTTGTTGTTGTTTTGTTTTGTTTTTGCTGTGCTACCTTATTCCTCTGGCTACTTGGATGACAGTAAGAAATCGGCTGGAGCAACACAAATTCATCATGACCACTGATAAAAGCAACTGGAAACCTATATACGCTGATCCTCAGTGGTGTTGCTGAGTCTGGGGTTTAGAAGACATTTCTGGTTCACAATTTCTCAGTCCACTATTGTCTTGGTGTTGAATAATACACTGCTGATTTCAGTTTATTTTTTCTCCTGGAGGATTTCCTCTGTGGTCAGCATCACTCCTAGATGTTTTCTGCTCTGCCTGGACATGAGAGACAGGCAGACCCTGAGCCTGAAGTGTTTTTGGCATTTCATTTGGTGTTAGTACAGAATTCAGGATGTGACTATGTGAAGTCATGTCCTAGGGAGGATCGATAATCTGGAATTCTAGCTTGATGAGGGTTTCAAAAGACTATAAGGAAACAACTGTTCAATGTATGTGTAAATCAAAGAATTAGAGATATTAGTACATTGAAATGTGATAAAGGAGGTCTCTGAAAAGCTATCAGGACATTAGCATAATATGGTTGGGCTACATTAGCATAATATGATTGGGCTTTGAGGAATACAGAGGACTGTTTTTCCTTCCCACTATTCCTACACCATTAATTTTCTGCTGATAAATATCTGATTTAAGTAGAAGGTAGCACCTACTCTATCCACCAAAGTGATTTTGAAAAAGAGCAAGAGAGAGAGAGAAACTGGGAACCCAATATGCATTCTGAGATACTTGACGATTTTACATCTTCTTAAAATATTCTAGAGAAAACTTGGCCTCTGGAATGCTTTTCTTTTCATCTTCGAGAAACTAAAAATTTTGAAAGGAGTCCAACTAACGCTACCTATTTCAAAGCAGTAATAATAAAAATATACCTGGAGTTCGATACAACTTGTGCCTCTAGATAGTTACTTCTTTGAATTCAATAGCCATGAGAAACACAGGGTACTAGACTGACCTTCCATCCAGTTTCCTTGTCTGAACTGGAGGCTGAGGACAAGCCCACTACCTCTGAAACAGCCTGAAAGTCTAACTAGGCAGGCAAAGCAGAGAGGTCTAATCAACTTCTGACTTTCATAAGTTCTCTTCAGCAATTCAAGCAGAGGCATCAATTTCCTACTAGAATAGGAATGTTTTAGGAAAAGGAAAGTTCAAATAGCCAGCATGGATACCTCCTTTGTTCTGTCCCCCTAATGGATTTAGCAAGAAATTATTCAGGAATAGAAGGAAGAGTGAAATAAATGAATTTTAACATTTTTTATCTGACTAATACATATATTTAAAATTTGCGAAACAAAATGACTTTTAAATTGTACAGTAATGGTATTAATTTTATAAACCAGATATTTTTATTTAGAATATAGATATAGAGGATTTCACAAAAGGATATTTAAGCTGATTGGAGAAAAGTGCTCCAGTAAGTTGTTCTGATGCCAATGAGCAGAGAGCAGGAATTCAAAGTCAAAGCAAAGAACAAACAAAACAAACAAACTGATAGACAACCGAAGAGTGGTTATCAGAGAGGAAGGGCAATGGGGGGAGCATGAAGAGGGTAAAGGGGATCAAATATATGGTGACATAGACTAGACTTTGGGTGTTGAGCACACAATGCAATTACAGATGATTATAATTGTGCACTCAAGACTCATAGAATGTTATTAACCTATGTCATTCCAATGAATTTAATATTGAAAATTGTCTAGAACCTTAGACAAGTTATAAAATACATTTCCCTTTCTATAATATACATTTTCACCATATTAATTAGCATATTCTTATTATTACTGACATTCGCTTTTTTTTTTTTTAGGTTTTTAAATTTTTTTATTTTAAGAAAATACATAGCCAGGAGCCACTTTATTTCTTCTGTGTAAAAATTATCATGATTTTTTCAAGATCTAATTACATCAAGATAAAGTAAGCTTTCTTATGGTTTAGATAGGACATATCTTTATAAAGCTAAATAAGCTACTTGCTGATTCTTTTACATTAATTTTCACATTACCAATTGTTTAATGGCTTATATACTCACTGAACTGTTTTCTCAACATCATGTAAAATGACTGAAAGACAGAAGTCGTCAATATCTATGAAATAAGTAAATGTATATTAATTACTAACTTACTTTCTTCAAGAATGGCTAAATCATTGTCTATGCATTAGAGAGTTGACAAAATAGATTTGCTTGGAATTTTTGTTTTAATTTTGCTAGCAAATATCATACTACTTAGAAACTATTCACCAGGCTGAAACGTAAACTCACATCCCACATCTTAATCATCTTGAGTTGAAGGATTACCATTTTAACATTGGATAGCAGAGCTTCCTTGAGGCTACTGATGAAGAAGGGGGCATCCGTTCACAGGCAACTGTTCTAACCTTGACTGAGCAGGCCTACAAATCAGTCTCATTCCATATGCACATTCATTCTGATATTCAACAACCAGACAAGACCTAGGTAAAAAGATCACTTAAAAAATCAACTAGAAGTATTCGAAGTTAAATTTTCCTTTGGCAGATCACCAAGGAGCTTGTATCTTTGGGCTAGAACCCACAGATTCAGTTCCTCTATACAGTCCTTACTTATTGCATTTTTAATTTTAGATGGTGGGGGACAGGGAGAGAGGGAGAGAGGGAAAGTGAAAGAGGGGAATGGAGGGGGATAAAGAGAGCTTATTACACAGAAAAATTTTTAAAAATCTAGAGAGTTACAAATTAAGAAAATGCAATGAGAAATACTTTCATTCTCTTTTCCAGTACTTGTTTACAACTCTGCCTTCTTGGAAGGGAATTCATGAGCTGAAATACTTGAGGAGATTCAGATCTATACATTTTAAGAATTTCTTATCTGCCTTATTCACCACCCATCCAGGAGCAAGACCAAAGAAAATCTGTGTTGAATCCTTTCAAGTACTAAGCATTTTTTAAAAGTTCATCTTTAGTGATATCAGGTAAAATATATCTATGGTTCTTGGCAAGTTCATCTTGCTTCAGGAAATCGGGCAAGATCTGCCAAGAAACCACAATTCTTTGGATTCATGTGATATGGGGGACTGGGGCTTCAGGTGGAAGCATTCGTTTTGGAATGTGTTGTCCCCTCAGAAAGAATGGAACATATTTGCATAAAATTTCCACGTTTCTTGTATCATAGAAGGCTGTAGTAACACACTATCTTTTTTTTTTTTCGATTGCAGCAATGTCTAGTTCTGAAGCCAACTGCACTTCAATATTAACTTTTGCCTTAAAGGTGTCAGCACCCTCCTTTACCTGCTAGACACCATAATCCCTTTTCTTGTGTCTGAATGATCACACCTCTCCCACTGACAAACTGGGTTAAATTAAAAGCAATTGCTGTTCTAATGGTGTATAAGGCAGGGCCTTTGGAGGGCAGTTTCTTGCATCAGAAGTCCATGGGCAACTTATGGCCATCTTAAGTGGTCCATAGACTCCAGGAGGCATGAGAAAAGTTACTGAAGCTTCTACAGAGAAGGTGGCTTGGAGGGCACTAACGGGAGTGCCTTTTGATTTCTAATTAGATAGATTCTAGAACCTTTTGTTGAAGGGGGCCCCACTCCAAGTGGGCTGATTTGTTACAATGTAAAAGTTGTAAACATAGACTATTGCCTCTATAGCCCAACAAGATCTAAAAGACGTTGGACTTATATCAACATTGTGGTTGCTAAGAGGGTCAATAGCTGTTTCTTGACAGTGTCAGTGATGGAGCAGCCCTGTTTGCCTAATTTTCAGGAATTTAACAGAGGTGGTGGGGCCTTGCACCACGTATGGGGAAATGGCCTGTACTCTTTTTGTGAGCTCCTTCGTGAGTATTTGTATGTTCTTAGTGAGTGTGTCAAACTGTCAATGTGATGTCATACCTGTGCTCCTAGAGAAAGATAGATATAGTTGAGATCTTGCTTGAAAAGACCGTATATGATGGCAAGGCTGCTAAGGTATCCCATAGGTAAATGTGTGTGTGTCCTTTCAGAGGTGAAGGCAAACTGCAGCTGAGAGACTATTGAAATAGGCATTGAACGTATTAGTCAAATTCATAATGTCAAATTACTTACCAGTCCCTAAATGGATGGAATAAGTAATTTCAAAAATGTTTAGAACTGGCTATTGGGGCACATATTTGGTTTTGTCTTTAAAAATGATTCTTTGGGGCTTTTCATTATTGTTTTAAGAACCTGAAATGCCTGTGTGTGCATATCTTTAACAAGACTTGTTTTGTTATTTGTTTTAAGAACACAAAATGTCTTCCAGTTGTCCCTATAAAGGCTGTTAATCCTGTATTTGCCTATTACCTTAAGAGTAGAGTAAGCACACATATCTGGCACGTGTGCTAGACAAAGTTGCACATGTTACTTGATTACTCTCAATTTGCTTTCTCTCTCTGTAAAATGAGAGAATGGCCACCTAACTAGACAGCCGTGGGAACCCCAAGACCATCTACGTACAATAAAACATTAGTCCCTCCCCCCAAAATTTACATTTTAAATGAGCAATTTCCTTGAAGGACAGCTTTGCAAATGTATTATTTTTTGCAAGGACTGTCAAACCCACAAAAATGCCTCAAACCTCAGTTTTGCAAAGCCTCTCCCAAATTGCTTATCTTAGTGAAAACCCATCTAAAAGTACTACTTCTGACCATCCAATAGCTTTGGGTAGGTTGTTTTTTGTTTGTTTGTTTATTTCTTTAAGAATTACACAATGCTTATCATGTGACCAATGCTGAGTGGGCCTTGTTGAAATTTGCAGAAATCTAGAAATTATTCTATCTTATATCTGTACTTATAACTAGGTGATTGTTGGGTTATTATTTTCATTCAAAGGGTACTAACATCCTCCAATTCTGTAATTAACTTGGTGAAGCTGAGGTAATCTGAGTACATTATGAACATGAGCAAATAAATTATTGAAAAATGAAACTATTTGCACAGAAAAGTTACTTTCCATCTAGAAAAGTTTTTTAATCAGCATATTACCTTAAACCATATTGAATCAACTTTAAAAAAAATTAAATTAGAAAGTGTTAAAAATTACCTCACCACATGTTTGGCCTCTTTGCCAGGGCCAAATTTCACATTCTCTGTAGTTGAAGACCTCACAAAACTTGCTCATATCACATAAGGGTCTAGCCACCCTTGACTACAGGAACTCCAATTTGGTTCCTGCAATAAATATTCTTTCTCTAAAATCTCTAAATGGCAATATTTTAATTGTTGGCAAGTTTGTGAAGACCCATTTTTAAGGCTTTCTAAATACAACTATCTTTACACTGCTCTCAAGCTTATGGCCAGAGTGTGAAAGTACTTCTCTTCCTCCCTTGGCTATGGCCTTCAACACAAGTGACTTTGTCTATAACAATTTGTTACAAAACTTTAGTTACACCAGAACATTTTCTTCATAGGAACTTCACATCTCCAGCACTGCTGTGATTTCTTAATCAGCCATTATCTAGAGGAATGTTCTTGTGACTCCCTCTACACTTTTAGCAACATCCCCTTCCTATGCATACCCTCTTAGTTTTCCTGACTTGATCCTCTTGTATACTATCTTCCTCTTTACCATCCCTGACCTACCCTAATAATCAGAGAATGATAGAGTACTTTGTGCTCTTGGGCTTCCAATGCAGATATCTCTAGAACTTAATTCAGTGGAAACAAGTGGGCAGTCTCCTGGAAATAAGCTGAATGGACGGATAGAGAAATCATATCAAACTTATTTCTCAATAGGTTATAAATTTCTATTACACATATCCCTACTGGTGTGTGCCTAAACTGTACAGAGTTGGGATGCGGTGAGTATGGAGGGGATGGTGTTAGGTTTGGTTGGTCTAGTTTTCCTATGGCCATGCTCACTACGTTGGCACATATTTGGTATAGCAAAAGAGAAGTATGCCAGTGTATGTAAGATTTTTGCATATTATTGTCCTAAGATACATATTCATTGCTTCTTGTTAACTTAATATTTTTAATTTCTTTTTGCCTACCAAACCCATCACTTTTTTGATATGTCTAGAGATTCTTCTGAAATTTTGAGAAGATCCTTAATTTTTAAAATTGCTAAAAGAGAAGACTAAAAATTACTGGTTGGTCTGATATCCTTTTTTACTGTACTTTTTTTTTGAAGCAATATGTAATCTAATATTTATATATTATACTGATTCTGAGTCTGTTAGAAAAACTATCTAATTTTTGTGATTCTGTATTTCAAGAGTATATGTCAAGGAGAGATTTCACAATTGAATGTTTAAATTTGAAATGTGGGCAGAAGAAAGATTCCAATTGCATGTTATATGTAAAACTATTTTACATAGCAATGTGTATCATGTTTTAAAAATCTTTAGATATATTTTTGCTGCACCTGGAAGAAACATTTATTTTGAAACTGGTTTAAGAGCTACATGTGATTTGCGGGTCATATGTTCAGTGACTATTTCATATCCAGCTATCGGTTTTTACCACCAAACCCCATTTTATCTAATATGTTATACAGGGAATGCTTCTAACCAAATAAAATGAAAAGGCTTATATCATTGAAAATAAATTACCTTACCAAATACAGCAAACATAGAATACAGTAAATATATATGTGTGTAAGTATGTATGTTTGTATATATACACACATACTACCTCCCGGAGGAGTTGAAGGAAAGTCGGTAGAGAAAGTGCATGGTAAACTTAAGATATTGTGCAAGCCTAATGTGGTGCATTGAGAATTTTAATGGTTTTGCAAGGATTCTGATTAATATTCATCAGTTCTCCCTCTCTTGTCAACAATTAATCTATTCATTCATTATATATGTATGGATTGATATACCGATACCAATTAATCTAACTATAATCTTATTTAGATTAGAAGGTTATGCTGCAAATGTTCACATTGGAAACACTGGATTATGAGAATATGAATGATTTTTATTTTATTTTTGTCGACATAATTTAGTGCCATGTCCCTGCCTAGCTTTATAAGAAAGGAAAGTTTTCAAATTTGAAGAACTTTCCCTAAGTAAACAAAATGGCTGGAGGATAAGAAAAGAGGAAAAAATACAACTAGAAAAGGGCCAAGAAGGATGGACAAATGGAGTAAGGTGGGAAGGATAAACCTAAACTGGGAGTGAGGGGTGGAGGTGCAGGATTGCAAAGAGGTGGGTGGGGAAAGGGAGGGGCGGGGTTTAGACCACTGATTCAAGATCTAAATGGTAGTCGAAGGGCTATAAAAGCTTGGTGGAGCCAAGAGAAAGCAACCTGAAGTCCAGGATTGGCACACAGTCCGCGGCCAGCAGGAGACAAAGGCTAAAACGCCCAGAACAGGGGAGATTAGGTCCGGGATGCCGCACCTGTTCTTGTCCCACCTTCTAGGGGTCTGGCTGCTACTGAGCCAACTTCCCAGAGAGGTCCAAGGCGAAGACATGATTAAGATGTGCGGCAGAGAATTAGTTCGTCTCTGGGTCAAAATCTGCGGCTCTCCCCAAGTGGGGAGAATGAATCCGAACCTGAAGCAACTTGCGGGGGCATCTGTACCGCTTGCAGGTGAGAGCTCCCGCTCCCGCTCCTCATTTCCCTTTGGTTGCCATCGGGCTGCTGACCCATTGGAACGGCAGCCCACACAGCTGGGCTCCGGACTTCGTTGACTGCTTGAGCTCAGCCCAGACTCTGAAGCTGCGGGTGCCTAAAAGTTTGGGCTTTTCCCTCGTAACTTGCTTTTCTGGGAAGGCCCTCACTGAGGATCTCACAAAAGGGAGGGAAAGCAGCGGAAACAGCAAACGGTTTCACCAGAGGGAACTTGGTGCCTTTCACCTCGCGGCAGCCAGGGTGACCAGGTGGAGAAAAGGGGGAAGTTAGAGAGGAGGTAGGGATGCCCAAAGGCCCGCAAGAGGTAGGGCGCACTGGGGCCGGACCTCAGAATCAAGGTATGTGGACCGGACCGCGGGAGTGCTAGTGCTGGGGAAACTGGACAGAGCATCTTCACTGAGAGGACAGGGGCCAAACAGGTGTGAGCTACTTATGAAGTATGTCTGAAGGGCATGGGGTAGAATTCAGAGGTTTCCCATAGGAACCTGGAGTGAGAAATATGCAGGGCCTTAGATTTAAAAACTCTTCTCCTTTGTAAAAAAGCTGGGCTGTGGCCCACGCCATCGAAAACTTCCTCTTTTATATTAATTTTATTTTTATTTGTAAATTTCACGAAAGGGGAGAGCCTACCCTCCCACCTCTTTGAACTGGGTCTTGAAGTTCATTTGTGAGAGAAGGGGTTGAAAAGAAAGAAAAGGCCCTGATTGCCCATGGGAGAAACTGAAAAGGGCAGAGAATCAAGGGACGTTTGCCCTTCAGACAAACACAGCTGAAAAGAACAGAAAACCCAACTGTTGCTTCAAGCTTTGGAAGCTTCAATGGCTTATCTTTCAAAGCAAAATCTCAGAATTGAATGTAGCTCAAATCTGGCATATTAGAAAAAAAAAAACACTATTAGTCATAAAGCATTTATAAAGGCAAATTGGAGGCTAAGTTTAAGCAGCAAAGAAAACTTTCACAGAGTTATAGCTCCCTTCTTAGGCAGCACATGGAATGTATAATGCATGATCCACAACATTGGAACAAAACCCATACATAGTACATTAGTCAGTACACACACATAACAGATACTAATCTGTTCCTAAAGCCAATGATTTTTTTGGCTAGTATTCTTTTAACCCATTTATCTATTTAACATGAAGTACTATTGATTTGGAGTAAATACTCTTAGGGAGGAGAATTTTTAAATAGTAGAAGTATGAAGAATGTCAGGGACTGGTATCTCCTGCTTAATAGATCAGAGCAGTTGGAAATTCTGCCTTTTAAACTTTATCTGGAAGCAGCAATTTTCCACCCTAGAACATCCAACAGTTTAAAATAATTAATGTGCTATTCAAGGGTTATTATCATAACTCAGAATTTACGTAGTAATGGCAAAAATCAGGTAAGAAAAATTAATCTGTGATTAAACTGCAAGTTTTTGATGACTAAGATGACTTCAAGTATGTTGGGTAGAGTCAAAGTGCTTCGATGAAAGCATTAAAGGGACACAAGGAGAGCTAACAGAGAGTCTGAGTGGACTAAAGTAGAACCTGGGTAATGTAGTATTTTAAGCTCCCCAAATACAATAAACTCAGTTGTTTAGGTATCAAGATACTTGCTTATTGTTTTGATGTTTAATTCTATTGAGGCAATGCTTTCCTTTACGTCTGCGAAATTTTATGGTTTTCCTAATATTCATTGACATAAATATTTTTTCCTCCCCTTTTTATTTAATTTAGAAATCATGCCACCCTCCATCACCAAAGATGCAAAAATCTTAAACATGTTGGAATTAATTCCTGCTTCATCACCGGAGCTGAACACAGCACTTTCTGAGAGGCAGACACCATTGAAAGAGCTACAACAAGCCGCATTAAAGAATTCAAATCTTAACTCTGAAGAATTGAAGGAAATTATCCTTAATCGACGAAGTGAAACAGAAGACAAAAGTCTTTCAGAATTAAAAAACATAGCCTCAGCTAAACATTTCTCTCCAAAAAGTAACAGGGCTGGCATAGGTCACAAGTGTTGTAATTTTGGTTGTACCAGAAAAGAGCTGGCTCAGTACTGCTGAGATAAAGCTAATTGTTTATTTCACCTAATGATCATTTGTATTCTCACAGGCATTCACATTCCCTGAGGCCTCCCTCACCCCCACTGATTATTAGACTATGAATAATCATTAGTAATGTTTGGGTTTTTAATTTTGTGTGTAAGAAAATATTCCTTGCATTATTGTAGTTTCTGCTAATAAATACTTTAATGCTAAAAAGTATTTTTGTTTTTATTAATGGACTAATTATGTTATTGCTTTTTTAATGCTGTTAACTTAAAATGACAATAAAATCTTTATCACATTACACACAACTCAACTTAAAAAATTGTTTTTAAATAGATAGCTTAGTAAAATTCTATCTGGCATTAGTGAGAATAGATGTTTGTTTTTGAAATTTGTATTTGATAAATTATTATCTGTCACCCACTTTTTCCTCTAGAGCCAATATCCAAATATTCTTTTGCTACTTAATATTAATCAAATTATTTTAACAGCAAAAGAAAAAATGAAAAATAATTCAACTTACACAATGCCTAACACCAGGTACATAAAGTGGACCAAAATGTTTTTATTGATGCTAATTCTTATATCAGGTATATAAAAGTCATCAAATTTAGGCTTTTCTAATAGATCTTAAAAGATTTGTGTGTTGTATTGAATTAATAATTGCAAGCAATCAGATTGTACACAAAAGCAATTTAATTCAGCTGGAGCTATATAAACTCAAGTATTTTTCAAACTAGGGTTTTTCTCTTAATTCTACCATCTAAGACACTAAAAAGTAAATTATATTTTTTAAGGAATAAAATGAATAGAAATATATAGAAGAGGATGAACAACTCAGTGTCATATTATAGAAGAACTGGTTTAGCAAGGGGACATACTTTATATTAACTATTTTAGAATTTACAAACCATTTCTGTAACAAAGTAATTGTGAATTGATATGAAAACTTGTTAGAATAGTAAATTAACACAGTTATCTTAGTATCTAGCCAGTTCCTTCAACTTACACACACATAAAATATTAGACGGCATTTATAGAAAATGCACTCAAGTAGTAAGTAAATCTCCATCAAGTGTCTGTAAATAAAATTTAAAGGGATTAAGACAGCAACTGTCATATTTCAAATCCCAAACATAATTAATAATAAGCAGTTTATTAAGTTCTCACCAAGGCCAACTTGTAAAACTTCATAAATGGCTGCAGAATCTCAGAGGCCGCATGACATCTTGGACAAAGCCAGGAAGAATGCTTTTTGAAATGGAAAGTCCAACCCAGGAGAACAAGGGCAGTGACCAGAATATCTACAGCTCAGACAGGACAAAGAGGCACCAAAGGCAACTCTCCACACTCTGCCCTGGCCCATGTCCCTCATCAGCTCCTCCACAAAAGCCCTGGAGGCAGGGCCCCAGTCCAGAATCTGTATTCATTACCTCTGATGATATAGTCACTTTTTAGTGGGACAAAGACAATCTGTGATTAACCATCTACTATAAACACTCAAATACCCAGTTGACATCGTTAAGATATCTAATTTTTGTGGTACTAAAGTCTTCCTAAAACTATCATGAGAAACTAATGATTGTAGACTTAATTGATCTCTTGTATAAAAAAATTACCATTTATATATATTTATCAGTTAGGATTGTGTTATTTGTACATAACAGAAAACCCCATAAGAGTACCTTTAAAACACCTGTAAAGTAAACATCCAACCCTGTCTAGCATGGAAATGACAGCAGCAGGATCTTCCCACCTTTCCAATAAGCTGTGCTTAGCATATAGGCCTTCCTCCTCATGGTTCCCAAATGGTTGCTGTACTCTGGGTCTCAGTGTGCCTTTCAGGCAGGAAAAGAATGGGGAAAAAGAAGGCTTAGTGCCTGGATCAGAAAAGCAAAGGCTTTGTCAGAAACCTCCACCTGTGTACTTATTTTGTTTTGGCCAGAACTATGTCACATGGACACTACACCTGCAGGAGACACTGAGAAATCATTTCTGCAACTTACTGCTTAGAGAGTTGAGATAAGCAAGGGAGAAGGGTCTAGAAAGGAGGCAGTCGACCTATAGCTTTGTTCATGCTTATTGCTCTTGTGCCTACAATGACTTTTGAAGAAGTTAATGTTCATTCACCTTCAGCATGCAGATTAACTCCAACTGGAGCTGTATCCAAGGGTTACAATGGAACCAAAGAAAGAGGGCTTCGGAAACCAGTCATGGGTAGGAAATCAAGCTCCAGCACTTGCTAGATATGCGCATGGCACATTTGTTTCTTCTTTCAATAATTTTCTTTTAAGGATATACAAAACCTTTGGTTGTGACTCAAAGGTCTGTGAATGTTGGATTTCCCTGTGACCTAGTAAGCCCTCATCTGACACGTGTGTTAGCCAAAGGTGCTCTGCACAACTTTATGACCACTCTGAACTTACTTTGTCTCTCTATAAAATGGGAGAATGGCCACTTCACTGGACAGTTGTGAGGACTTCATAAGACTACACACCTAAAGTGCCTAGTTCACAATTAGCATGCAACAAATGTGTGTCCTTTCCCCTTCCTCACTTACGACCTTATGTCTGCTTAGAGATGCTTCATTTGGCTCTCATGCATGAAGGCGGTCAGAGCACAGGATGTATATCCAAACAGTTTCTGACCCATATGAATTGAAGACCATGTCTTTTTTGTATCCTCTATGATTTTGCTTAGTATATATGAGGTATGCCATGAATGATGGTCTGAATAATTCTTGCTGCGTTCTTCAATTATTCCTTATATAGAACTAAGCTGATATTTGTCCTAGTCTGCTAAGTTGATATGTGTCTTTGTCAGTTTGGGGTGCTATAACAAAGTACTATAAATGTGATGGCTTATAAAAAATAAACAATTTCTTTCTCACAGTTCTGGAGTTTGGAAGTGCAAGGTCAGGGTGCTAGTATGTCAGGTTCTAATGAGGTACCCTTTCAGGGTTACAGATTGCAATCTTTTCATTGTATCCTCACATGGTGAAAGAGCTCTCTGGGGTCCCTGTGATGGGGGCACTAATCCCACTGATGAGGGCTCCACACTCAAGACCTAATTATCTCCCAAAGGCCCCATCTCCTAATTCCATCACATAGTGTTAGGATTTCAATATATGAACTTTGAGGGTACACAAACATTCAATCCATAACAATATTAAAGTAAATTATTTTGTCTAATCACAGAATCACAAAAGATAAACTAAAAGCAATTCAAAAACACCATGTAACATTCAAAAGGAAATTTTGGCATTTTTAGGTTAAATAGATGTACTATTTATGAAATGTGTCATTTAAAAAAATGCTAAATATTTAGAACTACATCTTTCACAATGTAGACTGTATATTAATTTTATCGACCACTCAATTACTCCTGTGCATTGTCTTCCCTGGGTGCAAAAGAAATTAAATACTTCTCCAGATAAAGTAACATTCCTAAGATGTGAAAAAAGTTGTATAAAAACATGAAATGATTTATGGTTATCATGATGCATTGAACTGACAGACTTCAATCTGTTTTAAAATAATTTTTCATTTTTCATTGCATTGTTTCAGCTTAGTATAGTTAAGATTCTACAAAATGTTATTTTTAAATGAAATAAATTTTGTGGGCTGCCACTGACTTTTTTAAAAATAGACTATTTTTTAGAGCAGTCTTAGGTTCAGAGCAAATTGAGTATGTTATGGAATTTCTCATATACTCCCTTCCCCTACATATGCATATCTTCTCGCCATTATCAAAATCCAGCACCAGAATGGTACATTTGTTACAATCAGTGAATCTACATTGACACATCACTTTCATCCATATATGAAGGTTGAAGTGGTAAGGTGAGAGCTATAAAATCCTGGTGGAGGCAGGCACGGAAAGTAGCCTGAAATCTAGGATTGGTACACAGATGGAAGCCAGTAGACACAAGCAGATGCAGTCTATACTGAAAGGTTGAAACGCCCAGAGCATGAGAGATCAGATACAGGATGCCACACCTGTTCTTTCCCACCTGCTGGAAGTCTAGTTGCCACTTAGCCAGTTCCCCCAGTGAGATTATAGTCTTCTCGCTCAACTTCCTGCCTAAGCAATTATGTGACAACCCTCTTCTCGGTACAACAGACTAGTTCTGTGGGTGCCATTTCTGGAAGAGCTCCATTACCCCAGAGAAACTGGCACTGGAACCTGGACCACCCACCGGTGAGCACTCCCACCCCTTCATCCTTAGCTCATTTATACTTCCCATTTGGTTGCCCTAGGGATGTGGAACAAACAGAACAGCGGAGTCCACAGGAGAAACAATAAGGCTGGAGGCTTCATTGTCTGCCAGCACTCAGCCGTAACTCTGAGGTTGCTGGTGCCTCAAAGTTTGGGCTTTCCCTTCTAACTTGCTTTTCTTGAGAGGGTCTCATGGGGGATCTCACCAGAAGGAGGGAAATATGTGAGAATAGCAAATAGCCCTACTGAGAAAGACTTGGTATCCTTTACCTCCTGGCAGCCAGGATGACTGGTGGGGAGAAGGGGGAAGCCTCAAAGGAGGTAAAACAGGGCTCATTGCAGTACCGTTTGGTTGTTTAATTATACTGAGGCAATGTTTTCTTTTTCTAGTATGAAAAATATTATAATTTTCCTGATTCTCCTTGATATGAATATTTTTTCACACCAACCCCACCTTGCCCACTTTTTAAACTTAACAGAAATCCTGCTGTCCTTCATCCACAAAAATACAGAAATCTTAAAGATTAAGGTGGAATTAATTGCTAATTTGCTATGGGGACTGAAGCCACCACTGTCTGACAGGAAGTCATTCAGGAAGCCATAACAGTCAGGATAAAGAACAGAAATCGCAATTATGGCAGTTCTTGTTTAATTTTGTTGTGGCGGAAAATGTTATAAATATACTATGTTGAATGTTATGGTAATTATTTTAGTTGCTATACATCACCTTCAGTGATGTCCAAGACAGTCACCACTTAGTAGAACATGAAAAATCATTATTAGTGTTTGAAATTTTTATTTTACTGTAAGACAGAGTCTTTCAGGATTTTAAATTGTGTCAGGTTAATACGTTTTTGCCAAAGAAGTTTTTCATTTTTTTTTTATTATTGGTATAATTATATCAATTGCTTTTTAATCCTGACTTTAAAATTATTATAAAGTCTTTATCACATTAACACAATAACTCACTTTGACACTGCCTAACTCCAGGTACATAAAAAGGCAACAAATCTGACCTTGTCAATAGACCACATGAATACAATGCCACAAATCTTGTAATTTTCCGCTTCAGTCAAAGTGGGTATTTTTTGTCTTATTTACATATTGTTTGCAAACAGTCAGACTGGACACTAAATCTCTCATTTGGATTTTTATACCCAAATGAATTCAGTTATTTTTTTAATTTGAAAAAATTTTTTATTTTATTTTCCCCTAGTTTTCTTGAGATATAATCAACATATCATGGTATAAGTTTAAGGTATATGGCATAATGGTTTGACTTACATATATTGTAAAATGGTTACAGCAGTAAGTTAACATTGGTCATCTCATATAGGTAACAAAAAAAGTAAAAGCAAAAACAGAAAAAGAACTGTTTTCCTTGCAATGAGAACTCTTAGGATTTACTTTCATATATATCATATGGCAGTGTTAACTTAGTAGCCATCATATTTTACATCACATCCCCAGCACTTATTTATAACTGGAAGTGTGTACATTTTGATTAATTCCCCATCCCCAATCCTAATAATCATAAATCCTCTTTTTCTGTAAGTTTCATGTTTTTATTTTTCCTTTTGAGATTCCACATATAAGTGAGATCATACAGTATCTGTCTTTCTCTGTCTAACTTATTTCACTCAGCGTAAGGCCCTCCATCTTAGTTTCTGTCTTGAAACTGAATACCCTGTCCATCAGTCAAAGAGTTAATTAATTTTTATTGCTTTAACCCACAACTCTATTGTCGACTTCTAGATCTGGGTCTCCAGAAGGGATACCTCAGCATATTTCCAGTCCCACATTTCCATTTGCCTTATTAGGCAATTCCTCTTGACTACTTTACAGTCATCTGAAATTTGTCATATCTACGGCTTTACTGTAGGATTAAATTCCCCTCATGACTTCCCTCAATGTCATAAGCATTTTCATTTTCTACAACTCATGGCCCTGGTCTTTTTAAATATCTCTCTCTCTCTCCCACCTCCAGCTTACATGCAATGAGTCACCAAATCCTATGATGCTTTCTTTAGAAATCACTTTTATTGGTCCTTTTTTGTTAATTCCCACTCCTTTCATCCTATTCCTGGTTCTCGCCAATTCATGGACCAATAATGTGGACTTCTCCACTCTCAATTCCTCTCCCTCCTCTTTGGTAAACATTAGAGTCAAATTGTTTACCTTAAGCTTCAATTTCATCTTGTCTATATCTTATCAAATTAAGTTATAACTCCTACTCTCTCCATAGGATAAAAAGGATAAAATCAAACCCAGTCTATATTGTAAAGACCTCTTTATGCTCTAGCAATACTTCATTTTCTACTAATCCTTAACGCAACTATTATCTGGGTTCTTTTCCCTAGAATATGCCTTGCTCACTGCTTCCATACCTTTGCACCTGCCATTTTCTATCTTCTTTTTTTCCTGAAATGTCAGCCCTCTCTTCTACTTCTCTGTCCATCAAAGCCCGTTTAAGTTGTCTCCTAGCCGAAGCCTTCCAAGACCACTTCAGCCCATACCAGTCTCCCTCTTCTATAAATTATTTTACTTAAATTCTCCATGGTTCATTTCAACATTTAACTAGTAATATTTTTACTCTATTATGTTTTTGACATAATTAGAATAAAAGTCTAAGCTTCTTGTGCCTAAAGATAGTTCATCATTCATTTCATTTATATCTGCTAGAAACCAAGGAATTTTTTCCCAACTGGAGTAATGGAAAATATCTTCTTTTAGGACCAGACCATGACTATGTTGACTGCATACTATCTTTTATATATAGAAATAAAAAGATGAAAAATAATTTCAAAAGCACTTCCTCAAACTCTTGCCAAATTACCAGTTTGATATCTGATATATAAAAAAAATACAACAGTTATTTTAAAGAGCATTCTACCTATTATCTCATTTGATTCTCATATTCCAACAACATATAGATGGCAGTAATTATAACTTTGAGTATTATACATCAGGAAGTGTATTTTCACATTTATTATCTCATATATTACCTCATATATCATTTAACCTTTAATAGCTTTATCATAATGTACTATTATCTTCCTTTGACCTATGCCACATTTTTATATTCACGACACACCAGTAAACTGGGGTATATGATTTCTGCAAGTTTGTATAGGTATCTAGCCTTAGTAGTCTTTATTACCAATAGAGTGAATCTTAAAACCCATTCTGAGGCAATTACCTTAGTTGTTTTTTGTTTGTTTTTGTGCACTTTTGGGCAGATAAAGGTCCAAATTATTATTTCCTCTAATTTAGGATTTTAGTCTCAAAAGATTTGCTTTGATATTATGATATAATGTACCATTTTCACCAAACTAGATTCTTTATTTTTGTAATTTTTATGACAAATTATGGTTATAAAAAATAAGTGAAAATATTAGGCTCCAGAGACAAATTGACTATTTCTAGGTCCCCAGGACCCATAGTTTTCAGTGGCTCAGGCCTCTGTCCCTTACTAGATCTGTCATCTTTGGCAAATTTCTTCTTTTTTTTTTTTTTTGAATTTTAATTAGTTTCAAGTATACAGCACATTGGTTAGACATCTATATAGTTAGTAAAATGATCCCCCCAATTGCTCCTTCCCTCCCTGACCCTCCACCTAGCCAATGTATTAATACTAATTGCATTCCCTATGCCATGCTCCCCATCCCCATGACCATCCATCGGTTACTAATTTGTACTTCTTTAACCCTTCACCCCCTTCTTCCAGCCCCCCAAACTCCCCTCCCCTCTGTCCGTCACCAAATTGTCCATTATATTTGTGAGTCTGTTTTTGATTAGTTTGTTCTTTTTATTCCTTAAATTCCACATATAAGTGAAATCATATAGTGTTTATCTTTCTCTGTCTGACTTAAATACCTTCTAGGTCCATCAAAGCAATATCTTTTTCCATTCCCTTCCTTTTCATATACAGGGGTCTTGTTTTCCTTTCGGCCACTCTATCTTTTGGTTGGAGCACTTAATTCTTTTCCATTTAAGGTACTTATTGATAGGAATGCAGTTGAAACCATTCTTTATTCCTGTTTTTGATATGTTTTTTTTTCTTAAAGAAGTCCCTCCAACATTTCCTGTAATACTGGCTTAGGGGTGATAAATTCCTTTAGCTTTTTTTTTTTTTTTTTTTTTTGTCTGGGAAGCTCTTTATCTGTCCTTCAACTATCAATGATAGCTTTGCCGGATAAATTATTCTTGGTTGTATATCCTGGGTCTTCTGTCAAATATTTTTTGCCAAGCTCTTCTGTCCTGCATAGTTTCTTTTGCGAAATTGGCTGCCAGTTTGATGGGTGTTCCCTTATAATTCACCATAGTGCAATAAAGAACTATGATTTTGACCTAAGTATAAAATAGGGTATAAAGGAACACATAGTCATTTTTTAGGAAGCTTCATTCAATGTTATTAATATTATTAATTATAATTATTCACATTAAGTTATCACTGAGAACCGATATGTGCCAGGCACTGTTCAAGGCAGATAATATCAAGGTAAACAAAATGAACAAAAATCACTGCCTACATGGAGTTTACATTCTGGTAGGAGGAAGGAGATGGATAGTAAACATATAGAGAAGTAAAATATATAGTATGTCAGTTTGTAATAAATGGTATGAAGAAATACAAAGCAGGACAAGCGCAGAGAAAGTGCAAAGAGAGTGAGAGTATGAAACAAATTTGTTGGTTTCTGACATTGCTTGAGAGTTTTTTTTTAATCTTCTCAATATAACAAATATTTTCGTTTCTCACATGATTTCCCTGATAAAGTTCTAAGACTCATGGCCCATTGTAGTTTGGATATTAGTTGTTTTTCAAGGAAAGCAATGAAATTGTGCTTATCAAATTACATCAACCTTTTTAAAAATCTGATTGCCAGTTAATTTAACATTTTGGATGCCACTAGGAAGCAAGGCAAAGCTGAGAGAATGGAAAATAGTGAGAAAGATATAGAGTCAGGCAGAAAGTAGCGAAAAAAATGTAAAGGGCAGTGATGAGAACATTAACTGCTGACGTTTCTCTGCGACTTTGGCAACCTGAAGTTGACTACCCCTGAGACGGCTTCTGGCTGCCCCCTTGTGGCTAGTAGTACATTCTTCCGAGTCAATACCAATACAATTTTATTTAAAATAATAAAGCCCCCCCATATCGATTGCGCTGCACTTTCCTGACCTCTCCCTCCTAATTTGGCAAAATCTGTTATTCTTAGAAGGCAAATCTTCCAGGGTTCCCTGTCACAGGCTAGTTACAATTTGGCAATAGACTAACTCTATAATCTATAACCGAAAGAATCGTATCCTCATCCCAGGCACCCTTGGCCCATTTCTCCCTGCGGAACTGGTAGAAATTTTCTGAAGCTCTGAATATTACTTTAAAATGCACACATATTCTAGCACCGACGTTTCAAATATTTCATTGCTAACTATGCGTCAGGCACTGAAGTACAATGGGAAACAAGAACAGGCACTGGCATTGCCTTCATGGAGCTTAGGGATTTGGGGAAAGAAGTTGTAACGCAAGCACACGAATGTGAACAAACCTCCCGAGATAAAAAAAGAGGTTTCTATGAGAAGTGCCGCCCCATTGACAACCAGGCAAAAGGGGCTACACTGGAAGGAGCGACATTTTTTTTTTTTTTTTTTTTGGCTTTTTCGGTTTACTGGGGCCTCGTATTCCACTTGAGCAGTCTCTCCAGTGAGGAAGGCAAGATAAACGACGGCCCGAGAGCCTGGGGGGTGCGTGGAAAGCCCGGGCGGCGCCGCCGCCTCGCGCCTCGCTTTGGGGTTCTCGCGAGGTCTGCACGCGCGCAGCCGACCTGCGGGTGCGTGCGCGGGCGGCGGGCCGTTAGTGCGCTGCAGACCTGGCTGCGGGGCCCAGGGATGCCGCGGCTCCTGGGTGTGTGTCTGCTGTGGCTCGGGCTCCTGCTGCTGTGTCAGCAGAGCGGCAGCAGCAGAGCCAGGAGGCTGTGCGGCAGGCACCTACTGAAAGGAATAGTAAAGCTCTGTGGCGATGCTGACTGGAGCCACATAAGGGGAAAGGCCCCTATCACACAGCTGCCTTTCCGGGCCACGGGGAAGGTGGAAAGCTTCGTCCCCGACCGGTTAGAAAGCTCCCAAACCACTTTCCCAGCCTGGGGGAGAGGCACACGCTCAGGTAAAAATCTAAACCAAAGGCATGTTTGCTCATCTCTGTACATTTCTTATCCCCGAGTATGCTCTGCCAGATGGTGAGCTTCCCCAGGAAATGGAATTTGTGCCTAGTACACAGGTAAATAAAGAATTTTATAACCAGTATATTGTGGATATAGAAAACCTCTAAACTTTTTTTTTTTTAACTTAGAGGAAATAAATACACACATCTATGTCTCCGTATTTATGTAAGAATGCTGCTGCTTCCTACGCTTTCCCTTTCTGGAATACTCCTGTCACCTGGTAAACTCCATAACTTAGGTATCATTTTCCCTGTGAAGTCACTGACCCTTGCATAGCGACTCCATTCTCCACTCCACCACAATTATTAACCCTTAGTTCTATCTAACTGTCATCAGGACCAGCTGTATAATTGGTCTGGCCAGCCCAGTGCAAGATGAAAATTAGGACCCCCTTGTTCAAAAAGTAGGAGAGTCATTAAAGTTACTAAAATATAAAGCTTTTTTACTTTCTTGTGCGTATCTTCTCTGCCTACACATAGTCCACTGTTCCATCAGACTTCACATACAAGTTTCAAAGATAAAATTATTGAGAATTTCAAGACTGCAACAATAGGGCATTCAAACAAAATGCAGGGTCCTCCTTCTCAGCACTGAGTCTGTGCCACTTCACAAGCCTCATTCCCACAAAGCCAGCCTCCTACACCATACCACAGTACAGGGACTATCTCATGCATGTTTTTATTTGAAATGGCTAGCAGAGAGCCTAGCACATTGTATGTGTTTAATATGTATTGAATTTATACTTAATGCTTTTAAGTAGTCCTTAGGAAAATTATTGTTATTTCAGAGCTATTATCTTCCAACTATGTTTTTTGTGACTAACATTTTAGTTCTAATACACTTTGCCATTTTAAATGAAAATGCACTTTATAAGTGTGATTGAAAGTATTGTCTTTTATAAGTAATTCAATTGATTTGACTTGGACAAATTTTGCAAAAGCTGAGATTTCTGAAGTTAAAGAAAGGACTACCATGCCAAAAAAGAGACCCTAATGTAGATGACTGAAAAAAGTGAAATAGTGGCTAGCTCATTATAGGCACTCTTAACTTCTTTTTAATGAATGAATGAAACTTATAAGATTAGCGCTGCCAAGGGAATGAAAACTTGTAAAGACAAAAATAGAAACTAGCAGACTGAATCTTGATCGTTTTCCACCATCAAATCTACCTACATATAAACTCACTTTATCCTGCTCTTATGATGAGGCATCTCTCTTCCTGAAGTCTTCAACCTATACATTAATTCAGTGATTCTCACAGTTTAACGTGCATATGAATCACCTGGGGAATACCATTAATATACAGATCCTGATTTAGTAGGTCTGGGTGGGGCCTGAGATGTGTCAGATTGCTCTGCAGAATGACTACCCCAATTTATAGCTGCACCACCAATGCATGATGATTCCTATGTTCTTATATCCATGCCAATAGCATTATACAGGTTTAACTTTTGCCAGTGGGATAGGCATGAAATGCCATTTTGCTTTTATCTTGCTCTGTATTTGACACTTCCTCATATGCATAATAGCCTTTTGGGTTTCTTTCCTCAGGAAGTTTCCTATTTATATATTTTGCCAATTTTTGTTGGAATTGTAATTTTCCAGTTGGTTTGTAAGAGTTTTTCAAAATCTAGATACAATAGTAATTCATTGTTGGTTTTTAGATATTGCAGATGTTTTTTCCCATTCCGTCATCTGTCTCTTGATGCTGAGAGCCTTAATTTTTACATAGTTGGCCAATAAGTGTTTTGCCTTATTGTTCATACTTTTGAGATTTGGTTTTAGAGGTTTTTTTCTGTATAGTTTTACTTTTTTTTTTTTTAGGGTATTTACTCGTATCTTCTGGGGCCCATTTTCGATTCTGTTCTGGCTAGGGATAATGTCTTAGTTTTCTCAATGAGTCTTATTTTTCTCTACATGAGGAACTAGTTTACCGAACACCATCTACTAAATAGTAACCCCCCCCCCACTGATTTGTAGAGCCACCTTTATTGCTTATTAAGTTTGTCTGAGCTTCCTATACTTTTAATTCATCTTTATGTTTGCATTGTACCATTACTATACTGTTTGTAATAGTATCACTGTAGGATGTCATTTATCTGAGAAAGTTATTATTATTGAGTCTCCAATGTTTATTTTTCCCTTAATATTGACTCAGATAACCTTTATTGTTCCATGAATATTTAAGAATAAGCTTATTGGATTTCTTTTTTAAGAAATCCATCTGGAATTTTAATTGGGATATATGGAATATATAGATTAATTTGTAGAGGACTGACATCTTTATAACATAAAGTCATCCCAATCAAAAGCATGGAATATCTTTGTATTCTATTATTAGAATTTTAAAGTTTTCTCTATGGAGACTTTCTGTATTGTTAGCTAAGTTAATGCTTTATTCTTTGTTTTTATTGCTATTGAAAATACTATTTCTATATATAGAAAATTGTTGAGTTTTGCTACAGAAAGAAAATTAATTACATATTTTAGTTAGTGATTGGTTAGAGAAATGCAATTGACTTTTATAAGTTGATGTCTATGCAGTAATTATGCTGAACTACTTTAATAGTTCTAATAGTTTGTTTCCTTAGATTTTTTTCTATAGACTATTCTATCACTTACAAATGATTGTTCCGTTACTTCCTTTATAAACCTTAGACCAATATTTTTTTTTCATATAGCATTGGCCAAGTCTTCTAGCACAACTAAGTAGTGGTGCTAGAGGGATATCTTATCCTATTCCCATTTTTAAAGGGGAATGTATTTAAATTTCTCTACTAGGTATAATGTTTGTAGGTTTATGCTATATATCTTTACTAAAATAAGGAAGCTTGCTAAGAGATTTTTTTTATCATTATGAGTAGGCCTGAACTTTATTAAGGCCTATTTTTCAGGCATCCTCTTGCATAATCATATGATTTCTCTTTTTATTAATTAATTCAGCAAATACTTATTAGGTACCTGCAAAGTGTCAGGCACTGCTCTAGACCTTTGGTATATATCAGTTAACAAAACAAAGATCCTTGGCCTCATGGAACTTGCATAAGTAAAAACATTATAAGTAAATATTAGAAGAGCTATAGAAAAATAAAAAGTGAAACAGGGTAAGAGAAATCAAGAGTATAGGGGATTGGAGTATGGGGTATAGTATTAAATAGTGCAGTCAAGGTCAGCCTCATTGAAAAGGTAAGATTTGAGAAAAAATGAGGTAAAGGAATTAGCTAAGTGGCTATCTGGGGAAAGAATATTTAGGCAGAAGGAACAGAGCAAATACACTTCTGCCTTTTTATACAGGAAACAACAAAGAGGCTAGCGTGGCTGGAACAGAGAGAATGAGGAAAGTAGAAGGTAAAGTTGAAGAGGTAACAGGCAGGCCAGATAAAATAGTCTTTAAGACCACAGTAAAGGTGGCTTTTGCTCTGAGTGATGCAGGGTGTCGGGCAGATTTTTGAGCAGAGGAGTGACATAATTGACATTTAAAGGGATCACTCTGACTACTATGTTGACAACAGACTGATGGAGACAGGAATAGAAGCAGAGAGACATGTTGGGAGGATATTAGAGATGATAGCAGTTGAATGAGGATGGTAGCAGTGGAGGTAGTGAAAACTGTTATATTCTAGATATATTTGGGCAGATTTGATGTGAGATATGAGAGAAAAGAGAAATCAAGAATCACTGCAATATATTTTTAAAAATGTCATTCCCAAATGTGAGCCCTGGTGGACAGCAACATCAAAAAGTTGAAGAGAAAGTACTTGAAAAGGAAAAAAAGAAAGGGTCAATTAGGTAGGAGGACAAAAGAATGTAGTGTCCTGGAAACCAAGTGAAGAAAGTTTATCAAGGAGTGTTTTTGATTAGTCAAAAAAGATAAAATTTAGCAATATAGAGGTCATTTGTGACCTCAATAAGGGTTTTGGTGGAGTGATGGAACAAAAACCTGATTAGAATTGGTTTAAAACAGAATGAGAAAAGAAGAATGAATTAGTAAATGCAGAAAACTATTGAGTTTTGCTACAGAGGGGAGAAAAAGAATGGTAACTGGTAGAGTAAGTAGGACCAAGAGAAGTGGTTTTGGGGAGAAATATCTTGTTTACTCATAGAAATAATTCAATAGAAGTGAATAATTGACGAAGGATATAGAGAAGACTTGCTGGAGTGATATCCTGGAGCAGGCAAGAGGAGGTGAAATCTAATTCATAAGGAGAGGAATCGGCTTTAGAGTGGATAGTTCACTTATGGAAAAAGGTAGGAATGCAGAATGTATGGAGGAAGATGTTAAGAGATGAGCTTTAAAAAATGGTGAGG
This sequence comes from Eonycteris spelaea, assembly GCA_003508835.1. Lineage (NCBI taxonomy): Eukaryota > Metazoa > Chordata > Mammalia > Chiroptera > Pteropodidae > Eonycteris > Eonycteris spelaea. The sequence goes on along the minus strand of PUFA01000031.1, from coordinate 10,204,976 downwards.
AAAGTAAATGCAAGTTCTCTTCTAATTGCATCAATTTTCTCATAAAGTAGAAAGCAAAACCAGCTGAGAGTGAAGATGGGAGTCTGTTAATATGGTAACTTGCATTGATAGATTTTATGATCTTGACCAATCCTTAAATATTGGGGGATTAAACCCTTAATATATTTATAAAATATGTTTATAGATTCAGTTAACATCTTATTTAGGTCTTTTCAAAGAAACAATTGTAAGTAAGATGGGCTTATGATTTTTTAAAAATCTCATATTGTCCTTATCTCATTTTAGAAAAAGATTATACTAGCTTCATAATATGAGCTGGACAGATTTTACTCTTTTCCTGGAACAACTTGTATGTGATTAGAATTTACTGTTCTTGAAAAGTAGGTAGAACCCACCTCTTAACTCATCTATGTCTGTCCTTTATAGGAGCTGATAACTATGACTACCCTTTTAACTTCTTTGAATATTGTTGATATGTTTGTTTTCTGTGTCTTCATCTTGTATTTTTCTAGGAATTTATCCATTGATTTTGATTTTTAAATGTATAAGCATTCATAATATCCATTTATAAAAATAACCTATTCTATCTGTAGTTCTTTTTTTCCTACTGTATTTTATTTTCATCTTTCTTTTTTTCTTAATTAGTCTTTTTAAAGAACCAAATTTGGTTTTCTAAACCTTTACATTGTTTTGGTTCTGTATTTTATTGACTTCTTCTTGCTGCTTTGGGTTCTTCTCTGTTGCTCTTTTTCAAATTCATTGATTTGAATACTGAGTTTTAATCTTTTTTATTTCCTAATGAGTACAGTTTGTTTCTCTTTAAATTCTCACCCCCTGACCACCACCAATTTGACATGTAGTTTTCATTAACTTGTCCCTAGTTGACTTTATGAAAAAGTTTCCTTCTTATTATCTGCCTTTTTTCCCCCTTAAGTGAAAGCATGTCACATCTTATACAGGAAGACTTTTCTCCAACCTTCCAAGACAACATAATTCACTGTTTCCCTTCAGTGTACTGTTAATTATGATACATTTTAAGTGATCACATATATCTGTCTTAGATGACATTACTACTGTTCCTTTAGTACATATCCTAAAGTTTTAATGTTCCATAGTTCCGCTTAGACATTTATTAAATAAAAAGTTATTTAAGAGTGTTCTCATTAGACTCTAACTACAAGAGACAGAGATTCACCTAAATAACCTTTTTTTAAAAAAAGTGAAGCTAGTTATTATAAAAACAAGATCTAGACCTGGAAGGTCTCTGGAAAGCCCAAGGGATCACATCAGCTATCAAAACCTCCTTCCCCCTCCCTTTCTCTTTCCCTTCCTCCTCCTTCCCTCCTTCTCTTTTTCCCTCCTTCCGTATTTTCTCTAGTATCTATGCTCTTTTATAATTTTAGCTTGTCATACAAGTTTCATAGTATCCTTTCAGTTGTGGTGCTCACTAACTCATCCTTTTCTTATTACTTCTTAGTTCTCATTTCAAAGAGAGGATAGTTCATTGGGTCAACTTATTTTTTCACATGCCATGGACTGCTAGCCACTGTAGCAGATTGGTTTCTTTCGGGGCAGTTGCCAAACTCCAGTCTGTTCAACTGTGTCTATAGGGTGAAGTCCTGTGGTTCAGAACGTGGCTGCCTAAAGGTTGGCTCTGCAGCTGTGGCTATAGGCCAGTGTATCCTAGAAGGGACTGTAGATGGGCAAGGGCAGTGATAGAAATTCAACAAGCCTGCACATTATAACTTTCTGGAGTTGTTTTCTTTCCAAAAGTACTGAGTTAACAGTAACACTCAGTTCATTGAAAATAGCACCACTTCTCCATTTCTTTATATTTCAGTGAAGAACAAAATGGCATTTACTAACCACATACTTATCATATGTGCATAAAAAGGCAACCCAATTTGAAAATTGACAAAGGATTTGAATAGCTATTTCTACAAAGAGGGGAAGGAGGTTTTCATAAGCATATGAAAAAACGCTCAGTATCATTAGTCATTAGGTAAACACAAATCAAAACCATAATTTAAAGCCATTTCACATCTGTGAGGAGGCTGTAATAAAAAAAAAAATTAAAAAAAGGAAAATATCAAGTGTCGGTGAGGGTGTGGGGCGATTGGAACCCTGGTATATCAGTGGTGGAATTGTAAAATGGTTCAGCCACAATGGAGAACATTGGTTATACCGTTTGGTGGTTCCTCAAAAAGTTAAACATATATTCAGCAGTTCTACTCCTAGGTATACACCCCAGAGAATTGAAGACATATATTCACACAAAAACTTGTATGTGAATATTCATAGCAGTGCTATTCCTAATAGCCAAAAAGTGGAAACAACCCAAATGTCCATCAACTAGTAAGTGGATAAATAAAATGTGGTATATGCACACAACAGAAAATTATTCAGCCATAAAAAGAATGGAGCACTAATACATGCTATGACATGAATTAACCTTGAAAATTATGCTAAGTGAAAGATACCAGGCACAAAGGCCATATATGGTATAACTTTAATCCAGAATAGGAAAATGCATAGAAATACAAAGTAGATTAGTGGTTGTCAGGGGCTGGAGGATGAGAGAAATGGGAGTGACTGCCGTTGAGTATGGAGTTTCTTTTTTAGGTGATAGAAATGTTCTGGAATTGCATAGGAGTAATGACTACACAACCTTGTGAATATACTAAAAATCACTGAATTGTGTACTTATAATGCTCAATTCTATGGCTGAACAATATCTCAATAAAATTGTTTTTTGCATAAAGTGCAAAGGTTTCTAAGCCTTTTTATATAGGATAACACTACCTACAAGTTATTTTAGTTAAAAATATACATTGCTTTTGAATAACCATTTTATGATTTAAAAATTATTACTTGTTTTTAATAATTAGCTGACTTTAGTTTCAGTATTATGATTAAATTTTAATAAAGTAGAATTTTTTCTTATCTCTCAACAGTCTTTACTTCTGCCTCTCAAGGAGCAGCAATAAACACTTTGGAGGTACAGTTACTGCCTGCATACCGGTATAAAAAGGACAACTTGCTATCTAATAGGACCAGAGAATTTTCCTTATCACAAGATGTCAATTCATATGTTCGTGGGATTGTAGGATATCAGAAGAAAAAATACGAATAAAATTAAAACATTAAGTAAATTGTTTTGGGGGAATCATCCCCAAAGAATACGCAGAGGATACTCAGAAAAGTGTTGTCTTAAAGGATGTACAAAAGAAGAACTTCTTATTGCATGCCTTCCATATATTGATTATAAAAGCTTAAAGAAAGGAGAATCAGTTGTGACTGAGATATACTAACCATCATAGGAATTATACTAACTTAATAAAAGATTAATATGTTTATTTTAGTATTTATTTATTTGTAATTGTCCTTGTAGGCTCTCTGCTATGAACAACACTTGAATGTACTTGCAAGTACTTGACAGTACTTTATGGTGCTAATAGGAATCTTAGTATTTTCTTTGTTGACTCCCGTTTTTCATTATTTTGTATTTGAAGATATTACTGGAGATAGCATGATTCCATGTAGACATCTAAGAATTACCTGTTCACCCTTGTCATTATGGTTGGAACTCTCTTAAGCTTCATTTACGTGGATTATCAAATGTTCTGTATTCCATCTGCATGACACACAGACTGATGCCCATGACTATTAGGCTCACTCCAGTATACCAATACGTCTATAGTACCCACTTAAAAATAACTAACCAACCACCACTTCCAGTAGGAACTCTTACACTGTAATAATAGTAGGTATACTTTTTTGGAGGGGGGAGAGGGGGCGGGGAGGGGATCTAATGCTTTTCTAACTATTCTCTTTTCCCATAAAATAGTAGGTACATTTTTAATACCTTGAGTTTTAATTCCCTTGGGTAATTGGTCAGAAATCTGAAAGTTCCTATTGAGAACTTAAAGGAAGTTAAATTAATTTATTTTGGTTATAAAATCTAAGATACTCTGTCTTTGCTTGGAAGATACTAATATCATTAAAGTGACACTCTACTCTGGCTTGGTCAGAGAAGAATGTTGACCGAACTAGCAGTGTCAGCATCAGCTGGGAACTTGTTAGAAATGCAATTCTAAGGTCCCACCCAAGACCTACTGAATCATAAACTCTGGGTATGGGACTCTGGGCAATCTGTTTTTATAGGCCCTCAAGGTCATTCTGAAGTAGATTAAAGGTCGAGAACCACTGTTAATAAAGTCACTATATGGATATTTTCGAAATCCAACTATTTATGTGCTTGTCTATCTCAACTCAATATAAATATTATATTAACTTTTTGCTATTTTTTTCCACTTGATTTCCATATATGAATTATTTTAATGCTACGAATTAGAGCAATCTAAAGAATCCAAAGTGAAATTCCTACTTTGTACCATTAATTAGTGGGTAAGCATCACTTGAAATCTTTTTCGAGTTTATTTCCCAAAAATGTGCTGTAAGGTTCTCTTCAATTAAAATTTTTACTCTTATTGCACTCTATTATTTCTTAGGACAAAGGTTCTTTTCCACATCCGGTCTACATCATAGACAATTACAATACATTAATGTTTTTTTTAAAAAATTTTTGTGTCAGGGTATAGTCTACATTCTTATCTTTCTACATATAGGGAGCCACCTGTTTAGATACAAAATGACAGGCTATACATCATGGTTGAGTGGTGGAGTAAGCCTGCTAAGGCATTAGGTAAACATGCACCATTGAGAATTGCCCATGCTTAGGCCAAAATATTGTGATACACTGAGCCAGTTTTAAGAATTATAGGTCTGTACTTCTAGTTTAAGGATAAAAATACAGTTTATCAGCTTACTAACATATATACAACTGAAGTCAAAATTAGAAAATCATGAGATTAGCCAAGGATGTTACTTGAATAGCCATATACTTCCTTACACACTTTAATAATTTGTATGTTAAAGTGTATTTGATTTGCTTTTTAGCTTAGTGCTTGTTTTTGAATATTTGTAATTATGCTAACTATGATTTTGTGCATTTGGATAGAATACTTGCATTTTTCTCACTGACTTCCTAGAGAAATCTTGAAGCAGGAAACAACTGAATGAAAGCTGAGATGCTCTGATACTTAGCAACTTGTTGAGGCTTCTTCATGTTAAGTTACTTGATAGAGCTGGATCAAATTTTAATTCTAGCATCTTGTTCAATACTCCTAATGACAATAAAATCTTGCACAGAAATTACCTATACATTTTTGTTTGGAGTGCGTTTATTTGGCCTCCACTTTGTTTTGCTTGGTATCAGTATGGCTCTCAGGCCCCAAATCTCCTGGTTTTTATTCTGCTTTGTGATGCTGGGACTTGAGTCCAGTGTAAACCACACTTCCTTTATTGGCTGGCTTCCTGTTAAGCTCTGCCAATGGGACACTTTTGCTCTGTTTTTGTTAGCACCACCCCACAGCCTTTCTACACACTGGAAATGACATTTGGTTAGTTTTATCCTCAATTTACATAACCAGCTTCATCATTTTCCCTCAGATACCAACACCATCGGACTAGAGTCTCTTTCTCAAAGGTCTGAGGCCCATCTCTGTGGGTACCCTCCACCAAGCTCCTATAATACAAGCACCAGCTACACAGGACATTCTCCTTAGGAATCTGGATCTCAGCTCCAATGGTGCCCTTCTTTCAAGTTTTTAGGTTTAAGTTTTGATAACTTCAACACCTTTCCTTTGTTTAGACATGGCAGCGGTTTCGTAAAGCTTTTTTTTTTTTTTTTTAATCTCTTGCTTTCCTTAGTGTTCGGCTTTTTCCATTTCAGTCCTAACTCTTTACATTAAAATTTCTGATAAAATACCTGATGTGGGTTCTGTTTACCTGAGTGGGCTCAAATGATAAGGCCCCTGAGAGTGGTTCAGAAAGGTTTTGAATTGGTTTAGGGCAAGAATGGTTTAATGGGTTTCATCCTAAATGGAAATTCCAATAATTAATACTGGTTTGCCAGTTTGCAGTCTGTCCTTCAGATAACATATCACCCCAGATGCGGTTTAAGACCGCTTCAACAGTGTTCTTCAATTTTCCCGTCTTTTCTGCTATTTGTGTTATATCTTCCTCATCTATTACAAACCATTTTCATTATTTTGTTTTAAATAGTTGATTATTTTTATCTATACATTTTTAATGATATTATTGCTATTGTGTACATTTTCTTTACTGATTTTTACATTGTCATGTCTGTCATGTAATCATCAAATATCTGTAGTACAATTTAGACCCTAACTTAAAATCAGATACTTCTGATCGCTTTCATAAAGTCTTTTTACATTGCAAACTCATAATCAGAATAAATGGTAAATATACTTTCTGCATTACAAACTTCTCAGGTCTGTTCTATTACAGCTATCTGAAAATGTCATAATTGCTTCTAATAACACTGTATCATGCTTTGTAATGGTACCTTCATAGATTTTCAATATATCTAATATTGGATATAAATAAATCAATATATATTCTATTTACCTGGTGACAGCAAAACAGGATTCACTGTACTTGTTTGTAGCCATAATTTTAACTTTGCAGAATATCATATCATCCATTTGATTAACTCCATTAAAGTCTTCTGAATCTATCTGTTGAACTTATTTAAGAAAACCAATATCCACCAATGGCATCTATTTATCCATAAAAATGCATGGTTGGGGCAGGGAGGGTCAAGATGGCGAGCTGGGTAAAAATGCAGCGTTCACCTCCTCCCATGGCCACACTAAAATTACAGCCAAATTTAAAACAATTGACTTGGTGAATAGAAGAACACATTACATACAACTGAAGATATAAAGAAAAAAACATACAGAGACAGGTTGTAGGTGAGGAGACATGAAATGGGCTGGCCCCGAACCCAAAGTGACAGTTGAGCACCAGGTGGGATAGTGACTACAGAGGTCCTCCTGAAGGATCAAGGGGCCCTAGCCCCACACAGGGGCTCCCTAGCCAAGGTTGCTGTGCCTGGAAGAAGAGTTCCCACAAAATGTGACTGTAAAAATCAGTGAGGATTCCAAGCGTTCAGTTGTTCTTAAGAATCAAGATGAAGTCTCTGATTCTGCAAACAATTTTCTTTTTACTTTTTCTCCAAAAATTAAGGGGTCTTCAATGTTTCTAAGGACATGAAATAATAAATTTTGTCCTAATTCACTTACAATTTGAAATTACTATATTCATTGTTATAGCAACCTTTAAAAAAACTTTTATTCAGAGGAAGAAAGTATCATATGTGCATTTCAAGTAGTTGTAGTTGAAAAGAAAATTTCAAGTAGATATTTTCATAATTGAATGCCTTGAGTGTTAGGCTTATCTTTCTCATCTTGTTTCCATTTTCTTCATTATCAATGATTTCCTTAATCCCCAATGTTTTTAATTTCAGTAAATAAATTCCTACCACAATCTTATACAACATGCTAACAGAAAAATTCAGCACTGAGATCCATATATATTCCAAGCATTTGAAAGACTCTAAAGTTTTTTCATTAAAAATCCTACCTACTTTATCTTTTTTTGTGTGTGAAAAGCATGCCTAAACATTTTTCATCTATATATACAACTATGCTTAAAAGGATAATTAATCAATAAATTTTTTTATTGTATGCCTTCATTTGTGTTTTTAGTGCATGTTCTGATAATGTCTTATCATCTACAACTGATAATTTGCCTTCTCAGCTGCCTGCTGTCTTTACAATATCCTGCTATACCACTGACAAGAATTCTGAGATGTTCTAAATTACAGCAGCCAGAGTAAGGGAGACAAGAATTGTTAACCAGTTAACAGCTATAAAAAGTAATATAAATGAATACAAAATGCCCCCTGCAGTGTGCCTACTAACAGCTTTAATACCTTCAGTTGACTGCCCTCAGGTATTGTCTTCTAGTTCAGAACTATTCTTCCAATTGAACTTAGCATTTTATTATAAAAACTTTTGCTGTTATAAATGTTTGTTTTGCATAGTTCCATGTTATAAAGATACCATTCTGATAATGGTTGCTCGACATTTTGAGATGATCATGAAGGCCTATGAGACTTCACATGAGAAACCTCAAGAAACTACAGATGTCCATCCTTAAAGAAATATGATGGTAAAAGCCTTCCTCTGTTCTGCCACTCTTGTTGCTCAAATGTAGCCTAAGGGTCTTAAAAAAGACCTATGTGGGACATGACATACCAGGAATGCGCCTTCCTGGCAATGGGGGACTGACAGTGGGATGGCATCCAAAATGAGCTTCCTGACAACAGAGGACCAACAATGCTTTTAATAATTGATCAGTGCTGTTTTCCATTAATTGATCAGTGGTGTTTTTAAGGAAGGATCTTGATCAAAATGGTAAAAATGTAAACAAGAGTTATGAGCAGAGCCACGTTAATGTGGAACTGGAGCTGCTATGCTAGAGGAATTGCCTTGCAGGTCCTATACCGCAAATCTTTGGAATGTCAAAATGGGGCAAAATAAACTTTGGACTGGTCCTAGGGCAACAACAGTGTGTCCCAAAGAACTGTTTGCAATGATAACAAGAAAGCAATTATTATGACTACTAGACTGACTGCTGAACTGAAAATGAAAAATATTTAGAATTAACGTCATTTTGTTATATTATCTGCACTGACAAAAATGCCTTCTGTTCTATTATGTGATTGTTTCCCTCCCCTTTTTCATAAATGTCATTGCTTTGTCTCCTGATCAGAACACTATTTGGGCTTTTGCCTGAATCAATGCATTCCCAAATAGCTATTCTTACTGATCTCAAAAAACAAACAAACAAACAAAACGCTTGTTGCCTTTCACATTGAAAGGCCCTTTTAAGTTAACAGTTGTGGGTCAACTAACAAAAGACTACTTACATTCCTGAATGTATATTGGAGCTCTGAATCAACATCTAGGCGACTCATAGCCAACCATTAGACACCATCGCATCCTACAAATACATGAAATTTCAGGACTGTTGCCTATAACCAATCAAAAGTAGTAAATATTTCTTCCTTGCAGACTAGCACCTATCATAGAACTGCTTCTGCTTCACCTTTCTTCGCCCTCCTTATCTGTAACTGTTAGGTAGCCTGTCAGACATGAGCAACCAGGGGACAAAGGACTGGAAGGCCATAGCCTAAAGCTGGCTAAATCCAGCTACAGACGCTTGCGCAGAAGGTACTACCCTAACCTGCCCACAACCTCAGCCTCATTATACCATCATTATAATACCATGTTATGCTTGGAAGTTCATAAATCTAATTATAACAGACTGAATTCTGGGTAAGCACATGCACACTAGGCAGTTATATAGCAGCCAAGTGTCAATCAAAATGATCTCACATGCCAATTACCTAGGAGCACCTTTGTAACCACCGATTGAGGCCTCAATATAACATGGACCTTCCCACTTCTCCATGGCCCTCTTCGCCGAGAACCCTCTTCTCTCTGAGTGTACTCCATCTTTTCTTTTTATCCCCAAATTCCCCAGGGCCGCAAACTTCCTTAGTGTGGCCTGTCTCCTTTTAAAGTGTACTTTAATAAATCTTACTTTTTCTAAATCTCGCTGACCTGTAATTCTTTGCTGTGTCCACTGGGAAGAACCGAGGAAAAATGCAAATTGCATTTCTGCACTTAACTTTTTCTATTTTTTTTGTATTGTCATCTAAGTTTACCAATTTAAAATTGCTAATTGCTTACTTTTAATTATCACTTGAAATTAAAGGCTATATAAGGTTTTTTTTTCTAACTATCAGTAACTCTCAGGGTCTTGCAGATAGCTAGAAGTGTAACGCAGCCACTACTGCTTCATGCTGTGACAACTAGAGAAAGGAGCACTTTTAAAACACAAGCAGCTGTAGTCACAAGCTGCACCCTATTCCCGCCTTTCCTCAGCCTCTATAAACCTATTAAGGGCAAATGAATTACCTCTTTGCTCACTTTCTAACTGCCATTAGACATTAGGACATTAAAATACAAAATTAGAGTTGTATTTTTCTTTCTGCTGAATAAGACAATGTTTCCTAAAACTTCAGACTGCCACTGATACTATGAAAAAGTTTTCTTGAGAGAGGCATCTGAAAAATGCAAAAGAAAGGGTTTGCAAAAATGACCAACTCAGTTGATTAAAATCCATTCCTGACTGCCCTCTCCTCCACTGTAGGACTCTCCAGCTCATATCTGTTGATTCACAGCTTGCTATCCAACTAATATCCTTCCTTATTTCTGTAGCTGTGTAGGAATAACAAGACTGTGTAAAACTGTTATTTTATAGTCGGGGCTCAGCCTTTAGATAGGAATCCTCTGAGCCGGTCCTGGCAGGAGTGCTACTTCCTGCTTATAGCCTCAGTATCCTGTCTCTCTGAGAATCCTATAACAGTGTTGATAATGCCAAGGTCACGGATTCTATAAGGCAAAATGACCTGTAAGTTGCTAAGACCAATGGTCTGGAAATTCCTCTCCCTTTGCAGTCCCTCACCCAAAGGTCCCTATCTCTATCCTGAGTCACAAAGTGCACATAGAACCTCAGACAAAGAAATCACATGCCCCTTGCATGAACACTGCAGAGGTATATAAGCTGTAATAAATCTAGTCAAGGGGAGCTCGTGCTTTGGGTCTGTTGAATGCTCCATGCTCTCTGCCGGCAATAAACTCTTTCTCTACCAAGTTGTCTGAGCATCCAAATTCCTCCATCGGGTGTCGCTTCCTGCAACATTCTGAGTAGAAAACAAGAATTCTGTGCTTCATCAAAATAATCTTGTGTGTTTTAAATCAACAGTTGGATACATTTGTCTTGAATTAAACCAATTTCTTATGAATCTCCACAAGTTCCTTCAAACAATGAACCAGAGCTATAACTCATTCCTGTAACCGGGAAATAGATAAGTCTATAAACTAAATTCACCGAACATTCGTGATCCTGCTCACTATCTCGGTCCTTCTCAGGCCTTTACTGTTTTTTCACTGTTCCTATCTCTATATTGTCTCTGTCCCTCTGAGTCGCTCTTAGACTCTCTCGTACCTTTGAATTACTTCTTATATTTCATCAAGAACCCTTTTCTCTCAGTGCAGGGCTTGAACCCCATCCTCCTCCACTCAGGGAATTTACCCTGGCCTACATCACTATTACCTTTCAGCCACTCTGCTCTCTCCCTAGTCTCACCATCTACAATTTCAATTATCTCTTCTATGCCAGAGGTCCATGCTACAGACCTTATCAAACAGACATTTAGAGTCCCAAGCTCACGAGAAAAGTAGGAAAGAAAGAAGCTAGGCATGCCCTGATACTAACGGCCTTTCAAGGCTAATCACAGCCCATGCCAGCAAGTACCCTGTTCCTAATAGCGAAGAAATCATTGAAGTGCATCATCTGCTGCCAACCTAGCCACTAGGCCAAAACATGTCCCAACAAGGATAAGCCTCCCAAATCTGCTTACTACAAATGTCAGCAGCTGGATCATTAGGCTGCCTTCTGGCCCAAGGGTTGTTGAAGGACCACTGGGTCAAACCAGCCATAGGCTTTCAAATGGTTACATGGGACTGAGGAGGCCCCCTCCAGTCAGCCCCCTCACAAGAAATCTCCAGCATGGGACTGGAGCGAAGATACACCTGGACATGGCAGGTAGTAGGACAATTACTTTCCTTTTTGGATACCTGGGCCACATGCTCTGTCCTTACTTCCTTCTTTGGACCCTTCTCCTCTTGAACTTACATCATTTTTGGAGTCACTGTTAAGCCAATTTCTCAATATTTTACTCCATCTTTATATTACCTATAGGATAATTTTTCCATTTACTCAAACTTTTCTTATTATGCCTGAATACCCAAGCCTTCTTCTGGGCCAGGACAGTCCCCACATTTTTGGTCAAGCCTTATCTCATGATTTGCAAGATTTACAACTTGAGGGGGGACCCATTTTACAGTAAATAGATAATCTCCTTTTCTGTTCTGCCACACTGACTCTATAACCCTAGGCTCTTAAGAACTATGGAATCACAATCAAACCCCAGAAGACAAAGAACCCTCTGCTATATTCCCCTGGCACCCTAGTATTAATCAAAGTGTACAAGGATAATTCTCCAGCCTCTCAGTTACAACCAATTTATAAGGCCTTAGTTTGTTCTTTTATTTTCCCCAACTGCAGTAAAGGTCCCTGGGATTTCCAGTTGGATCCATCACTCTTGAGTCAAACCTTATCTTAAGACTCCAGAGGTCCCTGTAGAAGACTCTCCTTATCCCTTCAAACCAATAGAAGACCTGAGATTCTTCTTCAAGAAGGAAAAAACCAGGATGTTTTATAATTCTGACATTCTCATCTTTTAAAATTCTTACCACAGCTTTTCCTATTCCATCTACTCCTTATCGATTAGCTAACCAAACTGTCCCACTCAAGATTTCTCAGCCCTGCTGGCTCTATCTGCTCAGAGTGCGGGTGGGTTACTCCAACCCCTATTTATGGGCCACCCTTCCAATATCTTTATCTGCCTCCTCCTCTTCAACTCTGACCGGGGAGTTCAAGCTAACCTAAACCTTCAAAGGTATTTTAATTTCTATCACAAAGACCTCAAATCTCTTCTTGCTAATCCAGTCTACTCCTCCTCTGGAGTCATATTTTCTTTCCTCAGCAACAGAGATCAAATCTCTTTCCTTCTTTAATTCTTCTGTAATTCTTCTTCAGGCCCTTTTCTTGGCGCTTTCCCCTCACAATATGCATGGACATTCCTGATCAGTTCCCAAAGACTCAATGAGGTGTCAAAAGGGAGTTTCTCCCCAAACAGCCAGGCCCAGGGAATCACCTATATAGGTATTGCTACTTCTCTCACAGGTATCACAGGAACAACTACAGGCAGCACTGCACTCAGCCTTCAGAGGGAACTGTAGGAGGAAACTGCCAAGGCCATCAAGGAGGAAAAATGCAAATTGCACTTCTGCGCTGTTACTCCACCCCATGTCACTGGGGTGATGCCACAGTTCAAATGTCACCCCAAAAGTAACATAACCAATGTAAATTCTTTCAGAGCAACTTACATCTTTCTCCCCCTGCAAAAGTGCCCATTGACTCCAAGATGGCAGACATGTTTGTCTGTACTACCTAACCATGGCCTAGGATCCGTTCCTTTTTTGGGTAGCATATGGCTCAATGACACTTTTCTTTTAGAAAAGCTTTTGGCCATGAACATTTTTTTTTATTTAACAAAATCTTTTCCTTATCACCTTGCACTATTTTTTAGTGTTATTTACCAACAGATCTAAAAGTTATGGTTCTGTCTGTTCACCCTCCTCAATGCTGCCTTACTTGACCCCAAATAAATATCATTTATAGGAGTGCTTCCTGCTACAGTTATTACTATCAAAACTATTCACAAAATCTAAGAATATAGACAACTAGAACAGGGACTCTTTTAACCCTCTCATTTTATAAATTCATTATAGTTATGTTCAAAAGTTAGATGTTAAGCAATTGCTATGCAAAGAAAGGCCTTATAATGGAATACTGATCAGATAGTGTAAGACATTTGTAATGCAAATGTCTGACTTAAACTTTGATTGCTGAGGTATCCACTTCAAAGAAGGCTATCTCCAATAAACACATTGCCAGACCAATGACCAGAAGAAGAACCAGGCCACCTCCCTCCTCTAAGTGTCCTTTATTATAGAGGTCTTGGTTGATTTCAATAACTGACCATTTGGACCACTTGTTTTTTCTCTTCTTGTACTTGAAATTCCTGCTCTTATGTTTTAAATTCATGAATACAGAGAGTGAGCCTGCAAAACCCTAGGCTACCACCCTTGACCTCAATAAAAGCAGAAACCCAGGCCCATGCACTTTTGCTTTTTCTACCAGTGATCTCACTGTATGGCTCCAGGTGTAAATATAATTTCCAGGTCCTATAAGTAATAAATGTTTTCCCCTCCCAAATTCCCTGATGGTTGTTGATAAAAAGAATCTTGCAATCATAATCAAAACCACAAGGCTCATTTCAACCACAACATTAGTTACTGATAAGGTGAGACTGGCACACAAATCATTAACTTTTAAAACCATATTAATAAAGACTGATGTTTCAATTGGAGATAAGACTTTTCCTTATACATTTGTAAGACCGAAAAAAAATGAACCATATTTAGGGCTTGTGCCATCTGTCACAATAAAAATTATCTAACCTAAAGAACATATTGTAATAAAGTAAAACAATTAAATATTTAAATATTTAGGTATATAATGTACATTTTACTAAGAATTTGATTCATATGAAAAGTTAAAGGCTACTTGGCATGCGTATTATATAAATTTGATTAATGTGAATCTTTTAAAAGTCCCTCTTCTCAGTGTCATTCTGAACTCTCTCTAAAGTTACTATCAGCATCATTAAACACTTAACAATTAGTTATCCTGAAATTAAGTACAACCAACCCAAATTTGAGAGTAAACGCAAAATATTTTCTGATATTTTCTGATAGTCATACTTTGATTATTTTCTTTTAATAAAATGAAATTTCACATAATCTAGTCTTATGTTTGGGTAATGCTACTGACTTATACTTACTCTTACTATTCTAATATAGCAAACTAAAAGATCTTCAGTAAGTGATTCTGGAAAATTAGAGAAACTTTCATTAGAAATAATTTAAATACCAGAACTAGAGTGGATACCGCAATGTTTATAAAGAGTACATAGTAGTTGGTAGTAATCTTAGGAAGCATTTCATTAAAAAAAAAAATCTAAAGATTGATATTACAAAAGGCTTTCTCTGCATATCCCTAAACTGTGGGCACTTCCACTTCCTTGATTAGATGACAATACAAAAGAAATAACTTCTGAATATTTATTATGTTAATATTTCAATTTTGCAGGAACATATTAAAGGCACAATGAAGAAATAACAGTCTAATAAACTGACCACATAATGCCACTCCATGAAGATTGGCTTCCCAAGTATAGAACTATAGGAATTTTCTAATGTCTACTCCATAATGAAACTGTTTAAATAAAATTAAAATATCAGAAGTTATAGTTTTGATAAAAATTTATCTTTATAGCAGAAGTCTTGGGTTGTAAGAAAGCAGCCTTCCACAGCACATTATAGTGCTACTGGAAGCATATATATAAATAACATAAAAAAGTGACTATTTCCCAAAGCAGGTAACCATGAATATAGAGAATTATTTATATAAATACTGTCTAACAATATATTAGAATATTTACAGAAGTACAGAATTTTAAAAAAATCTTTACTCTCCTTTCTGAGGAATATTAATTTGAAGAAACATTTTGACATTAAGTGGTGTTATAATTACCTGCTTCTTGTGCAGGACCCACTAAACAGCTGCAGGGTTAATTTCTTTTTATGTATAGTCAGAATCAAAATTCCAAACATCACTAACTCTTAATGAATAATAATTCTTTTGAAAGTGGAATTTTACAATAAGGTAGTCATCCCATTCTAAACACTTAAGAATGTTTATGGGGGCTTAAAACTAAAAATTGAAACATTAAAAACATTTTTTAAAAGAAATTTAGTTAACATCCTTGTTTATAAAAAACAAAATATTTTTATATTAAAAAAACATTATATTTAAGAATTTTCCTTTAAGTAGTTAAGTTTTAATAAAAATCTGAAATCAAGCATATCGTATGAGATGGTACTTTTGACTTAAAAAGTAGCTGAACAGATCTTTAATAGCATATTTATATATCCTTGAGGAATCTTTACAAATTAAATAAAAATTATATTTAACTTTCATCAAAACAGCTACTAGAAATCTTAAAAAATCTACTATTGTTTTAGATAATTTTTGTACTTGATTACTACTAAAATATTTTAAAGATCATGTAAAAAGTATTCTTTTTCTCTTTCCTTCCTTCCAACCAAAAAAAAAATATATATATATATATCTCAAACTCTGTGAGGCATTTTTTTATATATAATTTGCATTTTACAACTAGCTCCAAAAAACAGAAAAATAATCAAAAGTCTTAAGTGCAAGTTTAAAACTTAGCATATACCATTGAAAATAAATTGTTTTCATTTTAACTAAAATATGAAGTACTTTAAACTTTGTATAAATAACACAATAAACCCACTATATTTCAGGCATGATGTCTAAAACAAAGTAGCACTAAAAAAATGACAGCAACAACAAACAACCCTTTATACTTCATTGAAAATATGTATACTCACATTTTTCTGAAAGTTGTGCATTATGAATTTTCTACTGGCATTCTTGAATAAAATAACAAGCATGTTTTTCATCATTTCTCCCTTGTATATAAGAATCTCTAACAAAAAGAAATTTCTTCTGTGACTACAATAAATTTCTGAAATCCCTAAAATACAGTCTTTAGAAAAAAATTTCTAACCCACTACGCATCTTAATAAGTTTATACATTTAAAAATATTATATTTTGACTTACACTTAAATTTAATGCATGACCATAGGTCCAGGGATTGAAGAATCTAGTTGGCAGCCAACAGCACAAGAAAGGACAAAATGCTTGCATTCGTAATCTCATAATTTTAAAAGAAAGCTATTCACCATAGTCTTAAAAAACTTAGACATAGTTCTTTTTTAAAAAAACACATTCACCACGAACAGATACAAGGGAAGGGGAGACAAATAAGAAAAATAGATTGTTACAGCTTTGTAAACTTGTTCCATTTCAAAATGTATTCTTTAGAGTAAGAGAGATTTCCTATACAAATAAAACTAAACATTTGTTCCCTTTTCTTTGAAAAATATTTACAATACATAAAACTACAAGCTAAAAGTATACACTGCTTATATTGTTAGCCAGTGAAATAGGTGAACAAGGACACAAAGGTGCTTATTCAATTATCTGAGCATCTTAATTTGTTTGTATGGTGAAGTTATTGTGGATCAACTATGGAAAAACTGTAAAACACTATTAATGAATACCAGCCCTTGTGTAAAATACCACACAAAAATGCCAAGGTATTTTACATTCACTGTAGTAAAAAACTGTACATATGCATTCTGTGTATCTTTAACATTCCAAAATTTATATTGCAATTTTTTCATTTCTCAAAATTCTGAGTTGAAAAAAGTCTATTGTTTTTCTTTTGCCAAAGAAAGATGATGTTAACTGACTGATTAGGTTCATAAAACTTTTAACAAAATTCTTTGCTAAGAACTTTTCATCAATTTCTTTTACTGATTTCCTCATGAAGAAAAACTCACTGAACTTTGAAAAGTTTTGAGCACGTTATTTCTACATCTTTGCTGGCTGGCATCATGATATACATCATAATGATATATGTAATTATAGTCCACAGCAATGTGAAATACAAAACTTTGTTCTCTAAATCTATTTTGGTCTCAGAGTGAAGTTCATTTCTTTTATCCAGCCATGCTGTCCCTTATTTGATCAACTCGAAGAGCGAGGTGTCTGAAAGAGGGGCGTTGATTTACATCGTTGTTCCAGCATTCTGTCATGATTACATAAATCTGTAAAAGAGAAAATAAACCAAAATGACAATGAACACAAGTGACATCTTTTTTTTCCAAAGTGCCATCTTTTAATTGGTGGAAGACATGAATGAGGAACTTCCAATTCATTTTCCTATACAGGTATATGTCATGGCTATGGCTAGATCCACAGTCATAATGATTATGTTATTTATCTAAAAGCTCATCAAGTAAATTTCATAAAGTGACCCAAAATCCTTATTTAAAAATAGAAAAAAAAATGCTGCATGATTATTTGGATAGGAAAAAAAGGTTTTTTTGTCACCTCATCTGGGCATCCATCTGGTCTTGGTAATCTCTCCATTATTCTTCAGGAGTTCTATCAAATGAAATACAATCATCTGCCCTTGTTTGTCATTGCCAATCATACGCATGAATTCCTGAAACACAAATTCACTTTTCAATGAGATTTTTCTGGTACATTTAATTTGAAGCAGAATTCTTTCTCAACTTCTTTCAGAAAATGGGAAAAATATTGTATATGTATGTTTTCTTGAATGTTTGAAACCTTTTAAAAACAGACATTTTAAGGATCTAAAACTTCCTTTCAGTCATATTTCAGAACAGAGTATTAAATGTAGAACCTCTATAATGCCATTTCCATAACTGTAACATATTCAACATAAATTCCCAGAGAAAGGCCCGAAACAAGTGAAAATACAGTCACATTTTTTTGGTTGTTATTGCCTTAACATGTCATATTACATTTCAGTTGAAATAAAAACTTGAATGTAAAAGAGGACATACTAAAAAGAGAATGCAGAATGAATATTTAAGCATAAATGCATGAGGGAAAACGTTTGTATGTTAAAAATTCATAAAATGAAAGTCTGAACTATAAGCTAGAAAATATTTACAATATCTTATTTACTTAAATATAGAGAACTCTTTATAAACTGGTAAGAAAAATTACCAATATAAAAATGAGAAAAGCACATGAGATAATACACATACATATACTCACCCCAAACACCTAATATGTATTTAATCGCACTAATAGGAGACATGCAAATTAAAATCAATAGAACTTCTCTCCTATCAATTTGGCAAAACTATGTAAAAATATAATGGTCAATACTGTCAAATGATGAAATGTACACATCCTATGTACTGCTATTGAGAGTGTAATCTGGTATAGCTTTTCTAGAAAGTAGTATGAAATAATCAAAAATCTTTAAAAGAGTTCATAAACTTTCACCTATAATTATCCTTTTAATCTAAGGTGACAATCAGAGATAAACATATACATTTATGTATAAGGATGCTCACTATGTTAATTGAAGTGTTACTTAAAAAACGGAAAAATAAAAAATAATTGCCCAGAAATTATATACTTATGATGAATGCTACCAGAAGTTAGAAGTCATATTTGCAGTAGATATTTTAATAACATAGGAATATATCTATGCTATAATACTTAATGAAAGTACAGGATAGCAAGCTGTATAGCATAACCTGTATTTTATAAAAGAAATATTTAAAATTAAATTTCACTTTTATATATAAAATTAAAAGTAGCCTGGAAGAAAACACCACAATATTAAAGTAGTTATCTCTGAGTAGTTGAATTAGAGATGATTTTTATTTTCTTTTTTACTCTCCTATATTAAAAAAAAAATCCTACAATGAACAGGATTGTTACTTTAGAAGGTTTATTTTAAATTTTGCAATAATTCATAGAATGAATGAGTTTATGGATTTACTAAGAATAATATTCAGAGAATATACTAAATAACACTCCAGCCTCCCTTTTGAAAATTCAAATTAATTTAATAAATAAGTTTAGGGTTATTTTACTGGATGCTGTCTTACAAATAAGAATAAGAGGCTCTAAAATGAGCCTTAAGCTTACTATTACTATTTGGAAAAAGCTTTTCTCATGTTATAAGAAAAAAGTTGAAAGTAAATAAAAAGCATACTAACCGCTGGAGGACTTTTACTCTTCTCAATATATGTGAAAAGTTCATACAGAACTACTCCAAAGCTCCAAACATCTGAGGCCACAGAAAACTTGCTCTCTGTCAGTGATTCTGGAGCATACCTGTAACATATATGGCACAATACTTGATATGCGACAGTTACTTGATATGTGAACTCTTGATTTTACCTACATATCATTCGACTGAAAAAAAAGGAAGGTGCAGATGAAAGGGTTAACATTGGAGGCCTGAGGCTGCCGTCCTCAAAAAGGCCTGGCTGCAATGTTGATACCTGACTGGTCCCTGGGAACCCAGATTTCAGGAGGATTTCTACAGTTCCCTAAATGATAAGAATGGCTCACTGTGCCTAAAATGTTTCTGTAACAATACGGTTTGTACTGAACACCTGCTTTCCTTCTGGGAGTTTGGAATTTTGGTATGTGCCAGGCAGAGAGTGCCTATATGACTAGTGTCAATAAAAACCTTGGGCACTGAGTCTCTAATGAGCTTTCTTGGTAGACAACATCTCGCATGTGTTGTCACAATTTACTGATAGGGGAATTAAGAGTGTCCCATTTGATTTTACAGGAAAGGGCCCTTGGAAGCTTGTGCTTGACTTCCTCAGGCTTTGCCCCAGGCTCCTTTTCCCTTTGCTGATTTTGCTTTGTATCCTTTCCCTGTAATGAATGAATCATAGCCATGAATATGACTATGCTGAGTTCTATGAGTTCTCCTAGTGAATCATCAAACCTGAGCATGGTTTTGGGAAACTCCAACACACAAAGGATAACTAAAATAAAAAATTTAAAAAAACGATTTTTGTCTCTATAGGAAACACCAGGGTTAACTGCAAAGTACCTTCTAAGAACTGAAAAATAAGGTGCTCTTTGTAAGCTTTAAATTAACCCAGGTAAGTATCCTAGAGAGAAAAAAAAGTGGCTCTAGAGCAACTGGAGCAAGACTTGAATATATTAACATGCAAAAGAAAGAATCTATTAATCAGAGGGGTGTGATTACGAGAGGCAGCGCAGAAAACAGAAAGTCACAAGGGGAAATGATGTCATGTCTACTCAAGTATCAACACGATCCACACTATCTAAGGGAGAATTTTGGCCAATGGACTGTAAGTATCATGGTTACATTGCAAAATTCATCCTTATTATAGAGGTCAGTGGCAGAGATCTATTTTAGACTGATGAGATTAAAAATATGAATTACATAAATTTAAACAATAAGAGAATTGCTATTGAGAGTTAGAAATGAATGTTCAGCATACACAGGGACAATGTGAGACAAGAACAGAAAAGGGGAGGAATCAAAGATCCAAACTGGCAAGGAGGAATGGAAATAAGGCATGCGTAGAAGAAAATGAACTACTGTATGTGTGTGTGTGTGTGTATATATAGCTATCCTCTACATATTCTTAATGGCAATCACACACCAAAGATCCAGAACTGAGGTGCGTAACACAAAACAAGAAGGAACAGAGGGGAAATCCATAAAACCCCACCAAACTAAAATAACAGACTGAGACGCAAGGACAGGAAAACACCAAGGTACCAAAAAGGAAAAGGTAAAATGGCTACAGGAAAACCGCTTATTTCAATAATCTCCCTCCATCTAACTAGACTGAACTCACCAATCAAAAGGTACAAAGTTGCAGAATGGATCAAAAAACAAAACCCAACTACGGGGTGCCTTGCGGAAATACATCTCGGTTCTCAGAGCAAAAGGGTGGAAAATGATAATTTAAGCAAATGACACTCAGAGAAAAGCAGGAGTAGCAGTACTAATATTGAACAAAATAGATTTCAAGATAAAAAAGGTAAAGAGAAATACTGAAGGACACTTCATAATGATAAAGGGAATCATACACCAAGAACACATAATATTTATTAATACCTATGCTCCCAATCAGGGAGCCCCAAAATATATAAAGCAATTACTAACAGAACTAAAGGGAGAAACTGACCAAAACACTATCATAGTAGGGGACCTAAATTCCCTAGTGTTGGATAAGGACAGATCATCTAAACAGAAGATCAATAAGGAAATAACATCCTTAAATGATACATTAGACCAACTAGACATAATCGGCATTTATAGTCTTTTATTCCAAAACAGCTGCTTATACATTCTTCTCTAGTGCACATGGAACATTCTCAAGGATTGATTACATGCTGGGACATAAAACTAGCCTCAACAAACATAAGAGGATCAATATTATACCAACCACATCATTCCGTGATCATAATGCTTTGAAGCTAGAGATCAACTGTAAAAAGAAAGCAGGAAGAATCACAAATACATGGAGATTAAACAACATGCTACTGAAGAATGACTGGACCATAGAGGAAATAAAAAGAGAGATCAAGAGATACAAAGAAATAAATGAGAATGATAGCACAACATATCAAAACTTTTGGGACACAGCAAAAGTGGTAATAAGAAGAAAGTTCATATTGTTAAAGGCCTACCTCAAAACAACAACAACAACAACAAAAAACAAGAATGAACCCAAATAAACAACCTAACAGAGCGAATGAAGCCTAAAGTCAGAAGGAAGGAAATAATCAGAATTAAAGCAGAATTAAATAAAATTCAGAACAAAAACACAATAGAAAAGATTAATGCAACAAAGTTCTTTGAGATTGATAAAACTGACAAACCCCTGGCTAGACTCGCTAAAGAAAAAAGAGAAAAGACACAAATAGAACCAGAAATGAAAGAGAAGTTATGACAGATACTGCAGAAATTCAAAGGATCATACAAGAATACTAAGAAAAACTATATGACACAAAATTTAATAACCTAAAAGAAACGGACAAGTTCCCAGAAACATACAACTTTCCTAGACTAAATCAAGAACTGGAAAATCTAAATAGACTGTCAGCAGTATGGAAATTGAAATAATCATGAAAAACCTACCAAACAGTAAAAGTCCAGGACCAGATGGCTTCACCTGTGAATTCTACCAAACATTCAAAGATTTAATACCTATTCTCAAATTCTTCCAAAAAATCAGAGAAGGCAATACTTCCTAACTCATTTTATGAGGCCAATATTATTCTGATACCAAAACCTGGTAAGGATAACACAAAAAAGAAAACTACAGACCAGTATCTCTCATGAACAGAGATGCAAAAATCCTAAATAAGATACTAGCAAACCAAATACAACACCACATTAAAAAGATCATACACCATGATCAAGTGGGCTTCAACCCAGGGCACAAGGATGGTTTAATATACGCAAATCAATTAATGTGATACACCACATAAACAAAATAAATAAAAATCATATGATCATATTAACAGATGCAGAAAAAGCCTTTGACAAGATAGAGCATCCATTTATGATCAAAACACTTATAAAATAGATATAGAAAGAAAGTACACCAACATAATAAAGGCCACACACGAGAAACCTTCAGCTAACATACTTAATGGTGAAAAACTATAAACACTTCCTCTAAGATCAGGAACAAGACAAAGCTGTCCACTATCACCACTGTTATTCAATGTAATATTGGAGGTCCTAGCAAGGGCAATCAGGCTAGAGAAAGAAATAAAAGGCATTCAATCAATTAGGAAACAAAGAAGGCAAACTGTCACTATTTGCGGATGATATGATTATCTCTATAGAAAACCCTAGACTCCACAAGAACTACTAAAATAATAAACAAATACAGTAAAGTTTCAGGATACAAGATCAATGTTCAAAAATCCATAGCGTTCCTATACTCTAATAATGAATTGTCAGAAAAAGTGAAAAAAAAATTCCTTTTGCAATTGCAACAAAAAGAATACCTAGGAAAAATCCAAACATGCAAAGGGTCTATATAATGAAAACAAGACGACTCTCTTAAAAGAAAGTGAAGAAGACACAAAGAAATGTAAAGGTATTCTGTGTCTTGGGGCCTAGGGCAGTTAAACGGAAGGACCAGTGCACCTCACAGCCTGAGGCTCCCTGTCAGTTGCTTATAAGACTCCACAACTTGAAGAGCCTCTAGGTAATATTTGTATTGGTGGTGCAGGGACCCAGGGAGTCACCTAGATACACTGAGCTTTCTGCCTGCCACTGCATATCAGTTTACATGCCAGTGCTGTCTCTGTGGCTCCCTATAAAAGTCTCAGATCAGAGCAAAGTCAACCGCTGCCCACCTTGGTCTGCAAAAATTCAAGATCTGTTAGAGAATTACTGAAGCTTGTGGGCAGGGGTTTGTGCCTGCCACCAAAAGTTCTCCCAGATGCAAGAGCTTTGCAGGGGCCACACAAACTGAGAGCTGTTGTTTGCTGTTGAATTCATGCCCTAGGAAAGCACAGGATGGGTACTAGGTTGCCTGGAAACAGTCTTGTCACAGGTCATTTGAGGAGTAGGTATGGCCCTGTCTCAGTAAGGCACAGGGCTATGAGGTCTGAATAGTAGCAGATTTGCTGCCAGTTCTGGGACTGCAGGCTCCAACAAAAGTCATATATTACTACAAGACTTACTGCCTTCTGAGATGGGTCCTCAAACCCCTGTGATCTGCCCAAGTGATACTGTATTTTATGCTGGCATCAATGATCTGCCTGCCACTGTTTTTCCTCAAATTTGCACACTGTGCTAGCTGAGGTCTGTTGCCAATGCATAATGCACAACCCCGGAAAGGGGCAGGGCAGGGGCAGCTGCCTGTCAACAGGCTATGGGCACTTTGTGAATTGGTTGGGGCAAGATCTCAGGAAGGCAAATAACATCTTAGTATTATTATGAAATACTTTTGACATCACAGAATCCCTAAAGGGGATGCCAGAGGTCTCCACACTTTGAGAATTGCTGTTCTCCACCAAAAGTAGAGGTATTTTCCTAAAATATAAATCTTACCATGGTATTCCCCTAGATAAAGCCTCTAATTTCCCACTGATAAACTGTTCACTGAATAAAGTCTGAACTCATTAACATGGTGTATGTACAGGGCTCGATACCATTCCAGTTCCAATTATTTCCTGTTCGTTCTGTAATCATGCCATTTACTTGCAAGTCCAATTCCCTTGTTCTTGTTTTCCTCATGAAATGCCCTTCCTCTTTGTCCGATAAACTTAAAAAAATTGAACAATTACTTTCTTTTCTTTTTATTAAAGTATAGTTGACATATATAATATTATGAATTTCAGGTGTATAACATAGTTATTCAGCATTTATACACCTTACAAAGTGAATACTGAGATAAATTTAGTAACCATCTGTCACCATACAAAGTTATAACGATATGACTGACTATATTCCTTATGCTTTACATTACATTCCTGTGATTTATTTATTTTATAACTAGAAGTCTGTACCTCTTATTCCCTTAACCTTTTTTACCCAACTCCCTATCGCCTACCCCTCTAGGGTATTATGCTAAGTGAAATAAATCAGACAGAGAAGGACTTGATATAACATGTAGAATCTAAAAAACCTTGACCTTGAGCAAGCTATTTAACCTATCAACAATTCAGTTCCCTCATGCTCAAGATGAGATAATACATATTCTCTAAGAGTTGTTATGAGGATTAAATGAGATAATCCACAAAATGCATTTAAGCCCAGTATAAGCATATGATAAATTTTTGCTATAAATATAAATATATAAATGACAAACTATTAATAAGTAAAAATAAAGTTGAAGTTTGTGCTTTAAAATTTTATTTTATTGTACTCAAATATACTCACCAGAATATGGGACTTTCTCCAGGTTCTTTCACTTTATAGTATTCTTTGTCTTGTGGCAAGACTTTGGTTAACCCAAAATCTCCAATTTTAACTCTGTTTTCATTCTCCACCAATATATTCCTTGTTGCCAGATCCCTGTGGATATACCTTTTTGTACCAAGATACTCCATACCCTATGGGTAAAATAACATTTTTCTTTCAGCTAGTTTTTAAACATAAACAATTTAAAGTCTTATCTATATATACTCCCTTAATTATCTATAAAAAACTAGAGGATTTCTTAACAATTAATTCAACATGCTTTCTTCATCTGTAACACATAGCCAGAATATCAGTACCTTGCATATTTGAGATGTGTACTGCAGAAGTTTTTTATGATCTATCCGTTCTTTATGCTTCTGAAGATAGTCTCGTAAACTTCCATATGGTAATATTCCATAATTAATCTTAGGTTACGCCGGCCTTTTAACATACAAATGAAAACAGAATGTTTTACTATGCCTTATTTTATTGATGAAATATTAGAAAACAACCATATATAGATGACTTAAAGGCATAAAAAAATCTGAGTCTAAGAAGCCAAAACTTTGATTATAAGTTAAAGACGATACCGTAGTTAAGAACACAGGCTTTCCAAATGAAATCTTTAAAAAGAAGCTTTAAAAATAGTTTGTTTTAGTCTTTTGCAACCCTTTTTGCAAAACCGGAATAAGCTAATGAGAAAACTTCCTTTCTCCTCATGTTATATTGAACAAAAAGGATCTAATTTTTAAAAATTGTAAAGAAAATCTGAGCAGTGACAATTTCTTTCTTTAAAAATGAAGTTCATTTGGTCAGCTTAAGCAAGAATGATAATCACCATCCTCAGTGAAGAGAATGATCAACTAACTAGCCAAAGACTTCCTGTAGTTACAGCCCACCACCATCACCAAGCACAATCTCCAGTCTTCTCTCTGGTCACTAGTACATTATAAGTCCAGATCTTGAGGCAGTATATGTTTCTATTAACTAAGATGCCAAAGACATACTTGAGTTCAAAACAGGTTTCAATGGGCAACATACCAGCACTGTAGCACACTCCTTGTACTTTACAATGTTGTCATGCTGTAGAGATTTAAGGATTTCAATTTCCCTTTCAAAATCTCTGAGGTGCTCTTCAGTACTGTGCTGAAGCTTTTTCACAGCCACCACCCAGTATTGTCTTGTAGAGGGTCATACCGGCACATCTCCACACTCCCAAAATTACCCTAAACAACACAGGACATTAGGATAGAAATCTTAACTTTTCTACATAAATACTGACAAATTCTAATTACACAAGCAATTCTAATAGCTAGAATTGACAGACATCTCTAAGCTTACATTAGGTAACTTTCAGAACAAAAAAAGGAAATAATCATTCAATAGGTGGGTAGTAAATCTATATATTTAACTTCTTCAAAACGAATTACAAGCTGAAATATAAACATCTACAAAAAGCATTTAAACACAAATTATGAACATTATTAAGACAACCTAAGGGACATGCCAGGGAATTTTTACATTTCTATCACTAACTTCCAGGAAGAACTTTCCTTCTTCACAATATACCCTTTGTCATCACTGTCAGTGAGCTGGATGGACTATGGGTCTGTTATGGACTGAATACGTATACCCCCAAAATCCACATGATAAAGCTGTAACTCCCAATGTGGATGTATTTGGAGACACGGCCTGTGAAGAGGCAATAAAGGACAACTGAGGTCATAAGGGTCAGGCTTTAATCTGATAAGGTTGAGACCTTTATAAGAAGAGGAAGAAACATCAGAGCTCTCTGTCACATGAGGACATAGCTAGAAGGTGGTCATATGCAAGCCAAGAAGAGAGCCCTCACCAGCAACCAAACCCTACCAGAATCTTGATCTTGGACTTTCCAGCCTCTAAAAGTATGAGAAATGAACATCTGTTGTTTAAGCCACCGTCTATAATATTTTGTTATGGCAGCCTGAGCAGGCTAATACAAGATCTAATTTATTTGCTCAAGAAAGTAAATTTTTAGCCTCTAAAAATATTCCTACTTTTTTTAAAAAACAGATCAGTCTTTAAAGAAATCTATTTTCTATTTATTTAAGACTTATTATCTATATAGAATTGATAAGTTGATATCATGCATTTAAAATTAAGTTTTGGGCATTAATTAAATTAGTATATTTTGGATATTATTGCATTCTTAAAGAATAAAACAATGTACTCCCTGAGGTGCAAGAGTCTAAGTAACTGTATTTCCAGTTATATATTTGAAGTAAATTTAAAAAAAAAATCTAGACCATATGAAAGCTCAAGTTAAATCTAATTACGTAGACCACATAGCAAGTGATGAGATGGCACTCCTGAGATTAGGTTATAAAAAGACTATGGCTTTCACCTTGGGTGTTTGCTCTCAGCTGCCATGTTTAGAGGCCTGTGGAGAGGCCTATGTAAGTGAGCTTGGAAGCAAGACATTCTGAGGTCTCTCAATAGCCACGTGAATGAGCTTGGAAGTAAAATTCCCCTAGTTAAGCCTTCAGATGAGACTGCAAAGTCTGGCTGACACCTACTAAGTTGCTTCCAGAACCCTGACTCACCAAAACCAGGTAATAATAAATGGTTGTTGTTTTTATTTGTTAAGTTTTAAGGTAATCTGTTATAGAACAATAGATAACTAGATAACACCCAAATATGTAGACCATTTTTTGCCATTGCTACACACTCCTTGAAACATTCCTGAGAATATTTTACAAACATAGAATAGCGGCAAAATATTAATATAACTAAGCCAACACTTTATATAAATTCCCAAAGATGGATCAGAATATTTAGCTTAGATTCAAGGCCTAAGTGAGGCCTTCATAATGCACCCATGCCAAATTTAATTCATAAGATCACAGGGTACAAAACTCTATACTAGCAAACCTAGGGGAAGAAAGAGAGCTTACCACTATAAGTGAACCTGCCTTTCCTGGTATTCCTTCAAACTTGTAGGCTAAGCATGTCTGTGACCTTTTAGCAAACAGTTTCTGAACATAGTCTAGTCAACAACATCTAGACTCTGAACAATCAGATTATTTCTAAGATGACTGAACAAGTGAGTAGAAAGGCTTAATTGTTCTTTTCTCTATTTCATAACCATAACGCCCTCTGCCAAGAAAAAGCCAAATTAATTAGGAAAATACTGCCTAATTTATCATCCTTTTGAAGATGTTCAACACACATTATATGTTAAAGGTTCTGAGAAGTTCTTCAGTAAACATAGCTGTTTATTTAACAGCACTTCTCCAACATGACAACTAAACCTTTTTTTTCCATACACATTCCTTAAAATTTTGTGAAATGTAAACTTTAGAGAACCTCTAAAGCCTTTTCATACTAAATAAAATGTTCTATGATTATACTTTAACTATTCAAAAAACTTCTGACACCTTACCTTGCCCAGTTGCTGCAGAAATTTCAAGTGTCTCTCTTCAAACTGTGTAGGGTCTCGGTCTTCAAAAGCACCAGAAAACCCCAGGGCACCTATCCTCATATTTGGTAACATGTCATTTTCTGTTAATAGTTCATAATCTGCAGAAACCAGAATATTACTACCAGAAGCTGGCAAATACATTCTCTGGGTTAAACTGATATGTATTCAAGCTGACCAAAATTGGAATGAGTTAGAAATAATAAATACAAATTAATACAGGGCAACTCTTATAATTTAGACTATATTAATAGAAGCCTTTAATTATTACTTATAATATGACAGGCTTTCAAGAAAGATTTTTGTAAAAAATAAATGATCACCTTCTGAAATAGGCAGTTTTAGTATTTATAAAGTAAGACTGTATTCTGACTTTAGTAAGAATGGCAGGAAGCATTGGAGTGAGGTTCAGACAAATGCATATTCGGTTACATATTTTAAAAGAAAGGACAAACAAAACAAATCTACTTCATGTTTAGAAAATCAATTATGAAATGCATGAAAATTAGTTTTTTAAAAAAGAATTTTTTTTTAAAAAGTCAAATAAGACTAATAAACTTCTATAGTATACTACTCATTAACTGGCAAACTAAAATCAGGTTACTGAAGGAGAAAAAGCCTTTTTAGAAAATGAAAAGACTACTCTACTCAATCAAGAAGACTAGAATACATATAAAGTAGGAAAATTCATATGAACATAAAAAATTAAGAAGGTCTAAAAGACATCAAGAACTTCTTAGAAGGGATTACAAAATTAGTAAAGATTTATTAAATACAATAAAAAAGACAGCTGGAGAATCAGTAAGATTGCTCCATCAATACCTACCTGGAGTAAACAAACTATTAAGATCTCGTATAATGGCTCTGAAAGAAGGTCTAAAATCTGGTTCATAATCCATACAATTATTAATAAGATTTGCTAATTCTGTCCACTTTGGTGCAGGAAGCTGGTGCCTATCTTCATAAAACTGTAGTTTCTATAAGTAAAGAACCACACATTGAGAATAAATTGTATAATGCTGTATCAACCTTCTTTTTAACATTAGATGGGCTAAAAAATAAAAATCATGTGAAGTTAATGTCAAGGATTATAGAGTAATTCCAACTCCACAATCTGTATAAACTTACTCTTTGAGAATCCAAAGCACTGAGAGGCTTATCTCCGCCACTGCAGATTTCCCACAAAGTGGTACCAAAACTCCATTTGTCTGTTGCCAAGTTTAGAATTTTAGGATTTTCTATGCATTCAGGTGGTACCCATGGTATTCTCTCTTGAAGAACTTTTAAATGATAGGAACAAAGTATAGTTAAATAGTTCTTACAAGTAAACAATTCTTTTATATGCAAATCATTTTCAAACTGATATGTTTGGGGGGTGGTGTGTGCACATGCAAGTGCATGAACATGCTTCAGAGCTAGAATGGACCTTTGAGATCATCTAATTCAATATTTCAGCTTTAACAATGCCAACATTGAAATCCATAAAGAATGAAAAATTTGCTCAAAGGCATACAATTTGTTAGTAGCACAAAGAGAATTAGAATCCTGTAAAATAAAACCTGGATCAACTCAAATTCTTTTCATTAAATCACAGTATCTTTCTACCCCTTCCTATTAGTTCTACATTCAAAAAAATTATTTTCCATAAAATTTTTCCAGAAATTACTTCTTGATATATATTTTTTTACTTCTTTACAATGTGTAAGAGGTAAAGGTAAAGTAAGCATCATTCCAAGCAGTTCTCATGATTCAAAATTCAAGAGCAGTGGCAGTTCTAATTTGCAGATGAAAAAATGAAAACCAACAGGCAGTGGATAACTAAGATATTCTGGGTACAGAATTAATACACACAAGTTCTGCTAAGATCATGGAATTTCCCAAGTAAAGTTTCTGTGGTCTTTGATCTCATCAGAAAAATGGTATTCAAAGAAGGAGGGAGCACTTTAAGCCTACCTTCTAGTATCTCTGAGAGAGAGATAGGTGGATAGGTAGAAAAGTAGGTAAGTAGGTAGGTAGGTAGGTAGGTAGGTAGGTAGATAGGCAGATAGATAAGATATCCAAAATGTACCTTTTGTAAGAATGAAGGAGATAATCTGTTGCACCTTTTGGTACATTCTGGTAAAGCAATGTGAATATTTTTGCTGTATAACTAAACAGGTGCCTTTCTCTTTCACAATATGAATACATTTTCTCTTTCTTCACCTCCCATTCCAAATGGTAAGATTTCACTGAGCACCAAATCTAAGATTCTATAACTTTTTCTGCTCTACTTTCTCTGTTTTTACTGTCAGATAAGCCATCGAACTTATGTACTATTGGCTCAAATAGGATACCATGCATCGATGCACAAAAGTTGATCAATTTTGATTCTAAATTTGGAACATTCAATTAGAGAAATTAGCTAAGACAATGAAATACAATTGCAACATTATTTGGACCAAAAGAACTCCTCTCAACTATCTGACTAAAAGTTTCATTTTAACTAACTGTGTTAAATAGGTTAAGAAACACAAAAGTTTTGTTTGTTTTTTTAAAAAAAGCTTTTAATCAGAATTAGCTGATGAAATAAGGTCTCAAACTGGATAAACATATCTTTTCATTTAATGACTAAGGAAAGAAAAATTTAGAAGAATTTTATTTAAAAAATTCACTTTAAAAATGAATAAAACCTGATTTTCCATACATAATTAGGATTAAAACTGCTTTGAAAAATTATTTTACAGTCCCTAGCAACATGCTTATAAGAAAGGAGGAATGGACAGAGACTAGGACATAACTATAACAATTTAGATTGCTAAAAACTGTGCATAAATATTATTAATCAAGAATGTGTCAATAAAATAGCTTGAGAAAAATTAACATTTTTTCATGCTGCTCTCCAAGTAAAGCTCAATAAAGTTAAATACGATCCTTGCAGAACTTACTGTCCTTTGGCAAAACTGTAATACTAATGCCAGGATCACTAAGTTTGATGAAAGGAGGATTTCCTGTCTTCCTGTCTTCTTCTCTGATAAGCAGAATATTTTTGGCGCACACATTCCCATGAATAAGGGTTTTTTCTTCCTATTAAAGTTAAATGCACATACATTCAAACATCAATCCATAAATATATGACCTCTTAAGATATCCAAGGCCCCAAAATGGAAGAAAGAAAAATCGGTAAGACGTATTAATTAATAAACATTAATTTGGAAGCATGCTTTGAGATAATAAAAGGAAATTTTATGGCAACACTGTACTTCCTGTTTTACATTTGAAATACCACAATGATCAATACTCATGATCAAACAAATACATTAAAACTATCCAATGTGACTTCACTTTCTAAAACTGAGATTTTAAGTAGCATCTATTTCTAGGTGGTGACTGACAGAAATACTCTTTCTGTTCAGCAGCTGATTATAGGTGCATCCTGAGGGGCCTGATCATTGGCTGGCCCTCTGATATTCTTCTTCTCCAGCAGTATTGCTTTTTTATTAGACATAATTTCTAATTGCCCACAAACAACCTAACAAGGTATATCCTACAGGGATTTTCTGCTATCCATAGTTAGCACAATGTGTTTCTATATGTTTCTAAACCCAAGAGACACAAACTACCGATTGCCTATCAGTAACTCAAAGAGACTGATGGGATGACAAAACTTTTAAAAGTGATTTTACATAAATAAATATATGCCTAAAATAATACCTTCCATCAACTAACAGAGATTATTCTAAATGATTCAGCATCCCTTTACAGATTTATTTCTGGTTCCCAGGTCAAGATCTTTCTAGATTGCTCCAAAAGCCGAAACAAATTCTGATAAAAGGATATACTAATTACTTACTAGAAAATGCATGGCCCATGCCAATTGCTTAGCCACTTCAAGTTTCCATAATATATTTATAGAATTTTTATTCTTTTTCAAATATGTGTCTAATGATCCAAATTTCACAAACTCCTGAACCAGAATATCTGCATTAAAATATAATAATAATACGGATCAAGTACACACACAATAAAAAATATATAATTTAAAACTTCTATAAATATGTTTACAGTTATATGTGGGCATTATAAAAAGAAGTTAAACTGCATAAAACTCAACTAATTTAAGGAAAGCTTAACAGCTATATACCATTTTATTTTAGGGTTTTAGTTTATTCACAACAGTGAGAAGTAGGAATAGAAACAATTTTACATATACAATATTATACATAATTGTTATATAGTAATATATAACATAATATGCATTATAATATTATATAAGGTTATTATATATTTACATACACATAAAATTATATGTAATATAACATTATATACACACACACATACAAACAGAATATTAACCCATAGAATATTATTAGTGAATTATGGCTGCTTTGAAATAAATAAAAATTTCTCAGTTAATTTTTCTAAATGAAACTATTTAGACATTCAAAACTTTCCAGAATTCTTCTTCTATACAAAAAAATTAATAGCAACATCTATTCTGCTGGAAACATAAAGGAGTTCGAACTGCAACCATCCTTTAAGCTGCAAAAAATTAGTGTTTTTTATTGCTTTATCTTTAAAACTATTTTAAAAATACTATTAAGATATATTTTTGCCAGAGAAACAAGTGTTTGCTCCTAAAAACAGTAGTGACTGCCTTTAAGACACAGATAAAAATTCCCAACCTCATTAGTATTGACCAAGTTCCTGAAAGCCAAGACTGTTTCTACATAAAGGCATATTATTTAATAAAGTAATTAACTGGGTTTAGAGTTTATTTATAGTCATCTAGTAATAATTTGTAATACTGTAACTTAGTTCCCAATTTCAAACTTGAATTTATTAAGGTCATTCTGTTGTTTCTAAAGTATAAATGAGAAAGGACTTTGGTTTTTAAAGTTAAAAGATGGAAAATTAAGGTGAAATAAAAACCACAAAAATTCAAATAAATAGTTTAAGCATAGTATCATGGTAGATACTTTTCAAGAAATTCTGACAGATTTTCACATTGTAGTTCATGTTAGTTGATGGCCCAGTAAATAATTAAGTGCCTATACTTCATACATGCCTATGTTTCTTATATTTGGTTTAAAATGCATACTGTAGATCTAAATTCAAATCGTGATTCTGCTTTATCCAATATTAAAATTACTTTTCATTTGGTATAACAACTGTTAGTGTCAAAATTTGCCTTTGGGCCTTGCTGGGTAACAAAACAAATTAAAGTTTTGCTTCCCATAGTTAATTTAGAGAACAAGCTACATTAAATAATTAAGAATTGACATATGTTACCCTAATACATTTAATTAAAAAAAAAATGACTGCAGGTAAATTTATGTTGGGGCAAGTGCCAAAAAAAAAAAAAAAATAAATAACCAGGAGGGACAACAAACAGCTCAATAAAACGTTTTTATGCGGCATTTAACACCTACTATGTTTCAAAGATAATCAGATTGTCATTATGCCCCATTATTTTATATGTCATAAAAGAAAAAAATGCCAATTAAACTGACATGCCATTGATTATATCACATTTCCCAATTTCAAATATTTTTAAGTGTGAAAAAAGTGCACCATAGAATCAGTGAAATAAGTATAAAAGCAAGTGTAAGAATTGGGATTGTGCTCTAAAGACACTGTTTTCAAACTCTGTAAGGAAGTATAGTCTTTTTTTTCCCCCAAATGAAAAGTGATGAGAAAAATCAATAAATAAAAGAGATAAATACAGAACCACTCTTGTTGGTGGTGAGTGGGCAGAACTCTCCATGAACTATTGCATTTGATTTATTCTCATTTCATTATCCCTCTGAGATATCTGAGAGAAACCTCCAGAGAACAGATATGAAAACCAATGCCTTTGAAAAGACTTCCCATTTTCAAATATATATGAATGTGTTATTTAATCCATATTATTAATGGAAATGGAGAATTACATAGAAATTTTCTGAATATAAACTTTGTGAGTTTTTATGAACAGTCTAAATATAGACATAGAATATATCCAATACCAACATCCAATCATTTCTGTCAGTTTCATTAAAAATTCAGTCTATATAATTTATATGCTCATCTTTATAATTCCAAATAAATGTGTACTATTTTGAGATAGCCAGTTATTCCAAAGTTATGTTGAACCAGTCATAATTAATATTGTTATGGTAAACATAAAAGATTATAAGACATCTGTTTACTATAATACTCTACCTTTTTAGCATTTTAACATAAGACATATTAACTGCTGTCTGTAGTTTAATTTCATTCATTGGTTTCCTTTTTAAGAAGATATAACTGAAAAGTTCTACAATGTTTTCGGTTTCAACAATATTTAATTTGTTAACTTATGGTTTATGTTGATACCTAACTATAATTCTGAAATTGAATTTTCTATATAAACAAAAATGGATGTTCTAAGAAAGGTATAAGATTAACATAAGGAAGCCAGACTTTACTTACTCTCCTCTCCACAGACACATACTCCATAATTTAAAACCAGATGCTTGTGAGAAAGCTGGCTCATCATACTTGCTGCTTCAAAGAAAGACTAAGAAAAAAGAAAACCATACAAAAAATGCAAAAGTATTACTATTTGTGTCTATAAGTATTCATAGTTCAGAAAGATGCTCATAGCCATAAGAGAAATACACTTTCTCCTATTCTCAGCAAAACTACAGGTAAGGCTACAATGTGCTTTGGTCCCCTTATAATGAACTCGCAACTGCAATCAACCTTACTTAATGCTAGAGTTCATTCTGAGGAACCCCTGAAAAAGCCTGGAATAAGGAGACAGCAAAGAGAGCAACAGTGGTACAGGGCAACATGAATGATGAAGAGAAACATAGCACCTAGAGTAGAGAACAGAAGTACTGACAGAGGTAGATACCAGAGACAGGAATATGAGACTGCAGTAAGTGGACGGGAGTTCAGGTAACACTTCCTAAGGAATTAAGAATGACCTCTGTGCAGATAAAATATCATAACAACCATGTTAAGAGAGTCACGTGGTATTAACTCTAACTCAATTTAACTTTGACTAGAACTTCTGGCTATGGTTGTTGAGGATCACAATCACCAACACTGTGGTGTCCTGGATTAGAAAAACTCTTTGGCTTATATGTTTCACATCATCTTTCACTAACATCCTTTAAGAAATTGTAATACGTGTTATGTCACGTTTGGTGATGGCTTGTTAGGCTAAGGACCCTAGCAACTGGCAGCTGGATTCTATGGTCTAGTATCTCTAGATGATGCCCAGAGGCATCCATATTTCTCCTAGGATGTTTCTAAGTACAGTGCCTTTCAAACTTTTTTTAAGTAGGTGAAATTGTGGAGGAAACCTGTGGAACCTATACAGCTCTAAGAAGCCAAATTTCAAAACCACTGCCTTGGTATATGCAGAAATGTAATAATACCTATAACACGATGCTAAAAGTAATTAGTTTGGAAAGGTTATTAGAAAAATACTCCGTAATTTTCTATAGCTCCATCAGAAGGTATTCTCGGAAAGGTCCTGTTGTATACATATGAGATCAAAATTTTTTTTTTTACAGTAGAAAAGTTTTATTAAAAGGGAAAGTATACTTCTAGACATGAAAGTGGGCCTGAGCAAGAGAAGCATGGCTCAAAAGGCGTCAGATCTTTAAATATAATAAACCACATTAAATTCACAAAAACATACATACCTCTGAATAATTTCTATGTGCTTTATCCAGAACTTTTAAAAGGACTTCTGTTTCATGCAGTTGACCATAGTCTCCCACTTCTCTTCTTACACCTTTAAAAATTTTTGTAAAAGTGCCTTGGCCAAGGCTTTCATTCTTTAGAAGAAAAAAAGGAAAGAAAAGGATGAGTGAAGATGGAGAAAGATGTGGGAATTAGGAAATACATTCAATGACAAAGAGCTTTTTAAAAATCCGTTAGCAAATATTTTCCTCACAAACTAAACTCAGATTTGAGATTCCAAATTAATTATATTCTGCTTCCTTACAGAGTAATAGAAGACAAAAAACAAGGATTAATAAAGTGTATTTTAGTTCCACTTTGTTTGTAAATCCTCTGTAGCTATAATTATCACTTTTTTTTTTATAATAGTGTCAGTGTTTACCTACATTTATTTACGTGTGAATCTTTTATTTGTTTGCCTTTCCTAATAGTGCAGTAGAAAGGCAGTACACTATGGTCTGTGGATGCAGAATATCTGACTTGTTCCTTATTGCTACCTTTTAGTGATATGACCTTATACAGGCAATTTAATCTCTCTGTGCTCCAGTTACCTTGGTTACTTCATCTGAGGGATAGGGGTAATAACTATTTTTCCATAGGATTGTTATGAACAATAAATGAATAAATACATGAAAGCACTTAGTAAAATGCTCAATAATTAGCTATCAATACTAATACTAACATTTCCTGCATATCCTTACAGAATAATTGTTGAAAGCCTGCACTCTGAAACAGCACTGCCTGGGTTCAAACTGAAGCTCTACTACTATTAGTTTTGTAATATTAAGTTACCTGGAGACTCTTTGTTTCCTATTATTCACATGAGGATTCATGTCTTTTTATAAGTCTTGATAATTCAATCTACTTTCTCTTTATGGAACTCAGACTTCAGTTGGTCCTTCTCATTCTACTCTCCATGTCCCTTAATCTCTCTTTCACAACTTCCATTTCTTTCTCCCTATCTGCTGCATCTGAAAAATTTTCAGATATACCTTCCAAGTCACTAATTCTCTCTTCCACTATAAGAAATCTGCTTCCCAACCTTCCCATTTTGTTTTAATGTCAATGAATTTATTTTTCATTCCTCTACTTTCTTTCTCTAAAACTTTTTGGTCTTTTTAAATAATGTCCTGTTTTTATCTCCATGTTTTCAACTCCTTTTATATTTTTTAAATATGTATATGTATTTTATAATCTCTATCTGAAAAGTCTGTTATATGAAGTACTTGAAGGTCTATTTTGGTATTTGTTGGTCTGCTGACTCTTTTTTACTTTTGGATTATTTCCCCATATGCTTTAAATTTTTCAATTAAAAGCTCATGTTTGCAGGCATTTCATCTGTGGAATCCTTAGTGACCTAGATTAAGAGTATGTTCGTCCACAAATATTTTGTTTCTGCTTCTGCCAAGCACCACAGGGTATAACTAGGGGAGTACCAATTTTTATTTTAATTGATTGGTGTAGGGTTTCTCAGACTATGTAGGTGGTATAAAGAAACCCAAACTCAGAATCTTATGATTACAAATTCTTGGGAGAGATTTATTTTCTTAACTAAGAGCCCAACTAAAACAGACAACACTCCTATTCTTTTGCTAGTGGGTTAATTTTTCACAATCCACATATTGTTTTATTGAGGATGTATTTACTTGAGGGTCCTGGCATTATTCAGAAATGGCATTACCTTTGACTC
Source organism: Eonycteris spelaea (assembly GCA_003508835.1). Classification (NCBI taxonomy): domain Eukaryota; kingdom Metazoa; phylum Chordata; class Mammalia; order Chiroptera; family Pteropodidae; genus Eonycteris; species Eonycteris spelaea. The sequence goes on along the minus strand of PUFA01000031.1, from coordinate 10,167,025 downwards.
CTAGTCTTGTGTAGAGACTTGGCCCTTCTTTATATTATTTTTAGACCTTATCCACTTGATTAGAGAGACTAAACCTAACACCCCTACATCATTCTATAGCCAAAATAGTAGCTCTTATGTACTACTCTGTTTCCAGTTCCTTCTTTATTTTTAATCACCTGAATTTCCCTTACTTTCTCTAGAACTTGAAAATTAAGATATAGTTATTCATAGAAGACTTTTAATTTTCAATTTAAGGCTTCTAAAGAAATATTTTAAATATCCTGAAAAGAGAATAAATTTCCTTCTTAAAAGAATTAATTTTGCTAATTTCTAACTCAAATTTGGTATCATATTCTCACAAGAAATAAAATATTTAAATTGCAACAAAATTTTGATAATATACATCATAATAGCTCCAAATGTCCCATGAATGTAAATAAGGTGGGACATTAAGAAAACAGCTGTTATTTTAAAATGACAAAAAAAAAGGAGACAATAATCAGTATCTAATGACTTACAAATATCAAATCTTCATTTCTAATTTTGTGAAAAACCATTTGGTTCACATTATTATGCCTCAGTAACGTTGGTGAGGTTGGTACATCAGAAATACCATTGGTTCTAAAGACTAGAAGATTTGATTTATCTGTAAAAGAAAATAAAAGAAATAATTATATATGTGTGTGTATACACACACACACATATATAAAATCAAAACCAAATATTGCAGATACAAACTGCTCCAAATGGGTAAAATGCATTCTATACGTAAGAAAAGCTTAACAACTTATTACTATAAATTTTTTCATTGAAAATAATTTTAGAAGTTTATTCATTAAATTTTAATGTATTCTAACTAATTATTTCAAACACTCAAAATTATAACCACTTCCTTAACTAATATAAATTTTCAGGAATTTTAATAATTTTTAATAAGCCTATTATTTCAAGAGATTCCCAACTTCACTATTTTAACTTTAAAAGTACAGAAATTTAGATTCTAAAAAAGTATGAATGTTTTTACTTAGAACATATTACAATTAGATAGTAAGGTCTTTCTTTTAGTTGAACAAATGACTGATTTATATCAAGCAATTATTATTTTTAAATACCATTTTAGAATGATGGAACTTCAAGTCACTCCTAGACAATCCACACCAAACTGAACAATTCTATTTAAGGATGCTTGTATAACAGAATGATACAAATTAATTTGTTTTGGGAGTAGCTTCTTTCATATTTCTTTTGAAATCAATATCCTGATGATACCACTCACCATATATATAATCTATTATCAGTATTTTAAAAATAACTAGAAAATTATTTTACCTTTTGGCTTTGGGGGACAGCATTTCGTAAACTGGAAAATTATATTGTCTGAGCGGACAGTTTCCATCTGGTAGCAATTCAAAAGATCTTTAAGATTACTGAAGTTCTTCTTAGTCCCACTTAGGTTGAATTCTCCATTTTCATTTTTTGTAATCAAGCAATGCTTATATTCAATGACATTTTCTCGCTATATAAGTTTAATTACAAAAAGAGAGAGGGAAAATCATGATGGACAATCTTAGTGATTGTGAAAAAATGGATCTCAAAAAAATAACCAACAGAACATTTAGACATTTGAACCATGAATCCTAATGCAGTATCAGTTTAAGCTGATACTGGTGCTTGGTTCCTCAAAAAAGAACCTAATTACAATTATACAGCTTACAGAAACAGCTTAAGAGTTCACTTTATTAAAAAGATATGATATGATAATTAACAATAATAATACCTTCCTTAACACCTTTCCATCATTTATAAAATAAAGTCTAAAACTAATTTAGGTCTTCTTTGAGCTGGCTTCTGCTTCCAACTCCAATCTCAATTTCTGCTACTCCGAATGTACAGCCTATGTTCTAGCTATATTAAGTGACTAAAATTTCAAGCAAACACACTATTTCATGCCTTGATAAATGTAATGTTATCTCTCTGCCTATGAATGTACATCATCTGAGCAATGAACTTTTACTCATTTCTTAAAACTCAGTTCGAGTACCACTCTTCGTGTGAGGTCCTCCCTAACAACTCATAGCCCATTCCACAAGTAAAGGTAATTAATTACCCATTCCACTGTGCCATTACTATATTTGTATACTGTCTCTAATATGATTTTAACATTTTTCAATTTTCGATGTTTGTCTTATATGCTATACCATGAACTTGTTCATTCATCTATTTTTTTTTGAGCTGTTTCATATAAGTATATTTAACCCACTTAGAAACATTCATATACAATCAACTAAATTGACTTCAAGGTCAATTTCAAATTCTTCCTACTCCAAAAGATCTTTCTTAATAATTGCAACCCTTTCTGTTACTGTCTATATTTGCCTACACTGAATAATTACAATGCTCAAATTAGAATTTTTTAGGTATACTCTCTTATTTTTTTCCAAAAGATAAATGTCTTTAAGTAGGCAATATATCTATCTATACTCCCTGATACATAGCCCTCATATTAGGCTGGGCAAATAAACATAAAAAATATACATATTTTGATTTGCTAATTGAATATAATGGACTGTTATCTATTATACTAAGAAGATATTGTGAAATTAAAATAGATTTTAAATTATAGTATTTAACAATGTTAAAGTTATGAAGTAACCTACCTTCTGTTTTTATGGACAGTTAATTTACTCTACATATGCTAAATATAAGATGGCTGGATTTTATAAAACTTCACATAATTGAATAACAAAATCCTTTCTTTATTTTTAAAAAGCAAAATAAATTTTGGAAGCAGCTTAATGTTTCTCAAGATTTATACCATAAAATTGCCTTATAAGTGATAGTATTTTTTTTAGATAACTTTAAAGAGTAAACAACCTTAGATGAGACCCAAAATAATACTAACAGTGAGGTTTCATTGTAGTTTTACACTTAAAACATACATTGTAGATCCTTATTTTTAATATTGGAAAACCACTAGTTAAAAGTGCAATACTGTTTGTGTCTATGTTATTGCCATATTTCACACTAATCTTGTAAACATTACTAGTAAAAGGAAAGTTTGCTTCTGATTTATTTTGTTCTACATGTTTTGGTAAAGATTTCCATTTTTGTGAAAAAAGAGACAACACAGTTTAATACACTTGTAACACTCAAACATCAAAAAATAAAATAAAATACAAATACAGACATAGAAAAACATTATAAATTATTTTTTATTTTTAAAAAATAAGTCCTAGGAATTATATCTTATTTATTATACATGCAGAATCCCTAAGATAAAGTAAATATTATTATGCTAGTTATCATATCCAGAGCTATAATTCAGAGTATTAAAAAAGAAATGTGGTAGATAAACATGAAGGTGAAATTATAAGGACTAACAATATTACTCTTACTTAATGTGACATACCTACCTCTACAGCAAAAGTCAAAAAATATTTATTAAAGTCCTTAGGATTGCATCGAAGTACATAGAGTCCAGTCTGATTACCTGCTTTCTTCAGTTTACTGATGGCAAATCCATTCTAAAGAAAGAAGTAATGTGAAAGATAACAGCAAGATGTCATCTAAAAGATCAAAAGTCAAATCTAAAACTCAGAATTTTTAGAAGTGTCCTCTACTTTATAGGTTTATAAAAAATCTTAAGGAAAATGTTAAAAGTACCAAACTATTTTGCAATAAGTTTAAACCAACTCAAGAGGCAATTATATTGCTTTAAAAACAAATAAAATATATTTTGTATATTTGGACATACAAAATAACAAAGAACAATTCCTTCATTTGAATTTTCTGTCTCTGATTACAAATTTAGTATTTTAAAAACCATGCTCGCTCTCCTAAAATTTCATTTAACTATGCAGACAATATATCATAAATATTTATGACTCTTCTACCAAAGCAATTTCTAATATAAAATTTATGTTTTTAAATATTTAATATAATAAAGTCTAATAGAAGACCCATTGCAAAGACCAGTAGCAAAGACTACTGATTTTGAAAATTTGCTACGTTTTATTGAAATTACACATCTTAAAAGGCAAAATACATTCCACTATGAAATATATATACACCACGATAATTAACTAACATAACCTAGGCAACGAAATGTCAAACTTATACAAGTTAGAAGTATTATAGATTGGGATAAATATGGTAAATTATATTCTAAATAATTCTATTATTTAATCCAATTGTAAATAGATATGTTAAAAAAATAACTTCAGTTATTTTTTCCTAAACTCCTAAACCTATGTATATCACTGTTGTGTAAAAACTTCTTTGTAAATATCTCATTTACTTTAATAATTTACTTCAAAAGTCTATATTACTCACGAAATTGGGCCATGACAGTTGCTTTGTATATTTTCAAGCACCGTTGGAGGTGCTACTTCTTTACAGAGGTAATGATGTGCATCTGCAGTTAATCTATAATATCCATCAATTAATGACACAAAAGACAAAGCTTCTCTTAATGAGTTAAGTTCAACTTCCTAAGTGGAGAAAAGAAAAAGAAACAATAAGTATCATTTCAAAAGTCTGCTGCATGTTACATATTGAAAATTCTTTTCACTCCATGTTGTTAGATCTATTTTCCTAAACTAATTTTCTTCCTTATTGATCAAATGTCTTTATGGCCCCCAATTCCCCAATTTGAATTACAAATTCTTGTGTCTGATATTTAAGATGCCCTCAAATATGGGATTATCATGCCTTTCCAGTTATAGTTCAGTTTACATTCACAATTTTACTATATTTTCCATTGTATTTATTAGGCAAATGTGCTAGTCTTCTCTATGAAAAATCAATCTAAAAGTTGGTATTAATTAGAAACGATAACTTAATTTTACATATCAAATATATACTGCTAAGTTAAAGTATTCATGTTATAAACTAAAATGTATATAGTATAAAGTAAAGTCCTATATAGCTATGCTATGATTATATCATACGTACATGGGAACATATAATTGGTCTAAAATGCAGCATCTTATTTAATAGAAAAAAATGAAGCAACATCTCCTAAAATCAGGAAGAAGAAAGCCAACTATTTAACAGTGCATTGTATTGCGTTAACATGATGAAGCTACAGAAAGCAAATATAAATACAGAAACTGGAAACAAGAAGGTAGAACTATCTCTATTTGGAGATTATATGACTATATATTCAGGGAACCCAAAAGAAAACTTTGAAATAGTGAACTTTGAAATAGTGACTTTGTGCCCTTCAGATATACACCTAGATATGGAATTGCTAGATCAAGATGCTAAATTTTATGTGAAATATGTGTTACCATATTTTTAAAAGATTGAAAAAATGAGAGTAAACAATAAAGATACTAAAAAAAAATTTAACTAACATAACATCTGGAAAAATAAGCAAAAATTACTTTCTTATATTTAGCAATAATTTGTTAGAAAAATATATTGAGAAAAAGTTCTTAATCCTACTAAGTAACATAAAAAGTATAATACATCATGAATAAAATTCAGCAAGAAAAATGATATACTAATATAAATAAAACTATCAAAAAGTTAATTAAAAACAGAAAATAATACTTGGATACAAGGAGAATTATAAGGTATCCCTTAAATAGAAAATATGATATGGTAAAGAAATGTCAATTCTTCCTAAATTAATCCTTAGCGCAATTCTAACAAAATGTTAATGTAATATTTTAAGGGGCTTTAGGAATACTAAGCAAACACAGCAGTGTCCTATTACTTGACTAACACTATGACCTTGGAAAGTTACTTAAACTCTGTATTTCAGGCTTTAAATAAGGCCAAGTTCAAATAACATCTCACAAAGAAGTTATGTTACTACAGGATGTTCACATTAGTATCAATAAACTCTTTATAGAATACACATGTATATTTATAGTATTTCTAGAGTAAATATTTCTTCTATAAATTCCACATTGGGATTAACAATTATTAATCATTCTTTCATTGATCCATGAAACTTACCAAGCTCTTTCTAAACTAGAGCACTGTGCAAGGTGCAGGGAGTAAAAAAAAAAAAATCACATGCAAAAATATGCTGTTTACCTGTTAGAAGATCACAGTCTATAGGGAGTAGGTACAGACTATTAATTACATTGTTCTCGAAGAACAGGAAAACGTGCTGACTAAAATGAGTTGCAAGTTAGTTATACTTTTGGTACTATTAACCTGAAATGGCCAGATAGGTATACAGAGATATTTAAGCAAAATGAACAAATAACATTAATACGATGTTTAAGCCAGGAAGTCAAGAAATATCTGTGTTAAAAAGAAAACAGAGCCAGATAAATGAGAAATTTAAGATCAGAGTATAAAGGAATTCACTTCTTTTTTTCCAATTAAAATAAGTGGGGAGAAATAGGAAAAAATGGTGTCGATTTTAGAGGCTTTGTTCATCCCTCTTGCGACCACATCAGAGTTGTGAAAGAAACATGGAGCAAACAGCAAGTGAAGTCATGTGGGATCTAGATGAACAGAAGTACTATAACAAGGGAGAAAAATAATTAATCGGCGTGCAATGGTAGAAGGTAGGAAAGGTCAAAGATGAGAGGCTCCTGGGTCCCAGAGGCTGAGTGGGACAGAGGCTGCAGTAGCTGGCAGCTCCGGTCACCTCTTAAAGAGGCCGTGTCTGCAAATGAACCTTCACAGTGACAGACCTGCTTGCCTTGAGCACTAACACTCTGTCAGGTGCATGGGGAGCACCAAGGACTTACAGGAAGACACTGAGTTGTTGGAGTGAGGGCTGAAGGTGAGGCTCTCTCCCTGACACAAGTGCCTGGAGTATCCACTGTCCCTCTGTTGAGCCCTCCCCACTCCCAGGGAGCAGACTCAGTACCACCATAGTTGACATGTCATCAAACTTGATAACAGAAGTCGCTCCGCCCAAAGGATTCCCTGAAACTCCACCTCCCCCAACTTGCAGCCCGACACGAGCCACATCCAGTTATGTCCTCACAAGTCTGGTGCTCCTTACTGAGCAGTGCCAAGACTCACACTGGTGTCAGCTGGCCTTGGTTTCTGTTGTGGTTTCTTGAGGCAAATATAAACACAGCATTTGCAGATTGTTTGCTAAATCTTAACAGGTGGCCTTGAAGGGGCAAAGGCTGCAGCTGTACCCCTCTCAGGACAACCTGCCACTGGACATCTACTACACAAAGCCATGCTAATGAGATGAGGAGCCTTAGGAGCTTTGCTTAGTATGTAGAAACAGACACAGAATGGCAGCACAAACGGGAAGACAAAGCAGCAGAAACCATATGAGAGAACAGAACAGAGATTCAGGAATAATAGAGTCAAACAATCTAACAGATGGAGAGTTCAAAACACTGGTTATAAAGGCGCTCAATGAACTTTTGGGAAGTGTAGAGAACTCCAACAAAGAGATAAAAATGGAAGTGGAAAAAAAATGGAAGTGGAAATTATAAAAGGGAACCAGTCTGAAATGGAGAACACATTATCTGAGGTGGGAAGTATATTAAATGGAATAAACAAAGGAATAAACAAAGTGAATAAAGAAGAGGATCAAATGCTCTGTCTAGAGAACAGGAAAGCCAATCAGGACACTCAATAAGAATGCCAATAAAAAAGATGCCAAGACTATAAAAATAATTATAATTATTAAGGAAAAGTATAGATGAATTCAGTGAGAACTTTAATAAAGAGATGAAAACATAAAAATGGAAATGGAAATTATAAAAGGAAACCAGTCAGAAATGAAGAACACATTATCTGAGAGGAAGAGTATATAAGAGGGAATCAACAGAGTGGATAAAGAAAAGGATCAAATCACCAATATAGAGGATGGGGAAGCCAAGGACAACCAATCAAAACAGCAAGAAAAAAGAAGCCAAGACTATAATAATAATTTAACGAGCATAAAGGACATAATGAAATGAAAAAATATCTGTGTCGTAGGGTAAGAGAAGGAAAACAAGAAGTTGAAGAGCAATTTGAAGAATAATGATGGAAATCTTCCCTAACCTGGTGAGGGAAATGGACATAAAACTCCAGAAGGCTCAGAGAGTCCCAAAAAAGATGAACCAGAGAGGCTCACACCAAGACACATCATAATTAAAATGCCGAAGGTTAAATACAAAGAGAGAATCTTAAAAGCAGCAAGAGGAAAGCAGTTAGTTACTTATAAGAGCGCACTCATAAGACTGGCAGCTGATTTCTCAAAAGAAACTATGAAGGACAGAAAGGCTTGGCAAAAAATATTCAATGTGATGAAAACCCAAGATCTACAACCAAGAATACTTTATACAGCAAAGCTATCATTTACAGTCGAAGGACAGCCTAAAGAGCTTCCCAGACAAAAATAAGTTAAAGGAACTTAACACCACCAAGCCAGTATTATAGGAAATGTTGGAGGAACTTCTTCAAGAAGAAAAAAACATGTATTGAAAATAGGAATAAAGAATGGTAATAACTACATTCCTATCAACAAGTGCCTCAAATGGAAAAGAATTAAGTGCTCCAACCAAAAGATAAATGGATAAGAATATTTGCTGCCTATAAGAGACTCGCTTCAGATTAAAAGACACACACAGAAAAGATATTGCCTTGATGGACCTAGAGGGTATTATGCTGAATGAAATAAGTCAGATAAAGACAAATATTGCATTATTTCACATACCTGTGGAATCTAAAAAACAAAATAAACAACAACAAAAGCAAAAATAAACTCATAGATACAGAGAATATTTTGAGGGCTAGTAGATGGGAGGGGGTTTGGGAGCATGGAGAAAAAAGGGTAAAGGGATTAAGAGGTACAAATGGATAGTTATAAAATAGACATGGAGATAAAAAGTGTAGCATAAGGAAAAGAGTTAATGTTGTAATGAATATGTAAGAGGGAAGAGGGGTACTAGATTTAGTGGGGTAATCACTCTGAGTTACATAGCTCTCTAATCACTATGCTGTACAACTGAAACTAATATATTATTGTATGCCAACTATAATGGAAAAAACTCATAAATTGTGCAATGTAAATATGAGCAACTGTCTATTTCAATAAAGCCAAAAAATAAAAAAAATAAAAATAAATTAAATAAGTGGGATTTCTGAAGCTATTTAAAGAAAGAGAATGGTTAAATCTTTTAGAATCAATCATGTCTTATAGCTTGGGTAGAGCTGATCTGGGATTGATTTACCTTTTATTATGTAATTCCTTGACTTGATTTCTTTCTCTAATTAGGCAGTCTGACTAGTATTATGTATATTTCTATTGGTTAAAAAAAAAAAAGGATAACTATTCAGAAATGAGCATTACGACACAGAACAACCCAGAATGGGAAGAAAAAGTAGCTGGTGCTTTGTTAATCATAAAAATGAGTGAAAAATACATTAGTGTACGAGAAACTCTGGGAAGATAAGAGTTGGTAGTGATACAAAAAGCTAAATGTAATCAAAAAGCTGACTAAACTGATATTTATGTTTAGAGTTATATTTAAAACTATAATCAGAATTCCTACAAGAAAATAACTCTGGTATTAAGATTAGAAATACTTATTTCTAATAACATGACCATTATTTCATTATAAAGCAAACTTACCAGATTTTTACCATCTTGCTTATGGATAGTAACAATTCTGCTTTCATTTGAGCCTTCCTGGTTTGCCTGCTTAATACTGACATCAATAATATCAGGGAAATCACAATATAACTGTAAATCCTATAATTAAGAGCATTTGAAATTAAAAACAGGTAGAATCCATGGAGCCATTTTAAAACAAGACTTACGAAGGAGATAACATTCATAACAAATTCTTTAAAATACAAATTATTGATAGCAATAGTTAAGCATTAAATAGGATTCTCTCCCCCAATAATCTAACTCTAAGACTATACTATATCTTGCTTTGACTTAAAAATGAGAGTATTAAAGGCTGCCAAGAATCTTAAGTATGCTCTAGTACCCTTCAATCCAATCAACATTAATAGAAACCATCGCCAGCAAACTGAAGTTTAACTACCAAAGAATGCAGATAGATTATTTAAAAATTTATAATAATCTATGAACAACATAGATATTAACAAACTTAAAACTTATGATGTAAACCTAAAACAAATTATTTCATAGGTATACATCATTATAAAATTAATTAAAATTAATCTTTTCTAGGTTATTAAATTTTATAATTATGCCTCCTATATCAATAATAGTAAAAGACAAAAAGGAAGCAAAACTACCTTCAAAATCATTGTTAGAATTCATGCCTTTTCTGAAACTCTAAGAACACCTATAGTAATTATTTTGTCATAAAGAATTAAATTTTAAAAAAACATTTAGGAACAATCAGAAAAGAACTATAGATATGACCTTGATGGCTTCACAACATTAAAAACTTACATTTCTATCAAAGGGAGAAGAAAAGTACAAGACCATGTTTCAAATAACTAAAATTACTTTGTTTCTATTGCCATTGTACTTAAATTAACAAAGAATGAGAACATATCATTAAGGATTACCTGTTCTGTCAGTGTCTCACTTTCTTTATGTTTCCCTCTTGACCACTGAATTCCACCGTTTCCAGTTATTATAATGGTTGCAAAAATCTCCTCACCTGAAGGACCTCTTCCAGGTTCTTTTACTTCAAATTGCTCTGTGTAGAATGCAGACTGAAGAGTTTCCAGATTTATAAGATACTTAAGTTTCAAGTTTCTGGCAGTGGCTTTGCAATGGCTGAATTGCTCAATAAATCTGCGAAATCTGTACCTTATTCTCTTCCTTGTCAAAATATGATATTCTTGGATCTTTGCTCGAACACATTTTGGTAAGAATGTCTTGTAGCTAGGAATAAAGACAACATACAGAAAAATAAAATAAATTGGAATATAAAACTAAAACAAAATTAAAAGGGAAGTCACCACCCTTCTCTGTGAGAGGTAAATGCTATAGCACACAAGTGGAAAAAGGTGGCATAGTCACCACCTACACAGTATAGAACCTTAAGGTTTTGTTTGATGGTGTAAATAAATATACAGTTTTATGAGTTATCATAAATGTTTAGAATAGGAAATGTTAATTTTCTTCTCCTCATGAGGTGTTAGGTTAATAATGGGACCTCTGAAAATTTGTTATCCTATAGATCATTTTTTTGGCATTATGCTGAAAATATTTCCTATGATGCTGTACACAAATATTTATCTCAATTCTGGAAATTGTTACATTTTGTTGAATGCGACTGTTGTTCATTATGCGAAGATACTTCTTTTATATATGTTATTTTCTTAGGACAGCTTCAATAACTCCTAATAATTCTTTTGCAATCAAAACAATTCCATTTGGAAATGATCTCTTTTTTACCTCCATCTCTGTGTAAAATATCCTAACAAAGATCATTTATTTCCCTCCTGTTCAAATATCTGACAAATGAAGAACACTTTCTTTCTGAAGATCACCTATATTAAATTCCCATGCCTTCACATAGGCTAATCCTTCTTCCCATCACCCATCTGTCTGGTTAGCTCTTATTCTTCAAGCCATAGCTCAAGCATCATCAAATCCAGGAACTCTTTCTGGACCTCTATGACTACATAAGATGCTTCCCCACTTTGTCTGATAGTATTCTGTGAACCCCACCGCCCCATAAAGAGATGCACCTTACATGTATTTTTTTTTAAGTCTGAGAAATAATATATATTTAGTTATACTAAGCAGAGATCTATACCCTACTGGATATTTCTGGGAACAAAGTAGCTTATTTAATTCTGCCAAGAAATAATCATTCATCTGTTCTCTCATCAATCTTGAATATTTTAAAACTGAGTAGAGTTCTTTGATTATTTCTTAGAAATGAGCGCTAAATAAGAATTCAGAAAACGGTGAGTTAAATTATATCAAGAAGGCAAGCAAGGCAGGTATGTTTTTGCTTCAGGGCAAGCATAAATTATTTATCTAATATTAAAATATCATGGTACAAGAGACAAAAGAAAAAACATAAATTAGACTACCTCAAAATTTAAACTCTTGTACTGCAAATATCTTCAAGAAAGTGAGAAAACAATCCACGAAATGGGAAAAATATTTGTAAATCATATACATGGTAACTTATACCTGTAGACTTGTATCCAGAATATATAAAGAGCCCTAACAACTCAATAATAAAATATTGAACTGTACACTTTAAATGGGTGAACTTTATGATGTGTGAATTATATCTCCATAATGCTGTTTTAAAATATCATAGAATCATAATGAACTTTTAATGTATGCACAATTTTAAAAGTAAAATAAAGAAAAAAATGCAGAATTCTGTAGGTGCATTTATAACACGGTTAAGAGAACCAAAGAAATACATTCACTGGGTGTAGGATACCAGACTAAATAATGGAGAGCGAAGAATAGAGTGAACAATTCCTGACATCAAAGAAACCACAATCTACACAAAAAGACTGTGCCAAGACTTTAGACAATATCGTGATCTCCAAAGCTGTGTTCTATCATAGTATAAGCCTAGAGATGGCTTAATATTTATACAATTCATCTTCAGTGGCTCAAAGATTCCCTGTTCTTCATCTGTGTTCCCTTCGATTCCTTCAGTTTCTATTAATGATATGTAAGATATTCCTCCCCTGAGTCTGTTCTCCTATGGTCTGGCATATAGCAGGTATTCAATAATAGCTGCTAAATGAATGAATGAACAAATAAATAAATGAGTTAATATCCCAAGGGATGTCTGCCTGCAGTTTAATAAAGATCAAGGCCTTAGTGGAAACAGAAATGTTTTTGTTTTTCCTTTGGACTTTGGAATCTTCTAGATTCCTCAGTGAGTTCCTAAAATCATACCCTATGGCCCAAATCCTTGTGTTAAGGTCTAACAGACATCTGAAAACAAAACAAGAATACTTAAATCCATAGAGGGAAACAAAGAAATTGATACCCTGAAATTGCATGTGAACTATTTTGAAGGTACTCAGGAAAGGAGTGACTAAAGCCAATTATTGAAAGATTTCAAGGAATTAAGATTTAACTAGATTCATGACATCTTCAAATTGGTAAGTGTGTAATATGTAGAATACATATTTAGTCTTCAAACTTAAAAAAAAAAAAGCATTCTTATATAAGTCACAGTTGTATATATCTTTAAAAAGAGTAGAAGTTGTATAGCCATTAAAGCTGGGCAACAGGAGTAGTGTTTCAAAAAATTGTATTTGGCATGATTGTCAAAATTCAATGTGCAGAAGAACAATTTTGAGAATGTGGAGTGTGGCTCTGTATAGGAATCTTCTGAACCAGTTATAAGATGAATAATGTTTGAGGATCTAATGTAAAATATGGTGACTATAGTTGATAACACTGTATTATATAACTGAAATTTGCCAAAGAAATAGAACTTAAATGTTCTCACTAAAAGAAAACAACAACAAAAAATGGTAAATATGTGAGGTGATAAATGTGTTAAAATGATATAGGGAAAATCCTTTCACAATGTATACGTATAACAAATCATCATGATTTGTTATACGTATCTTTAAATACAATTTAAAGATACGTATAACAAATCATGATGATTTGTTATACGTATACATATAATACAATTTTATATATCAATTATATTAAATACAATTTTATATATCAATTATACCTCAATAAAGCTGAAATTTAAAAGAATCTCCTGCAGTATTTGTAAAAATTCATATTTGTGGACTTCACCTCACATTTACTGAATCCAAATTCTTGGGTTAGAGCCTAAGAATCTTCCATTTTAGCATGTGATACCAATTCAAGTAAAATACAGACACTATTATAGACATTCTGATTCAGAATTATTTATACAGACATTTTGAGGATCTGCTAACAGAAATTATGCTTCCAGGTACTCTTTTCAGTGTTGTGACCCTACCTAACCTTTTCAGAATAAATAAATCAAATAATAGATACTGAACACTTATGATATTTTCTGTCCAATACCAACTCTTTCAGTAATTTCTCTAGTTATAAAATGAATAAGTACTTCTCATGATGTAATGTACAATATGATAATTATAGTTTAAGATGCTTATTATAAACATGAGAGTTGTTAAGACAGTGGATCCTAAGAGTTCTCATCACAAGAAATAAAATATATTTTTCTTTCTCTTTCTTCTTTTTATCTACATGAGATGACTGACGTTAACTAAATTTATTGTGGTAATCATTTCATGATATATGTAAGTCAAATCATTAAGCTGTATAGCTTAAACTTACACAGTGCTTTATGTCAATGATATCTCAATAAAACTGGAAGAAAAGAAAAAATAATTTCTTTTATCTCACAAAGTATGTGTTGTGCACAAGGAAGAAAAGTTATCTATACAACCTTTAACTATCATGAAATCAAAAAATATAAAGAAACACAGAAAATACAAATAAATTCTATAAAAACTCCAAAAGTTCCCATTTATGTATATGTATCTGCATAAGGAAATTACCTGACAGAGCTATAGATGTCCAGCGGGGTTTGATCCTTTTCTTTAGCTATTCTCATCATATCTAGCACTGCCATCCCAAGACATTCTTCCTGTGTTTCATGAGTCACAGGTACTTTTATCCATCCATGCAAAAAATCATGACGCCACTAAAAGAAAAAAATATTTAGAAGGAAATATCTCATAAGTTTCACTATCACATGTCATCTACTACTGTATTTTAACCTATACTGTAATTTCCAGAACATATGTATTTAAAAAGAACATAAACTCTTTCCATTTTCAATCATTTTGCTACAAAATTTTAGTAAAAGTTCTTTTGCATATGGAAACTGATTGAAATTGGGTTCCTAATTAGAAAGTACATATGACATCAATCTATTGCACAGCTTATGTTTTCAAATTATATCTTCTACATAAAAAATAATTAAATTAAAGTAGATACTAATTAAACATGTATGGAGTTCCAAATATGTTCAAAGCTTTACACTAAGGACTGTGTTGGATACAAAGAACTATGAGATGTGGTCTCACCCCTCAAAAAGACTAAACTCCAGCAGAGAAGCTAAACACGTGAACACGTGAACAGAAAATTATGATGCCAGATACTGCATAGCAAGTGCCACACAACAGGTACTTCAGGATTATATGCAGTTGGGGTAATCAGGGAAGGTTTCATGGAAAATTCAATATTTCATGTATTCTTTAAAGATGAAGTAATTCTTGATGGTTACAAAACAGTATGAGGAAATAAAAAGAATGATACAAGAACAAAGCACAAGGCACGTTCAGAGATTCAAACTACTCTGGTTAGGGCTAACATTTTATGTAAGGGAATAGTGTTGATTAGAACTTGGAAAAGTAAGTTGGGATCAGACGGCAGGAACCCTTGAATGACTTGATCCTAGAAGCAATAGAGAATCATCTTCATAAAGCATCAGTTTCTTAAAGCGTATTTTCCTAAAGCATCATGATGCTTTCACTGCTGGAAGTAGCAATAATAGAAGTACTTTAAGAAAATAAAGTATATTCAGGGAGACTCTTTAAGAGGCTGCTGTAATGGTTCAGATATGAGGTAATAAGAACCTGATGTAGGGAATAGAAGACATTAAAAGAGTCTTAAAATTGCTAACTTTATAATATATATAAAGAATAAAGAAAAGGGAAAAACAGAATTTCCAAGATTTTGATCTGGATCATTTAAGGATATGGATAAAATCAGATTGAACATGTAATAGAAGAGAAAGGAGAGAACATAAATAATAACAATATTCTTTAATAAGATAAGTAAATAATAATAATAAATAATAGCAATTTTCTTTAAAAGAAAAGTAAGAGCTATAATATTAGCTGGAATACCAATATTTAACCAAGGTTTTAAACTGGATAAGAGAAATATAAGACCTTCTTCTATACTCTTTGTATGTATCTCCCTTCTTCTAACTTATGAAATTAAAGTTTTACATAAATTCTTTAAAATAAATTTTAAAATAATTTTATTAAAAGAAATAAATATGCATTTAAAAGTATTTTTTTGTTAACTTCCTATTAATGAATAAACTATATTACATAAAAGGCACAAACAATGAAGCAATCAGTATTAACCAAAACAAAATCCTAAATGTTGGTAATAAAAAATTAATTCACGGAAGGAGCTAAAGTTTTTTTGTATGATTTTAAATACTTATTTACTACACTTTTGAAAATGGTCAATTAACTTATTCTGATTAAGAAGGAGCTACTGATAGCTGATGGCTAGGTAGATTCTTTTTTAAATAGCTTGCTTTAGTTCCATATACTGTATAGGATCAGTGGATAATAAATTCTATTCATGAAGATATTCTGTGGAACTCATGCCCCCAAAACAACAAATACATGAAAAACCAGAAAGAGCAGTGCTAAGAACACAATCACCCAAATACCCAACAGAGAAAAGTTACAAATGAAATACAGTCCCAAATGCCAAAATGTATTATTATTTTTTTTATTTTTATTTTTATTTTATTTTTTTTACCACTTATAGCACCTGGTATTCCTAGGTGGTCTCCCATCCAAGTACTAACCAGGCCCGACCCTGCTTAGTTTCCAAGATAAGACAAGATTGAGCATGTTCAGGGTGGCATGGCTGTAGACACTATTATTATCTTAAACTAGTTTTCCTTAAATATCACAGAGTAAATTACTTTCGTGTAATTAAAACTGTAGAAAATAGTTTTTTATCTGGGTAGCTGACAATAGTTGAAGAATTTTTATCTGCATGTAGCCAGAAATATAAGAAAACGGTTATAATCACAAAATAAGAAATGAACCAAAGAAAGAACATGGAGTAAATATCCTTTTTCTTTTTTCCAAATACATATGAATTAACTAAAGGTCGTTCACATGGCAGTAGTTTATGTATTCCTGAGAGGCCACATTTGGTGATAAAAAAGACAATCCTCAGGAAAAAAATGAATTTAAAAGGGGCAGCATACCTTTGGCTTTTTATTTGCTTACCTGTTGCAAATCTATCTTTCTATAATACTGTCTTACATACTCTAAAGACAGTTTAATGGCTAAACTATTTTTTAACTTAATTTAAAAAGTTAGTCTTACTCTCTGGTAATGTCATTGGTCAAATCCACTTTATTGTCTCTAATATGCATACAGTCTAACTTGATATCAATACACTTGGAGAATAAGTTAATCATGACTTTATTTTTTTTGGGGGGGGACAGATTTACAGAAGTAGAAACATTAAAAAATAGAAAAATGCATATGGTATTGTCTAGATACAATTTGGGATTCCATGGTGAAATTATTTTGCTCTCCTAAATATGAAAATCCCTCCTAGTAAAACAAAATGGGAAATCACCCATAAGTTTTCTAGATCAAAAATATGAGATATCATAGTATTAATATTAGGGTAAAATAAATGAGTGAATACTTTAGGAAAACTTGCCTTATTAATTAGACTTAACTAACATGCCTCCAAAATAAATCAGTTCTATAGCATAAATGAAATAATATAATGATAAAAGCAGCAAAAAGTCATAACCTCATAGTATAACATTCTCAAAAGCCCCTCTCTCTCTTTTCTTAATGGTTACTGAAACAAAAAGAAGCTTAATAAAAGTTGACTGGTGGTCAAATGATTTTTGAAAAGAGTACCAAGACCATCAATGGAGAAGAGTCTTCCCAACAAATGGTACAGAGAAAACTGGATATTCACAAGCAAAAGGATAAAGTTGAACCCTTATCTTATACTCTATTTAAAACTTTATTTAGAAATGTACCAAAGACTTAACTGTAAGAGCAAAAACCATAAAACACTTAGAAAATATGGGGAAAGCTTCATATTAGATCTGGCAATGATTTCTTAAATATGACACCAAAAGCACAGAGATAAATTGAACTACATAAAAATTAAAAACTTGTGCACAGACACAATGAACAAAGTGAAAAGTAAACCTATGGAATGAGAGAAAATATCTGCAAATCATATATCTAATAAGGGGTTAATAACCGGAATATAAAAAATACTTATAACTCAATAACGACAACAAAAAACATGATTAAAAAAATGGGCAAAAGATTTAAATAGAAATTTCCCCCAAAGAGATATATTTCATAATATATTTCATATATTTCATAAGCCAACAAGCTTATAGAAAAAATGCTCATCACTAATCATTAGGGAAATGCAAATTGACATTACAAGATACCACTTCACACAGATCAGAATGGCTATTATCAAAAAAAAAAAGTGAGTAAGCGTTGTCAAGGATGTGAAGAAACTGGAACAACTGTGCACTACTAACATGAATACAAAATGGTGCAGCTGCTATGGGAAACAGTATAGCAGTTCCTCAAAAGAATTAAAAATAGAATTACCATATGATTCAATTAATTCCTTCTGGCTATATATCCAAAGGAATGAAAGCAGGGTCTCAAAGATATATTTGTACATCCATGTTCACTGCAGCATTATTCACAAGAGCCAAAAGGTGGAAGCAACCCAAGTATCCATCAACAGATGAATGGATAAACAAGATCTGGTACTATGTACAAGAGAACATTCAACCTTAAAAAAGGAGGAAATTCTGACACACACTATAACATGAATGAACCTTGAATTCATTATGCTAGGAGAAATTAGCCAGTCACAGAAGAATAAATATTGTATAATTCCACTAAATGAGGTACCCGGAATAGGGGAAGTCATAGAGAAAGTAGACAGGTGGCTGCCAAGGGCCAGAAGAAGAGAGGAATGGAGAGTTATTATTTAATGGGTTGAAATTTCAATTTAGGAAGATTAAAAAAAAGGTTCTGATAATAGGCGCTCATGATGATTACACCATAATGTGAAATGTATTTAATTAATGGCACTGATCCATCTAATCAAAAATAGTTAAAATGATAAATTTTATTAAGTATATTTTACCACAATAAAAAAAAAAGTAGGTTGCTCTCATATCCCAAAAGAGAAATATTTTTTGTTGTTCACAAACTGAGCAAGACTTACTAAAAATCTTAGAATACTGAGCCATGAGGATCTGTGGGATTATTTCTTATGATATTAGCAAATCTAATTTAGAACTCCTTAATCTGACTGACACCTTGGAGATAACAAGAACGTATCTTTGCCCAAAAGCACAAATACCTTTTTTTCCTTTATTTTTTACTCCTTAGTCTTCTGGCACATAAAAACAAAAATTACTTAATGATAAAACACTTCAAATACCGTTTAAATCAAGGTAATAGATTTAAAAAAGCATTACGAAATGCTCAAATACACTACAAAAATTTAACATAATACTATTAATAAATAATTGGAACACAGCTCTCAGACTAAGTATCTACATCCAGCCACTCTTATATGAGGAGCTACACAAACCATTATAGCTCACTTTTTATGTAGTCGTCTAGTATCTTAACATTTCATTCTCTACTATTTAAGTCTGAAATTGTTGAGGAATTAAAAAAACTTCTTTAAAGAAATTTTAGTTATAGTCCAGCCACTTATGTATATATGAATCGTGTTGTAAAACTCACTCTAAACTTTGTGAAATTGTTAAAGTAATCTAAAGCACTAAAATAAAAAAAGAAAATTCAAAAGGGGCAATTCAAGGGATCTTTGTAAAAGAGATTCTATTATCCATAAACCACAGGGTTACAATTAGTGATAAAAAGATTCAATTTTATTACCTATTTGTACTTACGCAAGACGGAACATCAGTTTTCCCATATATGAAGGTTTTCCTGATTAAAGGTACACTACACAGCAAGATATTTATCATTTAACACATGTACAAGTAAGATAATGTAATTATACCTGAGCAAAAAGGTACGACATGACAAAGTCGTCAAGAAGAGGAGCTTCAGCACCTCGAGATATTCCATGTCGATAGGTTCTGTTGCTGCCATTACAATACCAGTAAGGAAAGTAAAATCTACAAGACAGTTAAAACATTCTGTCAGCCTCCAAACAGTTAAAATATAAACATACTATGTTTATATAACCACTTCCAGCATACTAACAAGTATTATCCCATATCAGAAAACACAGCTAACAGCACTAAATACAGGTTGGGAACCAACGGAAATCTGGATTGAGATCATACTAAAAATATAGGTAATAGATATAAGAAACATAATTGTAAAATCAAAATACTGCCTTCTTTCATGCACAGAATTTAGAAACAATAGGGAATAGAAAAATGTAGAAATATGCTTATTAGTGATGCCTGTAGATTCGTTATTTTCTATGTTAACAATCATATCTCCAAATAATGACTTTTTATTTCTTTGTTCTCAATTATGAACCTTTTTTATTCTTGTCTTACTGTACTGTTTAGAACTCCACTAAAATCCTAAACAGAAGATTCTATCCTTATTTCTATCTTATTCCTAATTTTAAAGAGACTGCTTCTAACATTTTATCATTTAAGAATATTATTTGCTACATGTTTTTATAGATACTCTTTATCATGGTAAGGATGTCTCTCTTGAGTCTTAGTTAATTAAGGTTTCCTTTTCTTTTTAAAATTAAGAATGAGTCCGTGCTCTTTTTTACTATGCAACACTGACTCTCTGTAGTGAATGGATCTATTTCATAAGAGACATAGATTAAATTTATTTCTTTGTTTTAACCTTTTGAGTAGAGAAGTACCTCTGAATTTCTCTAAATTGGTATTACATATTATCATAAATTATTAAATAAGTTAACTTATAATTCGAGGCTGTAATAAACACTGGCAAAGTCTTTCCATCATTTCAACTTTTTAAAAAAGTTGTAAAAAAAGAAGAGATGTTAGCTAATATTTTATTGCATAAAACATCAAGTTTCCTGGGAAACTAGCAGTATTCTAAACATTTAGGATTTTGCTGGTAAAGCCATGCTCACTCATCCTTGCAAATTTTTAATTATAACCATAAGTGGGGTAAAGCAGCACCTCACCAGAACAGCTTTATTCTCAGAGCATTCTAATTAAAGAACATGTATGAATATTTCCTCTGGAGGAGAAACAAGAGTCTTAAATGAAGAAGATTAAATGCTGATTGGTTCTGGTCTGATTATCAAGCACCTTGCAATTAAAAAATGTGTTCAATTAACTTCTCCCACTTTGTCTTTTTACCATTAAGCGAGTCACTTTAAAGGAGAAAAGCACCTTATTCTGTAGAGTACATTATGTCTGGCTGAGTCATCTACATGGAAGACATGGTTGGGTGGATACCACATCCTTTCTGTTTCATTCATTAAAGCAAACATACTATGATACACAGGTGTGATTCCTAGAAAAGAAGCAGAAAAAGAAATGATTACAAATAGCTAAAAGTACATTACATTAACATTTATAATTTGTAGTGGGTCTGAAGTACTAACTTGAAATCAGCATAAAATGCAGTCACGTTTAAAATCTTTTGGTTCTACATGACTTAAAACTGAAGTCTTAATTAAATATCTTTTTTCACTTATATTTTAAGATACAATTGCTGGGACTCTTTCAAGCAGATTTTAAAAAATACATCATCCAATTTTTTCAGTTGTCTCTACAGAAAGGTTGATCCAAATCTGTGTGTTTTAATTGATAAGAGCATCAAATAACTAAAATATTTAGAAGTCACTGGATACTTTTAAGAGAACAGCAAAATAGCTTTATTTTTAAATGTCAAGTTTTATACAATACACTCGTACTTATATGCTCTGCAATGTTAAACTTAGAATGAAAAATTTTAATTGTCAACTTAAATTACAATAGTATGTGTTTTCGAAGATTTTTGGAGGTACATTAACGAAAGGTTGAAGGCCACTGAAATTTTTAAAAACCATATAAAACATCTAAGGCACGCAATTAATGCCTTTTATTTCCAAGCACATATAGAACATTCACACACACACATACATACATACGCACACTCCACTACAATCATGTGGGGATTAAAAACGAGTCTCTAAAAATGCCAGAGAATAATCATACAGAGCATGTTCTCCAATCACATATATTTGAAGACAAGCTTCAAAGAAAACAAAAGTATTTTTATTTTAGTGATATTTTTATTTTATTCTTTTCCATTACAGGCAAAAATGACACCAACTTGACACACCGACAATAAAAATTTTTAATTTTTATTGAGATTATTACACAACTGTATACTCACAGATATGTAATAATTTCAGTAAGTTACATATAAAAAACATTATTCAGTAAAAACTTTTAAACTATATCCTTACATTCATTATTATATTTACAAATTCTTCTAAATATCTCTCAGATCATAGGAAAGATTACAAGAGAAATTAAAAAGTATTTACAATGATCATTATCATGTATTAAAAATTATGAAATAGGACTAAAGTGTTGCTCAAGAGAGAAAACTTTAGCTTTAACCTGCTTATATAAGAAAATAACAGACTGACCTAAGTTACCTAACTCAATATTAGCAAACAACAGAGTAATCCCAAAGACAGGACAGCTGAAGGGACATGACAGAATAGAAGTTAACAGAATAAAAATGTAATAAAGAGAATCAACAAATAAAAGCTATTAGCAATGACTAATGAAATAAACAAGCCTTTTAAAGTCTGATCAAGAAAAAAAAGGCACAGATAAACACTAAGAATTTTTAATAAGGTATGAAGACAAAAAGAGAGTACTACTGTGAACTGAGCATGAGAGGGATCTAGGCTCGCACACTCCTTCTGAGAATCTAATACCTGATGATCTGTGGTGGGGCTGGGGCAGTGACACTTGGCCTGGGGTGCAGCTGCAAATATAGATTAACACTAGCAGAGAGGTCTGACTACACAGAGACTATAATAAATCAACTGC
The DNA here is from genome assembly GCA_003508835.1 of Eonycteris spelaea. Taxonomy (NCBI): domain Eukaryota; kingdom Metazoa; phylum Chordata; class Mammalia; order Chiroptera; family Pteropodidae; genus Eonycteris; species Eonycteris spelaea. Next base: position 10,144,316 of record PUFA01000031.1, on the reverse strand, counting down.
TTACAGACTCATATCAAAACCCTATCAGAGAGTGGCAAGTGACAATTAAGCTGCATCTGGTGGTAGACTTTATAGTGGCAAGTGAGTTGATGTACTTCAATTGTACAGCTGCATCTGGTGACAGGCTTTAAGTCAGAATCCAACACTTATTTTAGTCTGCGCATGGCCCGCCCATTATTTTATTTACCATATCGGCCCATGCCTTTTCCCATACTGCGCACTTTATCTTAGTCACATTTTTGGTAAGCTCTAGCCAAAATGAGTAAAAAACAAACATTACTGAGGAGGTTCTCTGAAAGCGGGAAAGACCCAATGATGAGACAGTAGAAGACTCTAAGATTGCCAACAAAAAGAAAGCTGCATTTAAAAGAAAATATTAATACTTAAATTACAGGTTTATTGCAACAGATGAATAGCATTCTCCAAGCCCACTTTGTATAATATGTGGCAACCGGCTATCCAACATCATGTAACCTTCAGAACTGCTGACATGGAGACTAAGCACTCTGTATTAAAAGACAAGACTTTAGAGTTTTGTTTTGTTTTGTTTTTTTAAATGTGAACATGAAGAACAGAAACTATTATTGAAGGCCACCACTTCATCAAATGTGTCTGCACTGAGAACATACCCTTTAGTGGCTAACCACATTGCTAAAGCTAAGAAACCCTTTACTATTGGTGAAGAGTTGTTCCTGCCTGCTGCTAAGGACATTTGTTGTGAACTTTTAGGAGAGGCTGCAGTTCAAAAGGTGGCACGTGTTCCTCTTTTGGCTAGCACCATAACTAGACAAACTGATGAAGTAGCAGAGGCATAGCTGTTAGAGAGGTTAATGAGTCACCGTGGTACGCAATCCAGTTTGGCATGTCTACTGATGTTGACAAGGCAACAATGCTTGTTTCTGTGTGCTATATTTTTCAGGAGGATGTGCATGAGGATATGTTATGTGCACATTTGTTGCCAATCAACACCACAGGTGCAGAACCATTGAAGTCTTTCAATGATTACATAACAGGAAAACTTAATTAGTCATTTTGTGTTAGTATTTGCATGGACAGAGCGGCTACCATGACTGGACGGCTTTCTGGTTTCACTACTCGGGTCAAAGAGGTTGCTTCTGAATGTGAGTCTATGTACTGTATCATCCATAGAAAAATGCTGGCTAGCCAAAAATGTCACCTGAACTTAATGACATTTTGCAGGATGTGATTAAAATTATCAACCACATTAAAGTACATACCCTTGACTCATGTCTGTTCGTGCAGCAGTGAGGAGGTGGATGCAGAGCGCACACGTCTTCTCATATACACAGAAGTGGATGGCTATCTAAAGGTAAATCACTAGCCAGAGTTTCTCAATTATGAGAGCCGCTCCAGAGATTTCTTTTAGAAAAATAGTCACCACTGGCAGCACATTTCAGTGATACAGAATGGGTGGCAAAACTTGCTTACTTGTGTGACAATCTGCTTAACCAACTCAATCTGTCACGTTAGGGGAGAATGACAACTGTGGTCAAGTTAGCATAGAAAGTGGCTGCATTCAAAGCCAAACTGGAATTATGGGGGCAACGAGTGAACATTGGGATTTTTGACATATTTCAAACAATAACAGGTTTTGAGAGAGACTGAGTCAGGGCCTTCTTTCTCCCAGCTGGTGCATGATCACCTATCTCAGCTTTCAAAAGAGTTTGAGTATTATTTCCCAACCACAAAAGACCCCTAAACTGAGAAGGAATAGATCTGCGACCATTTGTGAATAAGCCAGGTCAATCGACTTTGCGCCGGAAGAGGATCAACTGCTTGGGAGCGCAAATCATGGTGGCCTTAAAAGTATGTTTTAGATAACTTCAAATCTCCATACGCTCTAGATTAAAGTCAAAGCAGAATATCCTGAGTTTGCCACAAAAGTGCTGGAAAGCCTACTTCTATTTCCAACATCCTATCTTCATAAGGCAGTGTTTTCTGCAGTAACAGTAACCAAAATGAGATTATGGAGTAAACTGGACATAGCAACACATTTTGGGTGTCACTGTCTCCCATTACCCCCAGATAGGGCTGTCTAATTGCAGGAAAACAAGCTTAGGGCTCCTACTGAATCTGCATTATGGTAAGTTGCATAATTATTTCATTATATATCACAATGTAATAATAATATAAATAAAATGCATAATAAATGTAATGTGCCTAAATCATCCTGAAACCATCCCCACCCCCACCCCCACCTCCCCAGGGTCAGTGTAAAATTTGTCTTCCACAGAACCAGTCATGGTGCCAAAAAGATTGGGGACCACTACTATAACAAGCACAAGATGGGTAGGGGAAATACGAAAACGAAAAATAGTGCCTAAGTTTAAGAATCTCATAGTGTAGTAGATGACACAGAGAAGCCACTGAAGAATTATAATTCAAGAGGGTAAGTATAATGATAGTAGACCACAAGAAAACACAGTAGTACAGAGAAGAGGTGACAAAGATTCTTTGCTTGACCAAATTTTAGTCAAGCTCCTCTGAACCCTCTCCACAATAAGGCCCATCCAGGTACTTTCTTATAGAATCAAGTTTTAGCAAGAATCCTCCTAAGTCCCTTTAGCAATAATTCCCTACCTTTGCTATAACAAACTCCTCTTCCTTACTAGGTAATATCTGATCATTCTGGCCTGCCTTGAGCAAGAATCCTATTAGAGTGGTTCAGCCAGAATCCTCCCAGACTTGACACCTCCTCTTAATTTTCCTTTCATCAATGCTGCCACCCAACTGGCTCCTTAGGTATAAATCCCAGCTTGCTTAGGTTACCCAACTGGCTCCTTAGGTATAAATCCCAGCTTGCTTAGGTTATATTCAGAATTATGCCCCCTTGTATACTGAAGAATCTTCCCCAATTTGTTTGTTTTGTTTTGTTTTTAAATAAAATCCATCTTCATCACTTTAACTTCTGCCTGGCTCTGGTTTTCTTTAACAAAGGTGAAAAAAAGTTATCTTGAAGTCAAATGGAGTAAAGATGTCAATGAAGGCTTCTGAAAAGGTAATGCATAGCTGATTTAGCTATTCTATGTAATTGTAGATGGAGTACATAAAATGAGCATAGGCATGGAGGATCAACTACAAATGCTCCCAGTGCTAAAATAGTTATACAGAAAAGAAAAAAGAGTTGCTATACAGCATAGAGTTACAGACAGAATGAGCATATAACCTGACTGAACAAAGATAATTTTGATGTATGCCTAGTGTCCCAGCATAATTATTAACAACATATCTTTTCATCTCAAAAGTGTTCCAGTTTGAATAGTGCTGACCAAGTTATACAGTGTCACCTTGGAGTTAGATATGAGTTAAGCCTGAGCTCAAGCATTTATTAGCTAGGTAAACTTGTGATATTTAATCTTTCTAGGCCTGTATGTCATCATCTTTATAATGAGAACAATAAAAACACGTTAACGGAATAGTGGGAAGGATAAAATACGATAACATGAATAAACTATTTAGCAAAACAGATGACATGTAACATGGGTTCCATTCTAAAGACCCAGGAATATATCCTTACTGGGCTTTAAAAGCTATGCAAGTAATTATTTTTGTTTTCCCTAACTGAATGGACCTAATTTATATGTAATTGAAGAGATAACAGCCAAGAATTTTCCATACCTAAACAAAGACACTGACCCACAAACTCATCAAGCTCAGAGAGCCCAGTAAAAATAAAGACAAAGCAACACATATGTACACTGTAGTCAAACTGCTGACAATCAACAATAGAAAAAAATCTTAAAAGCAGCTAGAGAATAGAACTAGAAGAAATATCAATCAATAGAAGAATAACCAAAAATGACACAGATGGTAGAATTACCTATAAAGTTAAATTAGGTACTATAATATGTTCTATTTATTAAAGAAGGTAAAACAAAAGATGAACATGATGAGGTAATGGAAATCATTAAAAAGAATCTAAAAAAACTGATACCAGAAAATATCAAAAAGTCTAACTAATGTGGTCCAAAAGATGAGGAACAAGAAAGAGTACATAAATATCATGAAAATTATAAACTCATAGATCCAAGAGGCTCAACGAACCACAAGCAGAGAAAACAGGAAGAAATCTACAAAGTATGTCATAATCAAATTTCCAAAAACCAGTGATAAAATTATAAAAATCATCTAAAAAAAAGGCACATTAAAAACAAAGATACCAAGTTAAGAAAAATAGCTTATTTCTCATCAAATACAACTCAAGACAGAAATGGTGAAAGAAACACTGAAAGAAAACATTGTAGACATAATTCCCTACTAAGTTAAAATTCTATTCTCAGCTAAAATGTCTTTCAAAAATAATGGTAAAATAAAGACTTTTCAATCAAACGAAAGCCGAGATATTTATATCCAGCAGACCTGCACTACAAAAAAAAATATTAAAAGAAGTTCTTCAGAAGAAAAAAGATATCAAATGGGAATCTGAATTCACACACAAAAAATAAAGATTGCTAAATATTGTACATATGTGGATAGATAGAAAAGACATTCTTCAAAACTCTTTGAAATGCTGGTTCTAACTCTAACTAGGTATGTCTTAAAAATAATCTTACCCCAATGAGATCCTGGTGATACTGCTCACATCAAAGTAAAGGTGACAAGGGTTTCCAACACCATTTTACAGCCTTTCGTTATTCTCTTATTTACTTCTTTCCACAGCAGAGCCAACCCGTTTATTCATTTGCTAAATGCCGAATGAATGCCTAAATCATCTCGATTGGCCACAATTTTCAGTGTTAAAGGTTAGGGCCCTGAGAACTCTATTTCCAAAACCATCAAAAGAAATTCTAAGGTCAGGTTAAAGAAAAAAGAGTAATTTGGGCAATTTCTCATCTTTAACAGAAAGAGAACAGTACCTACATATCCCAATGTTGTAAGTATTGAGTAACATATGTAAAAGATTTGGCAGTGTCAATAAATTTTAGCTGACTGAAAAAATGTTGGACAACATGTTGTGCAGCTGCAACATTAACTCCATATTCCATTCTACTCTTTAGGCACCAAATTAAAAACAAAGGTCACTTAAATATACATATTTCTCCTAAACACTTTTACAATTAGAGACTACTATAGATCAACATAATTCATTAAATACAAATATCTCAATATTAAAATCCATTTATAAGTTATAAAATATTTTATCAAATAATCAAAGCCATACTAAAAAGGGTTGTTAATGTAAGTTTTGATTGCAGCTAGATACAGTGAAGGGCATTTGGGGATGGGAAGAGAAGGTATACTAGGTACCTGAGTAGCACAGTCAAGGAAGAGTAACTGGCAAGGGGCTCAGAGAGAGATGGGAGGGTTCTAAGAGATAACTTGACATAGCTATTTAGTCTAAACTTTGTTGTCTCTGTGCTATGGAAAATTATCTCATATCCTATATTTTACATATAACTTGTCAAGGCTGTAGATACAATGTGAGAATAACTGTCTCTCCAGTTCACAGATTTCTGACCAAGCAGAATAATAACTTAACATGACACAGAGAATATCAGGAAAGCCTGGATTTTGAGGCCGATGCTCTGACTGGATGACAACTTTTGGGTACCCTCTTTGAGGAAGGGGAAAGTTTATTCTCAATACCGAATAAAGGTAAAGTAATATTTGTGACCAACAGGACATATTGTAGTATTCCACATTATTGTTTTGCAAATATTCTCTCTTCTCCTCCCAGTCCCTAACCTGTCATAACCACTAGTCTATTGTCCACATGCATGAGTCTGTTTTCACATTCCATCCCAACAGCCCTTAACTCATTCCACCATCAACTCAAAACTCTGAACTTCAAAGTCTCATCTAAATATCATCAAAATCAGATTGGGTGAGACTCAAGTATGATTCATCCTGAGGCAAACTTCTCTCCAGCTATGAACCTGTGAAATCAAACAAGGTATGTGCTTCCAAAACACAATGGTGGGACAGGCATAGGAGAGACATTTACATTCCAAAATGAGTAAAAAAGAACATAATAACGGGTCCCAAGCAGGGATCAGTCTAAAACCCAATAGGACAAATTCCATTAGACCTTTTGGCATGAGAGTAAGTCTCTGAGACTTGGTGCTCTGACCTCTAGGGCCTTGCACTCTGAGCCTGTGGAAGCAGGGGCAGGCCTGATGATTTCTGAATTGCCTTCAGAGTCATTCTTCCACTATTTTAGAGGACAGCTCCTGGAATCTGTTGAGATGGCTAATCCACTCTAATTATCAAATGGTTGCTTGGCCACCTCCTTAGTGTTCTCTTCTGAACACACTTTCTCATTTTTTACATCATGAATTTTCCAACTCTTTAAGTTCGGTTTTCTTTTTGATGAACAATTCCATCTTTAAGTCATTTTTCTCTTTCCATATTTTAATATAAGCAGTCAGGATTCACCAGCCTGCATCTTCAACAGTTTGCTAAGGTAAAGATCTAATTTTATTGATCACAAAACTCTAAAACGCAAACACAATTCAGGCAAGTACTATGCCACGTCACAACAAGGACAGCTTTTCCTCCAGTTTCCAATAACATGTTCTTCATTTGTGTCTAAGACCTCATCAAAACAGTCTTTGTCATCCATATTTCTACGAACATTCTGTTCAAGATTACTTAAGCATTACCTTAGAAGATTGAGGTTTTCTCTACAGCTCTCCTCTTCTTCAGGAGTCCTCACCAGAACTGCCTCTAAAGGTCTGTTCGCAATGTAGGCTTTCTCTACCATACACCTCTAAACTCTTCCATTACCCATTATCCAGTTCCAAAGCCACTTCCACATTTTTACAGCATCCCCCCATTTCTCAGTACCAATTTTTGTCTTAGTCCATTTGGGATACTGTAACAAAAATACCACAGACTAAGTAGCTTATAAACAACAGAAATTTCTCACAATTCTGGAAGCTGGAAAGTACAAAATCAAGGTGCTGGCAGATTCAATGTCATTAATGAGAACCCACTCATGGTTCATAGATAGATGGTTCATCTTTGATTTCCCTTTTTAACTATATCCTCATATGGCAGAAGGGGCAAAGATGCTCTCTGGGGTTTTTTCTATAAGGGGACTAATCCCATTGATGAGGGATCTGCCTGATGACCTAATCGCTTCCCATAGGTCCTACCTCCAAATATCATGACATTGGGGGAATAGGTTTCAACATGAATTTTAAGGAAACACAAACATGTAGTCTATAGGACTAGCCTAAGGCAGATTTACCTTAAATTCTACTCTAGTGATGTTCTGTTTTATAATGTGAAAACACATTTGTTAGCCATATAAGCATTAAAAAAAGAATTACACAGTATACAACATGTATTAGAGAAGCATGATTAAAGCAATGATCTCTTCAGAAGAAAAAAATATATTTTTTAAAAACCTACCACAGGCTTTAGAAGCAGCAACACAAATTTCTTCTGCAACATACTCCCCACTTGGAAACTTCAGGTAATCGCCCTCAGTTTTCCCAAGGGAATGATAAAGATACACCTGTAGAACTGGGTCTATTTGCTTCACAGAATTGGCATTTCCAGGAATATCACCATTCTGATGTACAGGAGACATGGATGTTCCTTCCATTTCCGTCACTGTAAGGCAAGCCATTTCCATGCAGAGTCTTTTTCAGAATGTTTGCCTGTAAGAGAAAACAATACAGTTAGTTACAAACGAAAGTGATATTGATAAAGTATCCTTTCTATACAAAGGAGTACTCGCTGACAACAGAGACTCTTGTCAAATCTGTTAGGTTGTTAAGCAAACATGAGTGACTGGGGAATGAAGGCCCCCTGCAAAGGCCTCCCTTAGGACCTCCATGAAACACGCGTTTTACAGTTAGAAATTACCCCTACATAATGGGGCATGAAGTAAAAAGTCATAAAATAGCCACTGGTTTGGTCCAGCCACAAGTACGGGGGCAGTTAGTTCTACACTAACCTTCCTGTAACCTTAGCCTCATTATACCATCATTATAATATCATGCATATGCCTGGAAGTTCATTAATCTAATTATAACAGACTGCATTCTAGGTAACTACATGCACAGTAGGTAAAGGGTTTATAACAGCCAAATGTCAATCAAAATGACCTCATATGCCAATCATCTAGCACCATACCTGTAAACACACATCCAGAAGCCAATATGACTCACACCCGAAGTTCTACAAGGCTGCAGTCTTCTCTCGCACAACCTGTTTCTTTCTTGAAATGTACTTTCAATAAATCTTACTTTTCCTATATCTCACTGATTTGTAATTCTTTACTGCATCAGCAGAAAGAACCGAGGACCCCTCAATGCCACTGGGGCAAGGATGGGTTTTAGATCTCCCCAATGGTAAGTGGTGCTGGACCCAGGTGGTCTTGGTAAGACCTAGGCCTCGCCCCTCTTGGCTAGACGCCCTTCTGCCTACTCTCTTATCTGTATTCTGGCCACTTTCCTTTGAAGCTTCTCATTTTCTCCTGAGACTAGGGGTGCGGGGGTCCTTTTCTCACCATTCCCCTTCAGAGCTATTACCTAACAGCTGTTTTCGGCTCCCTAATTGGTTTCTCCGCCTGCGATCTCAATTGCCTCCCTAATTGATTTCTTCACCCATGGTCTTATTTTCCTCTCCCTCATTGGAGAGGGAGGCCTTTCCCTTGTGCGAAAGGGCTTTTCCGTGCTGGAGAGCCAACCCACATGGTAAGCAATTGCCTCCCCCAAGCAGAAGAGGGGTCTCCCATGCGGAGGTATGTTTATTTTCCTTTCCCATCCTGAGAAGTAGAAATTTGTTTTCTTTTGTAATACTGCATGGCCACACTATAAACTCCCCAATGGGGAACCTGGCCTATTAATGTGAGAATTAATTATAACTCCATACTCCAATTAGATCTTTATTGCAAATACCAGGGTAAATGGTCGGAGACACCTCATGTTCAAGCCTTTTTCGTCCTCCTAGAAAACGATTTCCTCTTACAGAAAGGCAGACTTAACTACCTTAGCTTTACTTCATACTAATAAGTCTTTCTCTTCTGAATTTTCCTGTAGAACTGTCAGCTTCTTTCAAGCCCCTTGGCTGGCTGACCAGCGGCACCCCCTCCCCATCCCTTCCATTTTTCCAGGAGGCTGTGCGCAGTGTTGGGGACAGAAAGGAGCTGCCAGGAAGACGGGAGATGGGGGGGGGGTGCGGTGCTCAGCTTCAGGTGCCACAGAGTGCATGCACACACCTCTCAACGGGCGGAGTAATACGCTTTCAGACTCCTGGCAATTTACACGTTAAGGTCCAGTGCTCTTTTTTTTTACTTTTCTTTTTCTTTTTCTTTTTTTTTGACCCAGGCTGCCCAGATTCAGGTGCCCATCAGGGAAGAATTTTTTCCTCCTTCCTCCCCAGCAGCTTACATACTCACTAGCTCCTGCCTGCCCAGAAGGTAGGCCCAGCTGTCAGCAAAACAAGCTGCAGTACTTCCTCGCAGGGAGAACCTGTTGGGGCCTCACCTCCTCCCAAACCAACATGGAAAGGGAGGCGGGATACTAATACGTTTGGCTTGTAAACGGTTCTCTATAATACTATCCCACAATTAGATTTTTTTCTTTTGCAAAACGGAGAAAAAGCAGTAAGAAATCCCCTATGTATGGGCTTCTGTGATCATTTACCAAGACCCACACTTATTAGATGGCCCAATGATAGCAGTGCCTCCCTGAGATCTAAAAATAATAAGGAATTTTCTCCTCCGCCCTTACCCTCGCCTCGCACTCTGAGGGGGTACAGAGATCTCCGGTCACTCCATCTATTTCACCGCTCCCTAAGGAAACTAGATTTGCCTCCTCAGAAACGTTATAAATACTGATGATGGAGAATAAAAAGAGTATGTGCATGACCTCTATATTTGTCCATAATATATATAATATGGTGTTTTGCCTCCAGATGGTACTACCAATTTAAAATATTTAATTGGCTTGGAAATACATACTTTTAGAGTTATTAACATTAATTATTAGAGGAATCTAAGTTCACTACTTTTGGCTTCTCATTACAGAAAAGCTAAAAGGTAAATTAGAATCTGTTAATGAATGTTGAACACCTTACAAAATGTTTCTTAAAAATTGTGTATATATTACCAACAAAAGCCTATGCTTCTAGAGGTTACAAAATGGTTCATAAATCTGCCAATTAAAGATATTAAATGCTTACTTTTTAGCTACCACTAGAAACTGAGGTTTCTAAGAATTAAGAATTCTAACTATGATGGAAAGGAAAGTGTATAGTATGGAGATATATTTTGAAGGAAATTGAAGGAAAGGGGTTTGTCCTAAAGAAGCAGGAAATTGAAGGAATGAGAAAATTTTCGAAGATTTATGAAGAGAAATCTAGAAAGAAGAAATTTTATATGTAGTTAAGCTAAACAGGGTTGGAAATTGCAACATTTAATTCATTTACATTTAAAATGATTATTGATAGGTACATACGGCATTTTATTATTTGTATTTGATTCCCCTCCCCCCTGCTTTTTTTTTACAGAAGGTCTTTCAACATTTCTTGTAATATTGGCTTGTTAGTGATACATTCCTTAAGATTTTCCCTTTCTGAGAAGTTCTTTATCTAACCTTCCATTTTAAGTGAAAGCCTTGCTGGGTAGAATATTCGTGGTTGTTGATTTTTATTTTTCATAACTTTAAATATTTCTTGCCAGTCCCTTCTGGCCTGCAAAGTTTCTGATGAAAAGTCAGCAGACATTCTTATGGGGGTACCCTTGTAAGTAACTAGCTGCCTTTCTCTTGCTGCCTTTAAGATTCTCTCTTTGTCTTTGAACTTTGGCACTTTAATTATAATAGGTCTTGGTGTGGGTCCATTTGAATACCTCATTTGGGACTCTTTGTGCTTCCTGGACTTGTGTGTCTAATTCCTTTGCCAGGTTAGGGAAGTTTTCTGTCGTTATTTCTTCAAATAGATTCTCAATCCCTTGTTCTCTTTCTTCTCCTACAGGTACTCCTGTGATGCGGATATTGTTACACTTCATGTTGTCCCAGAGGTCTCTTAAATTATCCTCATTTTTTAAAATTCTCTTTTCTCTTTGCCATTCTGATTGGGTGTCTTCTGCTACCTTACCTTCCAGTTTGCTGACTCAATCTTCTGCTTCATCCAATCTACTGTTGAATCCTTCCAGTGCAGTCTTCAATTCAGTTACTGTATTGTTCATTTCTGTCTGGTTCTTTTTAATGGTTTCTATGTCCTTTTTTATACTTACTATCTCTCTGTTGAGGTCTCATTGAGCTCATCCATTCTCCCCCTAAGTTCATTGCGCACCCTTATAACCATTATTTTGCACTCTGTCTCTGGTATGTTGCTTGCCTCCATTTCATTTAGCTTATATTCTGGAGTTTTCTCCTGTTGTTTTGTTTGCGGCATGTTTCTCTGTTTTCTCATTAGCCTCTCTGTGTTCACTTTTATGTGTTAGGGAGATTTGTTTTATCTCTCAGCCTTGGCCAGATGGCCTTATATGGAAGGTGTCCCGTGTGGCCCAGTGGCACACTCTTCCTAATCACCTATACCAGGGACTCTGGACATGACGTGATCTTTGTGTTAGTTGTGTGTGATCGTCTGTGGCAGCTAAGCCTTTATAGGTATTAGGACATCAGTGGGTGGGATTAATGCTCGGGCTGACTGTGGGAATTGGCTGCACCCATAGGGTATGAGTTGCTATGTGGGTGCTGACCCCACTGAGTGGGATTTGCCCTAGCAGGCTTGTGTGCTTGTTGAGACCACCCTCTGCGTGTTCTGCTTATGCGGCTAGTCAGGAATTGCTCTGTTGTGGTCTAATGCCAGACTCCAGATGCAGTGGTTTTGTTGTCCCTTGGGAGGAGCTTCCCAGTAGGCCACAGTCAGCCACTGGCTTTGATTGCTCAGGGCTACCTAGTGATCCACAGATGGCTGCTGCCTATGCTGGATCTATAGGCAAGTGGCAGAGATAACGCTGTAGGCCATAGTCCAATTACCTCCAATACTGGGCCTGGGGTGGTTTAGCAGAAAGACTGGTGCTCCTCAAGGCCTGAGATGGCCTGTCAGTTGCCCATAAAACTCTGGAGCTGGAAAAGCCTCTGGGTGATATGTGCATTAGGTAATGCAGGGACCCCAGGAGTCACCTGGATATATTGAGCAGATTTCCCTCTGCCACTGCAGTGTCAGTTTACATGCCAGCGCTGTCTCTGAGATCAATAGCCTCTTCTTATAGATAGAAAAAGTAAAGCACAATCAAGTTCTATGGCTCCTCTTAAAGTTGTTGAGAGCACTTCTATGAGCCAGGCATGGTTTCAGGTATTTAGAGTAGAATGCTGAACAAGTCATACAAGGCCTCTGCTCTCAGAAAGCTTGCATTCCTGGTCCTGCTTGCCCCTTGACAGTGGCAAGCTGCACCAAACTGTGCGCCTGCAGGCACAATCCAAGATCAGAAATTTAAATACCAAAAGTAAGCTAATGCAAAACTACAGTTGTGTTTTAATGTTTCTTGGACTACTGGTCTGCTACTGATGTCATGGAAAAGTTTTCTGAGTAGAAAACAAGGATTTCTGTGCTTCATCAAAATAATTTTCTGTGTTTTATGTTGTCTTAACCAGTTTTCTGAGGCTTTTAGAAAATATACTAACATTGGCCCAAAGTCTGATGAGGGCCAGACCACTTCTGGCTATACATTTCATAATGCGGGCTGTGCCAGATATTCAAAGGAAGCTCCAAAAGTTGGAGGCTGGACCCCCAACCCGCAGGCTGCCTTGGTGCCAGAGGTCTTTAAGGTGTTCAACAACTGCGACTAGGCAGAGTAGAAAAAATGGTGCAAATGTTAGCTGTCATTATACAGGGACCATCTTGAGGCGACCCTAGCCAATAAAAACCTTCAGGCCTGGAGGGCCCTGACCTTGGTCAGCATCATCAGGACTAGGGCATAATCAATGCACAAACTGCATGAAAGAAGGGCACTAGAAAGGCAAGTGTCCATCCAGCTCTGATAAGCCGGGGAGGAGTGGTGGATCTCCTAAACCCTCTCCCCTCATAGCTAGCCTCTCCAATAAGAGAACGTCTTCCTCCTCCAACAAAAGAGGCCCAAGAGCTCACTGGCTCCAGTCCTAGAGAAATCCACTGTGATCACGACAGTAGAGCCTCAAGTTATCTTCAACATGGCAGGGAGGAAAAACTGAATATTTTCCAAATATTAGAGCTATCTACTCTGTCCTGACCCATCCCATGGGCCTCTCTCCAATGCTAATTGCACAGTGACAGGAATAAATAGCCAGCCTAAAGTAAGATAATTTACTTTTCCTGTTGTGAGACCAGGACTAGCAATGAATTCCCCCGCCATATGTCAGGATTATTTTAGCCCAGTGTTTATACCACTACTTGCTCTTCAAAATAATTCAATTTCTTCTCATAAATCTTTACCTTAAATTACAAAACTCCCATGGAAAATTAACTTCATTGTCAATTACCTCTACTATTAATTTTAACTTTTGTCTTTTCAATCTTTTTGCCAAATTTATATCTTTTAAGCAGCAAGGCTTCCTGCCACTTCCAAATGCTGGAACAACATCACATTCTTTACTTCCAAGGCCCTTAAAATAGGCTTCCAGAGATTCTTATTCCCAGTAGGCAGGGACTACAGCCCTATTTCAGCTTTAAAGAAGTTATAGAAGATAGACCTTCATCCCTCAACATCCCCTTAAGAATAAAGGAATAAAATTTCTGAGGGAGGAATAATATAGGAAGGAGGCAAGAGAACTAAAGTGTTAAATCAAGCTATATTTAGAGATTGTCAAGGCCATCAAGGAGACAGCCTTTACCCTGACTCAAATCCAGGAGCAACTGGATTCCTTAGCAGGCTTAGTACTTCAAAATTGAAGAGCCTTTGATCTTCTGATAGCAGGACAATGGGAAACTTGGCGTTTCCCTCAAAAAAGAATGCTGTTTCTAGGTCAACCAATCAGGACAGGTTTCCACATCTATCCAAAACACCCTTAAATCAGCAGACAAGATAGAACATCTTAGCACAGGCGCTCTTACTAGAAATTGGCAGTCATGGTTAAAACCCCCTCTCCTATGCTTGTTGTTTGTTTCATTAATCTTACTTTTTATTCTCCTCCTCCTAAGAACACCCCTCCTAAATCACCTTGTTCAATTTGTTTCTTCTGGAGTCCAGGCAATTCATCTCAGGTGGTCCTCTGAGGAAGACCTGTAATTCTTTATTGCGTCAGCGGAAAGAATTGAGGACTCCTAAGTGCCACTGGGGCAATGATGGATTTTAGATGGCCCCAACAGTAACATGTTAAATAAATAAATATTGTGTACCACTATATACAAAACACTGTGAAAGACAAGATTATAAACTTCCTGTGGGCAAGAACCATAAAAATGTAAAGTTTACAACATAACTGAGGAGACATAAATATGTAACACTAACAAAATAAACAAAATCAGTTACAGACCACAAAAGGAGGTCCCATGAGGCAACATGTTTCTCAACAAATGAATTACTCTGACAATTCCTTACTGGTGTTTGGAGGTGGAAAAAATAAGCTAGGATTAACTGATGAGTTTTATTAGAGGAGGTCATATTTAAAACTGATCCTAAACAATGGATTGAATTTAGAAGGATAGAAGAGGAAGAACATTCCAAGAGAGTGAAACTGCTGAAGAGTAAAAAGGTACAAAATACGTTCAATAATTTATTGGGCTGAAGTGTAGAATTTGAGATGTTATACCATTTAGGATAGATGGATACTTGTGGCAAAACTGCAGCCACCTACCCAATTTGCATTTTTCCTTCTTCCTTGGTACAGAAGCCCAATTCTATTGAGGAGAGTAATGTATCCAAAACAAACAAACAAAAATACTGTACTTCCCCACAGATGGATATCCATTTGAACCAGTTTCAGCAAATGAGATTTAAATGAAAGTTGTTGGGTGGTACCCAGGACCACTCCTTAACAGGAGGCTGACTTAGCTTCCTTTTTGATTTTTCCCCTTCATTCTCATCCTACTTGAATATGAATATAAGTATAGGGTAGGCCAGTCACCCTAAAACCAAGACAATCATGAAAGAAAGCCCAAGAGAATAAAAGACCTGGCAACCTTAAGCAGCTGAATCAATGTCAAGAATCACCTACTATTAGCAGATATCGTGTTACTTGTAAATGAATGTAATCCTAACAGATATAGTACAAAATTAAGAAAGGTCTGAATGTCAGACCAAAGAATTTAAACTTTATCCCATAGGCAATGATGAATTA
The DNA here is from genome assembly GCA_003508835.1 of Eonycteris spelaea. Taxonomy (NCBI): domain Eukaryota; kingdom Metazoa; phylum Chordata; class Mammalia; order Chiroptera; family Pteropodidae; genus Eonycteris; species Eonycteris spelaea. The sequence goes on along the minus strand of PUFA01000031.1, from coordinate 10,129,077 downwards.
GAAAGGTGAAATGATTGAGAGTCAGAAAGCTACTGCAATGGCCTACATAGCAGTAAGATCCCAAACTGAAACAGAGGTAAAATAAGAGCAAGGCTTGATGCAACCTGGAGAGTAACTGAACAGAGAAGCCAGGAGTGGAAGATGGTATAAGGAATTCAAATTTGGGAGAGCAATAACACCATTAATGGGAATAAGGAAATAAGAAGAACTTTGTCCTTTGACACAGGAAAGTAGGGAGAAGGGCTATTGTTTAAGACACTTTCATTTAGGAAAGGAACTAGGGTGATTACACCAGAATCTAGCTGGCAGCTAATACATGAAACTGACATTTGGAATAGCTGAAAATCTGACAACCTTCCCCATAGGTATAATTCACTTAAATCATGAGCAGAGTCAGGAGGAAGAAGATAGTAATAATAGCAAGCACAATCATATGACGTACTATGTACAAAGCACTGTACTAAGTAGAGATATTAAGGAAGGAAAAACTGATTATTAAGTGAATTGCAATGTGAAATTTAGTTCTATGTTCAACTAAAAGGATCTTATTATATTAGAGAAAATATCAGAGTAAATACTTCGTTATTCAAATAATATGGGACTTCTAGTGTGCAAATACAAAATAAAGCAAATTTTTTCATCTATATTGAGTTATAACTGACAAAATTGTAAGATACTTAAAAGTATATGTGATAATTTACATTGTATAAATTGTGAATAGATCCCCCCAACCATCACCACCACTGAGGTAATTAACACATCCCTTACCTTATCATATACCTTTTCTGGGGGAGGGGGAGGCTTAAGTTCTATAAGTTTCAGTTATATAATAGTTTCAACTATGGTCAGCATGTTATACATTAGATCCTCAGACCTTATCTATTAACTGAAAGTGTGTAGCTTTTACCAATTTCTCCCTATTCCCTCCTATCCCCAGCAACCACTTTTCTATTTATTTCTTAGAGTTACTTTTTTTCCCCTAAGGTTCCAGATATAAGTAGTACTATACAGTATTTATGGTTGTGTCTAGCTAATTTCACTTGTCCTCCAGATTCATCTATGTTGCCGCAAATAGCATGTATTCCTTTATAAAAGCTAAATAATATTCCAGTGTACACACACACACACACACACACACACACACACACACACACACTATATTTTCTTGATCCATTCATCCATCGACAGACACTTAGGTCATTTCCATACCTTGGCTGTTGTGAATAATGCTGTAAAGAACATAGGAGTACACATATCTTTCCAAGATAATGATTAAGTTTCCACTTGATACATACCCAGAAGTGGGATTGTTGTATCATATGGTAGTTCTATTTTTAATTTCTTGAGGAACCTCCAAACTGTTCCCATAGTGGCTGTACCACTTTACATTCCACATCCTCATATTTGTTATTTATTGTCCTTTGGATGACTGCCATTCTAAAGATGTAAGGTGATATCTCATTGGCCTTACTTTACATCTGTCTGATGATTAGTGATGTTGAGCATCTTTTCATGTACCTGTTGACCATCTGTATATCTTCTTTGGAAAAAGATTCAGGTCCTTTGCCATTTTTAATTGGGTTGTTTAGTTATTTTTTTATTATTATTATTTTGTTTCGTTTGGTTTGGTTTAGTTTAACTCTTTAGTTGTATGAGTTCCTTGTGTATTTTGGATATTATCCCCTGACTAGATAGTTTGCAAATATTTTCTCACACTTTACAGGTTGCCTTATCATTTTGTTAATGGTTTCCTTTGCTGAGCAGAAGTTTTTTCATTTGATGTATTTGCATTTGTTCATTTTTATTTTGGTTGCCTTTGCTTTTGGTGTCAAATCAAAAAAAAAAATCACTGCCAAGACCAATGCAAAGGAGCAAAACCCCTATGTTTTCTTCTAGGTGTTTTATGGTTTCAGGTCTAACATTCAAATCTTCAAACTATTTTGAGCTGATCTTGTGTAAGATAGGGGTTTACTTTCTTTTGCATGTGGCTATCTAGTTTTCCCAACACATTTTACTGAAGAGACTATCCTTTATCCATCGTACATTCTTGCCTCCTTTCTCATATATTGATTGGCCATACATGCATGGGTTTATTTGGGAGCTCGCTATTCTGTTTAATTGATCAATGTGTGTTTTTATGCCAATACCATACTGTTTTGATTACTACAGCTTTGTCATATAGTTTGAAATCAGAAACTGTGATACCTCCAGCTTTGCTCTTCTTTTTCAATATTGCTTTGGCTATCTGTGATCTTTTCTGGTTCCAAAAGAGTTTTAGGTTTGTTCTATTTCTGTGAAAAATGGCATTGTAATTTTGATAGGGATTGCATAGATCCCTCTGGATAGTAATTTTGATAGGGACTGCATAGATCCCTTTGGATAGTATGGACATTTAAACAATATTAATTCCTCCCATCCATGAGCATGGACTAACTTTCCATTTATATGTCTTCTTCAACTTCTTTCATCAATGTCATATAGTTTTTATTGTATAGATCTTTCACCTCCTTGGTTCTAAGTATTTTATTTCTTTTGATGCAACTGTAATAAGAATTTTTTTTTTTACTTTCTCTGATTGTTCGTTGTTAGTGTATAGAAATACAAATGATTTTTCTAAGTTGATTTTGTATCCTGCAACTTTACTGATTTTATTAGTTCTAACTGTTTTTGGTGGCATCTTTAGAGTTTTCTATACATAATATCTTGTCACCTGCAGATAGAAACATTTTTTACTTCTTCCTTTCCAATTTGGAAGCTTTTTATTTCTTTTTCTTACCTATTTGCTCTGGCAAAGACTTCCAGTACTATGTTGAATAAAAGTGGTAAGAGTAGGCATCCGTGTACTGATCTCATCTTAGAAAAAAAAAGCTCTCAGCTTTTCACCACTGAGGATGATGTTAATTGTGGTTTTGTCTAATCTGGCCCTTATTATATTAAGGTACATTACTTTTATAGCCAATTTGTTGAGATTTTTTAATCATGATAAAATGCTGAATTTTGTCAAATGCTTTCTCTGCATCTATTGAAATGATCATATGATCTTAGGTGATCTAAGTATAGTTTAATTCCAATGTTTCCTTATTGATTTTCTGTTTGGATGATGCATCCATTTTTCAAAGTGGGATACTGAAATCCTGTACTATTTCTGTCTATTTCTCCTTTCAGACAGGTTAATATTTGCTTTATATATTTAGGATCTCTTCTATTTGGTGCATAAACAGTTGCTAATGTTATATCCTCTTGATAACTAACCCCTCGTTACAGTCTGTGGCTTAGGGACTATTTTGTCTGACATACGTATAGCTAGTCCTGCTTTCTTTTGGCTTCCATCTAATGGAATATCTTTTTCCATCTCTTAACTTTCAGTCTACATGTGTCCTTAAAAGTGAAGTGACTCTCTTGTAGGTAGCATATAATTGGGTCTTTTTAAAATATATATATAATCCATTGAGCCACTCTATCTTTTCATGAGAGAAGTTAGTCCATTTACATTTAAAGTAATTATTGATAGGTATAGATGTACTATTGATATTTGGTTGTTTTCTGGTTGTTTTATAATTTCTTTGTCTCACCTGCTCTCTTTGAGATCTGATTTTCTGTTCTTGAATGCTTTGACTCCTTTTTCCTTTATCTTTTCTGTAAAGTCTATAGGATTTTGCTTTGTGGTTACTATAAGGCTTACATAAAGCATTTTTATAACAGTCTATTTTAAGTTAATACAGCTTAGCTTCAAAAGCACAAAAGCTCTACATTTTTACTTTCCTCTTCCCACACTTTATGTTTCCAATGTCACAATTTACATCTTTTTACACTGTGTATTCAGCTTTTCTTCGGAAAACTATCCTTCAGTTCTGAAAGATGACTTTGCTGGGTACAGTATTCTTGGGTAGCAGTTTTTTCCCTTCACTATATCCTACTCCCTTCTGGCCAGCAAAATTTTTGCTTAAAAATAAATTTAAAAAAAAATCTGATGGTTTCATGGGAGTTACCTTGTAGGTAGTAAGCTGCTTTTCTCTTGCTGCTTTTAAGATTCTCTCTTCATGTTTAACTTTTGAAAATTCAATTATAATATGTTTCAGTAATGGGTCTCTTTAAATTCACCATATTTAGTATACTCCGGGCTTCCTCAATCTGGATGTATGTTTCTTTCCTTAGGCTAAGGAAAATTTGAGGGTTTTTTTGTTTTTGTTTTTGTTTTAAATAATCTTTCTGTCCCTTTCTCTCTTTCTCCTCTGGGACCCCTACAATGCACATATTGGTCAGCTTGATGGTTTCCCATAAGTCCCTTGAGCGATCTTCATTCTTTTTCATTCTTTTTTCTTTTGCTCTTCTAGTTGGATGAATTCTACAGCCCTGTCTTCTAGTTTACTGATCCTTTCTTCTGCTTTATATAGTCTGATGTTGAATCTCTCCACTGAATTTCTCAGTTCAGTTAATACACTCTTTAGCTCTATGATTTGTTAGTACTTTTTAATGTTTTCTCTTTGTTAAAATTCTCATTTTATTTATGTATTGCTCTCCTGATCTCAGTGAACATCTTTATGACTCATGTTGAACTCTATCAGGTAAATCACTTATCTCCATTTCATTAAGATCTACTTCTGGAGACTTGTTCTTTTGTTTGAAACATATTCCTGTTTCTAGATTTTCTTTGTGTTGGTTTCTGAATATTATATAAAGTAGCCACCTCTCCCTCTCTTGACAGATTTGTCTTAAGTAAGGTTTGAACCTTGTCAGTCAACCCTGCCCAAGCTCCTAATTGTCTCTCAAACCTTTTTGATTGTCTTTGATCTTAGGATTTCCCAGTATTTGAGGGTGTGCCAAGAACCATTAATGTCCCAAAGGGGAAGATCACATTCAGAACCTAGATACAAGGTGAATGGAAGCCAGGCCCTTAGGCAGCAGCAGGGAAAATATGTAGACTGGCCCCTAACAGGGAAAAAGAAAGACAGACATTTTTGTCTGGTTCCCTCTGTGCTGGACCCAGGTCTAAAGCTTCAGGGCAGGAGGGGTGCTCCTATGCCCATTGAGTGCGTCTTTGTCTGCTACAGCCCTGTGAGACTTGTGAATGCAAGCCTCATTGGCTATCTGAGCCAGGTGATCCAAAAGCCCATCTTTCAGGAAGCAGTTGCAAAACGTAGGGCACCAGATATGCATATAAGCTCTTTCTAGGGAGATACTAGTGACCTAAAGCAGGCTAGAAGGAGAAGGCAGGGGAGGTGACTGCCAGCTTCCTCTATCTCCAGAAAGGATCAAAGCCAGGCCCTAGATGTCTGTTAAATTTAAAGCCTGCCATCAGGATGCAGCTTTTAAAGTATGCAAACAGACACGTCTCAGGACAAGATAGAGATGGACATGTTTGTCTGCTCCCTCTGTTCTGAAGGAGATAGTTGCTTTGAGTGCTTGCACACCTGTTAACTGCTTCTTTGTTATAGTCTTGTGGTACTCATTACAATAAGTTTTGCTGGCTTTCAGAGCTATGTATTTTGGATGCCCATACCTCAAGTAGGAGTCTTAAAATTGGGCTGCCAAACCCTCTGTTCATCAAGGAGAAGTTGGAAGTTCCCTCCTGATTGTATGGCGCTATGCCAGAGACAAGATTTATGACGAGAGCGTGTCTCAGCCTTTCCTATCAGTTTTGATGAAGGCATTCTCTCATTTGTCTAATGTGGGGTCACTCAGCTAATTTCTGGATTTCATTCAGAGAAAACTGCTCCATAAGTAACTGGACATTCATTCAGTATGTCCATGGGAGGAGTGTAACTCAGGAACCTCCTATTAAGGCCATTTTGGTTGAGCCCTTGAAAATAATATCTTGCTCTCATTCTCAAAATTCTATTTGCAGTTCTTTCCTCCCAGCACTGTGAATATATTACTGTACTATTTTCTGGTATTTATTGATAAATAATAAAATCTATTGTTGGTCTCAGGTGTCATGTTTTCCCTCTAGTCATTTAAGATTTTTCTCTTTATTGACAATATTCTACAGTTTCACTGGAATGGTTTTGGTAAAGATTTATTTATCTTTATCAAAATTCACTATACACTTTTAATCTGAATGTTCATATCTTCTTATATTCTAGAAAATTCTCAATTACAATGCATTCAAAGGGAATTCTCAATTACAATGTATCTAAAGAAAAAAATTAGAGGGAATTCCATCTAGTTCTTTTAGCAAAACTACTACTGACCACAGAAGCCTCTCAAGTTCACTTCCATATCTCTTACCTGCTCTTATTGATGACAAAATTGAGGACAATGATTAGATTGCCAGGGCCAGTACAGTGGGTGCCATGGAGAATGACTGGCAGAAGGCAAAAGGGAAGCCTTTGGGGTACTAGTAATATGCTATTTCTCGATTTTAGTAGTGGTTATACAGGTATGTTGACCTTGGGATAATTTGTCAAGCTTTACACTTATGGTTAGCACACTTTTTTCTATGTATGTTACACACTTCAATTAATGGTTTAATTAAAAAAATTTTAAATTTTATGAGGAATTAATTCATATTTAAGTTTTTATCTTGTTAACTATATTTCTGCATGCATTTTGGATTTGGTTTATATATTCATTTCACCATTCCCCACCTCCTCTCATTCCCAACATGGGTAGGTAAGTAGGTAGGTAGGTGGATAAGTAGATAGATAGGGGAAAAAATACACTCTGTGGGCACTCTTCCTTTTCTAACAATTTGTGGTTGTCTCTACCTAGCCTATCTGGCTATCCATATATAGAACTAAGTCTCACAAAAGCAGATTAAACTTTCTGCCCTGAGGAGGTTATCAGATATGTTGCACAACCAGCAATAAAGCAGAAGATGCTTGGCTCCATCTTGGTGTTTAAAAATCTTTGTCACATCTTCCTAAATTTGCAGCTTATCCAAAGTTGTGGCACCAGGCAATATTTGGCAGGAGATTCTCCTACCAATAGCCTTCTGATAGAGCAATGATGGCTAGCGGTAGAAGTAACACCCAGAACCTGGCTCTAGTCTATATTTTATACCACAAGTGTCTACTTCTACATAGGGACTCAGCAAGGCAAAGACTTTAACCCCACTCACTGCTTTGCATTTATAATCCATAGATATGTACAGCTTGTTTTATTTTTATCCAGGATAAAATATTTTGTTTTCCTTTTTATATTTTAATGTAACACAATTATGTGTTTAGAACAGAAAAAAATGTTAAGTGATGATTGCACCACCTTAAACTTACCCACTCTGGAACTCAACAGTCACTCAATAAATGTTCACTGAATTAAAATATATTCTATCTTTCAGAAAATCCTCTTAGAACTTCCTTTTAATATGAACCCAGGCATCTTTAACACCAATAAATTCCTACTTTCATTTTTTAAATGTCTCTTTTTTCTTCTGTTCTCTTTCTCCATTAAGAACTGTTAGAGTTATACTTTCTGGGATGATCCTTCATATTTCTTAGTTTTTTACTCATATTTCTTTCAATCTCTGTCAATATCTATCTCCCTTCCCCCTTCTCTTTGTCTCAATTTTAGGAAACTGAGTTTGTCTTGAATTTGTCTTCCAAATTATTTGGTTTCTTCATTGTATTATTCAACCCTTTCATGAACTTGTCATTTATTTTCATTAACTATTTTCATTCTCTGCTCCTTTTTAATGATCATTTGATGATGCTTTATGTTTTCAAAATATTCTTAAATCTCTCTGAGGATGCCAAGTAGAGTTTTAAAAAACTATTCTCTTCCTTCTATTATCTCTGTTTTTTCTGGGGTCAGTTGTTTTGCTGTTAATTTCGTCCTCTTCTTTTTGCCTTCTTCCTTCACCCTGAGCCCATGCAACAGAATTGAGACCAGAAATAAACTCACATATATATGAGAAACTAAGTTACAACAAAGGAGCCAGCATATACAATAAAGAAAATCTCTTCAATAAATGGTGTGAGAAAATGGACAGTCAGTCATACACAAAAGAATGAAATGAAACTAAACCACAACTTTAAACCATACATAAAAATTAATTCAAAATGGATTTAAGAACTGAATGTAAGACCTGAAACACTAAAATACATAGAAGAAAACATACGCATTGGGCTTCTGGACATCTGTCTCAGCAGTGCTTTTGTGAATTGAAAACGAAAGACAAAAGAAACAAATGGCACTGCATCACACTAAAAACAACTGCACAGCAACAGAAACCATCAATAAAGTAAAAAGGCAACCATCTGAATGGGAAAAGATATTTGCAAATGATATTTCCAAAAAGGGTTTAATATCCAAAATATAGAACTCATACAACTCAACAACAACAAAAAAACAAACAAATTAAAAAAAAATAAGCAGAGTATCTGAATAGACATTTTTCCAAGGAAGACATAAAGATGGCCAAAAAGCATATGAAAGGATGTGCAATGTTGCTAATAATCAGAGAAACGTAAATCAAAATGCACAATATGGTATCACCTCATACCCGTTAGAATGGCTATTATCAAAAACACAAGGAATAATAAGTATTGGAGAGGATGCAGAAAAAAAAGGGACCCTGGTACACTGCTGGTGGGATTATAATTTGGTAGCCATTAGAGAAAACAGTATGGAGGTTCCTCAAAAAAAGTAAGACTAGAACACCACAAGATCCAGCAATCCTTCTAAGTATTTATCTGAAGAGTATGAAAACACTAATTCAGAAAGATACATGTTTCCCTTTGTTTATTGCAGCATTATTTACAATAGCCAAAATATGGAAATGACCTAAATGACCACCAGTGGATGAATGGATAAAGATGTGATACACACACACACACACACACACACACACACACACACACACACACGTGCGCGCGCGCGCGCACACACACACACTGGAATACTATTCAACCATATAAAAGAAAAAAGATTGTTATTTGCAACACCATGAATGGATCTAAAACCAAAAAGAAAAAAAAATTGAAAAGTACAAAGTTCTGCATTTGAACTGATGTAAACTTACTGATGGCTCTCAAATTTAAAAATCTCAAATGAAAAATATGACCACTGATAAGAGTATCAAAACTCTGATCATATTGGGATTAAACTAAAAATCAATAACAGAAAATGATTAAAAAGTTTATTTCTATTCAGACAAAAAACAAAATATCAGTATTTTTCCTTAAAAATATCCCAAACATAAGGGAAGTAAAAGCAAAAATGAATGAATGGGGCTATATCAAACTAAAAAGCGTCTGCATAGCAAAAGAAACCATCAACAAGGTAAGGAGACAGCCATCCAAATGGGAAACTATATTTGCAAGCAACGCTCCGATAAGGGCCTAATATCCAAAATACACAAAGAACTCATACCACTCAATAACAACAACAACAACAAACAAACAATCCAATCAACCTGAACGGACAGTTCACTCAAGAAGACACACAAATGGCCAACAAACATGAAAAGATGTTCAACATCACTAGCTATTAGGGAAATGCAAATCAAAACCACAATGAGATACCATCTCACACCTGTTAGAATAGCTGTTAGAATAACAGGACAAGTAATAACAAATGTTGGAGAGGATGTGGAAGAAAAGGAACCCTCATACACTGCTGGTATAATTGCAAATTGGTACAGCCACTATGGAAAACAGTATGGTAGTTCTTCAAAAAACTAAGAATTAATCTACCATATGATCCAGCAATCCCTCTACTGGGTATTTACCCCAAAGACTTGAAAATATATATCCAAACAGACATTTGCACATCGATGTTCATAGCAGCACTATTCACAGTGGCCAGGACATGGACGCAACTGACGATTAGCTAAAGAAGTGGTGGTACATATATACAATGAAATATTACTCAGCCATAAGAAGAGATGAAATACTGCAATTTATAAAACATGGATGGACCTTGAGATAATATCCTAAGTGAAATAAGCCAGACAGAAAAAACTGAAAACCACATATCACTTATGTGTGGAATATAAACCTAAAAGTAACAAACGAGCATGACAAATGGAGACTCATGGACATGGACAATAAACTAGTGGTTACCAGGCGGTAGGTGGGAAGGGAGAGAGGAGAGATGGGGTAAAATGGGTCAAATACATGATGACAGAAAGAAATCTCACTATAGGTGGGGAACACACAATGCAATATATATGCCTTACTATTGAATTGTACACCTGAAACCTACTGGATTTCATTAACCAATGTTACCATAATAAAAAATAATACTAATAAAATTTTAAAAAGAAAAAAATCCCAAACAGAATTATATTTTTACCATGTCCAGTACCATATTATATCTAAAATATCTAATCAAACTAAACATTCTCCGTTACAAAACCAATTTGAACAATTGAATAATCTGCAGAAAAATATATTTAAGAACTTATTAAATATACTTTTTAATTTTCATTTAATATAGATTTTAAAATATTTAATTTATAATTCAGTTTAAGAATCACTAGTCCCTATTCTTGTCCTGTCTAATCTTCACACACTATGAACCCTTAATATTCACATTCCTTCTTTGACTTCCTTTATCTTTAAAATAATGTGACAATTACTTTACTCCATACTGAAATAATTTAAGGTAATGGTTCTCACCCCTGGCTACAAGTTAAAAAACACAGGGAATTTTTTATAAATACCAATGCCTGAACCTACTCAAGATCAAAGAAAGAAATATGGTCTGATAAAAACTTCCAAATAAATATGTTATTGATAATCAAAGATAAAAGGGAAAGATTAACATTCATGAAAAGAACAAGAAAGCATAAAAGATAACAGATGACGATGCAGTAATATCCTCAAATTGATGATAGAAAATAATCCAGGAAACTATTTTTTAAGATGGGGGAGGCATTTTCAGATATGATACTAACCCTCGTTGATTATAAGCTAAGCTACAAAGTGAAAGAAGGTAAATGCAAATATAAACCAAGTAGCAACAGAAACCCCAATGAAAAAAAGGAGCACAGATATGGATAGACATAAGAGATGGTAAATCTCAGCTGTAATCAAGAAAATACAAACTAGAATAAGATACTAAATCATACCCATCAGGCTGGCAAAATTAAGAAGTCTGAAAAATACTAATTATGGAGAAAGGATGCAGAGCAGAAGAATCCTTCCAACAACTGTTTTTGGAGAGCAATTAGGCTACATTAATTAAAGATACACCTATTTTCCAACCCAGAAATTCCATTTCTAGGTACAACTCTAGAGAAATATACTAGTGCATAACTTTCAGAGTAGCATTATTTGTAATAATAACCAGAAACAATCTCAATGTTAATTAGCAAAAAAAAAAATTATAAATTGTGGAATCTTCATACAACAGGAATACTACACTATACATCGATTCAAATGAACTAAAGCTATATCTATCAAAACATGGATAAATGTCACTAAGATAAGTGGAGATTAAAAAGCAAGTTGTGGATTGATATTTATGCATGATACCATTTATTTAAGGTTTAGACTCACAATTTATAGTAAAACATTATTTATTGATACATGTATGTAATAAAAATTTAAAATATGCATGAAAATGATACCAGCTTCAGGCTAGTGGTTACCTCTAGTGGAGTAAATGGGAGAGATATAGGAGCAGGAATATGTAGATGAGCTTCAACTGAATCTATGTTTAATTCTCAAAAAAATAAGATCTAAAGCAAAAAAGTAGCCAAAAAATTGTAAAAACTGGATAGCGAATACAGGTAAATGAGTTGTTTTTCCTGATTTCCTATATGTTAAGAATATTTCAAAAAAATTAAATATTAAAATGAAAGGGGGGAGGAAGTATGTTAGCTTTTGATTTAGGATGCAAGTTTGAAATAGAACTAGTTTTAAAAGCTGTTCCCTGTGCTTTTACTCTGAAGAAGTTATTTGATCTTTCTGAGCCTGTTTCCTCATCTCTTCAAAAAATAAAATAAATAACAGCTGTTGTTTCATAGGCTTATTGTAAGGATTAAATGCAACAATCTACCTGAAATAATCTCACCCAGAGACTAGCACTTTCCCTCCATCTCTTCACACTTTATAAGACAATGCTAGGGCTTTTCTTTTTTCCTTGTTTTTTTTTTTTTTTTAACCCCTTTTCATTTCTTTTTCCAAATATATAGACAGTGGGGGTTAAAAAAGTACGGCAATTCACATATGTTGAAAAATGAAACTCCTGAAAAATGAAACTTCTCACTGAAGTTTGGTGACACTATCACTAAAGACATGTTATCATAGTTTAAATACTCCTAGAAGCAAACCTGATGCAAGATTCAAAGGAAAGAAAAATAGTTTTAAAGTTTAGGTAACACTGGCAGGGAAACAGAGAAGAGATGTAGGGAAGGGAAGGTGGCCAATAAAACTGCATATCAGCTACCACAGTGAGCGTAATCCTTCAGAAAAGCCTAGGAAACAGTATAAACCAGAATTATCCCACCCAAGGGATCAGCTGTAGTATTTATATAATGCCAACCCCTGAGGGTCACTGGTAAATTAAGGGCTACTCCCAGGAGTGTTCATTCCACAGAACTTCTGGCCTGCCACAAGCACTAGAAGAAGCATGCCTTTCTACAGTTCCAAGAGCAGGTAGAGATGCAAAAATTAACACAAGTTTGCTAAAGCACACAGACGGCACCAGGGAATAAGAATGGGGAACACTGACAACACCAGCTACAGCTGCCATGCTACCCAATTATGCTATTATTTAAAGAGAGAAAAAGGAGAAAAGGAGGTGATATGGTATCAGTTCTACTGTCTAATTAGTCCAGACCTTGTTCTAACTCCATTTCTGCTTGAAAACTAAGTTACATTAATGTTAATTACAGTAAACTGAATGAACATATAAATTTTCCTTTTTTTTTTCTCATATGTATTTTGATGGTCTATAAAGAAAGAGTGAGCATTCTTCTTTTGTCAAAAATGGAATGTCCTCCTCACATGGCATTAAAAAAAAATGGATTCTAGATATAATGGGAAAATTAATTTGCGGAGGGAAAGCCTTTAAAAAGAGATAGCTTTTTAAATGTTTTTACTTTATATTCACACCATCTAATCCATTATATTGCACATTTCAACTGACTATAAATATTAGATTTAAAATTTTATAAAGTCAGAAATGGGAGAGACTATTACATTAAGCACATTTAGTATAATGCCATTGGCTAAATTTTGTAAAGATGGGGTTTTGAATGCTTTAACACCAAAGAAATTTGGTTGAAGGAGAGGAGATGTTATGTATTTTCATTATCCAAAACTTAGTGTTTGCTAAAGTAAAAGATCCCTTGTGAATTTGATACATTAAACCAAAAGATGGTACACAAAAAGCAGTTGATTATTTGCTAATCTTTACTTCTGCATACACAGACTCTTTCTTCATCTAAAATATACTTACAAAAGCTATAATAGTACAAAAAGAATTCCTTCTTTGGATTAATAAAAAGGAATAGTGTCTGGGATAACACAAGAATCTCATTTATTATATAAAGACATGTGTATCTCCTATAAACAAGATTAAATACAAATGACAAATATTTTTTTAAAATACAGATCCTTTAAATTCTGTTTGAATGTATCTGAGAGACATTTAAAGCCAAAATAATATTAGTATATACCTAGACAGATCAGTGTACCAAAACAGATTCAGAAATAAATCCAAGTATATATGTGAACTTAATAGAATAATGATATTTCAATAAAGTAGCAAAAAGGATATTTGTTTACAAAAGGCAATGGCATCATAACTGACAGTACAACTTTAGAAAACATGCTGAACCTATACTTTATGTAAAAAATAAATTACATATGAATGCTTAATGTAAAATATAAAGGAATGAAAATACTTAAAAGAACTTTTGAGATGACTTTTACCTGGAATGGAAAAACTTTCTTATGCAAAATGAGAAACCTAAAATCCTTATAACAAAAGTCACACAAATTGGCTGCCTGAGTCCATATTTTCTTTGTCTACTAAAGTGTTTTTGATTGCCACCTGAATTTCAGTGCCTCAGGCAGGACATACACTGTCCAGTTCCTCATGGTCTGCCCTTCTCTCTACTATCTTACATAACCAGCCTCTATATACACATTAATGACACTGAAGTCATTCAAGTTTTTTACCTGTACAATAAAGAAAAAGATCTATTACATTTTTAATTTCTCTGGAGAAAAGGAATCATAAAACTAATAGATAGACTGAGAGAAAACCTTTGCAATTCATTTGTCAAACAAGGAGTTAAGTAGCTCAATATACAAAGAGCTCCACAAACTGATAAAAGACACTCCACTAGAAAAATGACAAATATATTACAAAAAAAATTTTCAAGCACATATGAAATATTTACAAAAATTAACCATAAGGAAACATATGGTCAAAAATTAAAACTCCTAAAAGCAAGCATAACAAAATCTAAAAATTATTTCAAAGTTGGAGAAACTGTTACTAGGAAACAATCTCAACAATGCATATATATGTCTTTATTTCAATTTTACATTATAGTTCTCTCTATATTTGTATTCTATTCCTTCAAAAAGACTTAAAACTTTTTCAAGTATTTGTAAATACTCTTTTTAAAATCATTGCTGTTAGCTGCTCTTCTTCACTAGTCCCCTCACACATTTAAAGTTGGACATTTCCAGTAATTTCCTTGGTGTGCTTTAAATCCATTCACTTCAATTATTTCTATACCAAAAAATTCTTTCACATATGTATATCCTTTCCAAACTTAACATCTAAGCAAAAAAGCAATAAAGGAAACAAAGACTGATAACTTGACTACATAATATTATAAACATAATAATCAAGTGCTTTTAAAACTGAGGAAAAAAACATAAGCTACAAAGGTTTAATATATTTATACAAATAACCCTTACAAGGCAAAGAGAAAATGGACAAAAAATATAAATAGGCATTTCACAAAAGAAATGCAAAATTCCCTAAAATAAAAACATGATCAACATCATTAATAGAGAAAGTAAATAAAAATAAAAATGCAATATTGTTTCTTCCCTATTAGATTGACAAAGATTAAGAATACTGCCAATGACCGCTGTTGGCAAGGATATGAAAAAAACAATGTCTAAGAATTTGTCCTTTAAAAAAAGAAAAGAATACAGTAGGGGGATACATATCTAAGAATTTTATGAAACATTTTATAATAATGGAAAAAAATTTTAATAACATTAAAGAGATGTGATAAACTATGTATACTTAGCCAATAGGATATAGTATGAAGACATTGAACACAATATCCATGGCTTACATTATAATCTTAGCATTATGTCCTGTGCATAACACAAAATGGACACTGAATACATATTTATTAGATGACTGACTACACTAATGATTTATTTAATGAATGACTGACTACACACTGATTTACAGCTTGAGTGTGTAGGTAAATCGACCAACTGAGGGATTTTCCTAAGTAACCAACTGACCCACTGAGTAACTGAGCTGAGTGACTGAGTGAGGGAGTGAGTGACAACACTACAAGATGACCTCATTCATTTAAAGCTGTAGTTGAACTTTTCACTATACAGAAACATCTAGAAAGGTATTAAAATTTGTTAAGCAAGTTCCGTCAACCACAAGTTTCAGCAAATCCTTGCAATTCTTTATTGCCCCTTATATTGATAAGTATAATTTTTAAAGGACCACTTTTATGCACTTGGATTTTTCTACTTGCAGAGATATTGTTTAAAGGTAGTATACTACTACTGCCTCTTAAAATGCTGTATAAAATATATGCAAACATGTATGTTTAAAACAACATCATGATTCACATAAAAAGCAAGGGAACTAAGATAAATACTTGTCAATTTTGAGGCTTTGGAAAGAGGATAAGAACACCTACGTAAATGATACTGAAGTCAAACCATCATTTCACCTTGGCCTCTCACAAAAGTACATACATGACTGGCAACAATTTTAAAAACCTCCTGAGAAACCTGACACCATAGTTTACATATAAACAGAAAGGAGAGAAAATGAAAATTATTCTGCAAATTTATTCCTTTCCTGTATTTTATCTTAGAAGATTTTGAGCTGCTCCTTAGAATCATGCTTAATGATAGCTACATATGAAAAGGTAGGTTTAAAATTTATAACACACACAGGAAAAAAGTGTGAAGATGTGAAAAAGCACTTGAAATAGATCTCTGAAAACTGGGGGGTTTTCCCCCTTTAAGATATCATTTCAAAACCATCATATTCCAAACTTATGTCGCCACCCAAAAAAATAATGATTTTTTAATTTAAAAAGTAATGAGTTTGCCTATAGAAAATAAAATTGCACAGGAAATTTAATTACACTGTTGAAGTCTTTAACACTTTTGCCACTGACATTCAAAAAAAATCTGTTATTTAAATTAGTATGAATTTATGTTAATGATTTTTAAAATACTACCCTGCCATAATACTATTGCAGACATTCCTCTGAAATAATCTACATAAGTATTGACTCCCCAAAAAGTTGTGTTTAGGGGCAAGTACATCACTTTGATGCCTTCAGTGTTAAACTCATGTGTTCTGAGTGGCCAAGGGCTGTCCCAAGTTATTTCCTGACTTTAGAGAGAAAGCATCAATAAGACCAACCCAGAAAAAGGGTTCTCCTTGTCCAAGCTCTCTTGTACAACCAAAAGACTGGCAGCTGGTCATTATCTTTTCTCTTCAAGGTTTGGAAGTTAGCAGCTTTACAGATAAGGTCAGTCCTGATGATAAAGCTGACTGCATTTGCACAAAACAGCAGTTAACCTATCCCCTCCTGCCTTAAATCCTGGTGCTCTTGCTTCTCTTCCTTACTAATAAATATCCTTCGTGGCATTTTCCAGAACAGGGCACTTTTATCTGCATTAAAAAACCTGTTCAGGCAAATATCCTTTTCCCACAATGATTTTCTTAATGACATCTGGGAACCTGTCTGCTGCTTCTTGGTCGGCAGAAGCTGTTTCTCCTATTACCTTGACATTTTTTAAGCCAAATCTCTTCCTAAAATTATTAAATCATCTTTTGCTGGCATTAAATCCTCCAGCTTTAGATCCTTCACTTTCCTTTTGCTTTAAGTTGTCATGTGATGACTTTTTAACATGAAATCTGCATTTGCAGTAGGAGATAAAAAGGTATTTCCCAAAAAGTGCAAGGTTTTCGTGCCTACTATTCCACTAAACAGAATGAAAAACACACAAGGACCACAAGAGATTACTTTTGACTGCGATGTGCAAGTCATTTACTGGGGAAACGAACTACTC
The DNA here is from genome assembly GCA_003508835.1 of Eonycteris spelaea. Lineage (NCBI taxonomy): Eukaryota > Metazoa > Chordata > Mammalia > Chiroptera > Pteropodidae > Eonycteris > Eonycteris spelaea. The sequence goes on along the minus strand of PUFA01000031.1, from coordinate 10,111,873 downwards.
ACAGTTCATCTGTGATGATTAGCATCACATGGTGTTTTCAGTAGATACACTCAACTTGAGCTCATAGCAACAGCAATAAGACGTGGGTATAAAAGTATAGTAGTGCAGTATTTACTACAGTTTATTTTATGCAGTTATGATTTAATATTGTATCTGTATGTTTCTTTACATTTACTTGACAGTGAATGACACCATGCAGTCCGTGTTGTTTTGATAAATTTTAACTTTTTATAATAGATTTGTGAATACTTTATTATAGCAAATGATAGTAAACAGACTAGTATCTACATACATTTATGCTTTAATATCTAATTTTTAAAAATATCTCTAAGCTACACAGTTTGTCTGCGAGTTTTTCAAATTATCGCAAATCTCCAAAAATTTTTCCAATATATTTGCTGGAAAAAATCCACATATAAGTGGACCCATGCAGTTCAAATCCATATTGTTCAAGGTTCAACTCTACTTAATAAATTGAGATTCTAGGTTGAATGTTGAAGCAGCAGCTGGCTTCTTCTAGCTGCCTTTCTAATTGAGAAAGCAGAGAGATGAACTAAAGAATGAGCTATTTTGAGAGGAATTTCAAGGAAATGCAAAGGGCTCAGAAGTCTTTTCAGCCAGCAAAATGTTCTTAATAAAAGAACCTCAGGGCAAAGATTAAATCTAGAGTGGGTCTGTAAAATCCATTGTTAAAACCCCAGCAAGATCTAAGTCAATACCTCGAACATCCTTTGACAAAAGATTATGTAAGGATCTTAAGAGTGTTGTTCCACAGCAGCCTCACAAGAAGCCTAACGAAAAAGCTCCTCTCAACAGAGACTTGTGCACATAGCTTTTCTCTGATGAACTAGATTATGAACTAATACACAGAAGTCTACAGTTTTTAAAGGAGTTATATTAGCTTAGAATGAAAGGGAAAGTAACTACATAAAAGGCCTTCAGACCCTAAATCAAACTATAAGCAGGAAGCAAATTCAGAAAGTTACTCAGCTGTAAACACAGATCAATTATTCTGAGGCAAAAGGAATAATTCAGGAGGTGAAACCAAAGACCAAAAGAGGCAGTCACAGGCCACTAACAATTCTAGACAGAGTAAGACTGAGCCAATCAAGGAAACTGTCAGCAGCACTCCAACCAGGTTTCAGAATTGCTAGATGCTGTGTGCCTCCTTTGCCACCTCTTTTTTTAAACAGGAAAGTCGACTGCAGGGCCTTTCCGATCTTGTATATGTTAATTATATGGGGGCATACTACTTGTCTCTTCACAGGTCTTCAGTTAAAGAGGAATCATTCTCAAGAAATCATACCCAAGGAACCTGATCTGGATTTAATTTAGATGTTGACACACTGGATTTTTTGAGATGATGTCATAATGGGAGGTGAATTAGAAGTGTCTCAGGAGGGAGTTAGTGTATTTTGCATGTATTTGGATGTGGGAGGGATGTGAAGTGTGGCAAAAGGGTAAATTAAGGTAATAGCATTGTCCAGATGGCATAACAATATCTCCCATCCCACACGTTTGCTTCCACAATGTGACTTTGCCATTCCACTCTCCAATTAATAAGTAGAGTCTAATCCTCTACCACCCACCCTTAAACACTTAAACACCGCTTTTAAACCCTGACTCACCAAGTAAGAAAGCAACTGCCTTGAGGCTCCTATGTTGTAAGGAAGTCAGGCTATATGTATATGCTCCAGTGGACAACTCTGGCATAGATCTCAGTCAAAACCAACACCACTACCAATCATGTGAGTGAAGACACCTCCAGATGATTCCCAGTCTCTAACCTCCAAGTTACCCCAGCCTTGAGCAAGTCTTCCCAACTGAGGTCCTAGACACTGTGGAGTAGAAATAAGCCATAATTGGTGTTCCTTCTCTGAATTATTGACTCATAATAATTGTGAGCCTAATAAAGTGTTTGTTTTACATCACTAAGTTTTGGGGTAGTTATGTCACATAGCAATTAACAACCAGAATATATACTAACGGAAATGATCTCATAGAGGAAAAAAACCTGAAAATACAAGAAAGAGGGAGAAATACAATGGTAAAGTCCTTGACTGCAAAAGGAGATGGATTTCTCTACACTAGATGGAGAAAAACCTTCGATGGACATGAATAGTTCACTCACTGCAAAGGAGAAAAGGGCAGAGTACAAATACAGATGCAGAATGGGTGGAGAAGTGAGGCATGTGTAGATGGTAGATTGTTATTTAGAAATATAGAGGTAAGCACCAGAAGACACTGTTATGAATTTTAAAAGTGGTTTCCTGTAAGACAGGAATCAGGATGGGGGAGGGGCAAGAGGCTGCTGTTTTTTTGTTCTAGTGGTAAGCCATTTACTCCTTAAATTTTACACATATTTTACCACGTAATTCCACCCTTTTATACAAAAATTTTAAGAAAGATTTAGTCCATTCCCTCATATTCCAAATGAGCAAAAAATAAAGCTCAATGATTACATACATGACTGGCTCAAAATCACACGCAGTGACAGAAGAGTCAGTTCCTGATCCACTGAGTTCCAAAACAGTGTACTTCCTCTCATCGCATTACCTTTCATATCACAAAAACGTTACCTAGTAGCAATATATTTCATCATAAGAATTTATTATACTAAAACAATTTATTTAGCAAGCAACAGTGAATACCCCATTTCCAACAACTGAGATAAAAAATGCTGGCTGAAAGATGTCTTTAGGAAAATCGATATAAGCATTCGAGCAAAACAAACAGCCCATGGACTATCCCATGGTAGCTATACTGTACATAGGCTTCAAAAACAGATGCTTCCTTTTGCCCTTTTTAATTCTCTTAATCTGAATACTCTTAAATCACGTTACCTTCAGTTTTATGTTACCTACATTTCTTTTTCCTTTTAGGAACTCATACTTTATCATTTTATTCATATTTTGCCAGTAAAATAGCACCCAGAGATCATTTATCTAACCTGCTGGATCACCAAATGCCTGATGCTAATCACTTATTCAAATAATACAATGCAGGGCTAATATCCACAAGGAATAGCAGTACCTATGTAGTGTGAAATGAAAAGACACAGAAGAATGACACTCTGTTGAAAATGCCTCCCAGTCTTTATTATGCCCAAAATGCTCATCATTAGAGCTTTGGATAGAAGTCTCCACTGTTCACCCAAGTGTCAAACCAAAGGTTGTCTGTTATACTAGAGAGAAGAGAACATTAACAGAAGAGAACATTTATTTCTGCATGGGGAAACTACAAGCAATTTTCTTCTGCTGCTTTCTGGATTTCATATGAGGCAAAACACACATTTTTAAAGCCTTTTTTTCAGTTTGATTCTTCTCATTTCTTGGCAGTGATCAACAAAGTTCAACATGTTAATCATTCTCACCATCACAACCTACCCACCCACTTGGTTCTCATACTAACTGCTCCTTATTTGTCTCCTTTGTCAAGTCTTCTTTCAGTTATTCTCTAATTACAGGCAATTCCCAAGGCTCAAACTCAGGTCTACTGCTCTTCACTCTGAGCACCACAATCCCAGCCTTCAATTTCTCTACCAAGTTCTAGTCACATGTTCCACGGCCTGGCTATCCATTTTCACTTGACTAGCCCGCTGTCACCTCAAACTCAACATATCCAAAATATAAGTCTAGCTGTCTATATCTCCTCAACCAGCTAATATTTCATACCTATTTCTGTCAATACCGCCATTAACAAAATTATAGTTCATTCTCTGCCACTAACTAGCTGAGTAACTTTGGACACATATTTAAATCTCTCTGGGTCTCAGATCCCTAACGCACAAAATGTATAGATGGGCCCAGATGTTCTCAGCTGGTCTTAGAGTTCCAATGTCCTTCAATTCCCTCTTCAATTTCAAAACCAGAATTCATTAAACTAAAATGATCGGTCATCTTTGATTACTCCTCTTTCCTCTACACCCCACATCCTCCTTTCTTATCCAATCCATAATGAAGTCTTAGGTGATATCTGTCTGGTCTTTTTTCCACTAAATGCAAATCCTCATCACTTCAGGCCTAGATTATTTTCCTATTTCTATCACTTTTCATTCCAGTTCATACTACACTTAGCATTGGTGCCACTCTGATTTTCCTAAAATATTTCTTTTAGCAAGCTCTTTCTCAATCTAAAATTTTTAAATCTTCTGTTACTTATGGAGCAAAGTATTTTCTTATCTTGCACTTAAAGGCATCCATAATCTAATTCCATCTAGATTTTCAACCTGATATCTCATTACTCTCCCACACAAACCCTCATTTCATTCAAGTTGTTTTATGCACTGCTCTCTGCATGTGTCATGCACATTTTGTTTTTGTTTACCGTCCTATACAAGTTTTTTCCTCTTATTCAACTTCAAATCCTGCCTAGTTTTTGATTCTACCTCCTCTCTGGAGCCTTTTCTGCTCAATTCAACTATAAGTAGTCTCAAATGTCTATTAACTTTTTTTTTCTTTTTTTCCAAAGTATTAGCAAACCAACTAACTTTCATTGTTTATCTCTCCAATTACACTTTAAGTCCTCAGTGAAAGGAACCTATTTTATTTTTTCTGCATCTCTTTTGGACATAGCAAAAGACCTTTTGAAGGTATTAATAAATATCTGGTGACTAACTAAAGTCTCTTTTCCATATACAGCATTTATTCAATGCTACCAATGTGTTTCAGTGACTCTACAGGTGTGTGCTTTCTTAAATTAGGTATTGTTCATCAAGTATATACAATCAAATTGAAAAAATATGGCTACCAATAGGGAAATAACTATCAAACAACCAAAGAATGGTATATAAGTAAACTATGTGAAGATATTCTACAACTAAAAGAAAATGTGGAAAGCAACCTGCAAGAAGACAGCAGAGAATGCTTAGTTGAGAGTCTTTAGACAAAAGAGTGAATAAAAAAGGCAGAGATTGATGATAGAGTATCTTGAAAGCCAAGAAAAGGAAGTTAAAGTTAACAGGTATGAAGTGGGAAGCCAGTGAAGATTTAGGAGCAAGAGAATGCCAGGATAACAAGTATTAGAGTAACATTTTTATTAAGGATAAATGGAAGGAAGAGATGCTGGATTCTGAGGTTGATATGACTTTCAATAATCCAGGCTGAGGAAACAAGTCCTGAGATTCAGGTGGTAAAGTGGGGGAAACAGAGATAGAAGGACAAAAGAATATGGACAGGACATGTTGGATGGGTTAATATAAGAGGTAAATGAAAGAGAGTTTAAAGAACATGCCTAATTTAAAGCCTATATAACCAGGAGAGGAGGAAATTATGAAGGGGTATAAAGTAATGATTTTCATTTGAGGCATGTTGAGTTAAGGAGATGATCAAAATGCTAGTATAGGGCCAGTACTGTGACTAGAATGACAAGTGAGCAGTAAGATTAGTTTTAAAATTAAAAAACTGAGCAGAAGATACAAAGATATTAAATAGGAGAGTAAATACATTAAACCATGATCAGCTGGTACTAGCTTTATACCAATAATTATATCAGTAATTTTGGTGGAGATGGAATCAATTAGTGACCAACTAAAAAATTAAGTTTTCCATTAAAAATATATTTTTTAACCCAAAAAGACAATCAAATTTAAGGCGGAGGTTTCCAACCTTCCTACATTCAGGGAGTCTTCAGTCTTAGTATTTTTTCCCAGCACTCCTCGGCCAAAAGAAATAAGTAGGTAGGTTCAAACCATTTAAGTGTTAATGTCCTTACATCTTAGTGCTTGTTGGGCACCATACGACTTCTCAAACCTTGCAATTAAATTGGATATCACACTCTCATTTTCTGTATTATTGGCTTTCATGCAGTATTTGCTTTTATCAGAGCAACTTCTAAAAATACAGCTTTGCAAAGACATGACATTGTAGAAAGGAATGTGTCAATTTAAAGTTGAAACTGTGAACTACCTCAAATGAATAGTTCAAGCCTGAGTTTACAGGTGCTCTGGAGCACCTCAGCACACAATTTGGAAAACTGGGAGCAAAGGGAAGGGGCCTAAAAAGACCCAAAAAAAATTTTTTTTAAATCTAATTTGAGAGGACAAAAGAAAATTCTTAACACAATTAACCACAAGAGGGCAGCACAATAGTTGATAGGGGCAGCTCAATGGGAGAGGTGGTGTCAAGGAGAGAGATAAGAGTAGAACCTGTCCATTAAAAGGCTACCAATCCCTTAACCAGTGTTTTTTTCTTCTTTTACTAAAGAGGAAGAAACACTGGTCACTGGCAGATTACCTTATGCAATCATTCTGCCCTTCTCTGAATCTGCCCAGCCATGATAGTAGCCAAGACTTTTATAGTAGCCACACAATGTACTACTTTGCATGCATAACCTTAATCAATCTTCACAACAATCATAAGAAAAGTGAGGCTGTAAGGGATCTTAAATAATACAACTATGACACAGCGGGAACACCAGGTTTCAAAACCCGTATCTGACTCCAAAGCCAACACTCTTTCCTATTCTGCCTCAAAAAGTGTCCACCTTCCACTAACAGCCAGGTGAAGTACAGAAAAGATATCAGTTCCCCTCCCATACCAGAGACACCTGTCTCAAATCACTAGGAAAAACCAGCACATGAAACAAACTATTTTTAACTAGTCCCTGAAACATATAAACTCCAAACATAGGTCATTCAATTAGAGCAAAAACAAGCGTTATGTGCTTATCTAATCAGTAAGTATGGCAACTTTCCTATACAGTTAAATACATGTATACAGGCAAGCGCTGGACACATCCAATTTGCCGATATGTTACACACTAACTAGTATGTAACATAAGCAAATGATTTCACATTTGAAGCCATAAAAGGTGAAGGGGGGGGTGGGGAGAGAAGGCCAAAGGTTGGTTATTCATCTTCAAATTGGCTGGCTGTTATATCAGAATATCTGCAGTAGCCAACAACTTACTTGTATAAACCTATTATGAAACCAAAAGCAATCCTCATCTGTCTTACCACTTCAATTTCCTTCTCCACATTTCTCCTCTTCTCTGTGAACACCTCAGCCACTTCCATCCTTTCATTCAGAGAAAAGTTTCTCCTCGATAATTAAACTACCGGAAAGCAAAACTGGGTAAATTCAACCGACACAACAAACTCAGGCAGATAAAACTATCCAGGAAGCATTCAGTGTGGTAGCAGAACTCCAGCATGTACGGCTAACATGTTCCCTCAATAGATATCTCTTAGTACTTGAAATTGTTCCTCTTGGAAAGATTAAGGATCTCTGGCTACTTGAAGAGAAAGGGTAACTGACGTTTATCTCAGCCATATTATTTGTATAATCAGCAGAGAAAGTAACAATGAATGTTTCTTAAGGATCCAAGAGCAACAATAAAACCCCCAAAATACCCTCCCAGATCAACATTAAAAGTTCAGCAGGCTGTCATTCTCAGGGGGTACGCAACATGAGGCCTTGCCTTGTCTACACAGGCTTCCAACCTTCCTTCCCACGCACTGACAGCTAGGGACACCCTCACCTTTATGCAGCGATAAAGGAAGCAGCCAGGATCGCATACTCACCGTTGCGAGAAGTGGAGGAAAGACCTCTTTTTCTGCAGAAGAAATGCAATTCACATCTTTTCCCTTGCCTGTTTTCTGAAAACCTTAAAAGTAAAAAAATAAAGGCAGTTACTACCGCAGAAATCCAGGGCAAATACATGCTTCTTTCTAGGCTGTTTGGATGTCTAGAAAAATTTAAAAGAGGGTTAGGTAAGGGGGGAAGGGGTGACAATCAGGCACACATGCATGTAAATATCAAGAGCAACACACTCTGCTGTAGGTGTCCCCCCTTAAAGAGGAAAATTCTCTTGCTGTGAAGTTTACTGCCACGAGCAGGGGGAAAGCAGGGATCAGCGGTGGGAGGTAGGTGGAGAGACAACTGCTGCTCCCCCCAGAGACTAGGCAGCAAATAAAACCCACCCGCGGCACGGATCTGGGGCCGAGACGCGCCCCCAAGCGCGCAAGGGCTGCTCCTACCAGGCGCCTCCGGCCGGCCAAGGTCTGCGAAGCCCCGGGAGCCGGCACCGGTCCGAGCCTCCGCGCCCGGGCCGGGCCCTCCGTCCGCGAGGGTTCGGCTCCCCCTACACATCCTCGAGGCGAGGACCGGGCCTCTCCCCGCGCCGCGGCAGCAGCTCTTCGCCCGACGCGCACCGCAAGTCCGCCGGCCCAGGCAAAGCGGCGGAGGACGCAGCGCCAACTACCGGAGCAAGCCCCGGCCTGCCCAGCCTGTCAGCGCCGGGAGGCCGTTACGGCGCGGCGCTGCCGGCCCTTCTGCTCCTCTTCCTCTCTACTTCCTGCAGCCCACACCACTCCTACTTCAGGCCGCCGTCACAGTCGTCGTCGCCACGGTGTCTTCGCCAGGCTGCAGGCGACGCTCTGACTCAGCCCCTCCAGGACGCCTCCGTGGAGCAGCCTGTTCCCGGCGCAGGCGGTGTAGTAACCGCGCGGGGCGGGAGCGGGGGTTGGGGACCGGCGCGCGCCCCGACTGCGCGTGCGCCGTTTCCCGGGGCCGCGCTTCTCCCGGCGCGTGCCGCGGGGCCGACCGGGGAGGCCCTCGCAAGACCGTCGCCTGTCAAGAAGCCGCGGGCGCGCGCTTAGCTTCCCGGGAGGGCACCCGTGTGGTGGCGCGCGAAGAGCTTGAGCTGGCTGAGGCGAGCGGGCGGCCCTCTCCAGATGGGTGTGTGTGTGGCCGCCGCCCGCCGTGCAGACTGCAGGGAATGAGTCAGCCCGACCGCTGAAGGCACCCCTGTGTGCAGCCCGGCACCGCACAGAGACTTTATCCTCCTGCGCATTTTTGTTTCCTTTCTGCTTTTGCTCCCACGTTCAGGATGCCTCAAACCTGTGCTTTCCCAGTCCAGCCCTCTAGGCCAAGGGGAAGTGGCGCTGAGGGTTGGGGCAGCGCATTCACATGGCGGATTTACGCCACTGCAACCCCCGAGTGCCTCATCTCTGCCAAAAATGGGCGAGGGTGGAATGAGGCTCCCGGCTGCTTGAGGATTGGCGACAAAGCTTGGGCGAATGAATAAAACAACTTCCACCGTCCCAAAATGCTTCATTCACTCAGCATATATTTACTGAGCACTTACTAGGTGCCAGGCTTGTAGGCCCAAGGATGAACACTACCCACATACTTCTTGCCCTACTGGAGCAACAAATGCCTTAAATGTATAGTATGCTGGTGTATAATTGCCACTAGGAAAAATAATACAAAGTAGAGGAGTAGAAAGTGAAGAGATCGTGTGCTATTTTAGTTATGGTGGCCAGGAAAGATCTCCCAGAGTAACTGATATTTGAGGAGAGATCTGAAGGATGAAAATGAGCCAGTCCTGTGACTGTCTTGGAAAAGAGTTTTAGGCGGAGGGACTAGCAGAGAGGCAAAACTCTCAGAAGGGAATGTGCTTGGCAACTTTAAGGGCTGGGAAGAGTTCACTGGGACTGGGGACAGTGAAGGAGAGGGCAGTGGTAAGGGTGAGGCCAAAGAAGCGGCCTGTGACCCAACTGCGTAGGGCCTTTTTCATTTAGTATTTAGCCCTCTTTCTGTCAGTCTGAAGAATTGGAGCATTTATCGGCCTTGTTTCCCCATACACAAATGATGCTGCCATTCAGCTCTCGCTTGCATTTAATGTGTTTTAAAATAAACCTCACCAAAATAACTCCTACATTTCTTCTTAACATAAGACCCATTGCAAAAGTCCTTTGACCAAATGATAGGATAGGAAATGACTTGAATCCACACTGACTTCTTTAAAGTAAATCTTTACTGTAAATAATAAACTAGAGTCAGGTTTCTCATGAGCAAGGGATTATAGGGGAACTGCATTCTGAAAGTGCAATATTGTGATTTATAAAATATTTGGTGTTCATCATCCACAGCTCCAAAAAGTCTTGGAATTTTGTTAAGTGTAGAGAGTGATCAATTTCTCTTTTTATGTTAATAAAGTAACTTTTGGACCCCTCCTGGGGCTGGGGGCTGGTTGCTAGAGAACCAACAATGTTTATAACTTTAGGTCCCATCCACCCCATCCTACCTCTGGGTAGAGGAGAGGGGCTGGAGATTAAGTTGAATTGCCAATGGGCAGTGACTCAGTCAATCATGACCATGTAATGAAGACTCCATAAAAACCCAGAAGGACAGCTTTTCCTTTTTTGGCCAGCTTTCACACTGGGGAACTAGAATGCTTCCACTTGCCACCTTATCAGGGCTCCATACACAAGAACAGAAGTTCCTTTGTTCTGGACCTCACCCTAGGTATCTCTTGATCTGGCTATTGATTCCTATCCTTTAATATCTTTTTATAATAAATTGGTGATCTGGTTAAGCAAAATGTTTCTCTGAGTTCTGTGAGTCATTCTAGCAAATTAATTGAACCAAAGGAAGGCTTATAGGAACCTCTGATTTATAGCCAGTCAGCCAATAGGTAACAACTTGGACTTTGAGATTGGCATTTTGAGTTGGAGGAGTCAACTATAAACTCCCAGTTTATATGCAGTTGGTCAGAAGCACAGGTAAGAGCCTGGGCTTGTGGCTGGCATCTGAAGTGTGTATGTTATGAGTGGAAGGGCAGTCTTGTAGGTCTGAACCCTTAACTTGTAGAATCTGATGGTCAGAATTGAGTTGAATCCTTGGACACCCAGCTGGTGTCTTAGCAAGAATTGTTTGCTGGTGTGAGGGAACCTACCCCCGACTCCCTCCTCACCCACCCCTTCCACCACCACCACCCCCCCACCCGCCACCATGATAGAATTGGTTCTGGGAACCATATTCATGTGTTTGTAAGTAAAATATGCTGGAGAGTCCCTTTTTTTTTTTTTTTCATATTCTGGAAAAAAAAAGAAAATAAAGAAATGGGAGTTGTGACTCAACGGCAAATCTAAAACCTTTTTAGAAGAGTAAGGTTGAAATTATAAGCAGCAACCACCATGAGAGTTCCCTTTTCCTACAGTCAAAAACTGTCATTGGGCTAGAAACCAGAACACAGACCCACACAAGATAAAATGCTAAATGTGCCCTTAATATCAGAGTTAAATTGAAAAGCATATGAATTGTGGAATTAGAAACATTCTTTTTTATGAGAAAAAAATGCCTGTTTTTAGAACTCTGAAACAGTGCAGATACATTCATTGTAGTTAAGTGATATTTCTATATTTTTGCAATGATGTGCTTATTCAACCAGGCATGGTATCTGTTACTGTCCACTGCCTTTTTGCAGAAGAAAAGCCACTTGGAACAAGTGAATATTGAGGGTTTCCTGTAAAGAAATGGACTCTTTTTTATATTAGTGATTTGGATATAGAATACTGGGAACAAAGGAATATGTTATTCATAGGCTTATACAATTGAGAAATCAATATACCCACTCAGAGAGATGAAGTGACTTGTCTCTTTCCTCACTAAGATATTATGATTTTAAGCTAATATTACCCTGGAATATTTAGCTTTTTCACTTTGTAGAGATTTTTTTTAAGCTCTTTATGTGATCCCTCATAGTGATATAGCTAGAAACTTTGTAAACATTTCAGAAATTCCCTCTATTCTTTCATTAGAAAAAGGGAATATCAAAAAAAATTGACCAAGTCTTTCACAACATTCTTTCACATAATATGGAGAAATAAGAAATGTGGGTTGGATGATAACACATTTAGATTCAAAACTGATTATATGGCCATATGTAAAAGGAAAAATTAGCAGCTAATTGCCAACTATGGGGCAGTGTGTAGTGGTATGTTGCAAATTCTGTCCTTCCACTGTAGAACATGACAGCAGTAGTTCTTGACTGCCGCTTCCCAAACCCAAGCCTGAAAAAAATTGAGACAGCTATGAGTGAGATGGGGCCTTGGCTTCTATCTTTTTGAAAGTTCTTAGGTGGTTTTGATACAAAGCCAAAGTTGAAAATCCATAAGAACTTATGCTTAAAAGTCTGGCCCGCGGAGGTTTGAATCGCAGCCTTCACCAAGGAAGTCATTTAAATTTTCTTAACTTCTGTTTCCTCATCAGATATAATAGGGATATTACTATCTTCCTTAAGAGTTGTTTTGAAGATTAGATGAAAAAATATTTTAAAACCCTTATTACAGATAATGCCTATTATGGTTGTGGTAGAAACAATTTACAGATATTATCAAGCTGGGAAGTATAAGAAATATGTTGGATTTTCTTAGTAATCCTGAAACATTTGTCACAATTTAGTGCATTACACAGAACAGTGTGGGCTAGAATGATAAGTGCTGAGTTGTAATAGAGGTAAATGCAAATACCTGTATTGGATTAAAAAAAAAAAACTATGCCATTAATTGATGAAATAATAAAAATAATCTTAAAGAGATCATAAATGTGAGAACAAAAGGCATATTGAAAAGTCCTTGGAAGGAAACAGATTCGAGTAAAGGGTTGGGGATAGAGCCAGGTGTTAGTTTATGTCTTTCCAAGACAGGGAAAATGTACTTTTCTGAAGGGAGAAAACAAGTAGCTATCACAAAAGGCTGATTTATTCCAGGTCTAGTAATTTAAGACAAATGCAAGACTATGAATCAGGTAGACAAACAATGTTTTTTATTTTGAATAATCTAAATATTTTAGGACTATTTATTTCAAAGTTTAGTTGAATATGGCCCAAAATTTTCCAAACCTCCTCTGCACTTCAGTGTATCAATCCTCTCATCCTTCCTTATAGTCTCAAAAAAAAAGATTTTCCTGGCAAAGAGGTTCCTCCTTCCCTTGAGATAACCAGATAAGTTTAACTTCCATGCATGAAAACCCAATTTCTCCCTCTGTAAACCAGGAATCATAATCTCCTTTAGGTAAGGATAATTACATTATACAAAATGTCAATTATAGTTATGCTCTACTTTACAAAAAATTTTAACTTAAAAGAGAGGTATAGTTAGCATTCACTACAAATATTTCTTTGTGAAAGGATTCATACTAAGGTTCACTCTAAAATAGGAATTCCCCTGGCATAATTGTTAGTGTGTAAAGCATTAATTCCTGAGCCTTTACCTAGGTTAAGGATTCTGCCCTCTTTCTCTGAAAACTGTCCTCTTTACCCAGAGTAGCCAGCCTGTTACTGTCTGTGGCCCTGCCCCCACACCCTTGATTTCACCTGAGTTATCACCTGATTCAAGCTGAGCCAATCCCAGTCACCCTCCCGGGGAAGTTGGAACTAGGATTCAAAGACAGTTGTCAGGCTTTTGTCACTTAAAGTTACCCATGCTCTAAAGTTAAGCCTGCCACTGTGAGGTTGCTGTCTTTATCTGTGTGCATGGAGTTGTACAGAATGCTGATTTGCTCTGGGAGAAAAGAATGACACAAACAGAAGAGAAGACAGAGAAAGAGAGTGTACACCAGGAATAGTCCTCATAGGTTTTCAGTTTCCTCTTCCTTATAAGGCCCAAAGAAACTTCCTGTATTTGGTATCCTGAAATACTTCCTTATGACAAATTTCTCTTTTTTCACTTCAGCTAGTTCTTAGTAGTGTTAGAGTACTTGCAATGAAATAACTTGGAGTAAGACAGCTATTATAGTACACTACAGTATAGTCAGATGCTACAGACTTTCAAACAAAATATTTTTAGCTCAATTCATTTGTTTGTGATTTAAGGACGTTAAGTCAAAAGAGTAAATCTGTTTCTCTAATTAACTTAGAGCATTTAGGGAAATATTTACAGTATTTCTCAAAGCATGGGGCATGTGTCCTTAGTAGTACAGAAACAATTTTGAATTTGTAAGACTGAATCACATAGTGAGAAAGTCATTCTTTTGTCTCTCTTTTAATCCTCCCAATTTATGTTGAGGGATAAAGTCCAATGGGGCAAATGAGTCTGTAACACCTAACTCTAGCTAATTTCCCTTGTTGATAAATTCCTTCCAGTTGTCAACATTATCTAGCTGGAATTTAACAACATCATATTCATTTTAAGATTACCATCTATGATACATTCTTGGGATTATGTCCCCTAAAACATATATTGAAGTCCTGACTACCAGTACCTGTGAATGTGACCTTTTAGAAATAGGGTATTTGCAGATATATCAAGTCGAGGTCATTAGGGTGGGTCCTATTCCAATATGACTGGTGTCCCTATGAGAAGGGGAAAAAGACACACAGGAAGAAAAACAGCCCTGTGAAACAGTGGCAGAGATTGAAGTGATGCATCAATAGCAAAGGAATACCTGAGGTTACCAAGCTGGAAGAAGCAAGGAAGGAAACTCCCCCAGAGGCTTTGGAAGAAACATGGCACTACTAAAACCTTGATTTTGAATTTCTAGCCTCCAGAAGAACTATGAATTTGAAATTTAGAGGCTATTACCAAATCGACTTTTCAAAAATCTCATAATAGTATATTAATATCCTCTTCTGTATATGTAATCTCACTAAGTCTATGACATTATGAATCTTTAATTTTAGGTAATTTTAATTCCAAATCACATTCATTCTAATAGGTCAACTCCTATTATGTGACAGGTACTCTACTACACATGTTAGATACTTACTAGTGTGTTATACAGCCATTATTATACCCATTCTCGCCTCCGTTATTTGTTTTTAATACATTTTAAAGTGGAATAATATTAAATTAGAAAATTCACCAATCATCTTAATCAAGCAAGTGTTCATTCAATCACATTCAAACATACCTTTGTACCATTCTCCTTATGGGAAAAAATTATTCCTTTGGGAAAATGCTGTGAGAACAAAGACCAGAATTTTTACTAGCTTTCTCTGAACTCCTGTTTCCCAGTCTGCACAATGAGATAATAGGGGTGCTTACCTTTTAGGATAGATTTTAAGTTATAAAGATAAACATAGAAAACACTCGATAAATTCCCAAGAAGGAGAAGGAGGAGGAAGGGGGAGAAAAGGAGGGAAGGAGAGAACGAGGAAGAAGAGTAGGAGAAGTATCATAATATGAAAAATACATCCATCATTATTCAAGGGCTTTATATGTATTAAACCATTTGAGCCTCAACAACTCTTGAGATTATTACTTCTGTTATCTTTATTCCTAAAGTAAGAAATTGATGTGCAAGAGAATAACTTTTCCCTAGGGTTTTCCAGTAATCCTGCCTCCACAGAAGACCTGGCTTCAGAAATAACTCTGCTACCAACCCCACTCTACTATCTCCTGTACAGGCAATCAAGCAATAAATATTTCCTTTCTTCTTCTTACTTCATAGCAGTCTACCAAAATACACATCCCTTCCTACAGAATGTTAAATATGGTGATAGATGACTCATTAAATTCTTAAGCTTTATATTAACATATAAAAAATCAGGTGACATTATTTATATGTAAGTATAACAAAGGCTTCTACTCAGGATAAGTCTTGTTTGTTGGAACAGCTCCAAATGCTCCTCAGTTGTAGAGCAGTGGTTCTCAAAATGTGGTCCCTGAACCAGCAGTATCAACACTACCTAGGAACTTATAGAAATGAAAACTCTTGAGCCCCAAATCGGACCTTCTGTACCAAACTCTGGAGATGAGGCCCAGCCACTTGCGTTTTAAACAAGACTTCCAGATGATTTGGTGCATGCTAAAGTTTAAGAACCCACTGTGAAAGAGCATCAACGTAATGAGTGAATATAATAATAATATAATAATAATAATAATAATAATAATAATAAAAAGAATAGGCCAAAGAGCTTAGGTTGGCTTTCCTAATAAACAGGTGAAACAGACTAGATAAGGAGGAAGAAAAAAAATGAAAGATACATAAGGCCCAGATACAGTACCTGACTTAAGAGAGGAACAAAAAGAAGAGATCTTTAATTTCAAGTTGATGCAGTTATTGGGAGGGGAAACAGATGGCAAATGGGAATTTTAAAAACATTTTGTTTTATATTACAAATTGGAACTACTTTCATGACCTAAACCCTCAATCTCTTCAATTACTCTTGACTATTAAATTTGTTTTTATTTGAAAGCAGTTCTTATATAAATACCTAGACCAGTGGTCCACCCCCTGGGCTTGCAGACAGTACTGGTCTATGGCCTGTTAGGAACCAGGCCACACAGCAGGTAAGCGGCAGGTGAGTGAGCAAAACTTCATCTGTATTTGCACCTGCTCTCCAGCACTAGTATCGCCACCTTAGCTCCACCTCAGATCATCAGGTATTAGATTCTCACAGGAGTGCCAGTCCCTGGTGCCAAAAATGTTGGCAACCATTGACCTAGACCATATAGGAGCCCCTAGACATTAAATTACAATACAATGAATTTGTCAAATAGCATTGAGTACACTAGATACAAATCAAACAAATTCTAAAATCAGAAAGTGACGATGCTGAAGAAAGTTATACATTATAGAAATCATTGACTAGATATAATCATCAAGTCTAAATACCACTTCTAAAAGTTACAGAGGTTGCAAAGATGACGCAGTTCAAGCAATGCCTATTTCCTGTCTGGTAGTGTAAGTGTAGGAAGAGTCTATTGTTTAAGAACTCAAAGGTACTCTTTTAGACAGTGAAGGCAAGAAAAATACCTGTTTCATTCTCCACTGTATATCTAGTACTAGCCAGAGTTTGACACATAGTATCAAATAAATAAATGTATAAGTGAATTAATGAATAAGAACAATGGCAGAACAAGGTAAGGGTTAGTGACCAAATGACCAAATCCTCTGTACCTTTAAGCATCAGAGAACAAGTTACCACTTAACTCCCTGGCAGAGATGTCTTGATATGAAAGTAACTCACCTTAAGAATTTGAGCTGCCAAAAAAAAAAAAAATTGAGTTGTAGAAGTTTAACCTGGAGAAAATTATGAGTATCAGGAGGTGTGATGAATGATACTTAGTTCAACACAGAAAGTTTTTCTTCATGATTGCCTCCAGCTCAGCTATCCAGCACCTGTGTCAGAGTCAGGAAGGGAATGAAGAGAAAAAGCTGTAATTAAGAGCATGTCAAATAAAATACTTATATATCTAGGACTTTTGTAAGAAACAGAGAGCTCAAGTCAGGGCTATCTGTGGCTCAGTTATAGAGTGCAACCAGGGAGATGCCCTCTGGAAGATCTTGGTACAGTAAGAGTTGCTGCTTCAGGAAGCCAATATGAGTCATTTTAAGAGATAACAGTAACCACAGTCATAGCTAGGAACCAGGCATGACTTCCCTGAGCCCCTTCCCTACCTTCCTATACCCACATGGCTTGCTCCATCACCTGCAACGTCTCCCAGCCCCTACTAGCACTCCCCACCAATCTCCTGATTTGTTTTTCTCCATAGCACTTATTTTCACTTAATTTCATTTATTTATTTGTCTGTCTTCCCTCAAGTAGAAAGTGAGCTCCAGTCTAATATTCATACTGTGTACCTAGCACCTAGGACATGCCTGGTACATGATAGAAGCCAATAAATATCTATTGAACAAGTGAACTTTTCATTATTTTGCTGTACATCCTATTGACAAGTGTAATTATCTCTACTTTACAGACAAGGGATGAAATTTAGTAAAGTTCACTTGCCCAAAATAACATAACCACTAAGTATTAAAGTTCCTATTGAAGCTAGCTCTGTTTTCCCACAAAGGATATTCTATTAAAATGAGTAATATTGGGACTTTTTGTAACTTAACATTGGTTTGTTTTAAAAATGTACATCCTGTTCTGCAGCTATAACTTCCAGATTATTTTATGCTTAGTCCTGCAATAAAAGAGATTCAACATTCATTAATCATTTTCTAGTTTCTCTGTTGATCTATGAGGTTCATCCTTCGGCAGTTTCCTCAAGAGGGTTCAGGAGGACCTGGTCTCTAATTAGAGCATGTCCAAAATGTTTATATGTTTCCTCTCTACTTAAACAAGTTTGGTTACACAGAAATTTTTTTTTCTTTTTAAATTTTATTTTAGTTACTTTCACGTATACAGTACATTGGTTAGACATTTACATAGTTTATAAAATGATCCCCCTACTTGCTTCTTTCTCTCTTCTGGTTTTCCACCTAGCCTATATTAATACTATTACATTCCCTATGCTGTGCTCCCCATCCCTGTGACCATCTATCAACTACTAATTTGTACTTCTTTAACCCTTTACCGCATTCTCCCAGCCCCCAATTTCCCCTCCCCTCTGTCCATCACCAAATTTTCCACTATATTTGTGACTCTGTGTTTGATTAGTTTGTTCTTTTTGTTTCCTTAGATTCTTCATATGAGATCATATGGTATTTATCTTTCTCTGTCTGACTTATTTCACTCAGCATAATAACCTCTAGGTCCATCTATGTCATTGCAAATGGTAGGATTTCATTCTTTTAGTGGCTGAATAATATTCCATTGTATATATATAAACCATAACTTCTTTATTCAATTGTCTGTTGATGAGCATTCAGGTTGCTTTCATACCTTGGCTATTGTAAATTGTGCTGTCATGAATATTGGAGTGCATAGTATTGTTTTGGTTTTCTTTGGATAATACACAGAAGTGCAATTTCTAATCAAAGGAATATCCATTTTATTTTTTCGAGAAACCTCCAGATTGTTTTCCATAGCGGCTGTACCAATTTGCAATCCCACCAACATGTATAAGGATTCCCTTTTCTTCCCGTATCCTCGCCAACATTTGTTGTTCTTGATTTATTGATGATAGCCATTCTGACAGGTGTGAGGTGATATCTCATTGTGGTTTTAATTTGCATTTCTCTGATGATTAGTGACATTGAGCATCTTTTCATATGTCTATTAGCGATCTGTATTTCCTCTTTGGAGAAGTATCTGTTCAGGTCATATGCCCATTTTTTTAAATTGAATTGTTTGTTTGTGTTGTTGTTGAGTTGTATGAGTTCTTTATATATTTGGATATTAACCTCTTATCAGATGTATCATTAGCGAATATCTTCTCCAATCAGTCAGTTGTTTATTTTTGTACAAAAACTTTTCAGTTTGATGTAGTCCCATTTGTTTATTTTTCTTTTGTTACACATAAATTTCTTGATTGAGCTTTCTTTCTCTTGAGGACTTTGAATGTATTTCCCCACTCTCTTCTAGTATTGACAAAAAGGATAATAAAACTCCTAAGCTCATCATTCACCTTCAGAACTATAAACAGTTTACTAATCTTGCTGTTTTAATTTCCCCCATATTTTTTTTTTCGCAAGTTCCAGATATCATGTACCTTCTTCTGGTAAATAATATGTACCTCTAAATGTATGCATTGCTAATTAATAAGCACTTTAAAAAAAGCACGGTTGTGGGTTTCTCCCTACTCACATTCATCTACATGAGTCAAAGCTCAAATACAAAAAGTTAATTAAAGCAGGGTTGGAGTTTTTACTGGTTAGTAAGGGGGAGTGAAAAAAGGGGGCAAGGAAGTTGAGAGTGCATGCAAAGAACTGATTAAATAGTTGATTATGGAATTGTAATTGGGTAAGCAAAGAAGTGAAGATATGATGTAGGTGAAAGCAACAGAAAAGAGTTAATGGTTTGTTCAGTAGAGGATTGTTTGAAGGATTCTTGCAGTTAGGATAGTTGAAATAGTGACCTAGAAATAGAGCAGGTGGAACTACAGAGATAGTAGGGCTGCTAGGGAAGCTTTTTGCTACCAGCTTACCCACCTATTCCCATTATTTCAAATAGGTTTCTGCTTCTCATACCAAGGTGTGCTTCATGCTTGTGAGAACTATCTTTTGCTGACTTGATCTGAGTTCTGTAGCCAGAAAGATTCTTCTCTCACACATCCCCACCTCATATTTTGTAGTCCACAGTGATAGGTATCCCTTAAATTTATCAGAAATGGCATTTACATCTGTTTCTCATTACATATTATATTTTGTTGATTACCAAAGCCAAGAAAAAATTGCTGTCTTTCTTCCATGATTTAAACACACACACACACACACACACGCACACGCACACGCACACGCACACACACACACCCCCTTAGTATTTTAGTATATATTCCCTTTACATGGTAATATTCCTTTGAGATTTAAAGAAAGCAACTTCGTATATCCACATCTTTGCCTGGAATGTTAAGTCTGGTCTGGAAGATGTTGATGGGGCAAAGAGGTGAGAAAGAACAAGCCTAATTCACTCATTTTTTTGTGAGCTTTGTCAATGAAGGGACTGGAGGGATGGAAGTTGGCCCATTTAAGAGTATTTGGGGTTGGAAAAAATCACTTTTGGTTACTGTAATGTGTGGAAAGAATTACAACAAAGAAGCTTCCAGAGAATAACTAACGCGTGAGAAAGAGTAAAACAAAGTTTTTAATGGTTCACCCAATCCACACAGGTCAGCCAAGTTTCTGCTTTAGAACTGATAGTGAAGGCTTTGTGGGAGGGATTTAATAGAGTTTAAAATGTAGTTGAAAGGGTGATAACAGGTCCCACCAGAGAAGTTATTTGAAACAACATTGTCTAGCAAACACTCTGTTTGAACTAAATTTTACGGAGGTGGCTTTTGGGAGGCCTAATAGAGATTATTGAGAGGGTAAGGACACCCCCCAATCCAACTCAAGCTATCATTTTGGCACTGCACTAAAGTCAGGTAAATGGGAAGAAAACGAGTATGTGTATGTATATGCATGTATATGAGAAGTCTATAAAATATATATATATGATAAGATGTTAATAGCAGTTGTCTCTGAATGATGAAATTGTAGGTGATTTAGTTTCTGAATTTTGCCTTTGTGCAATTTTTCTGAATTTTGCATAATTGCATATATTTCAATTAGAGAATAAAAACTATTTCTTCTGTTAATTTTTTAATAGATCTTCCACTGGTATTTCCATTCCCTAGAACTGTGGCTGACTCATAATAAGCCTAAAATGAAAATTTGTATTTTAAAAATAAATCACAAACAACTGAATTAACCTTGTGGCCACAACCCATATAATGTAAATAAAGGTCTCATATTTACACTCAATTTAAATCTAATTGGATTTCTCAGAATAGATTTCTTATACTCTCTGCATGTTGAATCACAGGATTTTAGTCTGTGCTTGGAGGCACCAGAGGTTCTATGAACATGGTTCAGGGTTTCTAGAAATAGTGGCAAATCTTTCCATCAAACAAAAAATTAAATGGCATTGTAAAATTTGTATAATTATTATGTCTGCTTTGCATTAATGGATTTTGTAAACAAATTTTTGAAAAAAAAAAAGAACTCTGCCACTGCTATACATTTGAAAAATCTTCTCTAATACAGTGAATTACTCAATGCTTGAGTCTATTTTAAAACCTGCCTGAGAAGTGGTTCTATCTGAAATACTGCAGTATTATCTGGGACTAAACATTTTTCCCTAATTGTTTTATAAGTTTCCCAAATAAAATATCATCTCCTACCAGAAGTTTACATGCAGGCTAATTAAATATAATATAATTAACTATCTTAAAATGTGGACCTCTATATGAAATCCTATGCTCTATATTTTGTATCTTTTAATGAAGGTTCATCCAGATGGCCATTTACAGTGACAAATTGATTACTACTTAAAGTGTGGCCCACTTAATCAAAAGCACCTGAATTTTTTTGGAAACGCAGATCTCAGCACCATCCTCGCTGATTTAGAATCTGCATTTTAACAAGATCCCAAGGTAACATATGAATATTTATATGAGAAGCACAGACATAATTCATTCAGAGCAAGTAGCAAATTTGTATTAGGTGTAAATTACTTTAGATGGAAGGAGTAGTGCTCTCCAATGGTTCCCAAACTTGGTGCATATTTTGATCATTTGGAGAGTATTTAAAAAATACTGATGCCTGGCCTCACCCCACAGATTCTGACCTAATTGGCTTGGGGTGCAGCTTGACTGTCAAGATATTTTAAAATTCCCCTGGTGATTCTAATGTGCAGCTGAGTTTGAGAACCATTGCTCTAACTTAAAGATTCCTAACGTGTAGTTACATATGAGAATCACTTGAGTAACTTTTTAAAATACCAGTGCTGAGGCCCATACCCCAGGGACTCTGATTCATTCAGTCTGGGGAGAAGTCTAAGCGTCAATGTTGTTTAAAAGTTTCCCAGTTGATCTCAATGGACAGCTAGAGTTGAAACATAACTCTACATGATGTTGATAAACCCATTCTCGAATTAAGGTGAAATTCATAATACTCAACCAGAATCGATAAACTTGCCCCATAAGATATAGGAATCCAGCAGGCATAACGAGATACTTGTGAACACTCACATTCAATTTTGGGGGCCTTGCAAGCCAGCAGTACCCCTAAAATATTTCTGCTCTAATGGAGATCTTTATTTGTGGCCTATAGTTAGATTGGAGTCCAGTTCATTTAGCAGTCCTCAAAGGGCTTGAGGCTCAGAGGCCACCCACTTTTGGTTTGTTTGTTGGTTTGTTTTAAAAAGCCATTCAGCTCAGAAAATTCTTCCTCAAAACCCACTCTGACGAAGCCCTTCCAGCCTTTTCCTTCACCATTCAGCACCTTGACTGCCTTAGCACAAGAATCCCTAGCACCTCAACCTGTGTAGGTCAAGGTCTTATAAGGCAAAAATTGGGAGTATTTGGTAAAGGAGCCACTAAGTAATTAAAAGCAGCAAGAAATAAGCAGAACTGTCCTCAGAATCATTGACCAATTTTAAAAATTAAGAGCAAAGCATTTTCACCTTTATTTATCTTCCAAGCATGGGGCCCAAATTGTCCTACATGGAACTCTAAGGCATCAATGCCAATATCAGCAAATTAACACAACTTTAAGGGTGTGACTTTGCAGTTGATGTGGCCTTGCAGTTAGGTCTAGATGCAGTTACTTAGATTTCTTCACATGTTTGACAATACTTGATCTTAATACTTAATCCTCAGGGAGCCATGCCACTTGGCTACTGAAGAAATTACATCATATCATGCTATGATGCCTTACTTCTTCTGTTAAGAAATAAGGCATCATTTCTTAACAGAAGACTATTGTCAATGAGAGGAAGGGAGTAAATATCAAGAGCCTTGTTGGGTAGGCGTGTATATTAAAAGGGGACATAAATTACAGACTGAGAAATATTACTCTATAGGGGAATCTGTATTGCAACATGTACTCAGCATTACAAACATAGCGGTAAGTCTACTTATAAAACACTGAGCATCTGAAAAGCTATTTCTTGAATGAACCATTTGACATTTGTTTGTATAATCAATGACAAATAGAGAGAAAATAGTAACATTCAATTTTTTTTCACCTTGCAATCTCTAACGCTTCATATTAATCTCAACATAAAGCAACTTGTAGAATACCAAAAGATGGACTGTTACAGTGATTTGTTTGCCAAGTTTTCTCTGAACAAGATTATATGATAATTATTTCACAGTTAAAAATAATTTTGAAACAACTGAAGGATAAGGACTTTATCTCATAGGTGTTGTAGTTATCACAAAGCCTAAAACAATAAATACTCTATTAATAAATACTTATTAATTGATTTGAAACATAGAAAGGCCAAATGGCATATCCAGAACATTTTTATACCATTGTTTTAGCGCTCCCATTGGGGGAAACAAAAAGAAAGTTTCTCTTTTTATGTTAATAATAATAATGTATAAATAAACTATAATGTGCCACGATAAAAACATAAAATAATTTAAACAATTTTATCTTTTATTTTCCAGGATATTAAATAGATGATTAATTAGTCAATGCCTTGAATGTATATGGGCTTATATTTGAACAAATATCCAAATATTCACTAATTTGAAATTCATTTAGAATAGCAATAATTTTTAAATTGCCTAATGAAAAAATAAAGGTGTTGATGGACATCTTTTTAACCTGGAAAGGACATGCTTAGACATATTTGTATGCTATGTGAAATTTCTACAGAGAAACCCATGATACCAAAAGACCTATGCATTTGAATGATAAAACTGTTTTGGGTTACAAGCCTCTACCTATTCCATACTGAGAGGAGCTCTCCAAGATGTATTTTTTCAGTCAAACCTACAGGTATTGTTCCCTTTTTTTCGCCTTCATTAGTATCAATAAGATTATGTTGTTTTTCCTGATATTTGATCTAACAAGACAATTTGGGAAGATTATTTTCTCTGGAACGTTTTTTTAAAGCAATATTTTTTTTCAAATTTACTTCATTTTTAAAATTTAAGAAATACTTTCCTACTTTCTTCTGTACCAAGCTTAAGCCTCAAGCCTTAATACCTACAATGGGATCAGACCAGCAATATCAGAATAACTAGGAAGCTTGTTAAAAAACAAACAACAAACAAACAAACAAACAAAAAACCAGGGTCTTAGGCTTCACTCCAAATGTATTGTATCAGGTTCTACATTTTAGCAAGATCCAGGGGTCATTTTTATTTACATTGCAGTTGGGGAAGCACTTCTATAAAATATTAAGAAGCAGTTAAAATATCTATCACTTCTCAAAAAGAGTTTTGCCAGTAACAAAACAACTGCAAAAAAATTCAAAATTTCAAATTACTTATGAGGATGAAATACAAATTGGTACAATCCTTTTAATAATTTGGTATTAGTATTAGGAATGTTAAAACATTTATACTTTCTTTTCTTTTATCTTGGTTTTTCTTTTATGCATAGTTCTTACATATTTTACATATCTCACAGTTGAAATTTATCTGTATAATTCATATTCCACTTATCTTTTTAAAGAGATAATAAGCACTTTCCAGTGCTTTTAAAAATTTTGTCAATAATATTGCAATGTCTATATAACATTTATTTGCTTATCATATAATTTTTTAAAAATCCCTTATAAGCGGCTTCTTTTTTTTCCACTTTTTGGTTTCCCTGTTTTTTTATTGTTGTGTTAATACTTAACCATGCTATTAATATCTTTTTTCTTTTTTATAATAAATTATTTAACTATTTTTAAATTATTTTTTTATTATGGTGACATTGGTTAGCAAAATCCAGTAAGTTTCAGGTGTACAATTGCAGTAAGGTAAAATATATATTGCATTGTGGGTTCACTGCCCATAGTTAGATTTCTTTCTGTCACCACATATTTGACCCCTTTTAATTCATCTACCTCTCCCCTCCCCCGCACCTTCACCCTCTGGAAACCACTAGTCTATTGTCCATGTACATGAGTCTCTGTTTGTCCTGTTCATTTGTTGCTTTTAGGTTTATATCCCACATAAAAGTAATATCATATGGTTGTCAACTTTTCTGTCTGGCTTATTTCACTTAGCATGATTATCTTGAAGTCCATCCACATTGTCACAAATGGCCGTATTTCATCTCATCTCTTCCATTGTATACATGTAACACAGCTTCTTATCCAATCATCTATTGCAGAACATTTCGGTTGCTTCTATGTCCTAGCCACTATGAATAATGCTGCTATGAACATTGGTGGTTTTTGGATATGGGTTTTCAAGTCTTTGGGGAAAATAGTAGAGGGATTGCTGGATCATATGGTAGATCAATTCTTAGTTTTTGAGGAACCTCCCTACTGTTTTCCATAGTGGCTATACCAATTTGCAATGTCACCAGCAGTGTATGAAGACTCCATTTTCTCCACATCCTCTCCAACACTTGTTATTATTCGTCCTGTTTATAACAGCTATTCTAAAAGGTGTGAGATGGTATCTCATTGTGGTTTTGATTTGGGTTTCCCTAATAGATAGCAATGTTGAGCATCTGTTCATATGTTTGTTGGCCATTTGCATGTCTTCTTAGGAGAAGTATAGGTTCAGGTCCTCTGCCCATTTTTTGATCAGATTGTTTATTTTTTATTGTTATTGAGTTGAATGAGTTCTTTGTATATTTTGGATATTAGGCCCTTATCGAAGGCATTGCTTGTAAATATCTTCTCCCTTTGAATGGTTGTCCCTTTACCTCGTTGATGGTTTATTTGCTGAGGAGAAGCTTTTTAGTTTGATGTAGTCTCATAATTTATTTTTACTTTTACTTTCCTTGACTTTGAGGTCAAATTCATAAAATCCTCTTAAGTCCAAGGTCCATAAGTTTCGTTCCTATATTTTCTTCTATGCATTTAATTGTTTCAGGTCTTATATTAGGGTTCATAATCCATTTTGAATTAATTTTGGTGTGTGGTGCTAGACAACAGTCTATTTTCAGTTTGCAGGTGGCTTTCCAGTTTTTCCCAGCACCATTTATTGAAGAGGCTTTCTTTTCTCCACTGTATGTTTTTGGCTCTTTTGTTGAAAATTATTTGTTCATGTACACATGGGTTACTTCTGGACTCTCAATTCTGTTCCACTGGTCTGTGTGTCTGTTTTCTGCCAATACTATGCCGTTTTGATTATTGTCGCTTTGTAGTATAATTTGAAGTCTGGCAGAGTGATGCCTCCAGCCTTGTTCTTTTTTCTCAGGATGGCTTTGGCAATTTGGGGTCTTTTTGTACTTTCATACATCTGATGATTTTTTGGTCTATTTCTTTTAAAAATGCCAATGGGATTTTGATGGGGATTGCATTAATCTGTTATAATGCTTTAAGTAATAAGTATCATTTTATACTATGTCATTCTTCCAATCCAAGAAACATGGAATATTTATCGTTCCGTCTTTTGTTCTTCTTTGATTTCTTTTAAATAGTCTTATAGTTTTCATTATATAGGTCCTTCATATGTTTTGTTGAATTTATTCCTAGGTATTTTATTCTTTGTTGTTTGAATTGCAAAAGGAAATTATTTTCTACTTCTTTTTTTTTGACACTTCATTATTAGAATATAGGAATGCTATGGATTTTTGAACATTGATTTTTGTTATCTAGAAGTTCTACTGTATTTGCTTATTGTTTCTAGTAGTGTTCTTGTGAAGTCTTTAGGGTTTTCTATAGAATCATGTCACTCACAAAAGTAAAAGTTTCACTTCTTCATTTCCTATTTGGATGCCTTTTATATCTTTTCTGCCTGACTGCACTCACTAGGAACCTCCAATGTTATATTGAATAACTGTGGCGACAGTGGACAGCCTTGCCTTATTCCTGATCTTAGAGGAAAAGTTTTTAGTTTTTCACCATTAAATATAATGTTGGCTGAGGGTTTGTCTATATGGACTTTATTATGTTAAGGTACTTTCCTTCTATACCAATTTTGTTTAGTGTTTTGATCATAAATGGATACGTATCTTGTCAAAGGCTTTTTCTGCATCTATTGATACGATCGTGATTCTTATGGTTTTTAAATTTATTTTAGTTTTCAAATATACAGTACATTGGTTAGACATCTATATAGTTCATAAAATGCTCTGCCCCCAATTGCTACTTCCTCCCTTGACCTTCCACCTAGCCAATGTATTCATTCTAATTGCATTCCCTATGCCATGCTCCCTATATCCGTGACCATTCATCAGCTACTAATTTGTACTTCTTTAACCCTTCACCCCATTCTCCCAGACCTCCAAACTCCCCTGCCCTCTGTTCATCACCAAAATTGTCCACTATATTTGTGAGTCTGTTTTTGATTAGTTTTGTTCTTTTTTATTCTTTGGATTCCATATATAAGTGAAATCATATAGTGTTTATCTTTCTCTGTCTTATATACCTTTTAGGTCCATCACAGCAATATTTTTTCATCCCCTTCCTTTCAGTCTGTGTCTTTTAATCTGAAGTGAGTCTCTTATAGGTAACATGTAGGGGTCTTGTTTTCCTTTCCATTTATCCACTCTTTTAGTTGAGCACTTAATTCTTTTCCATTTAAGGTACTTATTGATGGGTAGTTGTTACCATTCTTTATTCCTGTTTTTGATACATGTTTTTTCTTCTTAAAGAAGTCCCTCCAACATTTCCTGTAATATGGCTTGGTGGTATAAATTCCTTTAGCTTATTTTTGTCTGGAAGCTCTTTATCTGTCCTTCAACTCTAAATGATAGCTTTGCTGGATAAATTATTCTTGGTTGTAGATCCTGGGTCTTCATCCTGTTGAATATTTTTGCCAAGCCCTTCTGTCCTGCATAGTTTCTTTTGAGAAATCAGCTGCCAGTCTTATGGGTTTCCCTTATAATAACTATCTGTTTTTCTCTTGCTGCTTTTAATATTCTTTCTTTGTATTTAACCTTTGGCATTTTAATTATGATGTGTCTTGGTGTGGGCCTCTTTGGATCCCTGATTTTGGAATTCTCTGAGCTTCCTGGGGTTTTATGTCCATTTCCTTCACCAGGTTAGGGAAGTTTTCCATCATTATTTCTTCAAACAGCTGTTCAACATCTTGATTTTCTTCAGTTATGCCGATCAGACGATATTTGGACCTTAATAGTGTCCCATATGCTCCTTAAATTATTTTTATAGTCTTGGCATCTTTTCTTGCCATTCTGATTGAGTGTCCTTGGCTTTTCCATCTCTAGATAGGGCATTTGATCCTTTTCTTTATTCACTTGTTTATTCCTTTGTTTATTCCATTTAATATACTTCTCATCTCAGATAATGTGTTCTTCATTTCAGACTGGTTCCCTTTTATAATTTCCATTTCCATTTTTATGTTTTTTTCTCTTTGTTGAAGTTCTCACTGAATTTAACAAAAGTTCATTGAGCATCTTTATAACCAGTGTTTTGAACTCTGCATCTGTTAGATTACTTGACTTTTATATCTGGATCTCTGTTCTGTCTCTCTCATATGGTTTCTGCTTCTTTGTCTTTCCATTTGGCTGCCTTTCCATGTCTGTTTCTATGTACTAAGTAAAAGCTCCTGAGTCTCCCAGTCTTATTGTGTGGATGTGTGTGTGAAGTAAGTATCCAGTGGCACAGTCCTGGAGAGGGATCAGCTACAGGCCATATTTAGCTGAAGCCTCTGCTCCTCTAGGGCCACTTGTTAAGATTCGGCAAGCAATCCACAGATGCTGTGCTTATAGTTGCCTCAAAAGGCCACGCCAGAAACTGAGGCCAGTTGCCTCCAGAGTGAGTCTCAGCAAGGAGCACCTGACTCGCTGAGGATACACCTGGATGTGGGTTGGGTGGGGCTGCGATTTGGGTATGTGGGGTTTCAGGGAATCCTCTGGGCAGAGTGACCTCTGTTATCCAGTCTGATGACCTCATGGCAAAGGTGGCACTGTGCCTGTGTACTAGGAGGAGGGAGGCTCAATAGGGAACAATGGCTACCTCCGGCAATTCTGTACAGAGCAAGTCTCCCCTTGCCTGCACTCTGATAATGTCTCTCTGTAAGTCCCTGGTGCCCACTGTGCGCAGCCAAATCAGCACTGCTGCTCAAAATGAGCAGGTTCATCACCGTGAAAATTCGCTCGCGACACGGCCCTTTAAGAGGCTGCTGCTGCTGCCTGGTCTCACTCAGATGGGATTGCCCCACATTCTCGCCCGTCATAGCAGGGTGCTTTCCTTGATTTATCTCTAGCTGTATGGCTTGTTCATCAAGATTCCGGGCGATTTTTCCTTGCTGCTGCTCCTTGTCACAACGTTGATTTGGTCTCAGAGGGATGAACAGTGCCTCTATCAACTATGCCATTTTGCTTCTCTCTGATTCTTATGTTTTAATTTGTTTATGTGGTGTATCACATTAATTGACTTGCGTATGTTGAACCATCCCTGTGTCCCCGGGATGAAGCCCACTTGATCGTGTGTATAATCTTTTTAATATATTGCTGTATTCGGTTTGCTGAGATCTTATTTAGGATTTTGCATCTGCAAGAATATTGTAGTTTTCTTTTTTTGTATTATCTTTATCAGGTTTTGGTATCAGGTAATATTGGCCTCATAAAATGAGTTAGGAAGTATTATCAATTTTTTTTTTTTTTGGAAGAATTTGAGGAGAATAGGTATTAAATCTTTTTTGAATGTTTGGTAGAATTCACTGGTGAAGCCATCTGGTCCAGGACTTTTACATTTTGGTATGTTTTTGATGACTGTTTCAATTTCTATACTGCTGAACGGTCTATTTAGATTATCTTGATTCAGTCTAGGAAGATTGTATTTTTCTAAGTACTGGTCCATTTCTTCTAGGTTATTAAATTTAGTGTTATATACTTTTTCACAGTATTCTTGTATGATCTTTTGTATTTTTGTGGTGTCTTGTCATAATTTCTCCTCTTTCATCTCTGATTTTGTTTGTGTCCTTTCTTTTTTCTTTAATGAGTCTAGCTAGGGTTTTGCAATTTATTAATCTTCTCAAAGAATGAACTCTTTGTTGCATTTATTTTTTCTATTTTTTAATGCCATTTTATTTTTTTCATACTGTATATACATAATTTTTTAAACTTTTTTTTTACCCCTCTTCCCTCCCCCTTCCCTTCTGGTAACCCCTAGTCCATTGTCCATGTCCATGAGTCTGTTTGTCCTGTTCATTTGTTTCTTTTAGGTTTATATCCCACATATGTGATATCATGTGATTTTCAACCTTTTCTTCTGGCTTATTTCGATTGGTATGATTATTCCAAGGTCCGTGTTGTTGCAAATGGCAGTATTTCAACTCTTCTTATAGCTGAGTACTATTCCATTGTATATATGTGCCATAGCTTCTTTAGCCAATCATCTATCATAGGACACTTCGGTTGTTTCCATGTCCTGGCCACTGTGAATAATGCCGCTATGAACATCAGTGTGCAAATATCTTTTTGAATATGAGTTTTCAAGTCTTTAGGGTAAATACCCAGTAGAGGGATTGCTGGGTCATATTGTAGGTCAATTCGTTTTCTGAGGAACCTCCATACTGTTTTCCATAGTGGCCGTACCAATTTGCAGTCCCATCTATTTTTTTTTGTTTGTTTTCAATTTCATTTATTTCTGCTCTAATTTGATTATTTTTTTTCCTTCTGCTGATTTTAGGCTTTTTTTTTTCCTTTTCTAGTTTTTTAAGATGAAGCGTTAGGTTGTTTATTTGGGCTAATTCTTTTTTTTGAGATAGGCCTGTAATGATATGAACTTTCCTCTTATGACCACTTTTGCCGTGTCCCAAAAGTTTTGACATGTTGTACTATCATTATTATCTGTTTCTATGTATCTCTTGATCTCTCCTTTTATTTCTTCTCTGATCCATTCATTCTTAAATAGCATGTTGTTTAATCTCCATGTATTTGTGGTTCTTCTTGTTTTCTTTTTATAGTTGATCTCCTGCTTCGAAGCATTATGATTAGCTTGATTTCAACCCTCTTATAACTGCTGAGGCTATCTCTATGTCCCAGTATGTGTACAATCCTTGAGACTGTTCCCTGTGCACTAGAGAAGAATGTATGAGCAGCTGTTTTGGGATGAAAGGCTCTGTAAATGTCAATTATGTTTAGTTGGTCTAATGTGTCATTTAAGGATATTATTTCCTTATTGATTTTCTGTTTGGATGATCTGTCCACATCCAACAGTGGGGTATTTCGGTCCCCTACTATGATAGTGTTTTGGTCTAAAACATTTATACTTTCAGATCTAGTAACTACCTTTCTATAAATGAATCCTAAAATTATGTTCATTAAAATATATAACATGGACTGAAAATGGTGTAGTAAAGAACTCCAGGGCTCTGTCCATCTGCAAAAACAACTAATGAGCTAGCTAAAGTAGTCAGAATCAACTTTTGCAGAACTCTGTGATGTAGTAAAAAAAAACTTTCAACAACCAAGAGAAGACTTAGTGAAGAAAGAAGCTGCTGCTTATGCTAAGAGAGCACTGCATTGTTTTAATTGCCCACCTACCACCCTCATGTGCCAGATTAACAGTGATAAATGACTGAGGATAAGTAGAAAACTGGGAGAGCCTCCCTTAGTGGCCAAGACATGCTTGGTGATCAGCAGCCCAGGTGGACAGGATGAAATCTTGCCTACTTTCCCACACCCTTCTCTCATTTACAGAAAAATCATTAAGCTTTGTACTAAAAATCAGTAAAGGATGCTATTTGGAAAACCATTGAAGATTTGGATTTTAACCAACACAATTTTAACTACATCTATGGATCCAAAAAATTAAAAAATCACTTGGGAAATTAGAAAATACCTTAATGACTGAAAGTAAAAATACAACATATCAAAATTGTAGATGCAATTAATGCAGTGATTAGAAGGAAATTTATACCATAAATTTTTTATATTAGAATAAAATGAAGGTCTCAAATCAATATTAGAATCACCTACTTTAATAGAAAAAGAAAAGCAAATTAAAACCAACGCAAACAGAAGGTGCAGAATAATAGAGATAAGACTAACAAAGTATGAAATTAAAAATAGAAAAACAGAGATCATTTTATGAACATTATAGATGTCTAACCAATGTACTGTATACTTGAAACTAATTTAAATAAATAAATTTATTTTAAAAATAGAAAATCAATACAGAAAAATCAATTTCAATACAAAAGCTGGTTATTCTCAAAGATCACAAAATTAATAAACCTTCAGAAAGAATAGTCAAAAAAACTAAAGATAAAAACTACTAATATTTTGATAAGAAGAGGGGGCATCACTGCATATTCTGTAATTAAAAGCATATTAAGAGAATTTTACAAACAACATAATACCAGTAATTTTGTTAACTTAGATAAAATAGAAAAATTTCCTAGAAGACACTAATTACCAAAACTCACTCAAGAAGGAGAAGATAAACTGAATAACCGAAAAGCTACACAATATATTTTATTTGGAGTTTAAAAATCTTTGCACAAAGAAAAAGTCAAACAACACCAAAAAGGTGGCCTTGAAGATGACAGCCTACAATCCTGGTGCAGGCTGCTAGTGCCAGAGAGAGCAACACGAACCTCAAAACATGGTGGTTATGGCCTCTCTGGTGGCTCCCTCAAGAACCTGCACAGAGGTTCCCTATGTTTTATCCTTCTCATAACATTCCCGGGGCTGGGGCTACTTCCCAGGTAACTTTTGCTGAAATTGTTTAAAGGTAAAGATACTAGACACAGCAGCCAGGAGCAAGGGACAACACTTAGGACAAGAAATGGACAAACTGACAAACATGGAAAGAAAGAGATTGGGAAAGGAGATACATTGGAAAATAGGGGTTTATTTGTTTGTTTGTTTGTTTATAAAAAGCTCCCATGTATACTGGGAATCAAGAAAGCCATGAATATACCCAGGGCAAGACACGTGCTTAGAAAAGTCCCAAGAAGACCCAGAACTTTCACCTCTAGCTGGCTTGCAGATTCTGTGCAAGTAAAAGGTAAAGACTAAGGCAGAGTCATAAGTTGCTTGGAAGGCATTACGGAGTTCCCCAACATAGAATCAATCTACAAAGACTGGAAGAGGATTTTTTAATCTCTTTATCTTTTGTTGGTTACCTTAAGAGACACTTCAGGTAACTCTCAAAACATGACCTACAACTAGCTAACAACACAGACATAAACGGCCATGCATGACAAAGAATATACGCTTTAGAAAAATAATTTAGAAAAATAACTTACCAAGCAAACAACAAAACCTACAACAAGGAGCAACAACAAACTCTGGGGAGAGAATAGAATCATATTTCTATAGTTGCCACATTATTATATTCAAAATGCTCGTATGTTCATTGCAGCGTTATTTACAATAGTCAAGATATGGAGGCTACCTGGGTGTCCATTGATGGATGAATGTGTAAAGAAGAGGTGGTACACATATACAACGGAATATTACTCAGCTATAAAAAATAAATGAAATCTTGCCATCTGCAACAAAGAGTGTGTTTTGCTGATGGAGTAATTCTGACAGAGAAAGACAAATGCCATATGATTTCACTTACATGTGGAATCTAAAGAACAACAACAAAAACAAAACAGAAACAAACTCATATATATAGAGAACATTTTGATGTTTGCCAAATGGGAGTGAGGTTAGAAGCGTAGGTGGAAAAAAAAGGAAGGGATTAAGAAGTACAAATTGGTAGTGACAAAATCAATATGGGGATATAAAGTATAGCATAAAAATATAGTCAATAATAATATAATAACTATGTATGGTGTCAGATAGGTACTAGATTTTTCAGGGTGATGACTTTTTCAGTTATATAAATGTCTAATCACTATTTTGTACACCTGAAACTAATATAATATCATGTACCAACTGTAATTAAAAAATAAAAAATATTAAAAAAATAAAAACAGAAAGAATCAATGAAATGAAAAGTTTTTTAAAAAAACATTGACAAAATTGACAAATATTCAGCATTACTGGCCAAGACAACAACTACTTAAAAGCTCTAGAGAGAAAGCAGAGGCAGGCAGAAACTGAAGGGGAATCTACAGGTGGAAATAAGCAATATCAGTGGGAGAGTTTCCTGGTTTTATAGCTCTTAGCCTGAGAGCAAGTCTCACACAGTGCCTAACTGGGCAGCCAACACTCCAATAGAAAACCTGTGGCCTTACTGGTTTAAAAAGTCAGATAACATCGTTTGGGGCATGCATGGAAGCTGGAAAGAGAGAGAATAAATTCCAGTAAAGACCATGTAAACTTTACTAAAATCTCTGGCTGACTTCTGAATTATTACACATGTACAACACAGACTTTAAACAACCCAGCTGAGTTAAGCTAAACTATTCAGAGAGTCAAGCTGTTGCACACTACAGTTAAGACAGATTTAGCATTTGAGTTCGGCCCAGTAAACTACCTAGAAAAAGTGAAATAATAATAATAATAATAATAATAATAATAATATAATAATAATAATAATAATCTCTTCAAAGGAACATAACAGAATTTAAGTCTTGTCAATATATTATTTACAATATTCAAGCTAAATTTCAAATTACTAGACAAAGAAATAGAAAAATGTGACCAATCCCCAAGAGAAAAAGGTAATCAATGAAATCCAACCCCAAGATAACTGAGGTATAAGAAAAAAAAAAAACAAACAAACAAAAAACAGAGTATAACCTAAAGCAGTCATCATAATAATGCTCAAAAATATGAAGGCAAGTATGTGCATAATGAGTAAATGGATAGGATATTTCAGTAAAAAAAAAAACCATTAAAAAACCAAGCCGTGTTCTATTCTAGAAGTAAAAAAATATAAAAAACCTTTCTCTAGAAGTACAAAATGCTAAATACTCTATTCTAAGTATTCTAGAAATAAAAACGCATATGTGAAAAAAATTTTTCTGAGTGGCCTTAAAAGCATAGTGAAGATAACAGATGAGTCAGTGAACTTGAAGATAAGTAAGGAGAAATTGTCCAAGCTAAAGAAGAGAAAAAAGAGTGGGGAAAAAGAAATAAAAGTCTCAAGAGACTTGGGGATCAATGTCAAATATTTTAATATTTATCTAAATCAAGTTCCACCAGAAGAAAAACACTGGAGTATTAAAAAAAAATAGGTTTGATAAAATAATGGCTGAAATTTCCCCATATTTAGCGAAAACATAACTTTACAGATGCAAAATACCAACAAATTTCAAACAGGATAACTATGAAGAAAACCTCATAGTCCAGTATTCCACAAAGGATAAGCCACAGACCTCTAGGGATCTCTGAGATCCTTTTGTGGAGTCTCACAAGGTCAAATTATTTTCAAAATGATATAAAGATAATATTTGCCATTTTCGCTGGTTGACATTTACATTAATGGAGCAAACCAACACTGGATCAAACCATGAGTCAAGGCAGTATCACCAAATGATAGTAGCAGTCATTGTCTTCTACATCACCAGAAACTCAGATTTAAAAGACATTTTTATTTCTCAAAGCAGTTTAGGTTTACAGAAAAACAGAGCAGATAGTCTAAAGAATTCCCACACACTCTTTTCCTCACTATACTCACAGTTTCCCCTAATTATTAGTCATCTTGCATTGGTGGTTAGTACATTTGTTACAATTCGAGAATGTTAGACCTAATATTGATACATTTATACAACTCATAAAATCTATAGCTTGCATTAGGATTCACTGTGCTGCAAATTCTATGTCATATATCCACCATTACAGTATCCTATGGAATGTTTCCACTGCCTGAAAATCCCCTGTATTCCACTTTTTCATTCCCCCGTCCCATCAATCCCTAGAAACCACTAATATTTTTATTGTCTTGAAAGTTTTGCCTTTTTTCTGAATGCCATATATTGGAATCATCTAGTATGTAGCCTTTTCAGATTGGCTTCTTTTGCTTATCAACATGCATTTAATATTCTCCCATGTCTTTTCATGACTTGATCCTTTTTTTTTTTTATCACATCAATTGTATAGATGTAATACAGTTTCTGTTTACTCATTCGTGCATTAAAGGACATCTTGGAAGCATCTGAGATCTTGCTTCCTGGCAATTCTCATCAATTTGGCTCAAATAAACTCATAAAAATTCTCAAAAAAATTAAATAAAAATAAAGGATATCTTGGTTGCACCCAAGATTTAGCAATTACTAATAAAGCTGCTATAAACATTCATGTGCATGCTTTTGTGGAGACATAAATTTCAGCTTATCTGCATAAATACCAAAGAGTGTGATTGCTGGATTGTATGGTAAGACTATGTTTAGATTTGTAAGAAAATGCCAACTGTCTTCCAAAGTGGCTATAACATTGCAATACTACCAGCAATGAATGAGAGTTCTTGTTGCTTCACACTCTTGCCAACATTTGGTATTGTTAGCATTTTTTATTTCAGCCATTTTAATACATGTGTAGTGATATTTCATTGTTTGAATTTGCATTCCCTGATAACATGATGCTGAAAATATTTTCATATACTTATCTGCTATCTGCACACCTTCTTTGGTAAGGTGTTTCTGCTCAGATCTTTTACTCACTTTTTAATTGGGTTGTTTTGTACACATCTTTTTAATATTATGTATGATTAAATCAGAAGTACACATAAAGCTCTTCTGCTGCATACTGAAATATGATGGTTTTCTTGAGAAAAACACTTTATTATTTGAAGCGTAAGCTGAATTAGCTAATTTTTCACAGAGCACTGTTTCTACTTGAAAGGAAGACTGACAAACAAACTGTGGTTATTTAGGATTGGGTAATGGCAGATATTTTCTTGAAAAGAAAATAAATGAGCCTGTCATTTTTAGAGGAAAAACTGACAGCATAAATATAAAATTCAAGATTTCCAACCAAAATTAGAATTTTGTAACCCTGCATCTACCAGCATAAGCTTGAAAATTTTTTAATACTTAAAAACTTGTCTGGTAAAATTGGTAGCGATATTAATAAATGCCATTTTTACATTTTATACAATGAAGTGGCTCAACATTTGAAAGATCTATATAACTCAGTGAACCGATATGAATCAAAAGCTGCTGCTAAGAAAATGAACTGGCAAGGCACAGACTAAGAAAAACATTTGCAAATCATATATCTGACAAAAAAGGTTACGCAAAATATAATAAGTCCTATGACTCAATATTTTTAGTTGAGCAAGCCCAGTTAAAAATGGGCAAGTGATTTAAACTGAGAAAGATGTAGGAATGCCATGAACACATGAATTTAGTGCTTCAAAATCTTTAGTGGATGAAATACTGCTGTAAAAGCAACACAGTGGCTATAATAAAAAGATGACGAATATCAAATGTCAATGAGAATGTGCAACAACTGAAACTCAGGCACTGTTACTAAACTAAGCTATGCTGAAAAACATAGTAGTGGTATTTTGTTGGATAAGAATCTGGGGATTGTTTGGGGAAGGAGTATGAGTAAACTTTCCATATTTTATATTTATGTTGTATATTTTGATGGCAGTTTGTGTTACCCAAGCATATGATTTGTCAAAATTCAGTGAATGGTACACTTAAGATTATGCATGCACTATATGTAAATCTTACCAAAACAACAACTTTGTAAATAAATATTGAA
Organism: Eonycteris spelaea; assembly: GCA_003508835.1. NCBI lineage: Eukaryota > Metazoa > Chordata > Mammalia > Chiroptera > Pteropodidae > Eonycteris > Eonycteris spelaea. Next base: position 10,074,287 of record PUFA01000031.1, on the reverse strand, counting down.
TTGTAGTTAATGATATGCATGTAGAGGTATTGGATGAAGTACACTGATATCTACAACTTACTTTGAAAGGCATCAAAAAATAAGATGGATTGATGGATGGATAGAGAGATCAATAGATGGATGGATAATTATATAATAAAGCAAATTAATTGCTTTTTATAGAATCTATGTGGTAAGTACATGAATTTGCCATGTAGATATTTCTGTTTTTTTCAGTATATTTGACAATTTTCATAATAAGATGTTAAAAAAACCTGCATAAACAAGCCTGATAGGAAATAATTGACTTCAGATGTTGAAACTCTGGACAAATTTTCAAGTTATTTACTTTTTGAGTTATTTATAATAATGATACAAACTCTGCTGAGATATTAAAATATTTTCCACTCTTAGTCCATGTTGAACAGTGACCTTTACAAAAGCATAAATATTACTTTTATGCATTTGTCAAAGAATCAATTAAATCTACTGCAGTCTTTTTTATTATTAAAATGATTGCTATTACTTGCTTAATTACCCCCTTTTGTCTGTTCAAGAGAAAAAAGTTCTTCTGGCTCTGAGAATCTTGCCTCACTTGATTGCTTCCAGAGTGCCAAGTAGTAAGAGTGTTGAAAATTGTGCTTTCTCCATTAATTAGAGATAATTGCTGGTTAATAAAAATGTATAATTTCATTTACTTTGGAAAAAAGCAACTAAATGTTGTGCTTCAAAGTGACAATTCCATTTCAGGAGGAAGTACTCTAAGTTGGAACACAGAATGTCAAATTCTCATACTTCAATGTCCCTATTTATCCAACTAGACAAAGCCAGATAGATGGAAAATTGAAATTGAAATTACCCCATATTTCTCTGTTATTCACTAAAATTCCCAGATCCCTTGTACCTACCTAACTTTTAGCCTGAATCTAAAAAAAAATAAGAGAAATTTTTCTTTAAAAATCAAACCCAAAAATTCCTAACCAGTTTCCTTGAATCCATTACTTGCTTTTTTCCTGAGCTACCATCTCTTCCTTCCTAGAATTTAGTTATTATTCCAATATAAACAAATCTGCCTAGCTTGAACTCAGATTTTATTTATTCCGTGCCTTTGCTTTTTATATTAAAACAAACACAAAATTTTCTGAAAAGTAGTCTCATTTTGAAAAATTAAAACAGAAAATTCTAGTTTATAACTTTGCCTTAAATCAGCTTCTTTTTAAATAATAGGCTTATTATTATTATTATTATTATTGTTATTATTATTATTATTTTTGTAGAAACTTGTAACATAAAGTAAAGGTTAAAACCACAAGGAACTTCTTTGCTTGATTCACCTTTTCTTATCAAATTGTATTTCTTACCAAGTGTTTTCCTTTTAGGGCACATTTTACTCATTGGTTACAAACTCCTAAAAAATAAAAATGAAGTGTGTGTTTGTGTGTGTATCTAACCCCAAATCAGAAACCCACTTACAATTGGACCAATTCCTACTTGGCTAGATACCCAATATAATCATAACTGGTAACTATCATTAAAATATAGTGATATTGTATGTTCTTTAAAAGAATTATATGGCAACTGAGCTATTTTATTAAGTTTTCATTAGATTAAGTATAAAAATGAGATATTTTTCACACATGGAAATAATGCTACTTATTCTGCAAGTCAGTAGGTATTTCTTTTAAATTACTTGAATTAATCTGTTTACACATTGTCTGTCCCCTATGGCAGTTTAGATGACCGTTCTCAAGTATTCACCCCCGACCCTCAGCCACGTGAACTTCACACCAATGTTACATACAGTCATGTATGTGACTTGCTTTGGCCTATTGAATAATAGCAGACTTGAGTACAGGTCTTAAATAAGTGATTTGACTTGGTCTCCTGTGCTCACTGATCCACCAGGAAAAAAAAAAATGTGCCTCAGTAGCTAATGGTATGGTGGGGACATATGGAGCAGACATGATCCCAACCTGAAGATTTGACACAAACCTAACTGACCTGCAACAGAAGCACAGCAATCCTTGCTCATCTGCAGACTCATGAACAACAACAGAATACTTTTTTTTATGAGCCACTAAGGGGCTGTTCATTACTCAGATTTCGTGTAACAATAGCTGACTAATATATGCCATATTTTTGTGTGTTCAGTGACATACACATGTGTGAAAATTGACTGGCAGAGTCAAATCCTTGTATTAACTCTCAGTCCCACAATCTGCAAAGACCAAGAGCTTTGGAGACCCAAATAATCGAGGACATCTCAACAGCCAGTGTTTCTTGCTACTGTCAATGGGATCTAGAAAAATTGGAAACACTAGATAATCTTCCATAATGAAGATGGAAAAGAAAAGCAGAGTAAAGGAATCAACCAAAATGTATGAAAATCCTAAAGCTTCTCAAAGAGCCAAGTGGAAATAGCAGGAGCGGTTAAGAGGTTTGTATTTAACCAAGCAATCTGCCTTCTATTCCACTGGCCAAAGAATCAGTAACACAGTCCAGCTCCGAAGTCTCCTCTGGGTGCAGAGGGCCTGGAGAGTTTCACTCTGCCAACATCTCTTCCCTTTTCCACCTTTCCCTTTGCAACTAGCCACATCAGTACTTTTTCCTCCCAGAGCTCAGGATATGGCGAGCAACGTATACTAGAGAAGAAGAAAGGAGGTTTAATCCATTAGCATCTTGTTAATACTTCAAAAATCTGCTTCTAGAAAAGCCCCTTTCGTCTCTAAGGTCTCTCTCTAGTTTTATTTAAGATGCTGCACAGGAAGGAGCAAGAGGTTGGATATATCCCTGAGACCTATTTTTAGAGAAGAGCTTTTCACATTAACATTCTTGTTACATTCCCCAAAAGATTATAGTAATAGTTCTGTTTCTGGTCATGTTTAGAGATGCAGTTCTTGGCAATAAACCAGAGGAAAATTAATTTTTATAGCACTTTTTGCTTATAGAATTAGGTGTTGAGTTACTATTTTGATTAATTATAAAATTCTTTCCCATATTTTTATAATATGAATAATTGCATTACATTTCTTTGTATACACGATTTTTTATACTGTAAGAATTTTTCATGTGGCTACAAACTAGTGAGTCTCAACATGTTTCTGCTTCTATACCAAATAGTTTTTCCACTAGGTTTTTCCTAAGTTTTTTCCACTAGTATCATCTAAATTACACAAAGTATTTTTTTCATAATATTATCTGTAATAGTAGCCTACTCTCCCATTGAGTGGGTGTACCATAATTTAATTAACCATTTCCTATTGCTAGTTTTTTTTGGCTGTGACCGATTTTTCACTATTATAAATAATTTTCCTGCAACAGACTGTACTTTCACCATACATTTTTTGATCTTCTTATTTCCTTAGTAAAAATTCCCATAAGATTCTACTGAGCCACAGAATATAGATATTTTTAAATCTCTTGTTAAATATTGCTAAGTCAATTTCTAAATAACTTTCATAATACCAAAGGTAATGTATGAGAATACTAGTTTTACCCCTTCCTAACAAATGGGTATGCTTTGTTTGGCAACTAAATGAATGGAAATAAAAGGGTACATCATTATCATTTTAATTGTTACTTTTAAAAATTAAAAGTGAAGTGGGACAGTTTTTTAAGTTGGTTAACTAGATAATCTCTTTTCAATATTTTGTACTTTATTATACCATGAAAGAACAGAAGTAGCTTTCAAACAGTGCCTATCAATAAGAAAACATATTTATTGGGTTTTTATTTTATGTGGATTACTCTCTGGATTTGTATATAAAGCTATTCTCACAAAAGGAATATGTAACAGCATTCTTTCTTTAAAAAAAAAATAGAGCATTATTAAAATCTTTCTGAAAAAAAAAATTCACTAAAACATTTTACCAGAATTTACCTTGATCCAAAAGCACTGAGTTTATAGAGGGATCTAACCAACATAGCAAATCAGCCAAAAACAACAGTACGTGACAGATCAAATTCCATTTAAACAAACACATACAGACTGGGATATTCCAGAGAGCAGAAGTAGGACCAAAGAGGGGAAGTTGAAGGGAGACAAAATTTTTGCTAATGATAGGAAGGACGTTCTAACAATTAGCTCAAGTCCAAATGGACATAGGCTGTCCTGTGAATAAGCGAGTTTCTTATAATTCTGCTCTAACAAAGATGGTCAGAGGTAGTTTGGGGTAATTTACGGTGTGGGGGAGGCCTGGTGGTGAGTAAGTCTTTTCCAACTCTGTTTTCCCTCTTGGTCTTGGGAATAGGGGACTGATTTTTATAGGACAGAAAAAGAGGAAGAAACTATCTTTCTCTTCTTGAGGGTGGAGCTAACCCTGGCCAGAATTTTGAAATCGTCAGACTATATCTTTGGCATCTCCCCACTTCCCTTTCTGTACTTTTGTTTACCGCCTCATCCAGGCCTCAGCTGTTCCATGTTCCAAGCAGGAGGACTCCTACTACATTACTCCTCTCTTTCCAACCATTTCAAAAGTTCTGCTTTTTTAGTACAGGTAACCTCAACTAGGTGTTAAGAGGAAAGCAATCTGTTTGAACTATTTCACTCTTAAATGTGAATAACCTTCCCAGACGGATATGAGTTTTCATAACAGGATAACCTAAAACCATCTTTAACTGACATCATGTAGTAAATTAATTTCCAATTAATAGCTCTCCTAGAGTTCAAGTCCAAGTTCCATTATTATCTGGTGATCTTGAAGAAATTACTAAGCCACCCTGTGCTTCAATATTCTTACCTGTAAATGAGGGAGATATATTCTTAATCGCCGCCCCCCCAAAAGTGTATATAATACATAAAGCTTGATACATAGATCTTAGTAAATGTTAGTTTGTATTCTCCCCCTCTGTAGTCCTCCACACAGAGGCACAATCCTGGATTTCCTGCTTTCTTTCTTTCTCCACTTTAATGTCCATAACCTATACTCCTTGGGCTGGGCGAGGGAGAGGAGAAGTGAGGATTCAAGTCAGAGTCTGGGCAGCTGAGAGCTCTATGTAAAAGGAGGACTTCCTCAAGTTCAGCTGACTTTACTATCCTTTTCTTTTGCATTGATTTTCTGCCATTACTTTTTAAAAACATTTTCCTCTTTTCTTTGTGTTCATTTTGTTATTCTTCTTTGATTGTTGGATTGGCATGTTAAATTTTGACTTGAAAATTTGCTTAATATATTTTCAATATTCCTTATTTTCTAATACATATATTTAAGGCTATAGGTTTCCTTCTAAGTAGCATGTTGTCTATAAGCAACAGATTTTGTGAAGTAATGCTTCTAAATCCACTCATCTTTGCATGTTTTATCATTTCCATTTGATTTTCTCCCTAACCCAAGTTATTTAGCCATGCGTTTTTAATTTTTTAAATGTATGACTTTGGTGGCTATTATTATTGATTTGTATCCATAAATGGTCTTGCTGCCTATATTCTTGTAATAGATAAATGTAGCACTTTAGGTATTAAAGGTTGGCAGCCATTCGATGGTTCTCTCTCCTCTGTATACCTCTTCTCTCTATATATCTCGATAAATGATGCGAACACTCAAAAGTTTCTATTAAGTGCAGGTAAGCTATACATGAAAGAATGCTTCATTAAATGTTTTCAAAATAACACAATGTAGTCCTTTCAGTAAATAATAACAACAGATAACTACTTAAACAATATTCTGAAAAAAAAACCATGTTCTGTTAATACAGTAAAAACAGATGGAACCTGAAATTAAAACAAAAGTATACTAAGCAAGAAAAATGAAAATCATTTGTGTGTGTGTGTGTGTGTGTGTAAGGCATTTATCTTCACTTGTGAAGCTGAAAATTGGCAGTGTCTTACCAGTGGTTTAAGCCAGGGAAGTTTAATTATGTAACTGTTGTTATTTTTATAGCTACATTTGAGAGTTCTCTGGTGATTATATACTGCCTTATTGTAATGAGATAGCAGAGCTGACATCCTCTCAAACTGAGATAGTTGTTTATTTATTTAAAAATTCATCTTTTTCCCACAGGTTCTAGAGACCAAGTTAGCACTCCTATTAACGTTAAAGTTAAGAGACTATAATTCACCCTTATATTTGTGTCTAATAGGGTGAACAAATGTCTTGGTTTGCCCAGGACTGGGGTTCCCTCAAGGTGTAAAACTGTTAGTGCTAAAATGAGGACAGTCCCGGACAAACCAAGGCACATCTGGGCTACTGAGAGAAATGAGTCGTCCTTTCTACCCCCAGGACCCTCTGTTCCAGGTGAGAGAGAGATAAATGTGCAATAAGTACTGTATAGAAGCATGCCTAAGGCGCTATGGGAGCAAGAAGGGGGAACCCTGGGTGATGGCAGCTGAAGGAGTCAGGGGTTGCAGGGTCGGCACGTCGAACACAGAATTTAGGCCCACAACACCTGTACTCCTAAAATACTTTGAAAGAGAAAGCCAAGTCAAAAAAGTAAAATTCTCCCTACTTTACTAACTTCCCTTTTTTCTTTGACTACTAACAAATCCTACACACAAAAAAAGAAGAAAAGAATATGTATGTATAATATAAAGTACATAAAATTAAGTTTAATAGTGTAAATAACTTTTGCAATTCTAAGAAACAACAAACTCGATAAAAAACAATTTTTCTGGGAAAATAATGATTCAAAAATTCAAATAAAAGAAAAGACCTCAGTTTGGGGGATAATGGGCTTGACTTTTTTTGAAGTTACCTAGCTTTTATCTCTTTCTGTTTCATTTCCTAGAAATAAAAACTGTTTCCACGCCAGCAGTTTCATTTTCCAAATTGCATTACATACTAACTGAATTATCCTTCATGCCTTTCTTTCACAATGAAAGCTTCCACCCACATTCCCTTCTCCTGACTTTCATATATTAGAAATTTAACTAAATTAACTTAGTGGGTCTAAGTTTTCTCCAAGTTTCAACAGCACAACTTGGCACCTTCTTCAGGAAGCACTACAAATTTTCAAGGAGATTATGGAGATTAATATATCTTACATTACCCACCTCCATGTTATCAGTGGGCAAAAAAGCCTTGTCAAAGTTCAGCAGTGAAATGGAATTCTTAAGTAGTAAAAAGAATTACTCAAAGAGTTGCGGACCCTTCTCTAAATCTCTTGGTCAGAAGCTCTCTTGGCGTGTTTACTTAGAGGGCAACCCTAGGTACGAAGAGAAGGACTGAATCGCAGAGGAATCACACTTTAGATAGGGATTGTAGGTGACCTCTAAGGTCCCTTCCAATTCAAAGAATCTGTAAAATTACTCCTTGGGATGTCTGAGAGGCTTGACTTGATGGGCCTTCCCTTTGTGCCAAGTGAACCATGAATTCTGAGTTAGGTGTTTTCTTCTATTGTCTTTCCTGTAAGGAAACAACTGACTCACCAGCTCTTAAACCTGAACTTCTTGCTACTACTGCCACCCTGAACTAGAAATCAAACAGAAAATTAACAAACACTGAGTGAGCACGTCTGGGGGCATTTCTCAATAGTTGGCAACGAGACATGTAAACAACGAAAATTTTACATACCATAAAGTTTAAAAAATAATCATAACAATGGAAATATATCACCAGGAAGTCTCATACAGTGAAACGGAAGTGAATAGATAGTTTTGGAGTCTAGCACTGTTTACTAGTTATGTGACACTGACCCTTTGCCACATCGGTAAAAGGAAACATTAATAGTAATTTCCTTATGTGTAAAACTGTTGTGAAGATCAAGCGAGGTAACTACGTAAAATGACTGACAGACACAGAGGAAGTCTTTGAGCTCAGTCTTTCATTTGCACCATCCCATCCCTCTACCCCACCCCAACCCCTAGGCCACGGCCCCATACACTCTGCTTCGCACGCTCCATATGCACTAGGAAGCTGGCCTGTGTGGCTTCTGCTTAAATTTGGTCACCTGAGAGCCCCTACAGGAGAACAGAGGGAGGAAAGAGAGTGAAAGGGAGGTATATATTCTGCAGTTCCCTACCTGGAGTGTCATCATGGGGCTTTTGAGGTCTCTTGACAGAGGGCCACAAGGCTTGTGAAGTAGCCCTGTCCATACAGCCTTCAGGCCTAGATGAGGTAATGGCGCCTGCTTTGGGTTACTACTGCTCTCTCTTGCTTGTGGTTTCCTATGCAATTCCCACAACGTTGGAAACAGTCCCTTTATTAAACTCTCATTAGATTACTCAGCTGGGGTGTACCATGTGATAAAGTAGCCAGTGAAGAACATAGCAATGACAGCAGCAGCAGTCGTCATTGGGACTATTTGGAATATAAGGTTAAGCACCAAATGAATCATACAGACACGGCAAAATACATGCTGCAATGCGAATAAATTCCTCCACCTGCAGAAGTGAAATAACTCACACAGACCATTCCCTCCTGCTCAGACATTTTTATTACATACCTAAGGAATAGCTCTTTCTTCGAAGCATCTCCTGTCATTAGGGTTGCCCATCTTAGAAAACAACAACAACAAAAACAATGAATAATTTTTTAGTATAAGTATGTCACAAACATTGATGTTGACTTATCTAAAATGTATCCGTTATTTATCTGAAATTCAAATTTTAGTTTGGCATCATGTTTTTCTGGCAACTGTAACTGTCATAGGAAGATTTGGACCCTTTCATTCATGGTTTCTTAAATATACATTGAAAAACACATTTTCCTTTACATCTGGGTGGGAAAGTCAGGCTTCATGTTTAACCAGCAATTTCCCACAGAAAAATTTGTTCACTATCAACATGAAATATAAAAGTGAATGAGTACGAGAGACGGACTCTGGGTCACATCTCTATTCTAGACACACCAATTGTGCCTATGCTTCCCTCCAGCACTTCCAAGTACTATTGCCCTTTACAGTGCCCCTGCCCAAGGAGACTATGCAGACCACAGCTGATTAGATCAGGAGAAGGTAAAATGTCTGACCATGGCTAATGTTATCTGGTATAGAAAGTTGAGCTGAACCAATCACATTTCTCATATCTCTAGGCAATTCTGACTGAGAGAATTAGGCAGTTAGCAATGGCAGCTGTAGGAATTGAAAAGCCTTGTACAACTTGATGAAACTTGTGCAAACTGAATTTGTAAAGTAAAAAGTTGGGGTAGAGGTAATATAGTCATCAGAGAAATAATACAACTGCATAATCTAAAGAAGCAGATGTGTGGAACAATAGCTAGGGTCCATTCATGAATGAAACACCAGAGAAAAGGTGAAATTCACTCAGAGAGAGAGGTCTCTAGAGGCTCAGCTCAGGGGTGCAGAACCAGGCTCTGGCTCTATCTCCCCAAAGCTCTGTTGTTTTGCTTCTCATGATGGCGAAGGTTGAAACCCCTTACATCCTTAAAAAATACGCTCCTTCTTACTTGAGACAATTCAAAGCGAGTCTCCTTGTACAACAAAAGCCCAACTAACCACTATGCATCTGCCAACCACTGGGGTGCTGGGCAGTGGCCACCTTGAAGGGATTCACACGCAGCACAGCCTCCACACCTAGTCGAGGCTCAGAATTCTGCTATCAGGAAAGGGGGAGAGTGGCCTGGGGTAAAGGGAGGTAATCCATTCACTCAGGACCCTAACTTCTAAGGGTTTCTCACTGAAACCCCTTGATAAGAGTGAGGCAACACCTTCTTGCTTCCCTGCAATTCCTATTTCTCTCATTCCTTGCTAAAGCAGAGCCGGCAGTTCTGCAGCTGCGCTTGTGCCGTACCCAAAGCAGAAACCACTGCAGCCACATAACCTCGCTTGTCGGAGAATCTACTGTCAGTTTGTCACCTGTGTATTTTTTGTTCCTGTGGTAACTATTTCCATGTGATGAACATTAACTATAAAAAACAATCAGGATGGCTATTATGTGTGTGTGGGGGGGGGGAACCCACAGAAAATAGCAAGTGTTGGAGGTAATGTAGAGAAATTAAATCCTCGAGCATAGATGATAGGAATGGAAAATGGTGGAGCCACCGTGGAAAACAGTATGGTGACTCCACAAAAAGTTAAAGATAGAGTTACCTTATGATTCAGCAATTCCACTCCTGGGTATGTATGCAAAAGAATTGAAAGCAGGTAGTTAAGAAGACACTTGTACACCAATAGTCATAGTAGCACTATTTACAATAGCCAAGGATGGGAAAAACCCAATTGTCCATGAACAGATGAATAAACAAAATGTGGTATAACCATGCAATACAATATTGTTAAGCCATAAAAAAAGGAACAAAATTCTGATATAGGCCACAGTATGGATGAATGTCGAAAACAGTATCCTAGGTGGAATAAGCCAAACACAAAAGGCCACATAGTGTGTAATTCCACTTATACAAAACATTCCAGAATAAGTTAACACATAGAGACAGAAAGCAAACTAATAGGGGTTAGGGAGGAATGGGGAATGACTGCTTAATGGGTATGGGGTTTCTGTACGGGTTGATGGAAAGGTTTTTGGAAATAAATAGTGGTGATAGTTATGCAATCTTGTTGAAAGTACTTTGAATTAGTATTTAAATGGTGTAATGGTACACATTATGTTATGTATTTTTTCCACAATTAAAAAAAATTCAGAATTTCTGGGTTCAGAGCTTCAGTGTACTTCTGTAAGCCATTAAACTAGTTCTACGGCAGAATTATCTGGGGGAACTTTTAAAATGTCAATTGTTGGACTCACGTCTCAGACCTACTCAATCAGAATCTCTGGAGGTGGGCATCAGTATTTTTTTTAAGGCTCCCCAGTTTATTCTTATATGCAGCGAAGTCTGAGAACAATATTCCAAGGCAATTTGCTTCTCCAACTTTAATGTGCATACAAATACCTGGGCATCTTATTAAAACACAGATTCTGATTGATCTGTCTATGGTGGGATCCGAGCAGTTCTAACAAGCTTCCAGGTGACTTTGAGAAGCAAAGCCCTAAACTCATGCTGGCCAGTTGTGTATCTAATCTCTTAGGAGAGAAAATCCCATCGGCACTTAGAAAGTGATTCTTAGACTTAACAACCTCATTATTTAGACCTTTATATCCCACTACATTTTCATTACCCATATTTCTTCATCCTAATAAAACATTTCTTTATGGCCTTCCCCCAAAGGCCCAATTATCGTCAGCAACCTTAAACTATTGAATATTTCTTATCTTCACTTACACTTTTTTCTGATTTCTTATGTTCCTGTAGATGCAAGTATGAATCCCAAAATATCCATTTAATGAGCTAGTTACTTCCACATCTTGGTTGCAGTACATAAAATATAACTGTCAACATTTCAGTGAGACTTTGTACCTGATTATTTAGGAACAAATCATACACAATCTTGAACAGCTTTGCTACTGATTTCAAAACCATTCCCTTTCCCAATATCAAGAAGTAATAAAGTTGAAAAAGTACATTTAAGACTCTCAAGGAAATGAATTTCAAAATGATGCCAATTACTTATAAATAAAATGACTCTATTACAATTTTGTTGACAGAGAAGGTGCAAAAACTGCAGGTTCTAAAAGGTCTTAAAGAAAATGAATGTAGTCTCCAGTAATGATTATGGTAAAGAATTGGTAGCCAGAGATTCGAAAAACTCATTTGTGAGGCATTTAGAAGACTTTGGCAAATGGGTGTTATTATAAAACGCAGTTCACGTTTAGCATCAACTTGTCAGATTAATATAGGAAAGAGGCATGAGAACTACACCAATGGACTAAACATTAAACAAGGTTGTCTTCAGTACTAGACACAGAACCTGGCTGTGGCCAGACCATGGGGAACCTACGGGAAGATTCTTGCTGAGATCACTAACAACCACTTTCCCGCACCTTTAATGCTGCAAACCCACACCGGGAAAGAAAAAACAAATATAAACCCAATTCCTGGAACACTCAAACACTCAGGGAAGAAGGGTGTTGTTCTCTGACTCGAAGAGAAGACCACATCTCTTTTTTTTTCTTCTCAATAAACTTCCCTTTTGTCTCTAACTCTGAGTGGATCACGCTTGAATTCTTTCCTGTGTGGAGTCAAGGACCTTCTCTGTCTTGGTGTAGGAATCGAATCCCCACTCAGGGGGATTTTCCCCTCCTGCATCAAGATTATATATAAACCAGGAAGATAGAAGAGGAAATTCAGTTTCACCCTAAATTAACTTTGCCTGAAGCTGGTATATGCAATGCAGGTACTGAGTTTAACTGGCAAAGCGCATCCAGAAAATACATAGTTCAAGAGCCACAAATAATTCATAAACCTACAATGTGCAGTGGTAATGAGTAATAGCAATGTACTTGAAAAGATGAGATAAAACCTAAAAACATTGACAGGAGAAAGAGAAGAGAAGAGAATCAATTGAGCAAAGATTTGTGATAATAATTATTCAAAATGTGGCTAATTTAAGCAAACTCATGATGACAATTTAAGGGTTCAATTATTATATCTGATAATATCAATTTTATAGCAAAAAGCATCGAGAGGTAAGCATTTAGAGCAATAAAGACAGTATATTAATAGAAGTCATACTAAATAATGCAAAAAATTCTGAATTTGTTTTAAATAAATTCAAAATAGCAATAAATACATAAAATAAAAACATAGAAATAGAGTAGCAATCTAACCATGATCAAGAGATTTTAATCTTCTGCTTTCAGAACAGTACCTATCGATAAGATGATTATTCAGATCTGAATAATTTATTATATTGCTCAGTGTCTCTCAGGTAAAGATCTGCATGGCAAATTCCTCTCTGAGCTCATAGCCAAGACAGAATTTCTTCTTCTGATGGACAGATACTCTTTTTTAGCTATATAAAACTTCAGACTATTTCAGAAAGGTATAAAAATATAAAATCCACGTAGTTCCAGCTTTGTCAAGGCTGCTAGAAAACACGGTTAAACTTTGCTCTTAATGATGTCACTTTCTCCAGCCACAATTTTAAATATAACATTAACTTTCTCCCTCTCTGCTTGGACTTCTGCCTTTTAACCTGGATTGTCGGTTGCTGATCTTAGTGTATATGTGTTTTTATTGTAAGCCTACTCAAACCCTTTTTTGAAAGCATATTATGAGAAATAAATCCATGTAAATGCAGATCGGAACATGGCACCTAATGAAACAGAACAAATCCCTGCATTCTCAGAAAGCACTCTTTTAAGATTGGACAGGACCAGGCAGGCTTCCCTCATCCAAGGCTTTTAAAAGACTCCTTATCATTTGCATAAACCCACATGAAAATGCACAGCCATCTGCATCTCTGACAAGCCTTGTATGCATGAGGGGTCCATCTCCTTCCCAGTTCCAGTCTTGCTCTCTCCACTTTGGCTTCCCTAGCACTGATCATTTCCAACATCTACTGGCATCCTTACTAAAAATAGTTCTCACCTAGCAAATCCAGCCAGCTCTCCTCCATTGCCCAGATCTGATCAAGCCTGCCTTGGGACTGGCACCATGGGGACACCATAAAAGTCACATGAGAACCGAGGGAATGCAAAACACATTCTTTCCGAGTGTCTCTTTCAATACAATGTTGATTACAGAATGAAAAACAACCAATAACTACAAAAAAAAAAATCAGTTCTATATATCAGAGCTATAAACTTGAAAAAATAAAGATGTGGAAATGTTAATGTCTCGAAATCTATGCAAAGAAAAAATTACCAATTATCTCAGCAGCCTCGATATCTCTCCTCTGTTATAAGCTCAACTTGGCAAATTTCTTGTTTATATCTTATCCATTCACTCGTCAAATAGTTATTGAGCATCTACTGTGTGTCAATCTGGACTGGGCACTGGGGATACTAGAGTGAAGGGGAAATAAAGAGCTTATTGTTTAATGGGGGAAGCAATTCTACTTACAAAATGAGTAAGTACAGGATGTTGCGGAAGCATAGGCAAGAGGCCCCTAATTATCTTGCAGGAATGGGATGAATTGCCTGGGTAAGGGAGATTTGAAGGATGAGTAAGGGCAGGGCAGGAATGGAAGCTGTTGTGGGAATGAGAGCACGCAGAAGTGAGACAGGAGCAAGAGTTAAAGATGAGGTAAAATTGACAGGATTTGATGCCTGAAGAGTTAGATGAGGGAGAAGAAGAGACATGGACAATATACAGGGCATGGTTTTGGCAGAAAGGTGGTGCCAGGCAATAAAGGAGGAAGAAGACTGGGAGGGAATAGGATGCACAGAGTTAGTCATGTTTCTAAGAGACAGAGGAGAGAAAGAGGGGGAAGAAAAGGAGAGGGAAAAAAAGGAGAGGGAAAGTAGGGAAAAGAGTGTAGAGGGATTGAAGGTTGATGATCCCAGGATTACTGACATCTCTACTGACCACAGATGATGGAGGAAAGATGAAGATAACTCTAAACACACACTTGCCCTTTTTACTAGCTGGGTATTGACACCCTTGTACCTAGAGGCCTGGACCACATGGTGTATGTGCTGGCAGGATTCCATTTGCCTAGGCTAGAAGCAAGTTGAGTGGCTTGGAAAAAAACTCGACAAGATCATCTTCTTGGCCCAATTCCCCTGGGCCCACAACTCATAGAAAAGAGGAACGATAACACAAGAGGAAGGACTGAAAAAGAGGGATTTTTCTGGAAGCCCCAGAGGTCTCATATTTTCTCTGCTTCCCAGTTGGCTTTCTAAGGGCAGCCAGAGGCTGTACTTCTTCCCAAGGAGAAGGAAAAGGCCCTTCTCAGTGTAGCAGCATGTGTACCAGATGACCAAGATACAAGCCAAAGTAGATTAGTGAGCCACAAATAGGCTTAAGAATTATACCAATGTCAACGGCTCAAACACACACACACACACACACACACACACACACACACACACACACACACACACAACATTGAACTCAAAGGAGCAGGAATATTACAGGAACATGACGAATGAACAGTGATCCTGACTCCAAACACAGGGAAAGGCCTTCAAAACCTTTGATTTGAACTTGTCCCAATACAATTGATTCCTGGAGTAAAAAATGCTCAGATCTTAGGTGTTGACAAGTCCCCAAAGCAGAAAGAATAATCACATTTCTACTTTTGACCTGCCAACAGCTGTCCTATGTAGTTACAAGTTATAGAAGATCTGAAATCTAATTCAGAGGGACCAACCAGAGTCCCACTGTGAAAGGACTCAGGAGAGATGATGGGGTGTTTTTAAGAAGAGGAATAACAAAGATGTAGTCTTTCACCTTTAAAGTGTAAATTCAAAGTAGATGAGGATGGAGACTTTTGTGTTTTTCAAATCTGCATACATACAACTGACCACCTTCTGAAATACGGAGATGGTGCAAATACCATTTAAAATTATTCCTTGAGCACTCGAAGATTCTGATTGTGCAAATCTTTGATGAGTCAGTACTATTTCCTAGAAAATCTACAGAGCACCTCTGTGAAAACTATCAGATCTTGCACAGGCTTAGTCGTGTGCCTACAGGATAGTAAAGGTTGGACATGTGTGCATTTGGCTTCTCAGAGTCAACGGCAAGTCACAGCTGCGCTCTGTCTTAGATTTAATATAAGGAAAGTAGAGTAATAGCCTGCCAGGTTCTGACAAGTTTTTCTTCTTCTAGCTTTTCTTAGCATTTCTCTGTGTAGTTAACCCAACACAGAAGTGAATTCTTTCAAGATGAGCTTCCAGAGACACTCTTCAGGTAATCGCTTTCCCAGAGAACATGTCCTTCTCCACCTTCCTCTAAGAAAATACAATAATCTATTTCAAGGAAGCATAAAAGATAGCTCTCTTCCAAAAACCAGTAGCTTTTCAAGACACCTGGGTATGGGGCAGAGAGAGGAAGGCTTTCGAAGTAGGTCTGGACTCAGATTTAGAAAGAAAGCCATCATGTTTGCAGAGATTGGTTTTCCATCTGAATGTCAGCAACAGCCTCCTAATTTGGGGCCCCTGGAGTTGTACTCTCTAGTAGCCATGAATAAATATTATTGCTGTGAATGAGAATAAAATCTGACTCTAAGCTTCTCAGAAGCCAGTGTAAAGAGGGAAGCTTGGTAAGAATTGTGTAAACTTAGCTAAAAGAAAGAACTGTGAAAGGAAAGAGAGTTTTCCTAGTACTGGATTCCAACAGAAAGTCAGGGGACCCTATACAGGAACACAGTGATTTGTTGGAGAATGTTCCAACAATAATTGTTTCATGAATGCAAAAGCTGAAAAAGAAGTTTTATTTTGTAGTGACTATTGACAAAAGTAGAAAACCTAATGTTCAAATTTAATTCAGTGAAGGAGATTCCATTCAGAGTTGAACTGAGTTGGTCCAAATTAATAGTCTTCTAGTATATGAACTTCACTCAAAGATAGAATCTAAAATTAACAGAAGAGTATATAGATAGGATGCCCCTTGGGTTACAGCTTATAAATCCATTTCTTTTAGAGGGGATTTTTATAGGAGTTGTAGAAGTCTAGGTTATTTTCTCTAGCAAGTTCTTAGAGAGCCAGTGCTATATATGGAAATCAGCAAACTACATCCTATAGGCCAAATGTGGCCCATCATGTATTTTTGTATGAGCCATGAGGAAAAGACTTTTTTACATTTTTTTTAAATGATTGGGAAAAAAATCAAGAGACTAACAATATTCTGTGATGTGAAAATAATGCAAAATTCAAATTTCAATGTCTATACTATAAATAAAGTTGTATTAAAACACAGCCACACTCATTTATTTACATGTTGTCTATGAATGCTTTCAAACTACAACAGTAGAGTGAAATAGTTGCAACAGAGGTTGTATGGCCAGCAAAGTCTGAAATATTTATTATTTGGCCCTTTACATAAAAAGTTTGCCAATATCTGGAATATACTGCTGATTAATGACAGACCTCTAAGCTCTTGACATCAGATCAGAATTACAGAATTCCATAGTGGGAATTACTAAGCTCAAAATAATTTAGAGTAGACCAGAATTTTCTTCAGAAAGTCTCATTTAATCTTTTACCATTTAATGGCAAGCTTTCCTCACATTTGTACAGATGAGAAAATGGACATAAGATATGAAGTCACAGCAAAGATAGACTTGTGAAGATGGTGCAACAAAGCAAGATTGTAGAATCTTCACTCACAAGATTATTGAACAAAACAAAAAAATATATAGAAAAAGAAAAAAATTATCAAATACATAACCAAACATGAGAAAGCACTGTGAGTACATTTAATCTTACTGATGGCTGATCTGTCACAGACTTCAGAACTTAGTTGGTAACCAAGGAAAAACCAAAAGCATAGCACTGGAGAAAAGTAAGTCAACAATGTCATAAGAATTTTCATTAATTATCCTCAATTGTAAATGAAGTGAGAGATGAGTAAGCAACCCTGGGAAAAGTCAAAGTCAGGTTTTGCAGAGACTGGATTGCTGCTGGAGCTTGTCGTTTTTCCAGGGCATTGTGCTGAGTTGGAGAAATGAACAAGAACACTTACAAGTGGGAGATACCATTGGCTGAGTGGAGTGGGCTCTGTGATCTCACCCTTCTGAGTTTCCATGAAGCAACAGAACCCAACTGAAGACTGCACTCAGCCCAGACTAGCACTTTCCTCCTCACATCCATACCCACACTCTTGGTTTGCAGAAAGTGAATAGAAAGCAGCACATTGCTCTTAAAAAGGGTAGAATGAGATAGATAATTCATTCCCAGTGAAGGTGGAATAAAATGACAATTTGAACTGATGCCATGAAGGAATTATAGGAGGTAATCAGAGTGAATGAAGAAGAAAATACACAAAGAATTTAAGGGAGTTAAGACGAAAGATGATAGATACGGAGAAAAATGAAAATGATCCTATATAAGGATAATTATTGATGATGGAATAGATATAAACATTCAGAAACTTAATATAAGAGATTTTCTCTGAAATGATGGCAGAACTGATTGAAAGTACCCACAGTGATTTTTAATGAAAATTTAACAGAAAAAAAATCAAAACTTGATTGATATTCCCATTAGGTTAGCAAGCTTCAAGTATAAATAAACATTTAAGGTATATAGACACATACAAGGTGAAATAATGAAGTTACTCTCAAAAAGCTCTCTAGCAACATTTAATGCCCCCAAATAAGACAATACTTACAAAGTATTGTTACCCTGAGGAAAAGGATAACCCAAAAATATTATAGACAAAAGTCATGTCAAAAGGTCTAATGGTGATCACAGATATCTTTGAAATATTTAATTAATACTAAACAACTGAGACAATTATAACTGTAATCCAGAATGCAAATGTATAATTTCTGACAAAATTAAAATATTTGATCAACAAAAATTGAAGATAAATGCAAAGAAAGGTGGGAGCAAATGTAAGAGTTCACATTACCTCCTTTTTCCCAACTATGAGTCAATCTGTATTGTCTAAAGTTAAGCATATTTTCTTTTAAAAGTTACCAATTCTTAGTGATTTTCGTAATTTCTTTTATTAACCCTAGAGGGACATTCTAGAAAATATCTCTTGTGGTAAAAAAAAAAAAAAAAAAAAAAAAAATCCGAAGTTCATTGACTCCTTCAGTTTCTGTTTCTTTTGTTAAAGTCAAGTAAAATTAAACATAATAATATTATTTATAATACAATTCTTTGTATAGTTAAACCCAAGAGTGTAATATTTCTTTCTTTTTTTTTCATCCATATGCAGAGAGAGATATCTGGAAATACATTAACCAAATGTCACACTCATTTTGGGATATGGGACTTGGGGTGATTTGTTGCATTTCTTCTTATTATTTTTCTATATTTCTTGAGATTTATGTATTGTTTTAGTCACTTTTTAAATTTCCATACAGTGAAACACTCTTTTTTGGTATATAGTTCTTTCAGTTTAGACTAATGTATAGCCATGTAACTACCACCGAAATCAAGTCGAACAGTTTCATCAACCTGCAAACGTATTTGTAATCAACCCCTATTCCCACTCCCAGCCCTTCAAGCTGTTTATCCATTTATTCTTCACATATTTTGTCTTTTCCAGGATTTTATACAAATGGAATGATATATTTTGTGCCTTTAGAGTCTAGCTTCTTTCTTTTAGCATAATCCATCTGAGGTTCATCCATATTGTTGTGTGTATTAGTAGTTTGTGCACTTCTAGTGCTGAGTAGTATTCCATTGTATGGATGTTTCACAGTTTGCTAATCCATTCACAAGTCCAAAGACATTTAGGTTGTCCTGTTTTGTGGTTATGAATTAAACACTATTAACATTTATGTACAGGTTTTGTGTCAATATGATTTCATTTCTCTTGAGTAAATACCTAAGAATGACATTGCCATTAAAATGCTAAGTACAGGTTTAATTTGATAAGAAACTTCCAAACTGTTTCCCAAAGTGTCTGTGCCATTTTGCATTCCCAGTAGCAACATATGAGATTTCTGGTTGCTCTGCTTTCTCATCATCGTTTAGTATTGTTAGTTATTAAAATGTGTGGGTTTTAAAATTTTTTTAGCTGTATTAACAAGTGTGCAATGGTATCTCATGGTTTTAATTTGCATTTCTCTAAGCTTAAATTTTGAAAAAAGAAAAGTGTCATTTTATCAGAAAAATCTTTGAAACTATTATTAAAGAAAGAACAGAACAGAAAAAGATTTTGAGTTTCTAAACAGGTGGTAAGATATTTTCACAGTTTTTGTTTTTTGAAGTCATGGTAGTGCTACGCATGTGATCTTTTCTTTAAGAAATTGTTAGTCCCAGTTCTTTGTAACATTGAGACTTTATCCCCCAGGGCCTGATTCCTCATGCAAAAAAAATGAGGATTTTGACTACAACAGTGCTTCTCAATTTTGGCTAAATATTAAAATCACCTCGAGAGATTTAAAAATCCTGATGCCCAGACCACACTCAAAGCAGAAATTAAATTATATCAGAATCTCTATGGATGGGATGCAAGTATCAGTGTTTTGAAGTTTCCCAGGTGATGCCATGTGCAGTCAAGGTTGAAAAGTTCTCAACAAATATCTAAATTGCTTCAAATCCCCAAATTCTGTTAGTTAAGTTTCAGCTTTCTTAGGCCTCTTTATTAGGTTCACTTTACTTCAGCCAGATAATTCCTTGTTGGGCTTGGCGGGGGGAAGGCTCTCTTAAACTGAACGGCATCCCTTGCTTCTACCTACTCTATGCCAGTAGCACACCCCACCCCAAGTTGTGGCAACGAAAAATGTCTCCAGATATTGTCAACTGTTCCCCTGGGGGCAAAATCACCCCCAGCTGAGAACCACTACTCTACTGCAAGCCACAGTAAACCAAACACAAATCAGTGGAATTAATGAGCTTTTATAATATACAGCAACATTTTTGTGTGTGTTTTATGCTATCTGCTGGTGTCTCCACCCCAAATTGTTATTAAACAGACCAAGAAACTCTTTATTTCCAGACTTTAATTTTGATATCACATTACTGATGACCAGTAGAGGGCACCTCTAAATATTGACCTATCCTCTTTCTTCAGACCAACCGTAGAGTGGTGATAAGATAAAGGCGCAGGCTGGCAGCTTAGCCCTACAACCACTGTGTGTGGGACAAGTGGAGTAGAGGGAAGGACAGGACTAAAGGCTAGAGCATCTGAGGAGAGAAAAGATAACATGGAAGAGCCAGGGAGCATGCTAAGTGGTCAGAGATGTGGGCCACTGAATTGGATATTAGTTCCAGAAACTAAAAATAATACCAGCCACATGGAGAGCTAAGGTTACTTTCGGTTTCCTGGAAGGGACTGCAGGGTACAGTATGGAGGCATATCTAGGCTTCCTACCTCCTTTTGCCTGGCCTAACCCAACTGCTCCTGCACAGGAGCAGTGAGAAGGGCATGGACCCCACTTGTGACCTTGTGAGGGAGCCCAAGATATCATGTTGCAACTGCCACAGGGTATCACCATTTAAAGCTGCTCTAATGTATTCTGCTCAGGGTGTACCATCTGGTTTTCTGGAGGGTCTAAAAATTCCATAAGTCTCTCCAGGCTCATGTCATTCTGGATTTGTTATTATTCTCAGCAAAATATCGCTATTCACTCAGTCATGAACTCTTCTAAAAATAGGTCTTCTAACGTCAGCTTTGATCACACATCATTTCTCACCAGCAAGCTTGATTTTTCCTCTGGCTTACTTTTTTCCTGACAACATATTACAAACTCCTTTCAGAGGGGGCTTGGACTGATAGTTCAAATGGTTCTAGCTTGATACCTCTCTAGTCTGGCAAAATCAGAGCAGCGCTCATCTTACAGGGAGAGAAACAGACACCTTAAGGTAGCATCTTTTTTTTTCAGCAAAGAATCTATCCAAAGTTTCCCATTGAAAATAATACATACAGAGGAAACCAATGTACATTACTAAGTGAAAGAAGATAATCTAAAAAGACTGCATACCGTGTGATTCCCACAATATGATGTTCTAGAAAAGGCAAAATTATGCCTGCAATAAAAAGATTAGTGGTTTCCAGGGGTTAGGAAGAGAGAGATGAATAGGTGGAGCATCGAGGATTTTTAGGGCAGTGAAACTACTTTGTATGATACCATAATGGATACATGTGGTGGATACATTGGTTCAAACCCACAGAATGTACAATACCAAGAATGAACCCTAATGTAAACTGTGAACTTTGGGTGATAATAATGTGTCATCGATTTAAGAAACATCCAAACCTGTAGAGAATTTTTATGAGTTTTCAAGCCAAACTGACAACATATGCTGGGGAGCAAGAACTCAATGCTCCAGAGAATAACAGTTTTGAAGCTTTTTTTATGCATTTGGAATTAAAGAGGGAAGTACATGGAGGTGGGAGAAAGCAAGGAGGGGATTGGATTACAGGACAGTTAACAAGAGTATGTGCTCTCTTGAGGGTTAACAACCCTTCCAGGGGTATTACTTCTGGCATTTCAGAGGTGTGTTAACCTAGACACACAAGAACATGGACAGGGCTGGCTTAAAACCTTTCACTAAAGAAATTATAGACCTGCGTCGTGACTACCCGCCATGACCTGCCCAGTTAGGAATTGATGATCAGATCACCCTGTGAGATTACTTTTTATATGTCCACAGTATCAACGTAGGTTCATCAATTGTAAGAAATGTACCCATCTGGTAAGGGATGTTGATACTGGGGGAGGCTAGAAATGAGTGGAGATAGGGAATATATGGGAAATCTCTGTATCTTCTGTTCGATTTGTTGCTGAAACTAATACTGCTCTAAAAACAAACTCTATTAAAAATTTAAATAATACATACATGATACAAAAAACTATTGCAAAGTAGAGAAGAGTAGAAAAAAGGAGAAAATAATATTGGTATAATTTAAGGAACAAGAAAAATCTCTACCAGTCTGATATCCCATCATTCTAATTAAATCACTTGGATCTTTGAGAGTCTCTCTATTGTAATACAATTACCCTTTGAATCAAAAGATTACCCTTTGGAATGCATTTTAACATATAGGGTAAGAGTTTGGGCTTTGGAGTCCAGATGACCTGAGTTGAGTGCTAGTTCTGGCACCTACTAGCTATGTGACTTTGGGCAAATTACTTAATCTCTTAAGGTGTCCATTTCTAGCACTAAAAAATGGGGCTGGCAATAATAGAAATTACCTCAGAGTTGTTTTCTGAGTATTAAATAAGATAATTCCTCGGGAAACAGCATGGAGCACATAGCGATCATTTTTGATGCCTGTATCTAAGAACTTTATAATACTGTCTTTTGAACATACATTGGGTTTGCAAAGTTCTAAACTCTTAACGAGCATTACGATCTTCGGAATATCTCTATTTACCATTTTCAAGATATACTCAGTTCTGAATAAAAGTCAATAAAAAGAATAATAAAATCTTAAAATAAGTTGTCTTCTCCAAGACTCCCATTTTATAAATGAATAAAGTTGATCTCAGAGCTGGAATAACTTTTACTCTTCACAAAAATATAGGATGGTTGGTTCTGTATCCATTTTTAAGCCAAATTTTTTATTCCAAACATAGTTAATCCCAGTTTAATAATGTCACTTGTTTCACAGACAACAGCTCTTGGTGAATTATGAGGCCACCTGGGTCCAGGTTTGAATATTGATTCTGCCTCGTAAAGTGAAAAAGACGATTGTGACTTTGGGTCCAGCCCAGTGTCTGGCATAGTATCAATGATTAATATTGGTTGATGATACACAAGTTAATGTAAAAAGTACTGGGCTTTTCTTAATTACGTTTTTTAGTGAGAGTAGGACAGAACACAATTATACCCGACAATGGATTACTTATGCCTGTGGACAAAGAAATTAAAAAAAAAAAGAGTTCTATGGAAAATACCCTCATGGGGTGATCTGTATAAATTCCTGACCGGTCAGGTGATGGTGAGATGTCTCAAGCATATAACTTTTAGTTAAAGGTTTATCTTTGCCTTCAGCAAGCCCTGCCCATTGTTTCTGTGCATCTAGGTTAACACACCTTTGAAATAACCACCCCCAAGAGAGCACATAATCTTAACTATCCTGTAATCCCATTCCCTAATTGCTCCCTCCCACTTTCATGTAATCTTCCTTAATCTGAAATGCATAAAAAGAAACTAAGAACTGTTGTTCTCCAACACATTTAACTCAGTCTGCTGCGATCTTGCTTCCAGGTGTATCCTCTTTTGTGGCTCAAATACATTTTTATAAAAATTCTCTACAGGTTTGGACTGCCCAAAAGTCAAAGACATTGGACACAAAATAGTAGCACTTTGAGACAGAAGCTGGGGAAAGACACTAAAGGACAGTGCAAATGAATGACTATGTAATTTGGTGTTGTGGTTTGCTCAAATCTAAGACCCACGGAGCCAATTGAGATGAATTGTGAGCCTTCATTAGCCCGCCGGCGACTGACTCTCTACCACACAGGGTTAGAGGAGATCAGTCCTGAGCTCCCAAAAGAGGCAGTTTATAAAGCCCAGAACCACACCCTGGTTAACATTAAACAAGTAAGCAGATTACAGAAGCAGAGTAAATTCTTAATGCTGGTTTACTGGAAAAGTTTCCACCCTTAACATTGGGAGAACTGTAGATTATAATTTATTAAGAGGTTGTAAAACACTCCTGAGTTCACTCAGTGAGAACTAAACTAAGTTTAATAACTCAGCAAGATTGGCATTCATTCAAATTGGAATTAAGCTGTAATAGGAATGTAAGCGGTTTGGAGAGTTTTTATTTTCTCTTGCTATTCTGCTTTCCCCAAGTGATCAGTTACCTTATAATGGATGAGGTTACCATATTTCACAAATTGAGCAGACCCCAGTAAAGAGCAATAGAATGGCTAACGTTGAGACTAATAATAACTCTAATACCATTTCTGTTGCATTTCAGAAAATTCAAATTTAATACACTTATATATAGATTTAACTGAGTTCCCCCTTTAAATTCCTTCTCACAAACTTTGCCTGATTTATTGTTGATATTTGAATTTTCACTTCATTTTAATTTTTTCAGACCAAGACTTAGAATGGTCCTTTAGACTTATAGTATTGAGAGTCAATACACTGTTTCTGTATGGCTTGCAAAAAAACTCAAAAAAACAAAAAAACAAAACACAAAACTCCTCTATCAAAAATAAACAAACAAATAGCAATAACAAATAAAAGCTGGAGTAGAATGTAGTGAGGCTTTAGATTTCAGAAGGTTATGTATATATGGGAATGGAAAGTCTCTCCCTTCATTTTAAATTAAACCTTGTCTCTTATCCTAACTTTCTAACCTAATTTCATGTTTTCAGTTATAATGGGCCAGAGAGCAATGTTGAGGGTAAGAGCATATTTAAAGGCAAAGCAATAACCATTCAGTCTAGCATACAGTCCCTCCTCACATGAGAATTTTGAATTTACAAATTCACCTGCTTGCTAAATTTATTTGTAACCCTAAAATCAATACTGGCAGAGCTTTCAGGGTCATTTGCAGACATACGCAGAGTGGCAAAAAAATTGGACTCACCTGACAGCACACAGTCCCGGCTGAGGTATAAAGGCACAAAGCTCTGCCGTCTTGTTTCAGCTGTCACACTGTGGTCTATTTAGTGCCATGGTTTTCACTCTGGTGCTTTTTCTTGGTGATTTCACTGTTTAAATGACCCCACAAGCATAGTGTTGAAGTGCTGACTAGTGTTCCCAAGGACAAGAAGGCTGTGATGTGCCTTACAGAGAAATCATGTACGTTAGATAACCTTCATTCAGGCATGAGTTATAGCATTGTTGGCCGTGAGTTCAATGTTAATGAGGTGTCTTTAAACAGAAGCACACGTAAAACTAAATTATGTGTTGATCAATTGATGAAATTAGTATGACTAGTGACTTGCAGAATCACTAATCTTGTATTTTTCCTATGGTTCAGTATTTGCTAATTTAGTGTTCATTGCTGTGAACATTATAGAATACAACTACTACAAATAATGAAAGTCAACTGTATCTCAAAAATAGAGACCACTAAAGAAGAGCCAATGGCTGGATTAGCCATGCTTATTCCTTGATCTGAGGTATCTATGATATACCTCCCTAAACTGGTCCACAGACTGCGGCTTAATAACAAATAGTAGAGGCGATTACACAAGTAAAGGTGGCTTGGCAATGTGGCCTTTGAGACATGGAAAAGGCAGCTGGGAAATACTCTTTCTACTCTGTGTTGAATGCTTAGTGGGATCTTGCTAAACCAGAGCAATTATATCTCCTATAAGTATCAAGTCAGCAAAAGGTGCTTAGAAAGTTCAAAACCATGTCAAAAAAAAAAAAAAAATTCAAATCTATCCAGTATAAGGAAATACATAAATTCTAGGTCGTGTCATTATGGAACTTTTTTTCTTTTTGATACTTTTTTTATGATAAAAATGTACTATAATCCAAGTCAGAGAAAATGAAACTCTTAAAAAGGTTTGTTTTAATTCACCATACTGAGAATCTTCAGATTATTTTAGTCCTTCAGAAATATGGTTCAAAGTCCCCTGAACACCAGAGAAACTGACCTCATTTGCCTTTCGTAACTTGGGGCTTTTTTTAATGCTTGTTAGACTCAAAGGATGCTGGGTGAGGCACAATGGAATTTGGCACTTCAATTGCAGTTTTGATATGCAAGTGTCCCCAGGGCTACATGGGCTTAATTTATCTGGACCTTGGGCAAGATTGTGAGCTAAGGTTCTTGCAGTCTGTTGTCAGAAGAGAGGCATTAGGGCCCTCACGAACCATACTGTGTAAGTACAGACACAGCTATGTCATGAGGCTACAAATGGAGAGCTGGATTGGATATGAGTGTGGGTCTAATGCAAGAGTCTGGGCCATCAGCAAGGAGACTTGAAGAGGAATGCTCTCATTTTAAAAGGGTGTTACCAGTAACTTCAGTCAAAGGAGGTGGGGCGGAGTTATCCAAGTAAGCACAAATGTATAGATAAATCAAACAGGAAGCTTTATTGGCGTTAACATTATAATATTGGAATTATTTGGTCTAAATTCTGAAATGGTTTTTTAATTTGCCCATACGGAGACTTGGGCCAGTCACAGATGACATCTTCCTTTGGGAAGAATGCCAAATATTTCAACACACCCTTTTCAGCTGCTTCATGTATTTCAACTCAAGATTTTTGGTTGGCCTGGTTGACCAGAATGCAATAGAAAAGCATCACTTTTAACTGCAAAATGAGAGAAAATGTGCTCAATGTCTGTCATTGGGTTCTGATTAATTTAATTACGGTCCATCCAGACAACGCTATGCAGCCCTTAAAAAGAAGGACAGAGAATTATGTGTGCTAATACGTGAAGACATCATAATAGATGTTAATGGTGCCCCATGCCACACCCGCTCAGCCCTAACCTCAGCTGCAGCTGTGGTGGACGGTTCCCATACATGCTGAAGGATTTCCAAGTGCCAGCTGCAGTCCCAGCTTTTCTACCCCAGAGCTTTCTCAGCCCTCCCAGAGTAGACTGGAAATAAAGGGGAATTAAACTTCTTGAGGCAACCCTCAGCAAATGGGAGGTGCCTTCCCTCCTTTAAAGGAACAATTCTGAGGTGGAGTCTCCGTGGTTACTTGGAGTCTTTGTGACATCGATCCCTAGGTTCACTGCACTAGTCAGATTCTGCTTTTATTGGTTTTCCCTCCTTCACTGTATTACTCTCTTTAGTACTTCATTCCAGATTCTTGGAATTACCTGGAAGGAAGAAAGGAAGGAAAGGGAGGGGAGGGAGGGAGGGGAGGGAGGGGAGGGGAGGAAAGGGAAAAGAAAAACTATTTGGCCCCAAGTTTTTTATTCAAACTCTGCTTTGGGGCAAACTCACACTAAGATAATATACATTGGAGGGAACTGTGAATAAAGTTGCATAATTAGATGCATGGTAGTTTCATGCAAAAACAAAACCACAACAAAACAAAAGGAGAAGTGATGTATGTGTGTGTGTGTGTGTGTGCGCGCGCGCGCGCGCGCGCGCGTATTAGAAATAAAAGGCATACAAGTAATCACACTACATAATAATGGTTACTTCTAGGGCTGAGACAAGATAAAAAAGGAGACTTGTCATTTTACCTTTGTATACTTCTGTATTATTTAAAAGTTTAATAGGAGATGTTACTTTTGCAATTTAAAAATAAATTAAAGATAGGGGGTAGTGGTAATTTCCTTATTCTTGAAGCTTCTAGCTTCCCCTTCAAACTGTGAACTACATTGTAGAAAGAACAGTAATTACGCAGAGATACTATCTTTAAGACATAATTACTGATCATCTTTGAAGAAAAATCACACATAGTAAAAAATTCTTTTGGGGACCAGGCTTAATGGAATGTGAATTAGTTCCTTCAGATTTATTCTACAGGTCTCCATTGTAATGAATCTGGAATGAAATATTTCAAAAGAGTGTAATGAAGACTACAATATCTTAATTATAGGTATACCATCAGGACTTCCTACATGGATTTTTGTGGTAGATTGTGAAAAAAAATCTGGCTACAGTTCTTCATCCCCTCCTCTCAGTGCCCTCCACCATATCTGTTAGGGACTGTCACTCTTAGGCTGGGCTTGGTCACGTGACTTACTTTTGCCAATAGCATACTAGCAAAACTGATACAGCAGGGCTGAAAAACACTTGTGCAGCTCTTTTTTTTTTCTTTTGAATTTTTATTGAAGTATAATCAACAGACAGTAAAATGTACTACTATATGTGGGGTGTATGGAGTAGATAACCTGTCTTTTTAGATTATAAGTCTCTGCGTCAGGAGGAATCACATCTGGACCTGATGTAGATCATGAGAACCTGAATTTCAAGCCCTCTTCCCTGACTGGCTGAGACTTTTAGAGTTTTCATTCTAGGATGTACCTGAGCATATTCTGCATGTGGGAAATATTTGAGTCATTTTACCCCAAAATAAAACTATGATGTTGTAAAAATGACCCTAATTCTTAACCCTTCTCTCACCCATACCCTTTGCTTTGTAACTTTGTAATATTCTCCACTCTGGCTTCAGTCAAGTGACTTGATTTGGCAAGGAGCTATTAGCGAATATAATACAATTGAATTGAAAAGTGTTTGCATGTTCAGGTTTGTTCCTTCTCTTTATCTTGGCTAGCCTAAGTCACCCCACTCATCCAAGTCACCCCAACTGAGACCATCCTAGATCAGCCAATAGCCAGCCAACCTCTAAAAATGTGAGTATACCCAGCCAAGATCATCAGAGCCATCTAGCCAACTTGCAATTGACCACAGATGTATAAGCAAGCCCAGGCAAGATCAGATGAACCCAGCCCAGGTCAGCTGAATCCTACAGACTCGTGAACTAAGTAAAGATTTGTTGTATTAATCTACTAAAGTTTTGTGATTGCTTGCTATGCAGCATTATTGTGGCAACAGATAACTGACACAGATTCCTTATTGAAAAATTTAGGAGTAACTGCTAACATTCTAAAGTTAAATATATAGTCATTTGCTTTTAACTTTGTTTCTTATCACTTCTCAGTTCTCAGGCTTATTTAGCTCATGTAACAATGTTGTATATGTTGGAGGCTAAACAGGTTTTAATAATTCTAGAACAAGTAAGCATTTTCCATAATTTTATCTGGTATTTGGGGCTAGGCTTAATTTTATTTTGAAATATGTATTAGAATGAAATGCAGGGTTTGACTTTTAACTATACCACTGTCATAGACAACATTTCATTAATGATGCCATTAACAATTTCTAGGCTATCTTTTCAGTAAAAGGAATTACTCTGAATTAGGGTGAAATCTAAGGTAGTAAAAGAACATCTTTGTCTTTGTTCAAACTGTTGCCTCTAACTTAATGGATCGTCATCATCATCATCACTAATGTAACAATTTTCTAAGTGTTTAGTATATAACAGGATGTGTGCACACACACATACACACACACATACCTGCAAAATCCATGAAGGAACAACTAGAACCTCTTGGTCTGATATCTAGACTCTATCAGAGACTCTCTCTAGGTACCCTGGTCGTCACCTATATCCTCAGAGAAAAGAGGAACAGTACACAATCTGGAGAGACCCCCTCCACTACAATATATTAATTATAGGTAAGTTTAATAGCTTTTAATAAGATTAAAAGTGGCCTGATTATCCATTTGCCACTGAGAAGGGGAAGGAATCTGGGTGTTGATTCTATGCCAGGCACTGTGCTATGTATTTTTATTTCACTTAAAAACAAACATTGCTACACTTACTTAGAGAATAAATTGACTGCATTAATTGTAGAGAATAGTACTGTTTTCAAATTTTCTGTTACAGCTTCCTCTGGCCTGGAATTTTGTGGACAAGCTCTTTGAGAGCAATTTATAATAATGATACTTCATTGAATTATAATTTTTTCTCTGACTTCACCCCCATACAACTCTGTTTGGTTCTAGATATCCAAGAGTTTGATGTTTTCCTATTTCCTCTCATTCTTACACACCTTTCAAGTTGATATATTCCATGCCAATTTTCTTTGAGTCTAAGTCAGGTATACCTCTTTTTTGTATTTTCCTTTGAGAAAAGAATTTTAGGTAAAAAAATTCTAAATGGCTAGTTTTTTTGGATGACATATCTGAAGATCATTTTATTTCTCCTAATTTAATCTCTCAAGCCAACTTCATTTGGAACTAATTGCACTTCCCAGACTGAAGTATCTCCCAAGACCTCACTGGTCTTTCAGCATGTATTTTTCCCTGTACACTTAGATCCTAGATGATTTTCTCTTTGACTTACCAAATTGGTATAAGAAAGGAGTTCAGAAGTCTGGGTCATGTATATATACATTAGGCTCAAACTAATTTCATTGACTAACTGAATCCAAAATTACCCGGACTCTTCGCTTTGCAACAGGGAAGCCATATGGTGTTAGATAAGGCCAAGAGACAGATACAGCCCATGATAACTTAGTGGAAAATTAACAAAGAATAGTTTTCATTCTTCCCCTTGCTGTTTTACTTCCTTGGATTTCTACATGTTTGCTATTTAATAGACATGTAAAGCATTGTGCCTCATGTTGGAAGGGGGTGGCAATATGCAAAGAAATATCGAAAATTCAACCTCCCCTTCCCCCAGGTGAAAAAACTTTAAAATTTTAAAGCCTCTGGCAATTCACAGGAATAAATGTTAAACAGCAATAGAAATCTGATGCCATTAATCTTCTGCCAAAGCAATAAAAAAAGTCATCTTATCAAATAAAATAAATTAAAAATAACAAACATTTATTTATATTTTCATAAACCTTTAATAAGATTCTCTATCAAAAGCTATTTTAAAAACAAAAAAACA
Source organism: Eonycteris spelaea (assembly GCA_003508835.1). NCBI lineage: Eukaryota > Metazoa > Chordata > Mammalia > Chiroptera > Pteropodidae > Eonycteris > Eonycteris spelaea. The sequence goes on along the minus strand of PUFA01000031.1, from coordinate 10,043,666 downwards.
AAAAAACAGCACTTAGGATTCCCAAGCAAGTTATATCAAGGATAAAGAATTGATAGGAAACATAAAATAAGTAAGCTAAATGGTTCTTTTACTACAGAAAATGAGGAAGTTTTAATACTGGCTATATCCTAGTGGTCCATACAAAGACTAATTATTTAACATTTTATGTATTAGTTATATGTAAGTCTTCCAAGTGATAGGGATAATCTACAGAAAGTACTCTCAAAGCTGAGTCAAAGTATGTTTAAAATGGGGCCTAAAGGTATCACTTATAACCTCATTAAAAAAAAAAAGTATCTGCTTCTTCATTTCTTAAAAAATTCAGCTGAAAGCTTGTAACCCTTTTGCTTCTGAGGCCAAAAAGACCTATACCATTCCCACCTTTCCAAGGAAAAGGACAATTATTAGATGTTTTTTGTAAAGGTATTAATAACACAGAGAGCATAACCTTACTTGTTCATAAAAACAGGATGCCTTTTCCAAACCTGAATTTAAAGGACTTGATAGTGGGCTCTAAGGCTCTCTGGATTTGAGTTCACCTATTTATGTTCAAACCCTGACTCTGCCATTTACAAACTGTATGATGCTGTGTGACCCTATGAAGATAACAAGAAACCTACCTCTGAGTGAGATAATATGTGTCAAGTAAGTAGCATAAAAGTTTGCACATAGGAATTTTGCAATAAATATTAACAAATACTACTTTGTAGCTGCATGAAACAAGATGAGAGAACAAGGAGCTATATTGTGGTTTAGAAAAAGACAATGAAGCAGTGTACCCAAAGGGAAAAGGTATTCGTTGAAGATTCCATGGGATGAGATTGAAACAAATTAAAAAATCTGGGTCAATTCCAGGTAACCTTGGAAGAGAAATAGGAAAGCAAAATGGAAAAAGTGATTGCAGAAATGGATGAGCTCAAGAGTTGTAGCTCCAAGGCTGATAGCAAAAACTAAAAGTGATGGTAAGACAACGACAAGTCAGATCTGAAGAGTCCAACTCAGAAATCTTCAGGAAGGTACCTTAACAGCTTTTCAGAAGGAAAATTGTACCTCTGAGGCAGTTCAACACATAATGTTCTTGAAGGCACCTCCAGTAACTCTGAAGCCATAACAATTTTTACTTTAAGGCTTTAATTCATGGAAAAAGGATTAGAAATCCTCAGCCTACATAATAGATGAGAAAAATATGACCATGGTACATACACATAGGGTAAGTAAACTTATTTACCAAATTGAGAACATTACCATTATCTAGATCAGGCTTCTCAAACTTTCTATGATGAAGGGCCATAGTTTGTACCCCTCAATCATGATCTCCCAATCCTGCTACCTACCCCAGTTGTAAGCAACCACAAATAATTTTCTGTCTCCATAAATTTGCCTATTCTGAACATATCATATAAATGGAATCATACAATATTTAGTCCATTGTGACTGGCTTCTTTCACTTTAGCATAATGTTTTCAAGGCTCATCAATATTGTAGCAGTAATTACTTTTTACTGATGAATATGCCATTGTACAAATATATAACACTTCATGACAAAGATTTTTGAAGAAACAAAGTTATTTGTCTTATAGATTTCTTCTGTAGATTTGAATAACATTTTAGATTTGGCTGACTGTTCCCTCTTAGTCTAAGTTAACATGTGTGTATGTGTTGGAAGGCGGTAAACTGATAAAGGGGCTTGATTAAATTAAGTATTGCTATCATAAATAAGAATATTTCGGGTAATGTGTATATTTCCTATTATATCATATCATGAGACCTGTAATGTCTGGTCACTTCTTTTATGGGTGCCAAAGTGATCAGCAGGTTTATTAGGTGGCAATAGCCTGTTGTTTCTATTATAAAACTCCTTCATTAACTCCTTGCTTTACAGCTTTAACATTCATTGACAAACATGTTGCTTAGGCTCACTATGGTTGCAAACCAGTTATTTTCTAATTTCTAATCCTTCCTTCCCCATTTATTAGGTGAGCCTCTTCATTAAAGAAACTTTCATTCATTGTTGGTTATTGTGATATAACTGACAATTGTTCTTTTAATGATGTCTAGATTTTTCCCATTAGTCTTGTATAGCTTGCTTGTTCTCTGGCACAGTGAGATTTTCCAAGTTTATCTTAATACATTTCTTACTCCAAATCTGTAATCAGCCATTTTCCCAAGAAACCTAAGTTCTTTTTAGTTGAAAATCCACAATTTAAATACTAGGGGTGGGATTGTTATGGCACTGTTATTGTGTTTAGGCCTTTCAGAGTTAGGAGAGAAAAAAAATCAAATTATATTGGTATTTCCATTTCAAAGTTAAGAATATAGGGTGTTTACTTAACTTCTCTGGTTTTATATGTGTCTCATTTCTCTTAAATTGAAAATCTTGGTTTTTTAATGATATCATAATTACTTATTTTCTTTACCCTAGAATAGACCTATAATAGTTTAAAAATAGCAATACTAGTATTACTTAAAACAATAACCTGCTGAATGCAATTTAATATTTCTTTGTAGGTTTTTGTTCTTAGGATATACCCAAATAGGGATGTAAACTCAAAATATTGCACATTAAAGTCACTTCTAGTAATGATTTTCTTTGTGTGGTTTAGCATCAACTGGATATGAAGTTGTGGCCATTTGTTTCCATTCGTTTTCAAGTTTTTAGATTTTTAAATTATTTTTTAATTCAATTTTTATATATAAATATTTACATGGGTCCAAAGTCAAAACAATATAACAAAGTAACTTGACAAAAGTCTTACTTATCCCTGCCTTGCCCTCCCATCTTGTTTTCCCACAGAAACAATTTTATTAGATTTTGATTTATACTTACTCCCACTGCTTTGAAAATATAAACATATGTATGCTTCTCTTACACAAAGATAGACCACTACTAACAGTGCTCTGCATTTTACTTTTTTTCATTTAAAATGTATCCTAGAGATAACTCTCTATAATGTACAGAAAATTTCCTCATTCATTTGTATAATGGTATACCACTTTAATTGTTTAAACATTCATCAGCTGATGGATATTTGGGTTGTTTCCATCCTTTGGCTGGAGACATTGTTTTTGATGTTGTTTTGTTTTGTTTTGTTGTTTTGTTGTTTTGTTTAAGGCATCTTTTTAAAACACAAATCAGATCATGGAGTTTATCTGCTTAAACCTTTTTAAAGACTTCCATTGCATTTAGAATAAAATCCAAACTCCTGACAATGGTTCTCAAAACCTTGCCTTATCTGGCCCATTATTTCTCAACTCTAACTGCATATTAGAATCATGGGATTCTTTTCAAAAAATATTTTCTCCAGCATCACTCTAGACCAATTAATTCAGAATCTTTGGAGGGAAGGGCTTGGGCATTAGAATGTTTTAAAACTATAGTTCTCAAATTTAATAAACATCAGAATCAATTGAAGAGTTTGTAAAGTATGGATGTCCGGATCCCACCCCCATAGATTCTGACTTAATAAATCTGAGAATTTGCATTTCTAAGAGTTCCCAAATAATGAGGATCCTGATACTTCTTTGAGAACTCACACAGTTTATTTTCCATCATTTTAACGTATGTTTTCTTTTTAATATTAAATCATAAATTTTGTTGACTTGTTAATCGTCAGCACTGTGTAGAAAAGGGCCATGTTTACTACTCTACACTCGATACTTAGTATAATGCCTAGAGTATAGCTCTTTGGGAAAGAGCTATAATTTATTGAAACATGATAGGAGAACTAAAGAGGACTACTTTTCAAATTAACAATTCAAGCAGTCAAAAATAAATAAGACTATTTCACACACACTAGGATGGCTATAATCAAAAACACAGATGACAAGTGTTGGCAAAGATGTGGAAAAACTAAAAATCATATACACCACGTTGGGAATGTAAAATGGTGCGGCCACTGTGGGAAAAGTCTGGCAATTTCATAAAATGTTAAACATAGCATTATCATATGACCCATCAAGTCCACTGTCAGAATATATCCAAAAGAAATGGAAACATGTCCACACAAAGACTTGTACATGAAGCTCATAACAGCATTATTCATAAGAGCCCAAAGTTGGAAACAGCCCAAATATGCATCAACTGATGAATGATTAAACAAAATGTAGTATCAACACAATGGAATTATTCAGCCATAAAAAGGAATGAAGCACTGATACAAACTACAACACGGATTAATCTTGAAACCATTATGCTAATTGAAGAAGCCAGTCATAAAAAATCACATACAGTTCCATTTATATGAAAAGTCCAAAATAGGGCAAATCTATCAAGGTGGAAAGTAGATTGCTGGTTTCCTAGAGCTGGGATAATGAGAAGATTGAAGAACAATGGCTAAGAGGTAAGAGATTTATTTTGGAAATTATGAAAATGTTTTAAAACTGTGGTGATGTTGCACGACTCTGGGAATATACTAAAATCCCATTGAATTATACACTTTAAATGGGTGAATTATACGGTTTGTGACTGTATCTCAATAAAGCTGTTACAAGAAAATAACAAATAAGAATATAAAATATACAATTTCTCCATTTAGATTTAGAATTTAGAAGTTTGAGTAGACAAATTTGGACCTTTTATTTGATACACAGAGAATACAAATACTTTCAAACACCTATGGAGTATTTACGAGAATTTATCACATTTAACATGCACTCACACACATAAACCCTCAAATTGGAAAAAATTTTAAATCTAAACAGATGACTTCCTGACAATGATGCATAAACAACAGAAATTATGGAAAACAACAACTTTAAAAAAGCCATGATAGAGTAAATGGTGCCAGATTTGCCTTTTTGACAAAAACAACAATAAAACTAGAAAAAAGAGGAAGTAACTGTTTTCAGACATCAAACAACATACAGCACAACACTGTGATGTTTGAGACAAAGAAAATATGCACAATGAACTCAATGATCGAGTTCACCGGCTTTCTGTTTTGGGATGAGGAAGTGGGGGAACCGAAGCATGGCAGTGGTGTCAACGACCTGACAGCAGAGGTCAGATTTTCAGACCTTTGAGAAGTTGAAACATGTAGGACAGAGAATACTGGAGAAGAAAGATGGCTGGGGTATGAGAGAAGACAAGATGTTTAAAAGGGAATCTCTCATGAGTCCTTGGCAAACCATTCGGATACACATATGCAAGGAGTGACTCTACAAAATTTAGAATAACCTGTTGTGAGACTGTGTGAATTGAAGTACTTGGAGATATTTGGTTTCTGGCCCATCCAGTGTTAAGGGACTTCACTTGGTAATGAAATTGTTTAGCTACCTTAGACATAAGGAGGATATCCTAGTGTAAGAGTCATGCCCTAAGGCTTATTTCAAAATGGAAATAGACCTACTGTAACTGAGAGTAAAACCAATTCTGACAGGACCAAAAGTTCTGTGAGTAATTGAACTGCCCAATACAACAAAATTTAACATCCTTTATTTTTTATCATCCTTTAAAGGATGATATATGTGGGACAATATTCAAAAGAACAATATTAGTGAAATTAAATTCCCATGGGGATTAGTAAGAGAGTGGGACAGAGAAATATTTGAAGTAGTAATAATGGTCAGTAATTTTCCAAATTTGGTGAAAAATATAAACTTACAGAAGTAAGAACAGTAAAAAAGGGGAGGCCAGAAAATAATGTCATAACATTTTCTTTTCTAAGTGTTGGGGAAAACAACAACAACAACAACAAACCTCTCACTTAAAAATTTGATATCCAGTGAAATAGGCTTTAAAACCGAGAAGGAACTAAAAACATTCTCAGATAAAGAAAACTTTAAAGAACCCATTGCCAGAAGACTGGAACTATATGAGATGCTAACAGAAGTTCTTCGGATTGGAAGAAAATAGTATCAGATGTAGTGTGAATCAACAGGAAGGAATAAAGAGTGCCTGAAATGGTAAATATGCAAGTGCAAAAAAAAGGTAATTTTTTCCCTCTCAATTTTTGTGAAAGACAACTGACAATTAAAGCAAGAATAATAAAATTACATTGTAAAAATTATTACATAAGTAGATGTAAAATAAATAACTATAGGTTAATAGATGAATAAATGAACTTTGTAAGGTTCTTTTTATGTGAATTAGTACTTCTAAGCAGCCTGTGATAAATTAATGATATATATTGTAATGCCTAGAGCAAACATTTAAAGAGTGATATAAAGAGATAGAGCTAAAAAGCCAATACAGGAATTAAAATGAAAAAATAAAATAATTTCTTAAAAAGTTAAATATATACCTACCCAATTCCACTCCTAGCTATTTACTCAAGAAAAATAAAAGCTAAATATATATCTACCCAAAAGTCACCTAAAGACTAGTAGAAACTAGTGACTGAATCTAAAAAACATGTTGAACAATAAAATTCAGACACCAAACACTATTATTCCTCTGAAGTTCAAGTGATAGAAATAAGAATACTGGTTGCCATGAGGAATTAATCAGAACACAAGGGAATGAATTTGAGATAAAGAAAATGTTCTATATTTTGGTTGGAGTGTTAATTTCATGACTATCCATGTATAAAATTCATTTCATTGCAAACTTAACATGTGTGTTTCTCCATTTATAAATTTTACCTGAGTGAAAACATATTTTTAAAAATCCACACAATTCAGTGTAAGCCAGTACACCAACAAGCCAAAGGGGGAGGGGGCGAATCACATAACCATATCAATAGATGCAGAAAAAGCATTAGACAAAATCCAATAGATTTATAATTAAAACAACAACAACAACTCTCAGCAAACTAGAAATAGGGAAACTTCCTCAACTTGATAAACGACATTTACAAAAATCTACATCTAACATCATACTTAATGGCGAGAAACTAGATGTCTTTCCCCAAAGATTAGGACAAGGCAATAACGTCCTCTCACCCGTCCTATTCAACATAGCAGTGGAAGTCCTAGGTGCTGGAATAAGACAAGATAGACAACACAAAAATTATTAATTTTCCTACCCTAGTAATAACCAATATGACTATAAAATAAAGTCAATTCCTAGGACTCAGGGTTGGCCACCAGGTAATACAGAAATACGTTTTATGAGAATTAAAATTTGAAATGGAGGCATAAAAACCTCTACTTACCTCAGTGCCACTATCAATATCTCTTTCCCCACCTGCCACTCTTTAACTTGTCACCAGAACCTCATTGTGAATTAGCTTATTAGATCCTTATCCTCTTTGATAGAAAGGGATCCCTAACAATACTCACAGTACATTCTATCTCTATTCAATTGTACTATTGTTTTTTGTATCAAATTATTTGTGGGCGTATCTTATTGCCTCTCTTTACATTGCATCCCCACAATATCTTGGGTAGAGTAGGTACACAATAAATACTGACTTGAATACAGTTAGAGGGTATGGATAAGAGATGGAGAACAAATTAAAGAGGGAGGGGAAGAATAAGGGGTCAGAAAATGTTGGTGAACGTAAGTAATTTGAGCCTTTTTTTTCACTCCTTTCCATGGCTAACTCATCTTGTCTGAATTCTTTAAATTTCAAAATGGTAAAAATTCTCAAACAAAATATTCAGCATTGGGAGAAAATCCAGTGAAAAGACTAGGAAACAAAATAACCCAAGTGTAGTGGACATTCCTGATTTTTTATAGGACTTGAATTTAATTCTTCCTTTCCCAATCTTTACATATTCTCCCAAATATCCCTTTTTCTTTCCTTGGCCTCATCTCTTTTGCTTTTCTTCTTTCCTTCCCCCTTCCTTCCCCCCTTCCTTTCTTCTCTCCTAAAACCAGAAGTTCTTTCCTTCTCTTTTGTTAAGCCTGGTGCCAAGTGTCTGAGGAGGCCCTGGGTTTTGTGTCTAACTCAGCCATGTCCTCTGTGGTGCGGGAATGAGGAATCAGAGGTGAACAAATATTTACTGAGTGCACTCGAAGTTTGAAAACAGTGAACATTTGGGTATTAATAGAACTGGGTTGAAATCAGGCTCCACACTTATAATCTCTGTGTCTCAGTGTTCATATCGGGAAAATGAGGACAATAATAGCAGTTCTTATGGAGAGCTGTATGGATTAAATAAGATATGGTTTGTACAATGCCTAAGTCGGTTTTTTCTCTCACTGTCTTCACCTTTAGCCTAAAATCATAGGAGTGGGGAGAGGAAAGAAGGCGGGGAGGCAGAAGTGTGGGCTAAGCAATACAAAATCTTGTATCTTAATCCCCAGTTTAGCTGCTGGATCAAAATCAAAGACATTGATATGACAGTTTTTATTTCATTTCTCTGATTTTATAGTTTATTACAGAAAAGTTTTCTAAGCAATAACTTATCATACTTGGAATAAGAATCTCAAAAAAGAAAATGCTCTTAGATCAAAACTCCAGCAAAACTGACACACCCAGATTACTCAGTGGCTTCTCAAGAGAAATAAAAATGTGGTGATGTCATTTTTCCCCTTGCACGCTCCAATTTCAATACAGTTTCAAATTCTCAGAGGGTAATAAAAGTTCTTGTCTTTCACACAATAGTAAACAAAGCAAACCTCCCAAAACTCATAGGGATACTGTGGTTGAGAGAGAGGGTAATTTTACCTAATTAGTGAATTTTCCAGATATTTTAAATTTGTTCTACATTAAAAATGCGAAATCCTTTTGTAGATCATTTATTGCTAGTGTCGAGTAATTGTAACTCATCTGAAAGTGTCTACAAAGCAGTTAGACGCATTTTTCAGAAACCAGCTCACTGTATAATTGTTACTACACTTACAATATTCTTTGATGAATAGAAAGAGAAGAAGCTAGTGTCACAATAGTCCTCTAAGAAATGTTTCACTTTCCTGTCATCATTCAGGCTTGGTCATATCTGATTTCAGTATTAGTGAATCCATTGCACTTTTAAGTAATAAAGAAAAGAACACATTTCAGTTACTGCTGACAAGATATTTCATCAGTGTTCCTGTTAGTATGAGTCATAGCAGAGAAGAATTTGATAGTTTGCAAGGAGAAACCATAGTCCACTATTAAGCACTCCAAGCTTTTAGGCCACAAGAGAATGAAATCAGCAACAAATTTTACTCTAAATTTTTCTTTGGATGCCTAGTGTATACTAGCACTGTTCCAGGATTTCTGAGTACACTAAAATAATAATAATAATAATAATAATAATAATAATAATAATAATAATAATAATAATACAGAATATACTGTTTGACCTTAAGAAGTATTCAACCTGAAATTTTCTTTGTAAGAAATTAGCATTCTTTTTATGAGTCTTCTGATGTTGAGACTTTTACCTGAGCCCCAGCTCTGTCACTGCCAAGATGCTCTGTTACACTGACATTGGGAATATCACTACCAGGTGATTGATCATAAATGATGGACTGAAGCAATGGTAAGCATACTAAAAATTTAAAAAGCCTTCTTGGTGCAAATTGATATTTTCACCTGTCAGTTACCCAGTTCAATGGGGCAGTGGTGGTTGTATGTGATCAGAAGGCTATTTTAAAGAGACCAGCACAAGAGAAATTCATATTTTCTACAAGAATTAATGTTTTACATGCAGTTTTCTTTTTTCCAAAAGATTGAAATATTTTATTTCTGCATATTATATGCCCAGAACCAGAAAGCAAGCAGCAATATACCTGAAATGATCTACTTAAGAGATCTTAGAGACTGAGGATAGCAGTTTGGACAGTTCAGTTTTCAAAGCCCCAGAAAGATGGAAGAACATGATAGGTAATGTTTTTGCAGTTTCAATGTGTCAAATATTATATTAAGGGATTTACATGCTTTGTCTCACATGATCAAACAATGCATTAAAGTAGCTACCTTTACGATCTTCATCCTACACATAGAAAAACTGAGATTAAGAAAATATCCCAAGATCCTGAGTTAGTAAGAAGTGGGGCTGGAATATGAATACCAGGCATCCGACTCTGACACCTCTGTGCTCACTTACCCCTGCTAGGCTTCATCATGGGGTTTGGATTCTGTCATGTGTAGCTTCTAACCTCATTTCTGCTCCTAAAGGGTCACTTAACCCCACTACTTTGTCTGTAAACTGGGGGATGTGGTAAGGATTCTCTGAGCTAACGTTTACAAAGACCCAGTGGAGGGTTGTCATTACCCAAGAGGGAAGAGTTCATCCTTCATGAGAAGGGTCAGTGGGGCAGGGGACCCTCCTGCTGCAGAATCTCCCGTCAGAAGATGGGCACTCCAGTAGCACTGCTGACCTCAGATCACTGACTTCTAAAGAATATTTGTGCACACTGGACTTCCTTTAACTCCTACCCAGACTATTTTTGTCTTTGTCCAAAATTGCTCAGGTTGGAGCACTTGGATTATCTGCTTCTTTTATTGTCATAAAATTTGTCTCAATGGCCAAAGCTGAGTATTTTCTACAGATGCACTCATGCTTCTTATCACAGTGTGTCAGAGCAGAAAAGCTCAGAGCCCCTGGGCCTATATTAGAATCGCTTTTCTAAGGCTTGGATTTTCCTTTAAATAATAAAGATACAGCTAGTTCATGCAATACCTATTCTATCTTCGGTTTGAAATTCTTACAGTTATAGAAGGTTTGTTATTAGGTTCTCCATCTATACAGGCAACTACACACAGACCCACCACAGGTAGCCACTTCTGGAGCTTTGTGCTTATGAAGAAGTGTAATAAAGTGGGAGGAAGAAGGGAAGGGATTGAGCTGTTAGCAAGAGGTCTGAGCCTTCCAGCTAGCTGATGTCTTGGTATCATTTTCCCTGAAAGGTGACAGCAACAGAAGCGAGCCACCTGCTACAATTTGCCAGTTTAAGAAAGTCAGCTCTCTCTTCAAATCCAGTCCATTCTGAGTTGAGCATTGATAATGAATTTTTATCACTGAGCTCATATGCAAGTTCATATTTAAATTTATCTTTTGTTAATTGATTGCTATTATCATTTCTACTGTAAATTGACATAATTTCCATATATGGATTTGTTAGTATCTTTTGTATGCCCCATGGACTTGGAAATCAATGGAAACCAAGTAGAGTTCCCTCTTTTTGGATTTAATTGTAGGTAGTTCCTATTGGTTTCTCCTAGGTTTTCAGGATTCTGTCTCCAGGACTACCTCATTTTCCCTGGGACTAGACTTCCTTAATGACCATCATCATCATAATGTCAACATATACTGAGTACTTACCATGCTTGAGATGCTGTGTAACACACATATACTTCATGTGAATGACTTCACCCAATCAGTACAACTCTGCATAGTTGGTGTTATCATTATTATTATTAACCTTCCTTTAAAGTTGAGGAAGTTGAGTCATAGAGAAGGTTCTTGCCCACAGAAGGGCTGGAGCTGGGACTTATACCCATGTCTGTGTGACTCCAAATCTGAGCCTTCAATAGGTCCACCATATATATTCCATCTTGACTAGGATCTGAAAAAAATTTTGTTTTCACTAGTTTCACTAAAACTGTGGCCCAATGAATGGCTCTCTCTGAGGGCAGGTTACAGACTAATTACCAAATTATAGAAATACGAAATCAGTCCAATGTAAATGAGAGCTACCTGAATGTGGTAAGTCCATGCAATTATATAAATTAATGTTTCAGAAATAACTGAGTTGCGCTGTGAGGAAAAATGGTGGGTTTAATGTGTTTCTCCATTTTGATTCTTTTCTGTGTGTCACTGGGTAAGTGACTTAGCTTCTTTGTGCCTCAATTCCTGGAATTGGAGTAGATGCAGTTTAAAGCAGTGTTTTTCAAACTGCTTCTCACAAACCATCAGTGGGTTATGAAATCAATTTAATGAACCACAATCATCATATTTTAAGGAATTAAATAGAATAGTAGAGCATAAATATATTTAAAGTATTAGTGCTATACTATGTACAGTATTAGAATAATAGAGAATAAAAAGCAGAGTAACCCACATGTAGTAAGATAAGTATTTTTGATCAATCTTTGTTTCAGTGTGGGGTGTGTTTGCGTTAGTTCACAACATACAATAAATATATTTCTTATAAAGGATCATAGTCAAAAAAGTTTGAATAACACTTGACTATGTTTCTTCCTACCTTAAATTGGAGGACTCTATCCAATAGTTATGATACTTTACACTCAAATTTGCAGACTGTCTCTAGAATTTGTTAGTGACCATCGCATTGGCGAACTCCTGCAGAACAAAGAGGGAAAGAGTCTAATAGCATCTAGAATCTAATAATGTTCAGTGTCTCCTTGATACCCAAAGTTCTTTCCTTGATATAAGAAGCTAAATGTACTATGATTGTCAAATAATGTTTTTCCTCTGATTCATGACTATTATCATATTTTCTCTTCTTTAACATATTCACAAACGTGACATCTATGCCTTTCTTTACTCAACACAATTTCGTGAATGATAAGAAACCAAAGTAACACAACTAATTTTCTTAGCATTTAGGAAAAATCCTTATGAAATCTGTGGCACATTCCTCTGATCCCATTTACTTTGCAGCTGCACTTTTCTTGTTTGCTCCAAAATGACAATTTAGTGTAAAAACATGACAATCTAGTCTAAGTAAATTCTACCAAATCTGTCTCTTGCCCATTCATCTCTTTACATTGTTCTGAGAAAAAGTCAGTTTCTTTTTGAGCATGTTCCATCTAGATGATGGCCGTCAATGTGGTAGGCTACCAATGGCTTTCTCTGATTATCTCCATAATGATCTCCTAGTGTGCTAAATGGTTCCACAAAGACCCCCCCCACCACCACCACCAGTATAAAGGAGAGCAAAAGTCTTGGGAAGGAGAACTAAAATGCTGTCTTCACAAAAGCAGCAGTTCCCTAAAACCCGAATCCAAATGCACCAGGATTCCTGGGTTACTTTTCAAATATAGATTCCTGAGCCCCTTGTATAGACAGTTAAATTAGGTAGATATTCTAATTTGGTAGGTCTGAGATAGGGCTTACAAATCTGTAACATTTTTAACAATGGACAGCATAAATACAGAAAAAATGTAAACATCATAACTGTATGACTTGAAGCATTTTCTGGGACAATGAACAAACTATGTTCTATGTCCCAGAAACTGATGATAGCAAGAAACAGAAAATACTAGAATACCAGAATTTCTTCCATGTTCTTTTTCCAGACTTTGCTTCTTTCCCACAAAGGTAGCCAATATCTTGACTTTGAATAGCGTAGATTGGTTTTGCCTTTTTTAAAACTTCATATAAATGGAACTAGATACACTTTTCTGTGTTAGGCTTTCTTTGTTCAACATCATATTTATAAATTTATGTTGTCACTATATTTGTGGTTTATTCATTCTCATTGTTGCTTTGCTGCTGGATAATTAGGTTCTTTCCAATTCGGGGCTCTGACAAAAAGTGCTGCAATGAACATTCTTACATATGTCTTTTGGCACACACACACATATATATGCACTTACTATTGGGTACATATATAGAAATGAAATTGTTGGGTCAAAGAATAGTCATACAGTTAGCTTTAGTAGATACTGCCAAAAAGTTTTTCAATATGGTTGTGTCAAATATGAATATTTATACTATTTCCCAGATGATTTAATGCTAGGTTTGTAACTGCTGAACATGAAAAAAGCATGAGCATTTGAAGGCAGCCATTATGTTGATCTCTTTCTACTGTTCCCAATGTACTGGATAATATTTACACATGGTAAGAGATCAACAAATATCTGTTAAATTGAATTAAAGTTTCCACAAGTAGAATAATGAAGCTTTCAATTCACTTTATTTTCTGATCTTTTTTTCTTACAACGTTGTAGAACAGTATTCTAAATGAGATAGTAAAAAAGGAGACATTAAACCAACCACATTAGTTGGTCTCACTTCATAGTCTTGGGAAGAACTCCCATAGGGTCAAATTCCCTCAAAAAAATCCATAGCACTAAGCCTGGCTTAACTACAGACATGTTCTGTATGAACTGAATGCTTGTGTCCCCCTAAAATTCCTATGTTGAAGCTTTAACCCCCAGTGTGGGTCCTCTACAGAATTAAGGTTAAATGAGGTCATAAGGGTAGGACCATGATCCGATAGAATTAGTATTCTTACAACAACAAAAAATACCCAGAGCTCCTTCCTTGCTGCCCCACCCCTCACACACGTATGCACAAAAAAGAGGCACCGTGAGGACAAAGCAAGAAGCTGGCCATCTACAACCTGGGGGAAAGCTCTCACCAGACACTGACCATGCCGGTGCCCTGATCGCAGACCTCTAGCCTCCAGAACTGTGAAAAAATAAATTTCTGTTCTTTAAATAACCTAGTTTGTGGTATTTTGTTATAGCAGACTGAGCAGACTAATACATACTCAAATGTAATTTAATAAACACTTAATGAGCCTAGTGGGTTTGAATGCCATTTTAATAATTTACCTAGGTTCCAAAAGAAAACTGGAATTTAACTTTCAGAGGGACACCTTAGCAAACTATTTCAAAGAGTTTGTTGACTGATTTCCAGGAAAAGAGAAGTCTCATTTCTGCCTCCATCCAGGAGACAAATCCTTCAGATGTATGTTTAGGTCGGTTCTCATCCACAAGTTCCGATATTCGGAGCTAGTAATAATGCCTGTTGATGTATGTAAAACATGCCCCCAAAGAATGACTCACAGAAAGACTGAAAGTGAAGACTAAACAAGCTTATGATTAAAAAATTAAAGGGAGATTTCAAAACAATTCTTATAGTACAATCCTAATGTTATTTTTTAAAGCCTATTTATCTATGTATATAAAGTTATACACTCATATCTATAAACAGGAAAAGAAAAGCCTAAATGAGGAAACAGAGAGTCTCGTATATGTCAACAGGGCTGGAAATTGGTTAAGCTTTAATGAAAGGCAATTTAACAGGTAACTTTCAAAGTTTAAAGACATGTGCTCTTTGACTCAGTAATTCTAATTCTGGGATTATTCTTACATATTAGCTCATAAGCCCACAAATATAAAAAGATGTTTATTACAGCATTGATGGTAATATAGAAAAAATGAAAACAATCTAAATGCTCATCAATAACGTAATAGTGAAAATAATTCATGATACAATCATACAATGGAGCCATGCAGTCTTCAAGAAGTATGTGGTAGGTAGTTCTCTATATGTCCTGGTATGGAAAGCTATCTATGATATTCTTGTTAAATGAAAAAAACAAGTCACAGAGCAATATTTATAGTATAATTCCATCCATGTAAACAAAGAAACTTCCTATATATGATTCTGTGTGCAAACACTTAGGAAATGAGTATGGAAGAATAGTGTCGGCCATGGTTACCCTTGGGGAGAACAGTGGGATAAAGGGTTAAGGGTATGTATTAGTCTGCTAGAGCTGCTATAACAAAATATCCCGACTAAGTGGCTTAACCAACAGAAACTTATTTTCTCACAGTTTTGTATGCTTGAAGTCCAAGATAAATGTGTCCACAGGGTTCTTTTGAGGCTTCTCTCCTTGGCTTGTCCTCACATGGCTTTTTCTCTGTGTATGTATCCCTGGCGTCTCTCTAAGTGTCCATATTTCCTCTCCTTATAAGGACGCCAATCAGATAGGATTACACTCCACCCAAACAGCCTCATTTTAACTTAATCACATTTTAAAGGCCCTATCTCCAAAGAGTCACATTCTGAAGTACTGAGACTCAACATGACTTGAGGGGGGATAAAATTCAGCCTATAACAAGATGACTTCCAAATTTTGTCTATACTGTCTCAATTTTTTTATGATGAGCATATATCTTTTCTAATTTAAAAAAAATAGGAAAAATCAACTAGGTAACAAATGTTAATGGCGAAATATTAATAGGAATTATCTCTAAAGGACTAAAGGTGATCCTTATCCTCGCCCTACCCCTGTTTTTTAATGTTTCTAATGCTCTTCAATGAATATGCATTACTTTTTAGTTAGAGAACAGAATAAATATTATTTTTAATAAAATAAATAAACCCAATAGCTTCCTCTTCAAAAGCCTAGAAATTAGACATATTCAGGAAAGCACCTACCTTTAGAATAGGCTAGTGATCTTTAATAATTTACAATGACATTTCACTTGCAATAAGTTATTTTAAAATATGAGATCATTCAGAGATGGCATGTAATTCTTAGGTTATAAAAACTGGCATATCTTCTATTTTCCTGGTTACAATAGTAAAATGAATCTAGTCTTAAAGTAGTGACCTTTTCAAGCAATTATTCAAATTAAAGACTTTTCAAATGACTATTACATTATGCCTATGGTGTGAATTGCATACTTTTTCTTAACTTACTAAATTTCATTAAATAATGAGTCTTAATCCCAACACCATATAATAATAATGTCCTATATATTAACAGTCTACTTTTTCCAAGAGATGTAGCATAGTCATTAACAAAATAATCCCATCATGTTCTAAAATCACCTGCAGAGAAATGTATAAGGAATAAATAGCTTGCAATTTTAATACTTAGGTGCTTTGCCTCAGGGTTTGGAGCTCAGTTGGAAAAACCCATGTGATTCGCAGGCTTCTGAGTTCAGCAACTTTTCCTGGGACACCTCCTAAGCGAACTACTGTCAGGTGATGGGTTTATCATCACCTGGCTCTCAGGAGAGTTCCAGTCTGCATGTACAGAAGAACAGATGTTTTGAACAGAATTTCCTAACAAGGAAACTGCTGCACATTCCCTCTTTATTTGAAGGATGAAGCCATGGCATCTTCCAAAATAGCATCTTCTTTTTTTCGCTCTCTTTTTTTCCCCTTAGAAACTGCTTTTAGTGCTGGTAAGAGTGGATTTCCCAGAGATAGAAAGCAATCTAAAGTAACATAACTGGAAATTTTGAAAATTTTCTTTTTGTGGTCAGTAATCCCAACAGTTTTCTTCCCATTGGGAAACCACTCATCACTTCTGACTATTCCTTCATCCACTGGAATGAAGCAGATTTGGAAATTCCCAATCTCCATTCTGGTCAGGGATCTTTTTCTTCACCATGCCAAGTCTTGTCAACCACAGAGTTTGCATTTACCGTTGGTTTTAGAAATGGGCAGGGTTTCTTTTCCCCTCACATTTTTAGGAGCAGTAAGTCAAACAAACACTTGGAGAATAACTCTGGATGGAAGACGACAGAGGAATGAATGGCTTCCAGTGTTACACCACCAACTATGATGTTCCACAAATTCTTTGGCAGTAGAAATATTGTATTTAAAAATACTTCCTTCCTGTAAATTTTTAACTAAAAGTTCTCTTACATTGGCAATTATCTAAACATCTGTCTGTACACTCAATTCTATTCAGGCTATGAGGGTTAACCATGTTTGTCTACCTACTGAAAAAAGGGTGAGAGAGGGGAAAAAAAGGTCAAGTGATTGAGAGCTACTGTTCGTGTCTGGATTCAATTCTCTTTCATCTCTCAGTGTAGAATTTATGCCATTTTGTCCCTAGGAAATAAGAAGCGGGCTCTTTGCCAGGTTTTTTGGTAGGAATGGGAAGCCATCTTGTACTGCGGTTAGCTCAAGGGGCTCCATGCAGGCAACCGAGCAGCACAGTTTACAAAAGGAACTGAAAGAAGACAAAGGAAGAAAGGGGAAAGGTGGTTGCTGGATAGTCCTGGGCTGGATGTTGGCTGTTCTTCCTGTTCCACTTTGGTGAGCAGTGAAGTGAACCCCCACCCACTTGGGTAGTCCTTTACAGTTTACCACACAATCTTACATACAGAACTCATCTGGCTTTCTCAACATCCCCACGTTAAAGAAAGGGCTGGTATATACAGTAAATACTATTTTGTATCATGCCCCATTAAGTTTTCAGGTTGTTGAGTCATACTACCAGGCTTCAAATCTTAATTCAGTCACTTCCTGATGATGTGAACTCGAGTTAAGCAATTAACTTCCTTCTGTTTCATTTTTCTTATTCATAAAAGGGTGATAACAATCATGCCTACTTTACAGGACTGAGGTAAGAATTAAATGAGATAACACACATCCTCAGCACAAGACCCAGCACATGGTAAGCCTTTAAAAGATGTTACTTACTATTTGTAATCAGCATTTTCTTGGTATCGTGCCTAGAAAGTTCTTTCCCTCCCTAAGAGTATATATTCACTCATACTTCCTTTTATGGTCTTATGTTTTATATTTAAATCTTTTTTAAATTTTATTTTATTTTGGAGAGAACATTTAACATGAGATCAATCCTCTTAAAAATGTAGGTGAGTAAACAGTATGTTTTGTTAACTACAGGTACAATGTTGTGCAGCAGATCTCTAGAATTTACTCATTTTGCTTTTTATGCCCACTAATTAGAAACTCCCCATTTCCCCACTCTCCCTAGGCACTGGCAACCATCATTCCACTCTTTGATTCTATAAATTTGACTATTTCATATAGCTCATATAAATGGAATCATGTAGTATGTACCTTTCTGTGACTGGCATACTTTATTTAACCTAATGTCCTCAAGGGTCATTGTTATGGTCTTATGTTTTACATTTAAATCTTTCATCTACTTGGAATTTATTTGGATATATAGAATAAGGAAAGGATCTAACTCTACTTTTCGCAAAAATGGATACAAGGCATATTTTAAACAACAAAATCATGTAATGCACTGTATTCCCAGCAAGAATAAGAACAAGTAATTCTTTTATACTGAGATCAATTCAATTTTATATTTCAAAAAATAATTTCTACATAGAGTGATTTTTCCCCAAAAAGGCTATGAAATTATTACATTTTCTTACCTAGTTAATCCTGGGTTCAGTCATCAAAGAAAACAAAACATTTATTTATCTTCTGAAAATATTAATGAAAGAACAATATTCTGAAAAGAAGTAAAAATAAAATGAGAAAACTAATGACATGCTGGTAGGACTAAGTCTTGTCTATGCTGGCAGGAAGGAGCTATAAAAAATCCATACTTCTGGATATTTATAGACAAAGCAACAAAATAAGAGGGAAGGAAACATACCACAAGCAAAATATTTGTGTTCTATTTGCTTAAACCTACTATATTTTTTAAAAGTAACATGGCTTAACAAAATACACAAAATGTAGACTGATTTAGAAATGGACAAGAAAGACAAAGAAAAAGAAAAATAAGACTAGGAGTATAAATAGGCAGCAGGAATGAAGCTAATCTAAACGTATCACAATATTCTGTGCATTTCCTATGAATGGGCCAAATTTGTCCCTGAGCTTTCAACTGTCGATGTAGGATCAAACATAATCTCAGTCACAAAATTCTAAGTACCTTTAGAAAAAAAAAAAAAGCGAGGCAATTTCTCAGAGTATAATATACAACAAAGGTAGATATTGTTGGTTGTCTTGCCAGAATCTATTCTCCCTTTCATCTTTTCTAACAGAAACTCAGTTTTGTTCAGGTATCTATCTCTTCCTCATGCAGCACTAGTAATTGAAGAAATATGACCCCAGAGGTGGGTTGATTAGTATAAGCAAACCAATGATTGATTCAGGAATAACAACAAGACAACAGGAGATGACTGCTGAAGGCTTCTAGGAAAGTTCTTTCTTGGCCTTTAGAGAGACCAAGGAGAAGCTTGTGTCTCTTATCTGCTGGATGTGAAAAGAAGCTACAGTTACTACTGGCACCATCTTGAACATGAGGGAAACCAGCCTGAGGACAGGCAAAATATGAGAATGGAAGAGCCAAGACAGTTGAAGACAAATGAATCAAAAGCTCTGAACACAGTGTATCGGACGTCTACACCACTATTAGCTATCTATTCACTGAGTTTTATTGTTTACCAATTTGACAATGGTGTCTGATATTCGCAATCTAAGAAGCTGATACATAAACCCTCAAGTGTATAAAAACATACTCTCTTTTTCTGCCGAGATTTTCTATTTGTTCCTTCTAGGATTAACACATTTTCCTTTATCTCCATGAGTTGTTATAATAGCTGTTTTTAAATCTTTATCTGCCAAATCCAAAATATGAGTAATTTAAAAGTTGGTCTCCATTGGTTCTCTTTTGAGTATAGAATCACATTATCCTATTTCTTTTGTCTAGAAATTTTGGACTTTATGTGGACACTGTAAATAATACAACGTAGAGGCTCTTGATTCTATTACATTCTCTTGAAGAGAACTGATTTCTTTTTTAACATGGCTGAACTCAATGCCTAAACTCTTCCCCTCCTACAGTGGACAACAGGTAAATGCTCTGTCCGTACTTCTAGCCTCAGCTGGGCTGTTGGGAGTCTACCTCAAGTGAAGATGCCAAGTAGGCAGTTAGCTGGAGGCATGGATTTGGAGCTCAGGAGTGAGATTTAGCCTAGAGATGAAAGATTGAGAGGTGTCAGTAGTGGATGGTAGGTGAAGCCATTGAAGTAAATTAAATCATTCAAGCATAAAGGGAGAAGAAAAGAGGGCATATTAGTTTGTTAGGGCTGCACAACAAGTACCACAGACTAGGTGATTTAAATAACAGACATTTTTTTTTCTCAAAATTCTGGAGGCTAGAAGTCCAAATCCAAGTATCAGTAGGGTTGGTTTCTTCTGAGGCCTCTCTCCTTGGCTTGTAGATGGTCATCTTCTCCCTATGTCTTCCCTCTGTATCTGTCTGTGTCCAAAGTCCTCTTCTCATAAGGTTACCAACCATATTAGATTAGGACCCACCCTAATAACCTCATTTTAACCTTTGAATTGTCTTTAAAGACCCTATCTCCAAGTATGTCACATGCTAATGTACTAGAGGTTAGGACTTCCGTATATGAATTTGAGAGGGGTCATAATTCAGCCCATAACAGAGGCCATCAACTAAGGCTAAAGGAACTCCAACATTTAAAGGGCAGGAAGTAGAGGAAAAAACAGCAAAAGAGACTTGAAAAAGATTTGCCATAAAGGTAGGAAGGTAATCAAGAGAGTATCCCAAATGCCAAAGGAAGAAAACATTTCCAGGAGGGCATGGTCAGCAGTGTCAAATGCTGCTATGAGGTTAAACTTGATATCCTACAGGTTTGGTAAAAGGTAAAGCATTGATGACTTTGTTGAGAACACGATGCATTGGCATGGTGAAGTGAAAGTCTGATTGAAACATAGCAAGCAATGAATAAGAGAGAAGGAAATAGGGTCATCTAACTTCTCTGGAGTTGGAAACTGAGTGGAGAGAATAGGAAAGATGCCAGGCTTTACCATGGCACATACTGAAGACTGGCTTATGCAGCCCCCACCTCAACACCCTTTTAGCTTCCTTTACTGTCCTGAATTACATTTGTTGAGCGCCTAATCTGTGCCAGACACTGTTTTAAAAGCTTGGGGTACACCTAAGAACAACAAATATCCCTACTCTCACAGAGCTTAAATTCTTGTGAAGAGAGACAGACTATAAGCATTAAACATAATAATAATAATAATAATAATAATAATAATAATATATTGTAATTAAACATAAACAATAAACTATAAAATTATATATAGATTAGTAGGTATAAGAACTGAGAAAAAAAAAAAGTAAAGGGAATGGGAATTCCAGGAAATGAAGAAGAAAAACTGCACTATTAAATATCAAATAAAAGGGGATATAGTTAATGAAAAATATGCAACACTTCTACACTTAGAACCACCAAACAATCTGAGAAATATAAAAGGAGCAAAAACATGTACAGTTGTGTGGATTTTTTCCACACCAACACAAATTCCCCAACTGTACAGCAACTGAGTGTCCAATGATTCAGTTCAATTTGGACACTAAATGCCCAGAGTTAGCATCAGACCCCACAGCCTAATGGCTCCATCTGCCCCAACTCCAGACACCAAATCAAACTTCCAGACCTCTCATGCATCTGACTGACCTATTAAATATAAAGAGGCAGTTCCCAAGAACCCCACCTCAGGTTCACTATTTGGTACAACAGCTCACAGAACTCAGGAAGGCACTTCACTTACTATTATTGGTTTATTATAAAGGATATTATAAAGGATACAACTGGCTAGCCAGATGGGGTAGTACATAGGTTGAGGTCTAAAAGCATCCCAAGCACAGGAGCTTCTGCCCCAGGGAGTTGGAGGTACACCACCTCCCAGAATGTAGGTGTGTTTACCAGCCTAGAAGCTCTCTGAACCCCATAGTTTAGGGGTTTTAATGGAGGTTTCGGTATGTAGGCAGAGTTGATTAAATCATTCGCCATTGGTGATCTCCAGCCCCTCTTCCCTCCCAGGAGTTTGGGGTGGCAGGCTGACTCAAGAGAGAAGAGCAAATCTTCAAGCTTATTGAGATAAACCTTACATTTTAAGTAATATGAAGCATCAACTTTTTCTAAAAAGAGAAGGAAGAGGAGAAGGAGGAGGAGGAGGTGGAGGAGGAGGTAGGAGATATGCTCTCTTTGAAATAGCTATGTGACTTTGAGCAAGTATCACTTCAATCCTTTCTAATTCTATTTCTTTCCTATAGCTACAGAAGCAGAAATCCCCTAGTAAGAGAGTTCTTCATTGTGGCCAAATATAAATAGAGTTGAATAACACAGAATTAAAGAGAATACAATGCTAGAATGGAAATCCCCAAACTATCCTGTTAGAAATTCTCTCCGATTGTCCTGGTTCTTGCTTTTTGAGTATTGACCACTGTTTGATATTGGGCTTGGTTCCAGTGTCTCCACAGGCAGAGCAAGGTAAAAAGTGCACATTGCTGGAGAAAAGGCACCAAGGATGGGGCAAATTAGCAAAGGCAATGTGAAAGGGTCTACTCCTAGGCCTTCCCACCAACAGCTGTGATCACTCAAATGCCCCCTTGTAAACCAGGCCTAGGGGAATAGTTGTACGAAAAAAGAGGCTGGGAGAGATCTTTAAAGAACCTTAAATAACAAAAATCCAGAATAATCCAGATGACCAGCCCTCAGGGGAGAAACTGAAACAAAAGTCTGAAGTATTGAGAATATCTGCTCCAAAATATCTTTCACTGCATATATGTATTATTTTCATTTATCTTATTACAGTGAATTCCACTAATGAAAGATTCATTTAATGTAAACTGATTTTATAAAATTGGAATTATCTCTAGGAAGGTAAAAGAGCTATCAAACATCCATCTGGGATATGATTTTGCTCAATCAGTCCACTTTCCTCTTAATACTTGAAATTACTTGCACTCAGGAAAGAGGATTGTGATTGGTGGTGTGAGGAAAATAAGTGGGGGATTGCTATAGTTGGGGAAAGGCACGGTGGGGGACAGGTGTAAAGAAGACATTCATACAGTGATGCAGGAATGCAAAAGAGGAAGTGTGAAAAAGGAGGATATGAATGACAAATCAGCCCATTTCAAATGGTTCCTAAGGCCTATTCTTCTATTTCTTCCTTCTCCCTCCTTCATCGTATGTGCTCCTCCTCAAGGAAACCAGGAAAGTTGGCTACATCATGGGTGAGCTTAGTTTATTACAAGTTAGTGTGACAAGCTAAAAATCACCTATCATCATGATAGCCAGATGTATTGCAAATGCCAAAGGACCACCTTACAAACCTTTTAGGATATAACCTATTCATGAACTGGGGGTTTCCAATAATGTCCAGTCAATAAAAACTTACTGGGTGCCTACTATGTGTAGGCCTCACTAGGTGCTGAAGATACAGTGGAGATTACAAGACATCATCTCTGTTCTCAGAAAGCTTAAAGGATCATATTTGCATTTCAAAGGTCACTCAGAAGTGCAGAAAGTGGGTTGAAGGGAAACAAGATTGGAGTCAGAAAACCAAGTAGAAGGCAGTTGCAGAAATGGTCCTTACTCTTCACTGAACATTTTTGCATAGAAGGGTATTAACAAGACTGTAGACTTTTCTGTTTTTGTCAGAACTTTTCTAATTTTGATTAGTGGAATGATGGGCACTCTTTGCCTCTAGGTTGATAATGAATAACTGGTTTAGTTATAATGTTCTACACCACCACCTGTCAGGTTTTGGTTGAGGACAGCTCCCTCTACAGCAGGAGTGGCCACAGAAAGTCCCCAAGCAGAACGTAAAGGTGCTGGCAGATGGATACTCTGTCCTGCACTAATGCGGTTAGGGCATAGATATCTGCTGTCCCCCAGTGAAGCAGGCATGGATTTTTGGATTCCCCTACAGGTTATAGAAAGAATATGGAATCAGGGAAATTGCCTCAGGCCCATCCACTTAGATACCTTTCTCAGCCATTTCTAACTATCGTCCTGGGTATTATTCCACATGTTCTGTGACCCACAGTTTAAGACACACAGCTCCAGTTTTTTGCATAGTGTCTAGCAAATAATAAACACTGTTGAAAGAGTTGACATACAGTACATGTAAGGAACAAGCATGTGTTCATGTTCTCTATGATGTCTGTCTTCATTTCAGTTTTATTTCTCCTGTTAGTACTCATCCTTCCAACCTTAAGAAGTCTGGCTTCTTTTAGTGGATAATCATTTAGCCACCCTTCCTACAGGTCCTAACATCCCAATGTTATCACTGGTACTTCGATTCAGTTTAGAAAATACTCCTGTTGTAAAACTCTGCCTTGAGTGCTGTGGGGGCCACAAAGATGACTATGAGGAGCACAGGCCCTTTCTTCAGAGGGTATTTCTTTTGACCTTTTCTGGCTTTTTTGAAATTTTCTTTAGTCCTCTATTAACTCCCGGCTCTCTTCAGTTCTACTCTGTCTAGCTCCCCGTTGCCTCTTAAACATAAATTGTTACATTAATTGCCCCAAATGAATCACACATGCAATGACACAGACCATTCCCTGGGGATAGCCCTTTCCCACATTGAATATGAGCTTGGTTGGCCCAGTGACCTATTTTTGGCCAGTGGACATCCGTAAAAAAAAAAAAAAAAAAAAAAAAAAAAAAAAAATGGAGGCAGAGGCTTGATAAGTGCATATGAATTGCAGCTTTTTCTGTTGGAATACTATCACTCCATGTGAAGAAGCCTGGCTCAGTCTCCTTGAGGTTGAAAGATCATAGAGAAATAAGCCTAGTTGTCTCAGCCATCTCAGCTGAGTCCAGCATCCAGTGGCCCTATCAGCTATATGCAGCCACATGAGAGGGCCTAGGCAAGACCCACAGAAGAACCACTCTGCCCTGCCACAGAATCGTAAGAATTAATTGTTGTTTAAGCCAAAGTCTGGGTTGTTTAGCTATGAAGCAATTGGTAACTGAAACATATACCTGATTTTCAAGACCCTCCCCTAACTGTCATAAAAGAGCTCTGTGTTAGTCCTGAGGGTCTTCTGCCGACTCCTCAAGCTGTTGTGTTTAGGTCTACTCTGCATGAAGGGGGAGTGTGGGTTCTTGGATCCCCTTCTGGCATCAAAGCATTCTTGGCTTTGTGGCTTTGGACAATTTACTTAACCTTTCTAAACTTCAGTTTTCTGCATTAGAGCAATGCTGCTCAAAATGTGGTCCATTTGTATCAGAACGTTTGTTTAAAAAATAGACTTAAGCAGCTACTTTTATAATAGCCCCAACTGAAAACAATATCAACATCCATTAACTGGTAAAAGGATATGATATATTCATGCAATGGAATACTTCTCAGCACTGAAAAAGGAAGAAACTATTGATTACTTAATATGGTTGAATCTCTCAGATATTATTTTGAGCAAAATAAGCCTGAAACAGAAGAATACATAGTGTATGGTTCTATTCATTTTAAGTCCTAGAATAGGCAAGACTGATTTGTGATTATCAGGCAAAACAAACTTATGAAATGGAACAGATCACCTCTGAGTGGGAGGTGGGAAGGACTGACTATAAAGAGGCGTGAGGGAATTTCCTGGCGTTATGGAAATGTTTTATATCTTGATTCAGGTGTAGGTTAAATGAGTGCATGAATTTGTCAAAACATCAAACTGTACACTTAAAATTTATGCATTTTTATAAGAAAATTATATTTAAAAAAGATTGTCAAAAACATGCAGATTTGGGCGGATGGATACTTTAATTGGCTCTCTCAAACTCTACTTTATTTACTATGTTGAGAAGTTGAAAATGTATTTTCCAGGTCTCCTTGCAGTTAGGCTTCTGGCTGTGAATTGCTTCTGACAGTTAGGTGTATTCATGAGAGATCTGGAACTGAGAAGAAGGCAACTCCACTTTGGCATCTTTCCAAAGGGTTTCAGGTCAATAAGTGGTCTCTGGCAAATGGGAGCGCTGGCAGGTGCCAGACTCCCTGTTCCACTGTAGGGTGGGTTGGTGGTAGTGACAACAGTGACAGCCTGGCAAAAACAGTGACAGAAGGTCAGGTCTCAGCTGTGGTGGAATGACCTTGAGACCAAAATTCCAGTGGCTTCCTTTCCTCCAGCCTTTCCAATGATTTTTAAGCCCCTCAATTCCTTGTTCTAAATCCCGATTTGCCTTATAATTGCCAAAAACTAAATACCTGGAGTAGTATCTGTTTCTTGTACTAAGCCCTAAGACAGAACCCACCCTGGGCCTCATGGGATGATGGGATGATAGCACCTAGTTCAGAAAGTGGTTGTGAGGCTCACATGAGATCCGAAAAAAGGCACTTGGTATAGTAGTAGATGCTGAATAAATTCAGCATCTACTAAGTCATTGGGATTCGGGGGTTAAATTATTGACATTATTACTGGACAAGATGTAGGAATCCATGAAAGCTTAGAACTGGTGCAAACACGGTGTTGTTGAAAAAAATGGAATGGGAAATTCTGGGACTTGGACACTAGTCCTAGCTGAGTCATAATCTGGTCTCTGTGTGTATGTATGACATCTTGAGTCTGTCTTTAACCTTTTCAAGCTTCTGTTTCTTTATCTGCAAAATGAAGATCTTATAATAAATGACCTTTTGGATAATCCTAGGGACCTTTTATACTTTTAGGAGATTAACTGACATATGTTGGGGTTTTGTTTACTGGATCTTTCTTCTCTGCCTATCCTGTGTTTCTGGTGTGTGACTCCCACCCCCACCCTCTGAGCATAATTGATTGATTTGGGGATGGGAATTGACATGAGCTGGGCCAATCAGATTTTCTTCTCTGGGAACTTTAAATTAGCCTAGTTCCTTGAATGAAGGAGATAAAACTAGTCAGTTATAAGGGAAACCTCTTTCTTTTCACTAGCAAAGAAAGGAAAATTTCAGAGAGAGAAGAATGAAGCATATCAGCAGAAGGAAGATTCCTACTCCCTAACAGCTTTCAAGTTCTTTCCTAAGGCCCAGCTGTGTGCCCGCCCTCATATTCCATGACACCCCTGTATCCTCATAATAAACTCCTTCCTTTCTCTTTAAGTTAGCTTTAAGTATACAGTGAATCATAGCAGCAACAGAGTTTGCCTAACAATGTGTTTTCCCACCCCCTTCTTTTGAATTGGGAGGATTCCTCCCCTAATTTTCATGAGGTTGTAGTAGGACAAACCATCGTGGATGCTCTGCCCACCCCACCCAAGAATGAGCACATGATCCAGGCAGGCCAATCACTGTACCCTAACCCCCTGGCCATAGTGACTGGTGTGTGTATGGGTACATCACCCAAACAAGGCGATCAATGTATTCCCTAGGTTGATATAGGGAGCTGAAAAGTGAAGTTTTTTTCTGCTTGGATGGCTAAACTGAGATGTTGTGAGTTTGGGACACTCAGCACCATTTTACTCTCTTTGTGAAGAGCTGCTGTCTGAAACCAAGAACAAGCCAACCCCGGAGACAGAGAGAGAAAAAAAACTCTGAAGACATCATCTGAGTCTTTGATTCTATCCTGCCCAAAGCTAAATCCATCCTAGATTTTCTGGTTATGTAAATCAATTTCTTTTATCCTTTTTAAAGCCAACTGAAATTGGGTTTTCATCACTTGCAACCCAAATATCCCTGACTCATATAAATTCATGTCTATTACTTGCCACAAAAATCCCAATAAAACAATATACACAAATATAAGGTTTTATGATGGCGTTTAGACAACTGTCCCTGTAGAATTAATGAGACCGCTATTTAGGCAGGGTTTCTAAGTTCCCTGCAAAATTCCTTCCAGGTCCACTTGCTGCAGGTCTGTCACACTTTGGTCTTTGTTACGGGTTGAACTGTGTGCCCTTCCCTCACCACCATCCCTGCTCCGGCAAAAGATATGTTTAAGTCCTACTCCAATACCTCGGAATGTGACCTTATTTGAAAATACAGTCATTGACGATATCATCAGTTGAGGTCATACTGTAGTAGCGTGGGCCCCTAATCCAATATGACTGGTGCCCTTATAAGAAGAGAGCCATATGAAGACAGAGACCTAGAGAGAACACCATGTGAAGATGGAGCATTAGAGGGATGCAACCACAAGCCAAGGAACGCTAAGGGCCACCAGGACTCGGAGAGAGGCATGGAAGGGATCCTCCTTCCGAAGGTACCACATCTGCCAACACCTTAATTTTAGACTTACAGCCTCTAGAACTATGAGACAATAAGTTTATGTTACTTTAAGCCACCCCATTTGTGGTACTTTGTTACAGCTGCCCTAGGAAACTAATACAGTCCTCAAAACATGAAGTGTTTGTTGTTTGGGTGATGGCCGCAGGCGCAGAAGGTGCTGCACTCAGTGCCTAGGTTGTATGGCGGAACAACTGTCCTCAGATCACCTTCTGACTCCACTATCCCCCTTTCACCATGTTTTCCTTTTGCTCTAGGGAAACGGGTCCTAGATGGAAATTCTGAAAGGGTGGCCCATAGTCAATCCCAATGGAATTAAGTTCAGAGTCCAGTTTCCAAGGGACTCTAACATCTGAAGATGGCAAGTGCGACTGGCTGTGAGGTGGGAAAATGTAAGTGGTGAAAACCACATGACAGGCACTCGATAGTCAGCACCCAAGGTTCCATTCCGCCTGTCTGGGCAGTGTGTAGCCATCCTGATGAACAGGAATTTTCTCTTTTCCCAACAGCCAGCCCCATGCTGCAACACTACCACTGGATGGCCAGTCTAGGGCACAAGAGAGGGAAGGGAGGGGAGGGTGGGACAAGAAATGAAGCTAGCACAAAACCTGGCACCTCTGTCCCTACGAGACACACACAGGTGAGAAGAACCCAGCTTGGCTGCCTGTTCTCCACAGCAAACTAATAGAAGATGGAGATGATCTGACACATCACCAGTACAGGATCAAGGCACCTATGCTGAGAGCTGCATGGTTCTACTGGAATCTGGAACTGTAATCTCAAAGAGCTGCAAGAGGGATTCAGAAGATGAGCTGGTAGTTGTTACTCAAATATTTTTCCTCCAGAGTTTTTCTTCTGAAAAGACCGCAATCTCCTTCCTCATTAGCTAACTCCTCATCTTACCTGTTGGGAGGACTCCCAGCCTGGAACCTCCTGATCCTCCAACTAATTGTGAGAGAAGTTGCTGAGAACATTTTAAAGCCTCAACAAAGGATGAGAGTGTGGAGGGTAAAGGTAGGAGCCGTTTTCCTACTTAAAAATAACTTAAAGAGTAAGAAAAAGTAAGTTGTGGCCTTAGGGAAAAAAAATATCCTAGGAGATGTCAGATACTTGTTTCCTAGCAACAGTTCCATTCAATTGGATTTATTAGTTTAATGTTCAAGTGTGGTAAGCACCAAGTTGTAGATCAAATTGTTCTTGTCCTTTACTTGGACAGGTTTTGGTGACCCAGATCCCACAGGAGCAAATGAATCCAGGTCAGGCTCCTATGTACACTGAGAGCCTCCTCAGGCACTGTCTGTGACGACAGCCTGGTTTCTCCTTCCTCCGCCCCACCCCAAAACTGGCCAAGCCTCAGGGCCCTGTTCAGCCTTCACTCTTCTCTTCACTCACCTCAGAGCCCAATCTAAGCCTTCAGCTTTTGGAAGAAGAGAGAGCTATGGGATGGGCTCAGACCATACCAAGTTCTTCACCAACTTGAGAAAGTTTGGTATCTCTAAGGCTATAAAGATAGTAATTCAATGGAGATTGTCATAGAGGAAAGAAATGAAATCCTGGGTCTAGGATTTTTTTGGCGGGGGTGGGGGTGGGTGGCCAGGCATTGCTTTCAGTTTTTGATTTACCTCTTAAACATGTCAAATTTTGAAGTTGAAATTATCCTTAAGGACAACCTACTCTCACATGATACCATGTGCCAGTTTGGTAAATTCAGCCAGAAGACCCCAGGGAGACACACAGTAGAGTTCTTGGTCAGCTGATCTGCCCCCAGTTTGCTTCCACACTCATGTGCCTCACTCATACCTTCCTGAGCATCCCTTTTTAGTGCCCATCCCTTAAACATCTGGAGTTTCGGGCACAACTCTCTCGCAATTTTCTAAGGGATTTTGCTTGTGTTGATAAGGGAAAACAGAAAAGAAAAAAATGACTTAATTTTACCCCCTTTACCATCTCTTTCCTAATTGTAAGAAACTCAGTGGCCTAGAACTCTCAGGTTCTTAGTGGCCCAGAACTAGCACCCATGTACCAATGATTCAAAAGGATACAACCATGGCCCCTGCCAGGCTGGCCACAGTAGGTTTCATTTAGTGCAAGAGAAGAAAAAGGGATGAAGTAAAGATGGGACTAGACCCAGACCCCTATGGGAAGCAATCATCAGAGAGAGAGAAGAGTGAGGAGTCCTAAGTGTAGCTGGAGCCACTAGGCATTCTTAGGTCAATGACGTGAAGGGTGTCCCCTGCTCAAGGAAATGAATGACATCTTCAAAGTAATCATCTGGGGAGATGAGATTCTTATTTCAAAAGAGAAGCCTTTTGTTACAAATATCTAGAAAACCTCTGTAGTATTTATGTTTTACACTTTACTATTCTCGATGTCCTTGGCAATGTCAAATCTTTTCAGAATATACTGATGACAAGTCTAACATCATTTGGAGTGAAGCCTAGCCAATATGTTAAGCAACTCCCTTTTAGGTCAAATTCTAGGTGTGGCTGGCTTAGCACTTTTTGCGTATGCCTTATAAAACTGTCCAGGAAGGAAAAGACCAGGCTTGGGGGGCAGCGATCATCATCACCGGACAATAGGGTCTTGACAATGTTAGGTCAAGTATACCAAGTGCATTGCCTAGTAGGTTCAGTGCCACTGAAAGAAAAAGTCCTTATCCTTTGAAGACAACTTTTCTGGGTCCTTGGCAGCCTCATATTTGGGTCCTGAGTCTTCTCTCCAACCTCTATATCCCCTTCAGAAGTCATTTGCCAGTCTTTCTGAAACCCAATGTTCACAGCCAAGAGTGATTCCCCCAGATTTCTCACTGCAGCTCAGTGCCTCCCTCTAAATCACTCCAACAATAGGGAATACATAAGGCAAAAACATCCCCTCCCACGCCTAGGCTACTCCTGTTAAGAACCTAGATCGTATTTTGCCAGATGGTTTCTCCTTGGGGACTCTTAAGCTGGCTCTTTTACCTAAATCAATGCACATATTTTGAATGCCAGACGGAGTTCTGTGGTGACCACACTGACACACCCTCTGCAGAGCTGTAAGTAGGCTGTGATTAAGTTAGGTCAGGTTGGCTTAATTTCTAAGTCTGGAGATCTCTTGGTGCAGTGACAACTTATAACCAATCTCAGGTCCTAGGAGAACCAGGCAGGTTGTGGGACAAGCAAGACTGTGTGTGCTACAGGGCTTGTCCAAGCTGCAGGGTCAGTAGTGCTCACTGGTTCAAATAGCCAACTGTCTAGGGCCAGGACCT
The DNA here is from genome assembly GCA_003508835.1 of Eonycteris spelaea. Classification (NCBI taxonomy): domain Eukaryota; kingdom Metazoa; phylum Chordata; class Mammalia; order Chiroptera; family Pteropodidae; genus Eonycteris; species Eonycteris spelaea. Next base: position 10,012,159 of record PUFA01000031.1, on the reverse strand, counting down.
GGTCTGAACTCTGCCCTGTCCTGGCTGTGCAACCTGGGCCAAGTCCTTCTTCTGTTCTCCAACTTTCTTACCTGTTAAAGACAGTTGGAATAAGAGGGAGACAGCTGGGAAGATGTCTAGGGAACCAATTTGTAATGTAATACAATAATTGTATTGATAAGCATTCTACTCAGCGAGCATTCTGAATGTTGTTTAAAGGAATATTTTGATAAGCTGATGGATGTAAGGGGGACAGAAGAACAGTTCTGTATTATATATTTGCTGCCTTGGCCTACCCAGCATCCATTTTCTTGTCTTCTGGCACCACAAGCCGTATTTTCCTTGGGAGACTACCTCTCTCACTTTTAGTGGTTTGGGAGTTTAACTTCCATGTGGTTTGTCTCCATCAGGCTCTAGTGGTTGGCATGTGACCCAGGCGTGGCCTAGCAGAGCAGCCAGTCCTTCTCGTTACAGGAATTGATTACTGGTTGGGCAAATAACTCAAGTCAATTCCATGTTTTTCAACTCTTTGGGGATATTGTTGGAAACTATTAGATAGAGAGACTTTCTGTTGGGGCTGCTGAGAGGACAGGATATAAGTCAAGAACTTCTGACGATCTCTTGACACTATCAATGAAGAGATCCTGCTAAAGAACCGAGCAGGAGAAAGAAGACCAGAGATATGTAGCAAAAGTGGTGAGTCTTGAGAATATCAATTAAGCCCCTGGATCCAGCAGGGCCCAAAGTAAGATGCACACTTGGACTTAAATGAATCAATACACTCCTATTTTTGCTTAAGCCTGTTTGTTTTCAGTCACTTACACTAAAGGAAAAAAAAAAAAGAATCTTGACTAATATAACTTCCAGTGGGAATGCTTAGGCAACAAAAGATGACAAAACAGGTCTTCTGCTGAGAAGACATGAAAAGCTGAGGTACTATTGCCACCATCCTCCTTGTCTAGCATTTGCCCTTCCCTCACAAAATGCTCATCCTGCCAACTCTAAATCAAGACTGAACAAGTATTTAAAGAATACCACTTGAAAGGGCACCAGGTATGACCTGCTAGAGACATCCAGTTTATCTACGATGTGTTACTTTGAGTAAGTCTCATAGCTTCTCTAAGCCTAAACATGTGCCTGTGAGGATGGAATGGGATAATGTTCACGGAAGTGTTTTAAAATCCATAAAGCAGAGACAATTATCAAGGCAAATCTGAACACTTGCCGCCTTGGAAGGCTGAAGCTCTGTAGAGGAAAACGTCATACGGGGAAAAAGTAGCACTTTATCTCTAAAGGAGGCTCGGTTCAGACAACATTTTAGTCACCACAGGCCAGTAATGCCAAGTGGAACTTCATCTTTTTGAATGATGATTGAGACTGACTCAGTTACTGAATTGACCTTCAGTCTCTCACCTCCAAACCTACCTCTCCCTGACACACACACACAAGCAGATACAGTCAGGGTTTGGACCAAGAAGTTCAAATCTTCCAGAACATTCCAGAATAATCACATGACTAAAGTAGGTAACCAACAGGAGACTACTACTGGGGAGAAGATAATTATGCAATGTAACAATCATTCCCACCTTTTCAAGAAAGCACCTAAAATTTTCCTAGACCTGTTTCTACATGACAGCATCTGTTAATTGAGAAAGTACTTAATGGGACAAATATGAATTCAGAAATGCTTTAAAATGAATTTGTGTATTATTCACAACAGCCGTAGTTCTTAACATCTGGAAAGAGAGTCATAAAAGAAAGTACAAGTCTTATTATGAGTTTAGTGTTCACGATCCTTTGGTGCAGGCGATTTCTCTGGCAAACAGATAAGACAAGTAGCTCGGCCCCTGAGGGACGGGAGCAGCTGAACCACTGCTGTTCTCCCAGCAGATTCTCTTGGTTTGCCAAAGCTGTTTTCTTGGCATTGTTAACAAAGGCACTGGCCACATTCCCCTTGGATCTGAGGCTGTTTTCCACTTCTTTTTGCACTTTTTCCTCTCAGGTAGGTTAGTCAGGGAGTTGAAGTTAGGGAATTTAAGTTCTCTTCATTATTTCCTAACCTGGGGCGCATTCAGGGCTCGATGGAACCTTTGCTGCTATTTCAGCTTCTGAACTCCCAAAAGGCGAAACTCAGAACTGCAAATAGCACCTACTCAGATTGCCAAGAGCTGCAAAAGTTTATCCTTGACAGCTTTAAAAAGCACCCATATTAATTTCTACATTTTGAAGAAGATACTCAGAGTATCCAGGCAAGCTCCCTTCTGGAAAGCCCATCAGTAGAGGAGTAGGGTGGCAAGGGCTTGTTTTAAGGGTAAAAAGTCTCTTTTTAAAGGTCTATTTAAAAAGCCCAAGCTCTCTTCCCATTCCTACATCCACTGCCTTAAGGATCCTGTTTTTGCATCTCAGTGAGAGCTGCTAGCAGGTGAGAAGTCTCTAAAAATCCAAGTGTTTGGGGGGCTTGGCTTAAGAGTATGGCCAAAATTTTCCATGGTGCCCCCCTTACCCCTTACCAAGGGTACCAAAACTTGGGCTAAGCTTCCACAAGGCTCTGGTACTTACCCTGGATCCCTACCCTAGTCAAAACTTTTACATCTTCTGACTGCTTCTTCCTGAGAGCTCAAGTGGGCTCTACTGCCATGTTAAGGCTCTGAGCCAAGAAGAAAAGAACAGTCAATGTGACTCGCAAGAAACTGGGGATGCTATAAAGATCACATGACCAAAAAGCAAAACAAAACCAAAAAACCTCCCAGCCCATCTATATACTGAACTCCTCCAAAGAAGCCCAGACAAGAAGGGAAGATGGTAAAGGGCTTGGTGGGCCTAGTGGCCATTGATTTGAAGCTCATGTGTGTGGGGTCGATGCCATAGGGCTGAGGCAAGGGTTAGACATGAGCCTGGATTTTCCTTCAGGTTCCCTACTGTTCAGCTACTCACAAATACTCTAATCAAGAATAGAACAGTTTATCTTTTCCTAAAAAATTCTACCAGACCAGGAATCCCCGAAGTATGATCTGCAAAATAAGAGCACTACATGTAACATATACATGTGTGTATAAAGATATATTTGAGTTTTTTGGCGGGGTATAGAAAGTTCCATGGTCAAGTCGGTTTGAAAAGTGGTAGGTTAAACAAAGACAGTTTCAACTGCAGCTCTTCATGGAGTTCTCTTAATGTACAATGTGACTCTCCAAGCCTGGGCTGCAGGTTGCATGCAGTGTTGTCTACACCTTCTGTTGAGCTTTTTCCAGGGAAAGCATGCCATGACTCTAGTGTGTCATGGAACATGCCCTGGGAAGCGCTACAGTGGACCTCATGGGATCTAAATTGGAGGTGAGCACAGTGCTCTGACCCCTAATCCTGCTGCCAGGCCTGAAATAGGGAGGGGTAAGGTGCAGGAGCCTATGGCACTTATCCAGCCTCTAGGGCATGCCTCCCCTGTGAGAGTCCCCTCCGTCTGTGGCACATCCTTTCCCAAGCACTAGCCACATCACAAGTCACTTGTGTAGCTTTTTTTCTTTCTTTTTTTGAGGGAAGAAGCAGAAGAGTGAGACAAAGGGTATGTATGCCCCAATTTTTATTTACCTTGGAGCTGATGGAAAATCATGAATCGTACCTGAGATTCTTAATATAACTAAATATATATACATACACGCATATATAGATACATATCTGTGTGTATTTATACTATGTAAAACTATGAAAACAAAATAATGCAAAATTATTTGAAAATCAGAGAAATATTTATCACACTCTCGTCCTAATATCCCATCATCACTTATGTGTATTTATTGCTTTTCCACAGGTAGCTCTTTATGCTTTTGTTATCATTTGAATTCTTGTGTTCCTGGAAATGTAATAAAAGTCCCAATATTTGTCCACCACTCCTGAAGCTGCCTTTCCAAAGGTGGACAAAGGCAGAACCAAAACAGAGCACCAACTGACACTGCATGGAAATTCCCTTTCAGGCCGGCCCCCTACTCTTCCTCCTGGCCCACAATCCACATTCTGTTCCCACACCCACGACTGGTCACTGCCACTTCTCCTCCCCCTGTGTTATCATCCTGGGTATGCTCTCACTTCTAGTCCAAGAATACCACTGGCTAAAATGATGAATTTTGCTATATTGACTTTTGCTAAATTAACTTTGGCTTTCTGGATACAAAGAGGTTGTCTTTGTCAGGCATCATTTGTTTAATTGAATTCATCCTTATCTACCAAATTCTAAACCATAATGCTGCAAGATTCTGGATGGTGAAAGATGGTGGTGGGCAAGGAGTATTATTACGAGACATCCTTTTGAGAATATTCAAGGAATAAGGTAACGCAACCTATAGTAGACAACTGTTATTTCTACCTTCCCGTGTCCGCTCTAGACTTTGTAAAAGCATTCAGATTTTCCTTTGGAAATCACCTCTGAATCCACACAATGTGGGTGATGCTGACATCACTACTACATAAAGGATGGGAATAAGACCCAGGTTCTGGTCAATCAAAACATCCTGGAGTTAGCAGAGGGAGACAAATTCTGGGAAATTGGTTGTTTTTTTTTTTTAAGTATTGAGTAGAGAGAATTTGTCCACTACGATTGCTGAGAATAGAATATTAAAGAGAATGCCTGCTGGAGAAGGGAGAGAACACTGAAGAAAGCAGAGCTGAGAGACGGAAGGGAGTTGGACTGTGATGACACTGTAGTTCTTTACACTGTAGCTGTAGACTACGTTGAAGTCTGCTGACACTAGTCCTTCAGTTTCATTCGGTGCACACAGTAGCTTTAGGATCTGACGGCCCTGAGGTAGCCCTGCCTTTTCACTTCACCCTGACTGGATGGATCCTGTTGGAACATGGTGAACTTCACAGAGATTCCTGTAGGCCATCTTTTTAACTCTGTACCATCGGTCATGGGGCAATTGACCCAACATGCATACAGGCATCGTATCTTGTCTCTGCTCTTCTAGCTGAGTATATACAAGTACCAGATGTAAAGATAAACCCTGTAACGTCTGCTGACATTAACCTGTTAGGCAGAAGACTGCTTTGAATCCTCACCAGGAATTAACAGCTTAATAGAATCCTAAGCATTCAATACATAACCATTATGTTTAGCTAACCTTCTCAATGCCAGGGCAGACAGTAGATAGTCTTTGTGCAGATGAGGAAACTAATCTCAGGTGGAGGACCTGCCCAGTGCCACCTATCTACTGACACAGGTAGGATCCAAACACAGGTCTCAATCCTAACTCTGTGTTACTTCCACAATACTCTACTGAAACTCAAGAAACCAAAAGTTTTCCTCATAAATGATTGAATTAATCTTTAAAAAAAAAAAAAGGTGGGAAACATTTCGTTTTGTGAATAATTATTTTTGCTCTCTTTTTTGCCTAACTTTGAGCCAGTATTGTTTTCCCTTCTCTTTTTTCTTTTTGCACAAACATTCCTATTGGTTCTCCAAAGTTTACAGATCTTAGGCATGATGCCTTTAATTGCCTAACAGGTAAAATAGCAAGAGGTCGAAATAGAACATGGGACTGACAGAGTACGTGGGAAGATCCAGGAACCAGTACACTCAACACTTAAAACAGCCTGAAGTTGTCACAACCTGATGGTAGATCCCTGATGAGGGATACCTACATGTAGCAAGAGAGGCACCATTTCAAAATATATGGTCCAACCAATATCTTTCCTTAAAGACTATGAAGAGCTTCAAGATGTCCTACCTTCCCAGATGCAGCAGGAAGAGGCAGCTGCCCTACCATTCCTTTCCCTTTGGAACACCCTCTACTCCCAAGACAGAGACGAGTTGCCCAAATGGCCACCAGTGAGTCCACAGCAGTACTACCTCTCATGGTGACAGGGTATTCAGAGCAGACGCATGAAGTTGCCACATGTGTTACAGCTGAGTTCATTTGCTTTGTTTTTAAGTTGGCCTCTGATTTCTAGAAACTCACCTACTTTCATCAGTTTGAATATATTTCCCAACTTGTAGCAAAAGGTATTAAAGCTCTTTAGAGGATTAGGAATGGGGAGGAAACACAGGAAAAGAATGTTTTGAGACCTCAGAAAAATATCTTAATAATGTTAAAAAAAAATACTTATGCCAACTCACCTACCTGCCATGGGGCATCTTTCTGATTTTTCTAGCACCAACTCACACATCCACCCCGATTCCACAGAAGAAAACCAAGTGTGGGGGCGTGAATTACTTAATGTCGTAACAGCTAATTAGTAGCTGAACTGGACCAGAAAGCAAGCTGTGCCATACTTACCTCCTGAGATCGCCATCATATCCTTTGCAGACCCAACAGGTCTCAGCAGATCAGGATCCACATCCAGAACCACTAGCATTAGAAGAACCAGGAAGAGAGGGAGTAGAAACACCTGGCCCTTCAACAGGTACTGCCCCAAGGCCCATGCATCAGGCTTGGGCTCAGACTATCTGACAGGCAAGGACCAAAAGCAACAAAGAATCTGAGTCTCTTCATACCCAGGCAGCCCTTGACAAAATGTCAGCTTTTATTTGCTTGAGTAAAAGAATGATGTGGCTTGGCCTCCCTAAGATGTCAAACATTGATAAATTGTTCCATTCAAATGGCTTCTTAGACTTAGCCAACTAGAGTGCAAAAAGACCCAGCTTGCGTATTCATGTTCCCATTAACGATTAGTCACTTGTAAAGAAGCAGCTGGAGTCATCTGAACATGGACACTCTGACTAAGCACAAATTATATCTCATCCACTCTGGAGCCGGGTGAGGAACAGTGGAGATCCAGGTTGGGCATATGGCCTGTGGTGCTGCTTTTCCATTCCTCATACACTGGCTAAAATTGCCCACTGGTACCTCCACTGGTCTCCAACAAAACGCCAACAGGAAGATTCAATAGATCCCATATTCTAATCCTCGCGCCATGACCAAGGCCCCCAATAAATCCATTCCTTTACCTTGCTTTGATCTCCACACCTCATCCAGGAGAATTCCACCCACATCTTGGGCACAGTTCAAACTATGGTAATTCCTTATTTCCCTGGTGTTTCCTTCTCTACCTTTGATTTTATCCACTTCCTCAAGCCTCCTCTACTTCATCCTGCCTACTTCCTTCCCTGCCTTTTGTACTCTCAACTCTTCCCCATCCCCATAAAATTAACTGCCAGCACTGGCCTCACCTAGGAATCTCCTAACACTAAAGGCCAAACAGAAAATGTCTACATCATGGTTTTTTGTTGTAAAGTGACAGTGGAAGGACAGGCACCACTGTGTAACATAAGTTTGGGTTTTCTTTTTTTGGGTCTGTAATCTGTGATATCCTTCACCACTTTTTATCAGAAAAGATAAAACAAAAAAACAAACAAGAAAAAAGAACCATGAGGTTTAGCTGCCTTATGAGGGTAATGTGGATTTCAGCAGGGCCTCCTGTTGCTCTTTCCCCATCAGCACATCCTGTTGCAATACCCTAGCTTCCTCCCATCCCTTATCAACTGTCCTGATAAATATGGTAAACTAATCACGATGGAGGGAGGCTGGCTAGTGTTTACACAGAAAAGAGTTGAAGGGTGTTGAAGGGCAGAAGCAGAGCCTGGTAGATGACTGGAAACAAAGGAAATAATTCTGCCGTGACCCTAATAAGGTCACAGATGTATCGACTTTTAAAAAAAATTACTAGTCTCATTGAGTGGTCTGTCTCTGTCAAGGATAGCGGGCAGGCCAAGGCAAAAAACCAAAATGCTAGAATCTCTCATCAATTATACCAGGATAGCTGGACTCATCAGGAGGTAAGCTAAGAACAAGGCAGAGACTGCAAGAGCTGAATGACACTAAGATGTACCAGCAACCTTCACAGGATGGCTCCTCCCCAAGGAATGGTGTTCCTTTTCTTGGGCATTTGAAAGGAAGAAACCTGGGAGCAACCTGTTTAAATATTAAATTTGTCCTCCTTTTGGTAATATCACCACTACCATTGGATGTTTCCACTCCAAAAGCAGCTGTGCCAGATGGAGGGCTAGAAACCACCAGATATTTCCACGTTTATAGAAGATAGGGGCACACATCCCTTCTATGGCTTGCAATGATTTGCCTGGAGTCAATATGCCACCTCTAAATTGACCAACAGTACCATTTTTAGAGCTTGTTCCAAGGGCTAGAAAGCTCCTATAGAATAGTATTTGACATGTAGTCCCTTAGTTCTGTATCTGAGCATGGACAGCTGGGTTCAAATGTCAGCAGCACTAAAGGAGACTGCAGCATGTGGCATGCAAAATTCTCAGATGACCAAGATTCCCAGCCCCTGGCTATTTAAACAATAATCTAAGTACTGCTGTGTTCAGGTGACCATAAGATAGGGAGATTATTCAGGTGGGACTGTAATGTGAGTCACTTAGAAGCAATGTTTCCTTCAGCTGGTACCACAAGAGGAAGTCAGATTCGAAGCACGTGAAGGAACTGATGCAACACGATTTGATGCACCACTGTTGGCTTGAAGATGGAAGACATCAAGTTATGAGGAATGCGTGTAGCCCCTATAAGCTGACATCAGCCTTGAGACCCTAAGCAGAGAACCCAATCAAGCTCACTAGGACCTCTGGGCTACAGAACTGTGAGATGATAAATGAGTATTGTTTCAAGCTGCTACGTTTGTAGTAATCTGTTATGCAGCAACAGAAAACCGATGCAACACGTAAAGCTCCCGGTAAGTAGACTGCCACAGTTCTAAATGGCCTGGACTTCTTCAGTGTTAGCCCTCCAATCTCCAAATCCTCTCACACCCCAGTCATAAGACCACAGTGTCCTTCTGGCCCCTTTCACTAAAAAAGAAAAGTGTACCAAGAAGACTAGGGAGACAAAGAACTCCCATACTTCAAAAGCCCACCCCAGGTGGAGATGCCATTTGGAATCCTAGTAAAAAGAATTAGGTCTTTCTCCATCTACCAACTCCAACACATTAGTTGGCAGGAGCAATCCGCCACAGGCCCTGAGTGTTCCTGCACATCCTTGATGGGGAGGCCTTAACCAGGCCTTTCTCATAACTGTTCACAGCAAAGTCTTGAGAGATGTAGTAATGTGTACATCTGGAACAAATAGCAGGCCTGCTATAAAAGGTAGTTTCCCTAAGCACGCATGTTCCTTAGCTGTGATGCACACCCACTGTGTGCACGGCATCCACCGGGGGCCCATCCATATTACCACTGTGGGATATGGGGACAGGAGACACCAATTCAAACATGAAGCTCATGCTGCTTGCTGTGCTGAGTCACACAGTTCTTTGTCTCTGACTGAGGACTCTCATGTCTCCTGCTAGCATTCATGAAACAGTAATAATCTAACTTATTAGTTTGTGAGGTAAAATTCCAGACTCTAACACTATAACACTTAGATCTTTAAATCAGGAGATCTAAGGTCTTTACATTATCAATTTCAAAGGGGCAGAATATTCTTTCTGAATTTTCTTGTGGAGATAATAAAATCTATATCACAGAGCTATTGTGAGACTAAAAATGTAGAGCATGCCTGGGATACAGAAAATAGCCAATCACTTTAATTGGACCCCTGCCCTCCCCAGGTACTCATCCCCCCACATACACATACAATGAACCAGAAAGAAAGCAGTATCTGTCTCCAAAACAGCAGAGTCCATTCCAAAGACAAGAGATGACACAGACTGATACACCGATTTCTGACATTTGCATAATACTGCACTAGTCATAAAGAGTTTCCACTCATGTTATCTCATTTAATCCCCACAGACACAAAGGCTCAAAAAGGTCAGTCTTTGCAGAAAAAACAGTGATAGATTTCACAGTCTTGAAAATTGTCACACGACAGAAGCCCAGGATGTTGGACTAGCTTGTTTTCGAAATGCAAATTGTGCTTTTTTCTTAGCAACACTATGGTTCTAAAAGCACATTCTTTGTCCAAGTAGCCAAGAGGGCTCTCACCTGTGACAGCGCCTCCTGAGGAATGTCAATGCTACTGGAGAAATGGCTGGAAACCACATGATATAAAGATGTTTTTTATTCAGATATTCTGATTGTTTTTAAATGGAAAACCAAGACTTTAACACAAGAGGCTATCCTATGGATGAATCTGGACTTGGTCCCTTTGGGTCCTTGGCAGCTTCTGTTTTGTCTGTAGGCGTTGGGGCCCTTATCTGTGACAGTATCACTTGAGGGTCTTGCTAAGGTTGGAGAAGCCAATGCCAACACAGGTCAGCAGCACTTTATCCCCACCCTTGAGTTCTTCGCCACATGGCTTGGTTTCAATTTTAAACATAATCTGGAAAAAGCTCTTCAAATGCCGCAAAAATTCTATCCTAAAAAAAAAGGAGGGAGGAATGAAAGAGTAATCCAATGTAAAAGAAATTCTCCTCCCACCTAGAACCCAAGCTTTTAATTTCCCAGATCAAGAGGAATGACCCAAATTAAGAAATTCTCATCAAGGCTGATTAAATAATATTTATGTATAGCCTGCCAGTTTCCAAAGAGGATTTAGACAGCTTACAGAGGTGCACACAAAATAAAATAAATTAAATAAATAAGGTTAGAGGTTAGTACATGACACATTAACTCTTATTCTACACATTTGTTACAATGGACATAAATATGGCGTTAATCTTTGAGTGGCTTCTGCAAAGAGAGAAACACATACTCTCATGATTCACAGCATCATGAATGACTGCTGCCACTGCCAAAATACAGAATTCTCTCTCTTCATCTTCAACCTCAACAACACTCTTCCACTCACTTAACAAATACTTATGAAGGTCTACAATGTGCCAGGCGTTGCTCTTAGTGCTGGAAATGTTGCCGTCAACTAAAAATCTCTTCTTCCATGGTGTTTTCAATGTTGTGAGGAAGACAAGGTAAGTTAAGTGTTCTTAAAAAAAGAAATTTAAATAAAGTAAATAAGGCAGATGGGAAGGAAATGTGGGTATAACAATATTTGTGTGTATCTGGCAGGAGGCAATATTAAATAAGGTGGCCCGGGATGAACTCCCAGTAAACATGGCAAGAAATTTCATGGGGTTGTTGCTTGTCATCTTTTTTAAGACGGAGTGATGGCTTCACTCCAAGAATACTTTGGGAACAGCAACTCTGTGGGAGGACCATGGTACAGGTATGCAGGCCTCTACTTGGCCTAGCAGATTCAGCATCGCCACAGTTATCTTGACCATTAAGACCTACCTGGATAATTCATTAAACATACAGATTTCTGAAGGTTCTGACCAACTGGCAACTGAGAGAGAGGACATGTCCATGTGGAAGAGCCCAGAATCACAGGCCACACACAGACGTCTCCTCCCCACCCCTTACCAGGTCCTGTCTCCCTAGTGCATAGGGGCCAGAAAGCTATTATTATGAGCACCCCTCATATTCATCAGGCAAGTTTGAAAAATACTACTTTGGTTAAGAACAGGTGGACTACATATCTGTAATAAAGTATTATAGCAATCTTAGGTTGTGCTCCCTCCCAAATGGACTATCCAAACTCCCTACCCCAGCCAGATGTTTCTAAGGTCCAACTGTACATGGAATCACCTCAGGAGCTTTCAAAATACTGGTCCTGACATACAGATCAATGGAACAAAACTGAGGGTCAGGAAATAAACTCATTCATTTATGGTCAATTGAATTTCAAGAAGGTGACAAGATAATTTAACAGGGGAAAGAATAATCTCAACGAATGGTGCTGGAACAATTTCACATGCAAAAGAATGAGGTTAGACCCCTTATTCATATCATACACAAAAATAAACTCAAAATGGATCAAAGATCTTCCAGTAAGAGCTAAAACTAAGAAACTCGCAGAAGAAAACAGGATAAATCTTCATGATTTTGGGCTAGGCAATGGTGACATAAATATAACACAACATTTAAAAGCAGAGTGATGAAAGAAAAAAATTAATTGAACTTCAGCAAAATTAAAATCTTTTGTGGACATTATCAAGAAAGTGAAAATACAAGCCCCAGGATGGGAGAAATTATTTACAAACCATATATCTGATAAGGACCTAATATCTAAAATATATAAAAAATTCTAACAATCTAATAATAAAAAATAAAAAAATCCCAATTTAAAAATGGGCAAAGGATCTGACAGACATTTCTCCAAAGATATACAAATGGCCAATAAGCATAGGAAAAAGTGTTCAACATCATTACTTATTATAGAAGTAAAAATCAAAACCACTGTGAAACTATTTCACATCAAATAGAATGGCTACAATCAGAAAGACAGATAATAATGAATGTGTGGGTCAGGATATGGAGAAATTGGACCACTTATACACTGCTGGTAGAAATGGTCACCATTGTGGAAAAACAGTCTGGCAGTTACTCTAAATGTTACCATATGATCCAGCAAAATGAAAAATACACTCACACAAAAACTTGAACACAAATGTTCAGAGCAGCATTATTCATAACAGTGAAAACAACCCAAATGCCCATCAACTGATGACAGAATAAACAAAATGTGGTATATCTATACAATGGAATATTATTCAGCCATATAAAGGAACAAAATACCGACATATGCAACAATTTGGGTGAACCTTGAAAACATGCTAAATGAAAGCCAGTCACCAAAAAACTCATACTGTATGAGTCTATTTCTATGAAATGGACAGAACAGGCAAATCTATTATAGAGGCAGAAAACAGATCAGTGGTTGCCCAGGGCTGGGAGTAGTGGGAAGAATGATGAACAACCATGAATGGGCAAAGGGTTTCTTTCCGGGGTGATGAAAAATTCTAAAATTAGATTGTGGTTATGTTTATACAACTTTGTGAATATACTAAAAACCACTGAACAGTATACTTTAATATGAGTAAACTGTGGTATATAAATTATATCTCAAGAAAGCTGTTTAAAATAAATAAATGAATACATACTTTTTGAAGTTAAACAAAAATGCACTGATCCCGGCTCCCACCCTCATACAGCACATCCCAAACTAAGTATAAAGCCCACTGCGATAAATTTGCCACCCCTTTCTGTCCCTCTGTCCTAGGTGATCTAGTCAAAGAAGGGAAAGGCAAAAAGAGAAAAGGGGCCCAAACAATTCCTCTCCCTGCCTGACTGACGTGACCAGCATGTTAGGGCTAAAAGATGAAACAGGAACTACCCTGGAGAGTAGGAGTTCCGGGGAGTGCTGCATGCCAACAGAAAAATTCCTCACTTCTTTGTTTTTCTTCTCCCTATAATGATGCTACATCTCCATCTTTAAAATAACATTCTATCTGTCAACCTTTCTACAAAGCTTTCCCTGGCCAATAACCTTCTGCATTCTTGGCTCTTCTTATGGTATCTAATTAAATGCTTATGTATAGTTGTTTCACAATTGCCCCCTCCCCCTTTGGTAAATTATTATAAATACCTTAAGGGCAACGACCTTATCTATTATTGAAATCTATTATATACTGCTAGGCACTATATAAGGTATTCAATAATAAGGCATTGAGTAGAATTTAGGAGTTAGGGCTGATTTTGAGAAATGACTTCAACATTCTTAGCAATTAAGGGAAGTCAGTTCTTCCCCTGCTGGTTTTCCTGTATTACCAACCATTTGACATTTTCAGTTTTTTGCTCTCCATCTCAGCCTCACAACTCCCCTACCCTGTCCTAGGGAAAAAAGAAAATAAACACATCAAACGCATATATAAACAGTGCACATCTGTGGGCAACGCTTCCAGCTGGCAGCAATGCAGACAAAACCAGTCCTCTCACCCACTCGTCTGCATTCTAAGGAGAAAACAGCTTGTTCTCGCTTTCGCTGTTGCCTCGGCTCTAACACAGGCCTGCCCCAAGTGCCTCCCCAGACGACTTCCCTCTGAATCGTTCGACTGTGCTGGAAAACCCAGATGCCTGCTCCAGCTGGCAGAATTCCTAAGAGGCCTCAGCTTGCTTCTGATCTCTTGGAGGATAGGAGAAACACAGGTTTGAGTGTGCAGCTTTGGGATATTTGTAGCCTTTGGAACAGTTAGAAAAAGCAAAGTCACTTCCACGTTTTACATAATGTTCTGCCAACCCCTCAGCCTGTCTGAGGAAGACTGTATAGGAGACTGGATTAAAGTATGTTTCAGAATGTCCTCATACCTCCAGTCCCATCCTCCCTATGTCTCTTGTGGCTGGGTATCAAAGAGTAAATATGGTCAGAAGATGAGAAACAACCACAGACGATACAAAATCCTAACAAACAGTCTCTTTAAGAAAATAAAAACCAAACGGAGAACGAACTCGCTCATACCTATATGAAGTTGAATAAATTCTCATCGGTGCTGATCCACAGCCTCACCACAGCCCCACAGCTCTGCATGGCTCCTGCCACACACAGGTCCCACGAGGCCCCAACTCCCGAGGGCAGAACACTTCCCTTTCTTTCTCTTCCAAACTCTATACTGTAGGATCCACACTTCTTAGATACAACCACATGGCCGCACAGCCAGGCAAAAGAGAGCCACGCCACACTGAGAGCAGTTCTTCTCCTTAACACATGACCAGTGTAACTGGCATCTTTTCAGACTAACCAATTTAGGCAACTGGGACTGTGCAACTCCTGTGTAAGGGACTTAGAGAACTATACCTATACTAAACTTTTTATTTTCAGGACGAAGTGATTTATTTTCAAAAACACCCCCCAAAACTAATAACCTTTTCATGAAAGCCTCCAGTCCATCTAACAAGCAGGTTTCAGATAATCCTGGAACATAGAGATGATTTTTCCTATCTATATTCCAAGAGTGGGTTGTTCCACCAGCCCTGTTGGTCAACAGGTGATGGCCACTGGGCTCACAGCCCGTTGAATTCCACTGCCCAGGACTTACTAGGTTGCCCAGCCCTGCCCCTTAAAATACTGCCCCTCTCACCAGGTCCCTCTTTTGACACCTGCTAGAGATAGGAGTGAAAGCACTCATGCATGAGCTCTCCTCACAGCACCAAACACAAACTACAACAGACAGTCCTGATTCCTGCTCCATTAAGCCACTTGGATATTGGGGTTACCTACTTCTCAGGTCTAACGAGTTGCTATGGAAGCTGAGAGGAAGGGCAATTTGGGGATGAGAAGAAATCTGCTAGATGGGCCCCCATAGTCATTACACCACAACTTTTAAATATATTGACAGTGTTTTTTTCTGCCAAATAGTAGCTTTCCCAAAGCCCAGTTGGCCTCCCTCTAAGAATTAAGTTATGAAATTTTATTATAAAGGCAGAAGGAAACAGAACCAGCCTGGCTACACTGTTGGGAGATGTGGATTCCAGGACAAGTTTAGCAAGAACTTACTATAAGCAGATCACTGACCTCTCTTTTTTCATCTGAAAAGTAAAGATATCACTTGCTTTTACCATATGCCAAATACACTCTGGGGTTCAAACAGCTTAATAAAGATGACAGAGCTTTGCAGAGTTTAAACACAAATCACAAATATAAAGTGGAGTGTTATTGTGCTGGCTCAGAAGAGCAGTTGCACTGAACCCAAATGGCAGTAGGCTTGGCCAGCAGTTTTCCCTGCATTATCTCGTTTGATCTTCACACTGCAATGCTACAGACTGGGTAAGCCAAGAATCCCCAGTTAGTGTTTAACAAGGATACTGGGCTCTTCCTCCCTAACACTTCACAAGTAGCAGAAAGAGGTAATTTATTAAAGTTTGAAAAACTTTAGAGTGGCATGGTTTATTTTAGAACTCCAACTAAAGATAGAAGATCATTTTATAGCAGAATTTGAAACAGGGACTCTCTCAAAAGATGTGGCATGGCAACGTGCCTCAGGCAGAGACGTATTTGTAGTCCAACAAAAGAATCCCAGCTCTTACATAATGGTGCAGTGGGCCAGAAAAGCACAGACTTAGAAGAGATTGTCTGGGTCTGAACCCCATTTGCTGACTGTGTAGCTCTGGGCACGTGACTTGATCTCTCTATGCCTCAGTCCTCTCACCTGCAAAATGGAGCAGGCAGTACTACCTGCCTTTATCATCCTCATAGAGTTATTACGAAAACTTAATGAGTTCATATTTCTTAAGCGCTTAAAACAACATCTAACCAACAGTAAACACTGTTAAGTTTTTATAATTAACATCTACCTTACAGAATTCTTGGGAACAGTAAATAAGACGTGTATAGTTTGTTTAGCAACATGACTGCAGGAAGTTAGTGATAAATTTCAAAATTAATGGATATAAATTTATAGACAGCTGAGCAAACAATTTACAACTGACTTCAGGCCTGAGATTGACCAAAGCAAAAGCAAGTTTACTGGGCCTCCTGGTGCTCAAAGCCACCTTAATGGAAGACTGGATTTCCCAGACTGGGGCAGGGTGAGGAGAACCACAGTGTCCAGCACTGATTGGGATCCTCCAGGCAGGTGCACTGCTGAGAGCACGAAGGACCTGACCTCATTTAAACTTACTTCATCTCCACAAGCCCATGACTTCAGGACCATTCACCATCTCTACAGATGAGACCAAAGCTCCGACCTCATGGCAGCCCCTCTTGCATGAAACCCTAAGGGGCAGGTAATCCAAAGGGAGAATATCCTGCAAGTCCCAAGTCTCAAAACATAATTTTATAATTTGTCTCACTCTTGTAAAGCTCAAGCAGACTACTTTGTTTTCCCAGGAGATGTAGTAATTTTAGGCAACGTTTCTGGAAGACAAAACACTGCAATTAATGTCTGGTGAGGGGGTGTGTAGAAGAGGAAATAGGAACTTTAAAAGGTGTCCAGTCACATCTTGACCATCACTACAGGGGCAGCTGACTTGAAAAAATTATAAAGGCCCTGTAGCCAAACTGGAAAAAAACAATCTCTAAAAGCAAAAATAAAAAGTGTCAAAGAAAAATAAAAATATGCATTCCATTTTTCACATAATGTTCTGCCAAACCCCATGCCCCATGACCACACACATTTCTAGACACGGCCTCAAGCTGTGTGAGCCGTTATGCCTTCTGCTGCCCTGAAACAGAAGCTGGGAAAGTAGCAACAATGAGACAGCTAAGAAGCTGAAGGGGGCTGTGGTGGTCACAGAGCTGTCAGCCGCTTCCAGCAGGCTCATCACAGGAAGCGAATCTCTGCATTTGGGGTGCTGTATTCTCAGCCTTCACCTCCCCTCCAAATGCCTTGACTACAAAGTCTATTTTAGCAATGTTGATTCCTGATGTTAGCATGCCATTTCGAATTACTCAATTTCAGGTTTCCTGTCCTGTGAAATACTTTACACAAGTTATCAGCAGATAATGTGGTCCTCACCAGTTTCCTGCTTATCGGTCTTCCCCCACTGCTAACAGAATGTATTTCCTTGTTCCAAAAAAAACTTCCCACCACTAATTCAAAAAAAAAAAAAAAAAAAAAAAAAAAGAAAAAGCCTCCGAAAGAATCTCTTTCAAGTTCCTGGGGCTGTACACCCACCCTCTCAGCCATGGTCCAGTGGTGCAATGCTTGCCCCTTTCTCAATGTGATGGCACCACCATTCTTCAGTTATCACAGTACTGTACCTTTCAGATATACAGCATCGGTACCATGATAACCGAAAAAGGACAGTTCAGTCTCATTATCTACCTGAATATTTCCTCCCACATAAGAAGCACCCACATACTCCCCACGCGCAGATGGCCATGTTATGATCTCAAGTATATAAGCACATGTACACACACCCAGATGTCAGTGCTCAAACAGGCTGCTTACAGCAACCTCATTTACTATCCATGGGAAGTACTTCTTTAACTGTGCTATTAATAATTCAAGTCTTCTGATGAGATGCTCCTTTTGGAGAGTGCTTGCTTTAATACCTCATCAGTCAATTTCTGGTAACACTCAATGGCCTCAAACTCACCTTTCCAATTTCTTACTCATCCAGTGACATTACTATGGACTTTGCCTCTTTCTTCATCTTTCTAGCCAGTTCATACCCTATCATCTTAGACAACAAAAAGGTAGTCTTATTTCCCACAGCTAGGGAAAAGACGGATTTAAAAAACTACCAAAATCCAAGCTATAACAGAACCAGGAGTTTACCTCCAAAATGGAAAAAAATCCTAAGCATAGAGAAAGAACTGTCCAATATACCACACAACTTTAATGACATGGAAATGACAGATGGGAATGAGAAAACTACAAGAGAGAAAGGAAGGCAAAATCCTTGGTGTTGTCACCAAGTTAAGAGTGACAACCTTCAGCTCATTTAAGGATCAGTACAAGCAGATGTTCATAGTGATGGCTATGTGCAGTGCAACACCTTTGTCATTTCGTGCAATTCGAAGATTAAACTGGACAGCAGAGGCTGAAAGAAAACAACTCACGTGTAGGGAGAAAGTGGTCCTAGCAGGACTTTGGAAACATCCTGCTGTCCAAGGGTCATGAGCAGCAGAGCAAGGCTTTGGTTGGTTGAGTCCACACATCCACCCTATAAACAAATACTGTAAAGATTAATCATTGTACCAATCAAGAATGGAAAACCAAGAAAACAGTCACAGATACCCCAGAATATCAGAACCACAGAAGAGCACACTGAAAAGTTCAAGCAATAATAAAACAGAATATGGGTCTTTTAAGAGTAATATTTATATTAACTTTAGAATGTTAAACTAACAGTTAATCAAAATAACTGTACTAGCTGAGACTACCAGAATGAACAGACATTCAAATTTACTGAGGTCCATCTAGAGAAAATGAAACTTTACCTTCATAATTAGAGGAGCAGCAGGACATGTAACAAAAAAGTATAATTAGCTCTAGGAAATGTATAGTTAATTAACAAGGGTGAAGTGAATGCTGCTTCTATTTATTTCATGTCATAAAACACCACAGTCAATCAGACATGAAAGGACCTTTACCTGTCAAGGGTCTTACCTATAATACCATTCGGCCACATTCCGAAACTGCGTGCCATGTTACATTAGTTTCTATCTTTATCTCTTCCTATGTGTCTGAAAACTGAAAAACTGTTATGATCAGATTCCTCCATTCTTACTACTTATGCACTATTCTTCCCCACTTTTCCTTTCTTTTCTTCCAAATCAGTAAGCAGAACACGATTCTTTCCACAAACTTTTCAACTGCTTTGGTTGCCTTTCTTCTTTTATTCTTGAATTTCTCAAGCATTTCAGCCATTTTGCTTCTACTAGATGTATGCATTACTGCTGTTTACATTTGTGCTTTAAAAAATGTATTTCTGATTCTTTCTGGGATAACTCTATTTAAAATAAAATAATTCAAACTGACATTGTACACAGTGAAAGATGACCTTGAATTTCTACATATTTTGTATAAGTCACAAAAAGAACCCAGTTTCTGACCAAAGCACATAAATGTCCAAGACTAGATTCATTCAAACTTTGAACAGAACAGGTGGCCACCTACTGCTATTCATGTGGATACATTTCTCTTCCTTTCAAATGCATTTAGGGGTAGGAAATAAATTGATTCTCAGGCACAGACACTCACTCTTTGCTATCAGACCTCACTTATAACAACGGAGGGAAATAAGTGGGCTTAGCTAAGCCTTTATGAAAATCTATGGCTCTTCCTAAACTACCTGAATTAACAAAGGACAATATTTATCTTACTTAGTAAATGTTAGGACAAGAAAAGTTATATATATATTTTCATCCAAAAATAAAAACTTGACCCATGGAGAATGAAGACCAACACGAATTCTGTTTTACAGAACTTTTTCCTTTTCGTAAGACTAAAATTAAAACTGTTCTCTTCAACTTCTGCTTCCTAGCACTATGTTGCTATTCCACCATTCTCAATTGATTTGTATTATGTACTAGACCAATATTTTAGTGCAATGTCAGGATATGTGTACAGGGGCACCCTCCCATGAAGGGAGTAGTGGGACCATCCCCACAGCAGATGTAACCCTTGTGCTGTGTGGCTTTAATATCACTGCCAAGATGAGACAGGAGCAGGAACCAGAAACAATTCAAGGTGAAGGCAAAGCTATGCAGCAGCTGAGGGGCACTGGGACTGCCCAAGTGCATGGGGGAGGGGCTGTCACTCACCTGGCACCAGAGGGAGGCTTTGGGGAGGTGGGAACTTAAACTGGCCCTGGAGAGATAAGTAGGATTTAGGGAGGAAGGAAGAATAAGAGGATGGGGGAAATATGACCAGGGCCAGAGAGGAACAGCCAGGCGGCCAGCCTGAAAGTAGCAGCATGCTGTCTGTGAAGAAGTTTGCAAAAGTGCAAGGAGAAGGTGGAATAGGTGGACTGATAGCTTTTCTGAGTCAAGGGTTTTGACTTTATCTTGGGAAAGTGAGAAGCTAGTGAAGGTCTCTGAACACAGGAGCAAAAAGATTAGAGGGAGATTTAAACTGAAGAGGATGTTGGAGTGTTTTTGGAAAGGACCTCCCCCCTGCAAGTGAGGAGAGCCAGCACACATAATAACCATGGGAATGGGAGGAGGGTAGTTGATGGAGGCAGCAAAAAAAGGTGCATAGGAAAGGGCAGTTCCAGAAAGCCTGGAATAGAATCAAGAGGAGTTGGTAACTGATGAGACATCAACAGAATGAGAGGGATTCAATCAGAAGATTAAAACGTTGGTAAAAATAGAGAGCACCTCCTGAAAGGATGAAATTTTATTACTCATTTAAACCATGTCACATCACAAATCTAAAAAGAATTATTCATAAAAACATTAAGCATTTCATCCTTTTAACAACTGAAGATGACACACACAAAGGAAATTTTCTTAATGGTTAAAAGAAGAAAAAACCTTGGTCCAGGCACAATGAAATGGTTTACAATAAAACTTAACCAGAATGAAGAGAAAAAAATGAATAGCTTAACCCAGATTGTTTTCTCAAAGTAGAACTTAACCAGAATGAAGAGAAAAAAATAAAATAACCTAATCCAGATTGTTTTCTCTTGTGGACTAGTTGGCAGGCTTTCAACCTGAGGCCTATACTGTGCTATTTACAGAGGATGTAAAACTCACACTCCAGCTGTATCAGCCTGGATATTCTGTAATGTGATGTTTCCAATTCCCCTAGGACTACTGGAAAGAGATGGAAGGGCCCCCAGGGTCAGAAAGAGGGCTTGTCAGCCACCATAGAACCAAGGAAGGGAAATCTGAACAAGTCACCAAGGGCTTAGGGACACACCTATCACACACACATTCTGTCCTCACAAATGTCTAGATGACAAACTTCCTGAACTTAGTAACTGACAGGGTAACCTCCTGACCATTTACTTCCAACTTCCAAAAAAAAAAAAAATCACTAAATTAAGCATCAAACATTGGGCTGATTTAGCATCAAAAAACCTAAGGCCAGACCTCAACTGCACAAGAATCATGAAAAGATGCTTCCTCCTTCAGGAATATTTCATTTAATAGAATGTGTCTTTCCGCCACTATATCCTAGCTGAACGGTGAGTAGAAGGGATGAAGTCACTCCACTGAAGACACAATTATAGGTCCTTTGTCTTCCATTTTAATTAGATAGGCATTAAATAAAACCGTTTAAAATCTAGACATTTTAATTAACTCCGTAACAGTTCATTCTTACTTGATCCACCTTGAGACTAATGAGACATTTTCAAGAATGGTGACTTGAATCAGGAGAGAAGACTGGCATAAGCTGTTTTCCTTAGTGAAACCTGTGCAGGGGTGAATACCTATGATCCAGCATCATCTTACCACGGTGATTAATAAATTATAGTGGCAAAAGGAAGAATTAAAAAATAAAACAAAATCACCACTGTATCCCTGCTTTACTGGTTTTATTTCACTGGGCTCACATATGATTTTGGCTACTTTAAACAGGGCAAAATTTCCTTGGAGACTTTGGGAAAGAAACACAGAAATGTCTAATAACGAGAATAAATACACAGATAAATAAAGATGAAAGGCTCTTCAGCTGAAGAAAAAATAAAATTTACAAACATTCTACACTGTTCAATAGCAAATCATGCAGAATATAGTTCTTGCTAGTGCTCAGTTCAAGAAACTGGGACTTCACATACACAGCAGAGAAATGACCATCCCTCAGAGCCTGTCTGGATTCTGCATGTCAAAGAAAAGTGTCACCTTCCTGACATGGAACCAAGGCAAAAGATAGTGCAGAGTAACAGAAATATTGGAGCCAGACTTGTGATTCTTCTCTAACCAAGTATATAGGACCTTAAAGAATGTATTTTCAGGCAGCTTCATTTTATTTTTCCTGCCATCATCTTTCCAATTTCTTTCTTGCTAATTTTAGGTCATCTCAACTATTTTTGGGAAAGAGTAAAAGTGTGCGTATACATATGTGCACATTGCTAATATGGATCAAGAGATAAAAACTGTGGCAACTGAGAGAGGACAGGGGGGCCTGCGTTGGTCTGAGCTGTGTCCCACCAGCAGAGCTGCAGATGCAAAATGGCAATCAATAAAGTCTGTTCTTTAGTTTCCTGTCACTCCTTCTTTGTCCCGTGTTCTCATTTTTCCAAAGCCCTTGCCATGCTTTGACACAGGCCTGCCTCCCCAAACATTCTTCTATGCTCTAGCACATACTGCAAAATCTAGTCTGTTGACACTATTTTCTATCTGAATCAACTGTCACATACAAATCCAGTTTTCAAAGTCTCTTGAAAAACCTGAAATTAGTGAGCCCCCACTCTCAAATGTTAACAACTGGGGGAGCTGAAGATGGTACCTGCTTTGGTCAAGGCAATGTATCTCTTCAACTGGCCAGTCCCCACCTAACTTGCTTCACTTTCTTTACTTTTCTCTCCTGCATGACTCTGTTCCAGTTCTTTCCTCTCTCCACTGTTAAAACTTACCTGCCCCATGTTCCAAACCTGGGGGCTGAATTGCTATTCACTGACTAGTTTAGATAGTCCATTAAACTAGCTCATGTTAAACTGTTTAAGAGGAGGAAGAGGTTAACTCCTTGGCTTAAGCCCTTGAAAGAGGAAGAAAGTTGCTAAGGCCTAAAGATGAGACACAATGAGTCTGTGGCCATGCCACCCTGAACAAGCCTGAAGCCAACTGATCTCGGAAGCTAAGCAGGGTCAAGCCTGGTAGTACTTGGGAGACCATCAGGAAGAAAGAGCAGGTGCTGCAGGTGTAAAAAATTTAAAAAATTAAAAATAAGGGATTGTAAGCTGACAAGGTCCTTGCAATCTGTGAGGTCAACCAAGGGTTGCCTCACCTAAAAAAAAACCCAAAAAACAAAAAAACAAAACAAACAAGGAGAGAGAGAATGAACTGCTTCCTGATGGCTCCTCTCCCAGACCTGCAGAGGCTGAAGACATACCCTGTAGATTTCTTCAAGCAGTAGCTTGGCACAGTTCCTACCGAGGTCCTCTGGAAGCACCGCTGCTCCCTGGCCCTGGGGGTTGGAGGCCAATTCAGCACTGAGGAAAGTGCCGTTGGTGGTCTCAGCAACCAGTGACAAGCCAAAGCCTGGAGACCTGGAGATTCAAAGGCATGGACATTTAGTAGGGTTAATAAAGTGGGGTTAACATTCAACAGCAAGCAAAAAGAAAAACATCTTTCTGATGGCATTCTATCTGGTCATATCAATCCTTATTAAAGTGCCTTCTAGCTTACACTGGAAATATTCATTACTTTGTGAGGGCCCACATGGCAAAAGATCCAAGTTAATTTTACTCACAGTGCCTGCACTAAGCGTAGGGGCACTATGAGTAATGCTTAACAATCCAACACCATGCCACCCATCCATCATCATGGGACATTTTACCACAATCTCAAGTTGCCTTTGAGTCACTTGACCAAGAGGAGGGAGGGGGCGTCCAGCTCAGCTGTAGAGGCAGCGGCATAAGAAATAAAGAATAAAAAATGGAGGGTAGGGATAACCAGGAGATAAACTACCATCACTGCTTTAAGCTACTTAGCTGAATTTCCCAAGAACGTCCAAATTTTCTAATCCAAGTGAATTTTTTGCAGTATGTGTATTTGTTATAATAATAAACTTTATATTTGAGATTATTCCACTTAATATTGTTTTACAGAAAACAAGATAACATATTAAACTTTATGTACATTATTTCAATCCCCCCCCACCAATTTACAGTATGCACTATCAGTCCTATTTCAAGTTACACTGATAAAGCAGTTGGTCACCAGATGACTTCACCAAAGATGCACATTAGTACAATTTACAAGTGACAGACATCAAAACTTTCCAACTGGTAATGGATAGATTTTTTTTAAAAAGTCATTATGAGAGTCAAAATGCAACCACGCTAGACAGATGCGTAAGTTGGTCAAAGCACTGACACAGGCCACCAAGAATTGCTGACCCCAAGGTTCTAGGCCATGGCCCCAACATAAACCCTCACTCCTAGATTTCAATAAGCCTAACTCACATGGATATTTCATTGACTTAAAAGAGGAAAATACCCACCATGACTTTATAATTTCATAACAGAGAAAGAAGATCATCATTTGTCATCTTAACTTAAGATATAGAAAACTAAACACAAACTTAACATAATGCATTGGTTTTAATTTTTAAGGGAGCTTGGAGTTGCTGACCCATGAGTCTACATATACCCACATCTTGATCCATGTGTGAGCTTCCTACTCACCATTGGCCAAGTCTGGGACCAGACCACACACTAGGTTAGCTGAGTCAGTGGCATTATAGAAAGCCATACTACAGCTGGAGGCAGTGTGGCCTTGAGGCCTGCTATTTCATCACTGGCCACTTTTTAGTAGAGGCAGAGGCCAGGCAGAAAAGGCATGATGGAGATCAGGTCATTCAGATAGCTGCTGCTACTACCTATCCTCCTCCATCTCTCTGTAATTCCCTTGGCCAAGAGGGAAAGAAAAAGGAAAAAAAGAGTCTTAGCAGCTACCTTTTCTGTAGCACCTACTATGTGTCAGGCATTGCATTAGTGGCTAACGTATGTGATCTTTTCATCTTTATAGTAACCAAGAGATGGAGGTGTTATCACTCCCATGATTTGAACGAGGAAAACAGTGGTCATATTTGAGCAATACACCAAGGGTTGGTATCATCACTGACCTTTCTAAACTCCAGAAGAAAGGGCCAGCTTTGCACACAAATGCTTTCCCAACTCTAACCTCTGACACCACCATCTCTGTTGCTCTGGACTATGTGCCACCACCACAATTCTGAAATCACCTTCATCCTTCCCTTGGGCCTCATAAACGTCAGATATCTCATAACACACTCACCCCTCCATTATTCTCTTTCCTTCTTTTGCCGAAAAGAAACCTCAGATCAAACAGCTGTGTAAAGGGTTAACTGTTACACCACTTAGGAAAAATTGACTTCTTAAACCCACCACAGTCCATCTTAGACTCTGATATTGATTTTTAGGAGATACAACCTGAAAAATTTAGATTCAAAGTCCAATGATACTGCCATTCACATTGAAATGATTCAGCAAAAATGAAAACAGAATCTACATACAAGTAAAGCAAATTGGCAAAATATTCATTAACCACAGGTGGTAGTAATAAACAGGTATTTACTTTCAACCTTTCTTTATAGTTAACATTTTCATAGTATAAAAATTGGTTTTACTTGCTTCCCTGATTTACTGGTCTCTAAATGTACAACCAAGTCTATGGCCATGCTACCCTGAACAAGCCCAATCCCCTCTGATCTCAGAAGCTAAGCAGGGTCGGGCCTGGTTAGTACTTGGATGGGAGACCACCTAGGAAGAAAGAGCAGGGCTTTAGGTGTAAAAAATAAAAAAAAATAAAAAATAAGGGATTGTAAGCTGACAAGGTCCTTGCAATCTGTGAGGACAACCAAAAGTTGCCTTGCCTAAAAAATGAATAAATGAATGAATGAACAACCAAAACCTAAAACAGATATTTTCATTACAAAGATCGTCAACTTTTTATTTTCTAAAGTGAGGTTTTCTGCAATGGGATTAACTAAACCAAATTCAAATCTACAATAACTTTGTCACTAGGGGTGTTGTTGCTCCTGATGGGGAAAGAATCCGACTGGCACTTAGGCCAACAAAGGGTTTTTTTCCCCTAAACCATTATTTACTCAGGGTAGATGAACTTGTTCACTTTAATTTTGTGTGGGAACAGAGTCCAGATGGGATTTAAAGCTTAAAGCACTTTTTTATTAATAGCTAGGTTTTCATTCCCTTCAGCTAAGGACTAGACTCCTCATCTCCCAGCATTGACTACGGTTATGCTTTCTATGTGACAAGAGTTGCTGGTGACAATGGCAATAAGTCAGAAGAAAATTAATTCTGAAACTGTTCTTACTCTGGTTGCCCAACCTCAGAGCTGGCAGCTTTAACTTCAATCAGAACAGAAGTATGAAAAAGCCTAGGGTAGCTGCAGAATTAGGCTCCAAAAATACACACACTTACTTCCCAGAGTTGACTCCTTTCATGTGGTCTGTGTAAATATAGATATCAGGTATAAACTTGTTGAGGATGCTCCTTGCAGAATCCACAATCCGATTTGCCATCTGAGGTGATACACGCACAGAGTACCTATAAACTAGAGTTAAGGGTGTCATTCTGCTTGGACTCCAGAAGAGAGAAAAGTCAGTTATAAAGCTGGTGAATATTTGTGAAACTACAATAACAAACTGGGACTTCTAATTCCATTTTATTTTCCAACTGTATTTCATTATTTAACTGTATAGAGCCATCTCAATTTTTATTTATTAGATAATTTTTATATTATTGTTATAAAAGGCTTAATCGCTCATGATGAAAAAATCCAAACAATATAGAGAGTTAGAAAGTAAAACCTCCCAATCCTGCTCTAGACTCCCTACTCATACCCCCACCCTTAGAAATGTTCAACTTAATTTTGGAACAAGAGAAGGCAACTCCCTCTCTGTATGGCATGAGCCAGACTCGCTTTGAAGTATTCTCTGACCATCCCCTATTGCTGTAACAAATAAGTCTTTCTCTTAGAACCTAAGACCAGAACAGATAGCACACTGGAGCTGACCAATCCACTCCCTGGTCTGTCGACAGAGGAACCAAAAAAGGTTAGTGAAAGAACATGGTGGCTGCTGTGTATAAAAACCTAAACAGGTTTTTGTTTGTTTTGTTTGTTTAATTTAGAGCTTATTTTCAATTATTTAAGTATCAATCACTCCACTTGTGGATGATACAAACACCTCACAACTATAATCTTATGATCAAAATACTGGTAATTAGCACTTTTACAACAGGGCACCCCCAGGAAAGAAAGGAGGAATAGGTTAGCAATTCAAGTGAAAAAGCTGATGCTTGAGGAAGTGGAAATGATTACCTAAAATTAGACTTTATTACAGAGACTGGCTCTCCCCAACCCTACTAATCAAAGAAAAAATAAGTATGTACTGAACACCTGCAATGTGCAATGCATGGCCATGAGCTAGCTACATATGTGGGATGAGGGAATAAAGAAACAGAGAATAACGCTATTTTCCACTACCTTTATACAAACTTCATGAGGCAAGTCCAATAGGAAAAACAAAGTGTATGATATGTTCATTCTAGCTCAACTCTTCCAAAATTACTATCAATAACACATTTAATTTTTATTTGAGCTACAGAAACAAAACGCTCTGAGTGTGTGCAAAAATTTGACTACCATCTAGACTCCCTTTTTGATTTATCCAGAACATTCTACTGAAAGAGCAATCTTCCTCGAACTGAGAATCAACCAGTAACTCCAGGTCCTCCTAGATCTTGCTGTCAAACCCTCCAGCCTGCTCAGTGTTCATCCACAACCCGGAAACATCACCCCCTCCACTCACCCCAATCCTTCATCTTGAACTGTCTTCCTTCATTGTTCCCAGTCCAGAGTTCCCTCTCTCTCCTGAAACCCTCCAGCCAGCACCTGACTGTGGTCTGCACTTGAACTTACCATGTATCTCCCTTCATATATACACATGTTCTTGCTCGTCAATGAGACCGCACACTCCATAAGGAAAGGGGCCCTGCTGCTGCATACCTCACAACTCTCCAATACACTACTTTTGTACTCAGAAATATTTGATAAATATTTGACTTGACTCAAAAGACAAACCTGAAATGAGCAAAGAGCAAAGAGGAATTTTTCAATACGCACACAGAGCCCAGTTACATCACCACCCCTTCTGTCAGAATGTACTTTTGACCACCAGTAGCTTAGACAAACAGTCCCAGGTCTCATACCCTTTGGACCAGGTGGGTGCATGTGAAGCCTGAGGCTGCCCACTCTCCCTAGGAGAGCACAGAGTCACTATCCTGATACATAATTCGACAGCATTCATGTTTCCCAAAGTTCTTTCAGGTACCTTATGAATTTATGCTCATAGTAACCACTTGGCAAGGGCCATGGATTCCCAGTTCCAGGGCTTACACTAAGGACAACTGGGTCACAGAACCAAGTTTCAAAATTAAAAAGATCCACTTCCCAAAGACAACCTCCTCCATCTACCCCTCTGGAGATGTAGAAACCAGAAGGGTGACAATGCCAACTAAGTGCCAGTGGAAGTCTATACTATAATTCAGGCAGTAAGGTGAAGGGAAAGGAGCTTTAAAGCCAGCTACATCCAGGGTCACTGTGGAGTCACCTGGCTTGGCATGGAGGCCCTACGAAGGAATGACTAAGAGTTCTAGAATCAGACTATCTGTGTTGAAGTCCCAGCTCCAGCAAACTGCAACATACTGGGTCAATGTACTATTCTCTATGTCATCACTTCCTCATCAGTAAAAGAAGGTGATCATAATACTCCCCACAGGGTTTGCAGGCTCAAATGAAATAATGACGTCAAGCACCTAGTGGTGCCTGGTGGAGGGTTAGAGCCCAATGAATATCAACTATTGGTTTTCTTATTGTCAGCCCAAGATTCAAATCCCAAAACAGAAGTTCTTATCCTTTCAGGAATCA
This sequence comes from Eonycteris spelaea, assembly GCA_003508835.1. Taxonomy (NCBI): domain Eukaryota; kingdom Metazoa; phylum Chordata; class Mammalia; order Chiroptera; family Pteropodidae; genus Eonycteris; species Eonycteris spelaea. The sequence goes on along the minus strand of PUFA01000031.1, from coordinate 9,983,378 downwards.
AAGACCCCTCTGAGAACCTGATGAAAGTTATGGACTCTCTCTCTCAAGAGACACAGGAACACACTTTTGCAGACAATTTCAAAGACTGTGAACATCCTAAAGCTCATTTCTGAATACCATATTAACTCATCCAAGAAAGACAAGTTCATAGCTATAGTCTCTATGGAGTGCACACCCTTTACCCTTTGTAGGGTTGCAGGTCAGAGAAAGCCAAGGAGTGAGAGTGAGTGTGTGTGTGCGTGCGCACGCACGTGCATGCATGTGCACCTAAGAGCATGGTGGGGAGGAAAGAGGGAAAGAAAGAGGGAAAGAGGGAGAGAGGGAGAGAGGGAGAGGGGGAAAGGAGATGGGGAGAGAGAGAAATGGATAGAGATAAATTGACTCACGCCCATTTTCTGCCTCTACCTGTTCCTTCATTTAATTCTTATGTACCAGATCATGAGCTACTAGGACAGTACTATAAAATTAAAAGAGTGCTCCTTTCTCTCTCACCTGGCATCAGGCAAAGGGGAGAATGAGAGTGGGCGGCATTAAATAAATGGTAACCTCACTTTCTACCCACAGCTGCTGGTAGGAACCAAGAATAGCTCTCATCCAGGCCCTGGCCAGCTGGTCAGAGAGAGAAAAGATGCACTTTGGGCCATAGCTCATTAAAATCACAAATGCATCCAAGAAAAAGGCTAGTTCTATCAAGCCCTCTTATGAGGAATACAACCTCCAAGCTCAGCCCAACAGTTAACCAGTCTTTCAAGTAAAAGCCACAAAACCAGCTAAAGCTTTTTCCAAAGGCGGCTCTTTTTTTTCCAGGCTCCAATACTGGCCAAATCCACATTCCTTGGAGGTGTTTGTCAAATGGGCAGCTCTGCAGACCAGTGGCTGGAATGTTTGGTTTTCAGACAGGGATCTAAGCAAGGGAGCTGCTTCAAGTTTCCAGGGGAGTTTGGAGGAAGATTAAGAAGGGTTCAGGTGTCTTATCCCAGGCCAACAGGAGGGGTTTGGGCCCTTACCACTGCCTGGCTCAGATTCTATATACAGGAGGCTCTAAGAACACCCAAAGGAGAAATTAGGGAGGAACAGTCACATCCTAGGTGCCTGAGGCACCAGAGCTTTCCGCTTTCATGTTCTCTGCACAACCCAGGACCTTCCCAATTTCTCAGGATCATCATCAAAGGCTTACTCATGTGGCTTTTGCACACCCACTACAGACAGGCCCCCAGTGTGACAGCCTCCATGAAACCCATGTTGTTACCACAAGATTGTGTGAAAACAGAGCACATGCTGGCAATCACATTTCCAGAATACAGGTAATGGATTCCAAGCAGAGTTCACTGCAACAATACAGCATTTAGGAAACAAACCTCAAATGAGAAAAACTAACTGAAATAGAACAATGTGTAGGATTTCATGGACAAGGCCATTAACTAACTGCAGCATTTTGGGCAACAACGAAATCAATTTAACTATCCATCAACCTGGGGACTCCCAAGACAGAAACTATTTTTCCCCCACCTGCCCATTTTCTCCTCACATGTAGGACATGGCCCTTAGGTAGCGCCAAGATAGCCATGTAGAGAACAGACCATAATCCAGGGAAGCTTTGTTAGAAATTCCTCTGTTCCTGATGATCCTTACAAAGAATTTCAGGCAGCACTCCAGGTTTGATCTTTTAACTCTACAACAGCCTTCTCTTACCCATGGGTACGCAGCTCACTCTATTCCATGTTCTTCACCACTTACTGTTCAAGCTAATAAAGGCCTCTAAAAAGTCAGTTCATTGCACTTTTCCTCCAAGACAGAGCATTCCAAAATCGCCTGAGAAATACAAAACTTGACTTTAAGCATCTACCTTACCCCTGAGAAGCAGAAATCCTGGTCAACCCTACTTTATTGAACTCCCACTGGGAAGGCCGTTTCCCAACCCCATCCACTACCCTGACCTCTGACATCTGCCTTTACCCAGATCTTGTCATCACCTAGAAATTTACCATTTTTAATATATTGAAACTCCAAAACAATTCCCTAAACACAGTTTCTTGTTCTTCTACACAGCACACATTATCTATTTCCACTAGACTCAATCTTTACACCTGTTAAGGTTTTTAATCCCTGGACCATGTGTTTTCTGCAGGCTGGCAAGCCCCTGCTGTGTTACTTAGTAAGGAGCTGAACTGGCTATCACTTTAATGTTATGTCACAAATACCCACCATTCTGCACTACTCATTCAACCTGTCAATCACACCCATCCCTAGATGAAACTGGCATCCTGCCTTCTCTATTCCTCCCTCTAGGCTGCCAACTGCCGCCAAATGCAGCCATTCAGCTGGAACCATGATCCAGCTTCACCTGAGCCCATAGTGATGTTCCACAGCCTTTTTCTTATTTTTCATTACTATGACCCACTGTGACAGCACATCTTTACCACTCTTGTCATGCTCCCTTATCACACCTCTGCCAATCCTTATCCTTGAATCCATCCTAACTTAGTGAAAATTGAAAACTCCAAACTCCCTTCCACTCACCTCCAGACAAATCAATCTAGAGCCATCCTTACCATATGCCTGCCACTCTCAATTCATCCCTTCTCAAATAATAAAAATAACAGCTGCTACCATTTACTGAATGCTTACTTGTATATGTGCACAGTGCCTTGTACTATGAATCTATGACCTCATTTAATCCTCATAACAGGTACAGTAGGTATCATGGACCCAATGACAAACAAGACAACCAAGGCTTGGGGCTAAAATCCTACCATCAGTGAATGGTAAAGCCAGAGTTAGAACCCACATCTGTGTGATTCCAACACCTGTGATTTAATTACCTTCTTACCTGGGTTCATCAGTCTCCTTCTCTCATACTTAAATCTACTTTACCCAACCTACAAAAATACTTAAATCATTACCAGCCTTTTTTTTTTAAAGGGAAGGAATCTTATCAACTCTTCATCAAGTTACCACCTTATCTTTCTTTCTACTTCTCTTTCCTGTCAAGATTCTTCAAAGAGTGACCTTTACACTTCATCATTTTCCTCCTGGTCATTCCACAACCCAGAGTTAATTATCTGGTCTCAGTCTCCACCACTTTACAAAAAGAGCTCCTCCCAGAGGCATCAGCGCAGCTCGATGTGAGTTCTTCAGCTATTCCGCCTTCCTAATGCTAACTCCTCTGGGCTCTTCAAGGCACTGACCTGGGCTTCGAAGAAGCCGTGTTTTCCTTAATGTGACTTTCTTTAGTCTCCCTTCCTGGGAGCACTTACTTTGCTTTTGCTGTCAAGTCTCAGTGGCCTCCCCAGGTTCCATCCTCCTCTCTTTGCATTCTGCATGAGTAGCTGACTCCAAAGTATTCACTTCTAGCCCTCACTTTGCCCCTAAGTTACAGATCTACATTTCTAATTTCCTTTCTAGACTTGTCTCCCTATAACCATCCTAAAGGATCCTCAAACCCCACATGAATAAAACTGAACCTATCTTCATGCCCTCCACCCCACCATACACCACCCAAACATTTGTAGATACTATAAGAACAAATCTCTCTACCCAGGTGCCCAAGTGAATATAAAAAACCATCCTACTAACTCCTCTATCACAGACCCAGGTAATCACTGCATCTTATCCATCTGCCTCTAGGATCTCTATAAACTAACAGCTCTGTCTGGCCACTACCCTCGTCATCTTTCTTTAGGACACAATAATCCTCTATCATTTTTGCCTCTAGGTGATTTTTTTTTTAACTTGTACCTTCCAAAATTTCAATGAGCCAAAAGCAGCCAAAAGTTCTTTCAGTGTCACCAAAGTTGTCCTCAATATGCAAATTTACTCTACACAGTAAATTTTTGGTTTAAAATGAAGAACACCTCCTCAGCATGGCCTTCAAACTACCAAATGATCCAGTGATCCCACTTCTGGGTATACACCCAAAAAATAAAATCAGGATCTGTAAGAGATATATGTACTCCCATGTTCATTTCAGCATTATTCACAACTAGCCAATACACAGAAGTAATCTAAATGTCCATCAACAGATGAATAAATAAAATGTGATATTTACATACAATGGAGTGTTATTCAGCCTTAAAAAAAAGAAGAAAATCCTGTCATTTATGACAACAGGGCAACAGGAATGAACCTGGAAAACACTGTGCTAAATGAAATAAGCCAGACACAGAAGAACAAATACCACATGATCCCACTTAAACAAGAAATCTGAAATACTAAACTCATAGAAGCAAAAAGTAGAACGACAGTGGCCAGGGACTACGGGGTGGGGTTGGGAAGAAAACAGGGAGGTCTTGGTCAGAGGGTACCAAGGTGCAGCTATACAAGAGGAATAAGACTGAGATATCTACATAATGCCTATAGTTAATAATACTGTATTGTGTACTGTACTTAAAACTTCCCAAAAGATCTCATGTTAAGTTTATGCCAAAACAAACAGATTGTAAATAAAGAGGACAAGAGGAAACATTTGGAAGTGATGGATATATTTACTGCATTATGTTTCATAAGCATAAACTTACCTCCAAATTTATCAAGTTGTATACATTAAATATGTACAGCTTTTTAGATGTCAGTCATACTTCAATAGTTTTTGAAAAGTAAATAAAAATTAAGTATCTTAAGTAATTATCAATGAAATAGATGCAGTGTAAACACTTAATAAACAGTAGATATTATTATTCCAGCCCTCTTGTAGCTTCCAAAATCTGCTACTCTCTATTCAGATCTCCCAGCCCATTACACATATGTCCATATCATTTTACATATTATATCAGAACTGTGTGTTTATATATGTTTCCTTCATCAGATGATGAGCTCTTCTGAGGGAGGGACTGCAAGCATACTGGTGGCCCCCAAACCAGAGCCCTCAAGAGAGTATCACATACATGGTAGCCATTTAAATGCTAATTAAAAAAGAATATGAATGAATCAATCTAGTCATGGTGAGGCAGATAATAAAGCATCATATCTCAGCCAACAATTATAATTTCACTCTTAAGACTTCTCCTTGACTGCTGTCTAAAATGTACATGACCCTAGGGAGAAGTAATGTTGTTATAAGTCATTCTCATCTTAGTGAGATGAGAAAAAATAAGAAATCTGAACCCAATGCAAAGGATACGCCATTCCTCTGATACGTTTAATTTTTCCTGGATCTATGAGGTTGAAATGGGCTTTTTCAGGACTTTCCTTACAGGACATGAGAAAAACACTTCACCTCCTCCTCCAGGAGGCATTCCTCGTCGCACAATCTGCATAGGTAGTAAGAAAGAAGAGACAAGGATAGGCAAGAGTGGATGACTCTGACATGCAATCCATAAGGTTTATATAAACGAGCTCTTCTTTAGAAGAGAGATAGCTCTTTTACATTCAATTTGGCAATCCTTTCAAGATCAACAGCACATTACATTAGCTTCAAGAGGGCATGTGATAAGCAAGGACACCTCATGGTATGTCAGAAATGGAAGTCTAACATGTCCTTAAAATGAAGGACTGGCCTATTTCATGAGCTAATCCCATTTCTTAACCATCAGAAACCCTCTTCTCTTCCTGTTCAATTAACTAATCTATCAAAACTCTATATTATAGTCATGCCCCACTTAATGACAGGGTCGTGTTCTGAGAAATGCATCATTAGGTGACTGTGCCATTGTTCAAACATCATAGAGTATACTTAAACACACCTAGATGGCATAGCTCACTACACACTTAAGCTATATCATACAGCCCATGATCCTAAACTACAAAACTGTATAGTATGTTACAGTACTGAATACTGTAGGCAGCTATAACACAATGCTAAATACTTGTGCATCTAAACATATCTAAACGTAGAAAAGGTACAGAAAAAATGCAGTATGAAAGGTAAAAAAGGGTACATCTATATCAGTCACTTACCATGGAGCTTGCAGGACTGGAAGTTGTTCTAGGTGAGTCAGTGAAAGAGTGGTGAGTGAACATGAGGGCATAGGGTATTACTGTATACTACTGTAGACTTTATAATACTGTACACTTAGGCTACTTTAAATTTATTTTAAAATATTTTCTTGAATAATAAATCAACCTTCACTTATTGTAAATTTTTTACTTCATAAACTTAATTTTTTTAAATTGAACCATTTGTAATAACACTTAGCTTAAAACACAAATATATTATACAGTTGTAAAAAATATTTTCTTTCTTTACATCTTTATTCTATAAAGTCTTTTTCTATTTTTAGTTTTTTTAAACTTTTTAAACTGTTAAAAGCTAAGATACAAACACACACATTTGCCTAGGTCAACATGGGATCAGGATCATCAATATCATTGTCTTCCGCCTTCACATTTTGTCCCACTGGAACGTCTTCTGGGATAATGACAAGCATGGAGCTTTCATCTATGGTAACAATGTTTTCTGAAATACCTGCCTGAGGCTCTTCTTGAGGAGGTGTCACTCTTTTCAGAAATACGCCCATGATGGTTTTCTTGTTTTTGTTTCTTTTTTCATCATAGATTTCCTTGTAAGCAGATAATGCACCATGAACATTCCTCTCTATTAATGATAATCTTTTGGTGTTAGGGTTCATGTTTTCAAACTTTTTAAGGAGCTTCCTGAGTTCTACAAAAGCTTCTGCTAAACCCTTCACTAGGAAATTTCCTGAGGGCTCTTCTTTTTCTTCTTCTGTAGTTTCCTTTTCCCTTGCCTCTTCTACATCTACGTGTTCTTTTCCAGTTCCAATAACTCCTCAAAAGCCAATTTTTCAGGAACCATTTCTAGGAGCCTCAATATAAGCCTCATCCACACCCACATTAAAGTTGTCTGCCATCTCAACCGCAGACTTGTTACCTCCTCATCTTTGGCAAATCCTCTGAAGTCATGAACAAACCTCTGGAATGTCTTCTTCCAGATGTCATTCATACACTCCTTGGTGACATCACCCCAAGCCCAAGCAAGGTTCTTGGTGCAGTCATAGATGTCGTAATCTTTCCAGAATTGCATCAGTGTCCTCCTCAGTTGCAGCAATAGCCTGCACAAAGGTCTTCCTGAGATAGTAAGCCTTATAAGCTGCTCTAACTCCTTGATCCATTGATTGGATCAAAGAGGTGGTGTTTGGGATGAAGATCACCAACAAAAGGCGGATGTCCAGGAACACTGTCAACAATAAGCAAAATCCTGAAGGTGAGTTACACTCCAAATAGCAATTCAGGAGGGCATCTTAGAAAAGCAGCTGGTCATCCATGACTTTTTACTGCTCCTGTAGTACAGTGACAGTGTGTGATTACTGACAACATGCTTAAAGGCTCTAGGGTTCTCACTGTGACAGATCACAAAGGGTTTCAATTTGTAGTCTGAAACACTGCCCCAAACAAGACTGTTATCCTGTCCTTAAAAGCCTTGAAACCTGGTATGATTTGGCCTCCTTAGGAAAGTCCTTTAAGGCATTTGTTTCCAGAAGAGGAAGGTTTCACATATATTGAATATTTTCTCTGGCAAGTAATCTTCCTCCACAATCAGCTTATCTAGAGTTTCCAAAAATTGTTCAGCTGCCTTCACAACAGCATTCACAGACTCATCACTTACTTTCGCATTACGTAACGAATAACCATTCTTGAATCGTTTAAACCACCCAGGGCTGGCAGTAAATTCAACATCGTAGTCAAGTCCAGTCTTTTCTTTCAACATTGCAAACAAACCTTTTTGTTTTGGCCAAGATCATCATGGGATGACCCTGAGAGGGATATGCTTCTGCGTCTGGTCTTCAATCCAGGTCATTAGAAGTTTCTCCATGTCTGATGTAAGCCCCTCTCAAATTTTTGTTGGTCTTGTTGCCTTCAGTGAAGCAGGTCTTTAGCTTCCATCACTTTGTTCTTGTCCCTTAAGAACACAGCTATGATGAAATGCAACACGCCTTACTGGCGAGCAAGAACCGTCACTGATTTTCCATCTTTGCAGTCCTTAACCATTTTTTAATTTCATGTCCAGGTCAATCATTCAATGTGGTCTCTTAATGGCAACATTAGCAATGGACTTTGTATGCTTAGGGGCCATGATGAACAAAATAACATGAGATTAAATCAAGCACAAGAGGAAATAATGCAATCAAAAGACATGGTAAACAGGAGATTTAAGAGGCTGCTGTCAGCGTAACAGAGCATTGCTTTATAACAAATTTTTTTTTTGTTATAAGTAGAAAGAGCACACACTAAAATACAATAAAAAGTATAGTAAATACATAAACCAGTAAGATAGTCATTTATTATCAAGTATTATGTACTATATGTTAATTGTATTTGCTATATTTTTATATGACTAGCAGAGCAGTAGGTTTGTTTACACCAGCATCACTATAAACACGTGAATAATGCAGTGCACTACAATGTTACCATAGCTATGAGGTCACTGGATGATAGAAATTTTTTAGCTCCACTATAATCTTATGGAACCAGTCATATATGCAGTCCATCATTGACCAAAATGTTATTATGTGACAAATGACTATATTCAATAAAAAGGAAGTCATTTATCACTTAAAAACATCAATTTTAAAAGCAGAGATGCTAAATGATTTAAGATATCCAGTTATCACAGTAACTTGATATAATTCCTTTCAATAGCAAACAAAGAGATGCTTATATTACTTCTAGTAGGTTCTGAATACACTAAAAATTCTCAGGGGCATTCAGGTTGAAAGACCATGGACATATATTGTATCTAGATGATCTAGATTAGAGAGGCATTATGGTCAGATTTCTGGCTCCATCACTTATTAGCTGAGTGACATGAATGGAGTTGTTATAAAGTAAAGGAATTAAGGAATTAATATATGTAGAATGCTTACAATAGTGCCTATCACGAAGAAAATACAATATAACTGTTGGCTACTATTGTCATTACTAAAGGGTCCCTTTTCGGTTAAAAGTCTGTATTAATTCATGAGTCCTATGGGTCTTCTTGTAAATGGTGACTTCAAATGGGACACACACATGTATACACACATCATATAGCTCTTCCAATGAGTTGGTAAGGTAATGTTTTACACAGATATATACAGCCAACGATTCACACATTCTTACCTTTAGCTCAAATGATTCACCATCAATCCCAAACTGTTTCAATAATGGGAGGGCCGTTGCCCTAAGAACATCAACCTGTAGAATTATTTCAGAATAAAAAAAAAAGTTTCATTAAACCTTGAGCAGATGGCAAAAAGAAAGAGACCATGAAGCAGAATGAGGCATAGCAACAGGTAGATGACGTAGTCTAGTAAAGAGAAAGGATGCTGGCTTAAAACTGAATGTGTATAGACCAGCTCTGCTCCCAAGACTGTGATTTTATAAGTCACTGGCTCCTCTGAGCCTCTTTCCTCATAGAGACTTGTACCTACCTCAAGAGCATCACATTTATCATGTAAAAAGTATCAAAAAACTATGAGGCTCATATAGAAAACAAACTGGGACCTCTGCTCATTCTTTTCGGTATAAACACTATGAAAGAAAATATCAGCCTTTTTAGTCTTTTCCCAACATGGTTGTTTAATATTTAAAGCTGGTGGCACTCTGACCTAAAGCAAAACAACTACCTAAGAATCCTGCTGATGCCCACCACACAGGCAGCTAAAGAGTAGGTGGTTGATTCTACAAGACAGTGAGGGCAGTAGGGGAGTGATAGCCTGAAGCGTCACAAACTCCAAACTGCATAGTAACGGCAAGACTGTGCCAAGTATCACTGTCATCTTCTCCCTATTCGGAACTCATAGGAGAACTGGGGCCCCTTCTTGTTCATCTGTGGAATTCTCAGAGTATAAGGATGGCATTAGAATCACGTTTATCTAACAAGTCAGTGAATGTTGCCTCAACTGCAACTCGAGAAAGAAAAGTACTCCCTTACTTGTTCCCAATGGGTAAAGAGCCATTCCTTTGCCTTGTGGGGGCTGACCCGATCAGGAAGCAGTGTGGGCAAGCAAAGCGAGAAGAGGATGTAGGGGAAGGCCCTGGTCCTGGTTCAGGCTCTGCCTCTAGTTAGCTGCACGGCCTCAGACAAGAAAATCCCAACTGCCTGAATTTTCCTTGTCTGTAAGGTAAAGGGCTCAGCCTGTCTGCCCCCAGGTTGCTACCAACTCTAACATGCTAAGATTCAATGGAATGATACTCCAATAAATAAGGTTTTATAGCAGAGAAAAGACCCCAAATATTCTGCTGTCAGGAAATTAACCAGAGGTAGAAATGTTCCACGAAACCTAAATGGATCAGGTGGAACAGAAGCTGTTACTAGGAAAACCATTAAAGATTGGCTAATTTCAATTAACTATTAAAGCTAAACATATCCTAATACTTAAAATATGTAATTGAGATTGTCAGAACCAAGAGGAATTCAGTCTATGTTAGTATTAAGTGCAGCTGGGGAGAAGGCCAAGCCAGATTTTGGAAAAAAAATAGGGATGCAAGGATGTGGGTTACTCTGTCTACAAGACTCCTGAGAACTAAGCAGCCACCAGCTCTCTGGGGAGAAAAGAGGTGAGAAAACCAAACAACCCTGTGGCTCATCCTACCTATACCTGGAGTCACACAGAATGAGTCAGATTTACTCTGAGGGTTAGCCAGAAGCCCAAGTGTAACTCCAGGCGTGGTTCTATCTTCCAAAGCACTCTCTACGTGACATGAAGGGCAGGCAACTTGTTGTAGAGGGACTGAAAGAGTGGATGTGAACTTGAGTCCCACTCTGCCTCATACTAGCTATGAGACCTGGACACTTCCCCATCCCACCAGGCTTCCTGCTGTGTAAAATGAAGGGCTAGACTAGGCAAGTTCCACAGTCTCCTCTAGCTCTGCTCACTAGTTTTAGCAGAGTGGGGATGGTCTGCAAGTTCTGCTTAAGGGAAACTGAGTAGTCACTCTGTGGTTAGAAAGAGCAAACATCTAACCCAAGTGGCACCTCAGGGCAAAGGTGTCATCATCCGGACAGTTCAGTCACTCAGTCAACAGGCAGAAATGTCATCAGATCCATGCCAAATAGAGGGGAAGAAACCTGCTCTCAGTTACCTTGTCTGAAACTGACGAGAACACCCACCTCACAGGGTTTGGACCAGAATAAAACAAATATGGTACCCAGCACACAGTTGGCTTTATTGTAGTTCTTTTTCTCTTCCAGGATGTTAAAGAAAAAGAAAGGAATCTTCACTCACCATCTGACCTGATTGTTGGCACCAATAAATATCTACTGCGGGCTCTGGTGCCAAGTCATTGAGATTCAAATGAGACCTCCTGGAACTTTTCTTCTCGATATTTCTCCCCATTTTCTATTCTTTTGCCAATGAGAAAAAAAAATATTCCTACCCATTTATAAGGCTCATCCTATCACTTCTGCTTTCAATCTTCATCCTCTCTGGACTTCTGCAGGAGTTACCCTTATTAAATTCTCCAATACCTTTTATTTTAATTCCTTCCTTCTCCATTACAGCATCTCTTCAGCCTACAAGTAAGCTCAAGTTTCCCTTTATTAAAAAAAAAAAAATTCCAAACCTCATCTTTTCAGGAGTCATCCAATCTAACCTTCTGGAAGGATCTCCTAACTTTCCATAGTTGTCTTTCTGACTCGTTCCTCACTGTAACTGTCTTTATACTCTATTGACACTGTTTTCTCAAAGGTCAATAAAACTTCTCACTGATGAATTTCCCTGCCCAATCCTAAATAAACTTCTGCTAAGACTGACTCTCTAGGTCCTCTCTGGCTTCTTAGAACTCAACTTCTACTTGGCTTCTCTGAACACTTCTATCTCCGTAGTTACCATCACCAGTTCCTCTTCCCCTACTCATACCTTAAACATTCATTTCCTCTTCTACTCTCAGTCCTTAGGACCATGGGGCAAAAACTCTAATGCCCACAGAGGTCAGAAAGGGAATTTAGGAGAAGGGAGAAAGGAGGCAGATAATGTAAACTGGGTCAAATATATGGTAACAGAAAGAAATCTAACTATGGAAGGTGAACACACAATGTAAGTATATATACGCCTTACTGTTATAATGTACAGCTGAAACTGATTGGATTTTGTTAACCAATGTCAACATAAAAAATAAATTAGTTAAAAAATAATAAATCAATTAATAAGTAAATACATACATACATACATACATAGGAAATAAAAAAGAAAGGGAATTTAAATGAATGATGAGGTCAGCTAAGACCTCCAGCTAACTGAAGGGCTTGTACCTTATCCAAACAAGGCAGCTGCTACTCAGCTCCAATTGGTGTCTGTCGTGGAACCCATCAACCTACTATAACATAAAATCTGGGGTTTCAAACATGAACATCCAATTCAGATACACACACCACCATACTATGCAAGCCAAAGGAAAAACACCAGAACATTTCAGCCAAGAAGCTTGTTCAATCTCGGCACTGGTCAATCTCATTCTTCTAGGAATTTAACTATCAGTGGGTAAGAAACTGAAGGCCTATCACTGAGGCTCCAGACAATCATTTCCAACTGCCCACTGGACAACCTCATGTGGATATTCTGCCAACATACCAGGGTACAGGACCAAAATCAAGCATATCACCCACCATTTAATCACAATTTTCCTCTTCCCTATGTCAAACTCTGATCACTATCCTTCGAGTCAGCCAGGACAGAAATCATGGAGTTATTTATGACCACTTCCTCCTATTCTATCTCCAGTTAGTTGTCAAGTTATAAATTCTCCCTCTACACTGTCCTTCATATCTGTCCCTTTCTTTCCCCTTCCATCTCCCTTATGGTCAGACTAGCTGAGAATTCATCCTTCTCTCAACCTCCAAAGTTATCTTCCTAAAAACCAGACCGATTCTATGGTTTCCATTCCCCTAGAAAATGTTCCTCAACCCTCAACACTTTGCTTGTACCTCTATCGGAGCCCATAAATATTCAGCCTTGCAGTGTCCCTAGCTGTGCTCACAGCTATCCTCCCCATGAGACTGAGTTCCCAAGGGCAGAACTCATCTTATTCACCCTGGTGCATAATAAATGCGGACATGAACTGATGGGGAAACCACACATTAAAGAGATTGCTCAAAATGGAGAAGCCACAGGCTGGAGAAGTTACTCTTTATCCAAGATTGTTAACATGTATTTTATCCTGGAGTGGAGACAGGTACTAACCAAGGTCACTTAGTCATGCAGCTGTCAAAAGTGAATAGTCCTGCAGCACATGAAATAATTTTTTTAAATACTCTGAATAAAAGTAAGTATTATTTCTGGGGAATTTGTCAACTAATCTTTGTCTGTTAATGTGTAAAACTTTTTAAAATATTGCCAGTGATTACAGCTTTTAAGATCATTAGCAATTATAAAAAAAAGAGTACAAAACTGGGATACACAGTGCCAAAGCCTCCCGTATGCTTCAGGGTCTTTTCCTGTTATTCAAGGCACCTTCGCTACCCTCCAATCCAAAAGTGTAGAGGCCTCCTCTCAAGAACGCTTTTAACTGAAGGGACCATTTCCTAGAATCTTCCAGAAAATTCAGGAAAAAAAGCAATCTTTTAAAATAAGTTTAAAATTCTAAACAGATTTTACAACATTCCTTTACAGCTAAGAATTTCAGATCTTGTACTGTACTCGTATTCTAGGAAAAGATTTTATGTACCCAAACTCCCAAAATGGGGAATAAGTCTTTTAATGCCTGAAAACACATTAATCAGGTTTATACCCTAATAAGTGTCTTGGTAAATATCAGCAGCTTCCACTTTGGAGCCCAGTGACCCGCCTAAATGGTCTTTGGTTAGGAAAGTTACACACTTCACATTCTGCCTCAGAAGCCGCTCCTGCTTTGGTCTTGGTTCCACGTCTGTAGAGGAAGGTAAGAGTCCTTGATTAGGACTTCGCACCATGCCCTCAGCTATAACATATCTTCTCTGGAAAGCAGAGCATCCAAAGATGGGGGTCCTTCCCTCCCTACAATAGGTATAGGGCAGACCTAGACAGGACTGTTCTAATCTCTTTTTTTTTCTCTTTCTCTCTTTCACGGGCATGAGTCCAGGACAAAACCCATCCTAGATGCACTAAGACAATTGTGGTGACCACAATGAAAATTCCACCTGTATATTAAACTATCCTCCCCATACCTGCAGGAAAGTTAGCATACTCAATAAGAAACTATCAAAGCTCACACAAACCTTGCCTACCCTTGTACCCTTTTTCTAAATCTACAAACTCTTCTCATAAGAAGAAAGTCCTAAAGTTTATAGTTGAAGCTGGAGAAAATCAAGATTATGTTGCACCGATGCCAAGGAGATATTATTTTATGCCTAAAATTTTGATCTGCTGCCTTCCAACCTCAGCTATCACATGACCTTATGAAAGTTCTACTCTCACACACTGCGGCCAACAGAGCCATGTTTCATGTCAATCATGATGAGACAGACTACAAGTATCTGTTCTGAAGGTTCTTAGATATGACAGAAAGGCATCTTGATAAATGTTAACAATTGTCACAGGATTTGTTGATTACAAGTCTTAGTTCATCTGCCTCCTGGAGTGACTAATCTCTACATTTCAAGGTCAATAACAAACAAATACATCCAACAATAAACCTGTGACTTTATCAGGAACCTGTTCTCAAAAGTTGGGTTGTAACAAGAGGCAAAGCAAAAATCACACCATCGTTTGACCTGACTACTCACCGAAGGGTCAACCTGGTCATTGGTCACTCCTCGCAGAACTATTCTTAATGGATGCTTCATAAATGGAGCCAGACAAAGAAGACTCTCCAGGTAATAGCCAATGCTGCGAAGGACACTACAATCATGTTCCACGGATCCACCATACAGGAGGCCAGGCTGATAATATAAAGTTGTTCCTTATTCAAGAGGAAAGAGAGCCACATTCAGCAGGAAAAAAATTAAAATTGAAAGTACTGAGGAGAAAAGTCTGAAAAGGACATCCAAGAGAGTTCAAAATGCCATTCCTAACAGCTCAGCTTCACTCCAAAAGCTGACTCATTATTGTCAAGCACCTGTAATAATAATGAACTGTGAGTGTAATGTAATAAACAGTAATAAATTAGCCCCTCCCTAACCCATTTGAATTGCCAAAGTCATAGCAGAGCACAGAGAGATTCTAATGACATCTTAGTCTCCTAACAGAATGCTCTCAGACCAGCTGAAGGGAGGGACAGGGTGGGAGGGTTTACAAATGATGTGCTAAAATCATCACACCAGCCATCAGCTTTTGAAATGAGATTTCCCATATACCACACTCACCAAACAAGATGCCTAGAAAAGGCAAATACTTTACAGTAATTCCATTAGTAGTAGCTATTTTAATTTAATAGTAATAAATGGAAATATCAACATTTATTTCACAGCTTTTGTGGAAACTTTTTATTATCTTTATTCACTTTTTCACATATTTATATCATCCAAAAAGTTTCTTACTAGATTTACATATTAGAGGGAAAACAAAGTAAGCTACTCTAGATGATTTGGGGAATATAAATGGGTGAACAAGGTATTTTTACTGCTCAGGTATTTTGCAATGTCTTTTTCGACATTTTATCAATAAATAAATTTAACATTAGAGGAAGGAGATGTGTTCACTCACTCAAAAGGAAAGCAGCTCTTGGAAGTTTCATAGAATAAATTTAGATTTTACTATATTAAAACCCCAAATTGCAATAATCACAATTAGAATCATACTCTTCCCACACTTTTAAAATGGAAATATCTACATTAGTTATTTTAAATACTATTAATCAGTTGTAAAACCAATCCTTTAGGTTAAAAATCCAAAAAAAGAAGAAAAAAACACCTATATAACTACTAAACTCTGCAAGTCCGTTTATGCCTGCAAATTAACCAAATAAGAAATTGACCAGATCATCAGAATGACGTATTCTACATGTGTGTGTGTTGGGGGAAGAGAGGATATGAGGTAGAAGCAGAATCATGTCAATGTCTGACTTCCAACCTAACCTGCATATGTGACTAGAAAAGAATAGAATTACTTGCCCTCTGAATTACCAATATAAACTTTTGAAAAACTCTCCAACAATTTCAGAGTAAAGCCAAGGAAGACCAAGGGAATCATAGCTTACAAAGGGCATGTGAATGTTCATGCCTTCCTGTTCTTTGTAAGGTATGGCTCAATGCAGCTCCAGATCAAGTTTCATGTGGTGCAAAGCCATTTATGAAGCCAAGCTTGTCTCATCTCTTAAAAGAGTCAACATATAGGAAAGTGCAGTTTCTTTTGTTGCATATATGTGAAAAGGTTCATAGTTCATGAAGCCTGCCGAAGGACGTCTGCTATGGTCTTTTTTAGATAAAAGAGTTTCTAATAGCAAACAAAACCCTAAAAACAACCTGAATGTTCATCAGTTTGGAGTAGTTAAATAAATTATCTTACATCCATATAATAGAACACTATATTAGGTCCATTAAAATACTAAGATGGACCTGCATGTGCCAGACAGGTAAAGTATTCTCAGACACCTGTGCTAGGGAAAAAAAGCTGGCTGCAGAGCATATGAAGAACATGCATGACCCTGTTGATGGTCTGAGATGCAGAGGTGCCCATGTAAGCAAATCCATATAGAGGAGACAAGGGCACGTACCCCAAGCTGGCTGCACCTGGGGGACAGAATGAAAGAGGAAACAGGTAAAGGGACTTTCACATTTTTTGCATATACTTGTATAAACTTATTTTAAAAGACAAATTTAAAAAGTAAAATTCAACACATACAACTACCTCAGAGTTTGTTGTAAGGTTTTATTGTGACGATATAAGTAAATGGACTTTGAAAAGCATATAAATGTTGGTATAAAGTATTTTCATTGTTAAAAAAGAGGAGGTGCTTGTTTGTTGATCTAAAAATTTCAGTCTTAAATTGACAGATTTCACACACATTTCCAAACAATTGTACCACAGACAGGAAATTGGGTTTTTCCATCTGAACAGAATATTTATACCATCAAACAGAGTGAGAAACAGGAATGTTTAAGTAGTACATATGTTGGTGCTTTCGGGAATGAGAAGGAGCTTACCTGTTTGATTTATTTCAATTCGAGAACCATTTGTTATTTTGTCCAACAGCCTTATGAAGCTGGCTTCAAAATCTGTGGGAAAAAATGGAAAAAAATCTGTGGCCTCATGTTAGGTCACCATTTTCAGAGAGCACCTCCCATATATGCACTGCCGTGGAAGGGTAAGTTACTTCCTGATCACGCTTGGGTTTTTCTCAGCACCTGAGTGGGATCACTGGCTGAGGAACCTGAAGCAGTTGAAAAGCACTGACTAGCATATATATGTTTAGTAGAACTTAGAAACAATCCAGCTTTCATATTCCACACACAAAAATAGCAACTCTACCATAATCTAAAGAAATATTAATTTCAGAGGCATAAGACCTATTTTCACGCCAAATAAGGGAGAAATAGCAGAAAGTAGGGAAGAGTTTTAAAGTCAAATTCATACGTATTCCAATAATACCTGAGAGGGCAGATTAAATTGAGGGCCACCCTTCGGTCTTAGAGATAGTAAGAAGTCACTGTCTCGCCCATTCAACAGTGTCCCTTCTCCCTTTCTCTGCCATTTTACTGATCTAGAGCTGTATAACCAGTTCATTTATAAAGGTGCTTGTGTTGAATATATAGCACTATTACTACCTTTTTAAAATGCATGAGAAAAGACTGGAAGGAAAAACATGCCAAATGTTAATAAATGGGTTTCTCTCCATGGTAGGACTTTATATGAATTTAATTTCATATTTAAATTTTAAAGTTCAAAGTTGTTTCAATTCCCTTAAATGAACAGATAAAAGCTGGTCATTCTTTAAAAAGGGGGAAGGTAGGGCGGGAACTGATTTTAAATGTGAAAAATGGAAGGTGGTAGAGTGAAGACTCAGGAAAGAATGTCCTCTGACCTTGCCCTGAGGTGATCTTACACATACACAAACACACACACACACATATACACGCGGGTACGCACTTTAGCTTCGACTTCCTACCCATAACCAAGGACAGGAAGAACCAACTCTTCTGCACTGAATGCACTGTGACTGCCTGACACTTTGATGCAGTTCCCACTCTTATAACGAACGAGCAGTGTTTGCAAGCACAGACCCCAGCAGTCACCTGAACTGATCCCAAAGGGTGAGCAGATTAACTAAACAATTCCCATTCACCTGTTCTGTTATTTAACACTGTCCCAAAACTCCCGTCATTAGTAGATACTACAATCTGTACAAAGACTACTGGGCTACAAGTCAGAAAAACACCATGTCCTGAAACAAGTAACAATGGCTAATAAGTTAATAATAGGTGTGTATTAATGCTTACCCTACAGCCATACATTCTCTCATTTAATTCTCAAAACCCCAAGGCAGGAAGTGCAATTCCCATTTTATAGAAGGCTTAAGCTCAAGAATGCCTACTAGCTTGTGACTGGCAAATGACAGAGTCAAGAACTGAGCCAAGTCCATTCATCCTCCAACGTCCAGGCTCTTAAGCACTAGTTTGCCTAACTCAATTTAATCCCTCACAGCTAATCTCTTTCTCTCAAAAATCATGGTATTTTTAAGCTACAGGCAGTGACCTAATGAAGGATCCTACACACAATTTAATGGGTCCTCAATCAACATTTATTTTTAAGGAAATCAGAACAGAATAAATGATATCAGAGTAACCGTACATAGTAAAGGTACTGTTCATGAAACTTTAGTTCAGTTTTACATATATTTGTGTGTGTTAGGTTATAAAGCAGCATAATAAAAGTTTGATAGGACCTCAACTACAAAACTAGAAATTACTTCTAGTCTTTTTATAAAGAATAGTCTATGTTTTAGAAATCAGACATGATCCATACCATAATGCCACTTAATACTTATGTTTACAGAAAAATGCAAGGCACTTGGCACAAAAAAGGAAAACCCTTGATTTGCTCAAGCTTTTGAAGTGCCTTAATGAGAGAAGAACAAGCATTTCTGAATAAAGCCTAAAATTAAACTCCATGGCTTTCAAAGATGAGGAAAGAAAAAAAAAAAGCATGACTTTAAAAATAAAATTCTTTTTGGTAATCCACAGAGGCTCTTAAGCATGAACACAGTTAAAAATGCCCAGCAGAGGAACACAAGTAGGAAAACAGTGGGTACATAGAAACCTCCAGGCAGGACCATACCCTGGTCACAGCTAATAAGTGCTTCAGAAGTTGTACTTCAAAGAATCAAATAAAGAGCTAGTTCCAGAATCCTGGCAACAGAGAAGATATAGCTCCATCACCTGGTACAAAAAAGATCTCAAGTTCACCCAATGATAGTAAGACTGAAGTTTCCCAAGCTTCATTAAGACAAGATGTATAGGATTCCTTGCCCCTTCATTTCCCATACATCCTCTCTGTGACTTTTTCTCTTCAAGGCTGTTCCTGGGGGTAACAAAATTTTAGATATCTAAAAACATTAGGGGAAAGTTCCAAAAACAAGCACAATTTTACTACCTGGCTTAGAAATGCACAACTAGGTTATAAAGACAATTAACATGAATGTCATAAAGGTCAGGAAAGTGGTCACCACTAGGGGCATGGAAGGGAGCTATAAATGGAAGAGGCCCCATAGGTGCAGGCAGGAAATGTTCTATTTCTTGACCTAGATGGGGTCACACAGGTGTTCATTTTATAATCCGTTAAGTACTACTTTTATGTCTTACACATTTCTTATGTTATTATATTTCACATTTTAAACAACTTTGTACTGTTAGGACCTTCTGTCTCAGGATTCCTTAAATATCATCTCCACTGTCTAATGCTCTCCTTTCCCTATCCCCCCAAAGAAGTGAGTTCATTTCTTTAAAAGGGCTGGTAATTCCTATAAGAGTGTCACAGAAATCAGCCTGACACATTCCTCGCTAAGAAAAACAAAACCAAGTCTCAAAGAAGAGGAGTAAGAGAAGGAATATAATCTATAAAGATCTATACTTTAAAACGAGAAGCAAATCTCAAAAGTTACAGTTTCAACTTAATGGTATTAATAACTTAAGTACTAGTCTGATTAAATTATGGCATACCTATATATCAGAACATTATGCAGACTTAAAATTAATGGTTTTTAAATATACGTGCTAATTAATTGAGAAAATTCAACACAAATCAACTGTCTCATTCATTTTTAAAAGAAGATATGAATTAATAAAATCAGAAATAAAAAATAATGTAATAAAAGATTACAAGCTTTTCTAGTAAATTAGTCTCCATTATTTACTGATATATTTGGAATTAAGATATGTAGCTATATGAAAATATGACAAATCAAAATAGATAAAACAAAAGGTAAAAAAAGATAAACACAAAACAAAGAGAATGAGAAAATTTAGCAAGTAATAAACACTCCAAAGAACAGAAAAGAATGTACAGAGATGGCTTCAATTGCAAAACAGTTAAAAGCACCACACACACAAAAATTAAATTAAAACGAACCTTATTTAATAAGAACAAATGAAAACTCCTGAATAAAATCTTAGAAAAGAGACCATAACACATTTTTTAGCTATCCACTATGATTAAGAAGAGTACATCCCAGGAATGGACTTCAAATAAAAGAAAACTACAACATAATTAAATACAAGATCAAATACATAAAGAGAAAAAAAAAATCAAACAACAAGTTTAGTTGCTACTGAAAAGGCATCTGATAAAATTCAACATCTACTTTTCCAGTAAAATTGTTTTACAAAGTATGAAGAATAAATTTATTTAATGTAATATTGTTTATATACAAAAACAGAAGCCTTCAAAGTTCAAGAATGTCTTTGTGGCTTCATGGTAAGCAAAGATTTCTTTAAAAGGTCACAGAAAGATCTATAAATTGGACTACATTAAAAGTGGCAACTATTGTTCCCAAAGACACCATTAAGAGTGTGAAAAGACAAGTCACGGAGTGGAACACAACAGCTGCAATACTTGAACAGAGAATGCATAAATTGTGGCATATTAAAAAATGTACTATGGCACAGCAATGAAAATCAACAAACTAATGCTACAACAGAGATAAATTTCACAAACAATACAGAAATAAAGACGCCAAATACACACAAAACACATACTCAAATAAATTATGGTTAACACTTTAAAAAACTAATCTATGGTGTAGAAAGTCAATTTATTGTTTATATTGGGGGTGGGAAGAAATTGTGGGACTGGGAGCCAGCATGAGAGAGACTGTGGGAGGTGCTGGTCACATTTTCTTTTTTGACATGGGTAATGGCTACATGGATATATCCACGTAATAATTCATCAAGCTTACATTTATGGTTTGTATACTTTTCCTAATGTGTACTATATTTTAATAAAAGACTTTTAAAAATGAAAAATCAAGTTAAAAAAATAACACCTTTAAAAATAAAAAGCAAAGAAACCTAATGATCTCTCCACCATGAAACTAGTAATACCATTTGATACATCTTAAAAAAAAAAAAATGACAGGTTTCAGAATAAGGAAGAAATATCAATTAAGGAAAAGGCTATCTTACCAATTAAGCAAGAGGATTTCAAATACTTTGATTTGACCTCACATTCTCATTTTTTTAAAGTATAATCTTTGACCCAGCAATTTTACATCTAGATCTTTATCGTGCAGAAATAGAAGAATGCTAATATATATATATAAAATTTTACTGCTGCTTTATTGATAACAAACACTGAACATTACTTTTTTTGGTCCCATACCTTCAAGTTTCCCTAGATATTTTGCTTTGCTTACATAAAAACCTGTAGAAAAAAATGAAATCAACAAAGGGCAACTTAATTCTCTCATTTATGCTATTTTGACCATCTTTCAAGTTTTCATTAACATCCAACTCTTCAATTCTAGTTCTTTTATTTACAAACACATTGGGAGGAGATAAGCTCTCTAGCCCGAATTCACTACAGCATTTCCTCCACCTCAGAAAACTATTAATGACGATAAAAACATTATATAAAGAGTCAATCCACCAGGAAAATCTAACGATGCTAAATGTACCAAACAACAAAGCTGCAAGATATATGAAGCTAAAACTTTTTGAACTGAAAAGAGAAAGACAAATCTACAATTATAATTGGACAATTCAATACCCCTCTCTCAATCTTCAACAGAAAATCAGCAAAGACAAAGAATTCAACAATGCCATCAACCAATAGGATCTAATCAATATTTATAGAACACTCCAGCCATGAGAGAATACACATTATTTCCAGTGCCCATGGAACATATACAAAGATAAACCACATCTCGAGCCATTTAAAAACAAAAACAAAAACAAAAAACAAAACTCAACAAATTTTAAAGAATTGAAATTATACAGAGTATGTTCTCCAACCATAATGGAATCAAACTGAAATCATAGACAGATAACAGGAAACTATATCCATACTTGGAAACTAAATAACACTCTTACAAATAATCCATAATTCAGAGAGGAAGTCTCAAAAGAAAGAAAATATACACTAAACTGAATGAAAATTTCAAATTACATCAAAATTTGCAGGACACAGCTCAAGCCGTGTTGAGAGGGAAGTTTACTGCACTAAAACATATTTAGAAAAGAGAAAATTTCCAATAATCTAAGCCTCACCTCAAGAACTTAGAAAAAAAGGAAAATTAATCCAAAGCAGTGAAAGAAAGGAATCATAAAAATAACAAAATAAAGGAAATTGAAAACAAAAAACAATAGAGAAAAATTAATGAAAGAGTTGGGTCTTTTAAACCTTTAGCAAGACTGACCAATAAAAAAAGGGGGTTCAGGGGGAGACACAAATCATCAATACATCAATATCAGGAATGAAACAGGGGATGATATCACCCAAATTAATAGGCTCAAAAGAAAAATCACATGCTTACATCCACTGGAGCAGAAGCACTTGACAAAATACAATAATTATAATAATTTTAAAAAGACCTTTTCAAAAATAAGAAAAAAGAGATATCCATAACTTGATAATAAAGCATCTAAAAAAATACACACAGCTTAACATTATACTTAGTGGCAAAACACTGAAGGCTTTCCCCCTAAGATAGGGAACATGCAAGGAGGTTCTCATCACTCTTACTTAAATTAATGTAGTGCTAAAACTTCTAGCCAAGTGAAGAAGAAAGAAATAAAAGGCATAAAGTTCAGGAAAAACGAAGTAACTGTTCCTACTTGCAGATGATATGATTGTCTACAAAGAAAATCCCAATAAATCTATTTTAAAAAACCCAGAACTAATTCAGTAAGGTTGCAGGTTACAAGAAAAACATCCAAAAAACACATTGTATTTCTATATCCTAGCAATGAACACACAGAAAACAAAATTTAAAATACTATACTATTTACAATTGCACAAAAAAGTAAAACATTTTGGTGTAAATCTAACAAAACATGAACCTTGTATGTTGAAAACTACGCAATGCAATACAGGAATCAAAGATCTAAATGAATGGAAAGATATACTATGTTTACGGATTAGAAAACTCAATATAGTAAAATTGACATACAGGTTTAACACACAGTTCCTATCAAAATCCTAGCAAAAAAAATTTTTTTTTAAATATAGACAAGATTATTCTAACATTTAATGGAAAGGCAAAGGAACTGGAATAGCTAAAATAATCACCAAAAAAATAACAATAAAGTTGGAGAGATAAGCCTACTCAATTTCAAGACTTATTATATAGGTTCAGTAATCAAGACTGTGTGGTACTGGCAAAGGGATGTACATATAGATCAGTGGTACAAAATAGAGAACCCAAAAGAGGCCCACACAAACATACCCAACAGGTTTTTTACAGAGATGCAAAAGTAATTTAATGGAATTAAGAATCTTTCAACAGATGGTGCTAGAAGAGTTGGACATCCATAGCAAAAAAACTGAACTCAACCTAAGTTTTACACCTCCTACAAAAATTAACTTAAGTGTAAAATGTAAAACTATCAAATCTTTAGGGAAAAAAAAAAAACAGAAAACCTTCGATCTAGGGCAAGGCTTAGACTTGACACCAAAAGCACAAGCAGTACAGAAAAATTTGATTAATTCTATTTCATTAAAATTAAAATCTTTTCCTCTGCAAAAGGTCCTTGTTAAGAGAATAAAAGACAAGCTATGAAGTGGGATAAAATATTAGCAAATCATGTATCTGACAAAAGTCTAGAACATGTAAAGAAATCTCAAAATTTAACAGCATAAAACAAACAATCCTACTAGAAAATGGGCAAAAGACTTGAAAAGACATTTCACCAAAGAGGCTACGTAGATTGCAAATAAGCATACGTTAAGATGTTCAATGTCATTAACCATTAGGAATACACCAATTAAGCTACACAACAGCACTACACACCAATAAGAATGGCTAAAATTAAAAATAGTGACAACACTAAATGCTAACAAGAATGTAGAGAAATTAAATATAAAGTGGTAAAGTCACACTGGAAAATAGTCTGGCAGTTTCCTAAACATGCAACTACCATACAACCCAGCAATTGGATTCCTGGACATTTATTCCAGAGAAAGACTATGTCCACATAAAAACCTACACACAAATTTTTATAGCATCCTTATTTACAATAGCCAAAAAAAAACCCTGAAAACAATACAGATGTCCTTCAACAAGTGAGTGATTAAAAAAACTGTGGTACTTTTATACAATGGAACACTATTCAGCAATAAAAAGGAACAAACTTGATAAAAACAACAACTTGGATAAACGTGCAGAGAATCATGCTGAGAGAAGAAAAGTCAACCACAAAAGGTTACTTACTGTGTCATTCCATTTATAGAATATTCTTCAAATGAAAAAATTATAGGAATGGAGAACAGATTAGTGACTGTCAAAGGTTAAGAGTGGGTGGGAAAGGTAGAAAGTGAGTATGGCTATCAAAGGGCAACTTGAGGAATCCTTGTGCCACGGAAAAGCTCAGTATCCTCACTCTTATCAATGTCAATATCCTGGTTATAATATCGTTACTGTAGTTTTCCAGATGTTACCACTGGGGAAACTGGGTAAAGTGCAGCGAGATCTCTCTGTATTACACAACTGCATGTGAATCTACAATGATCTCAAAATAAAAAATTTAGTTTAAAAAAAAACAGTGCATAGTTCCATCTGGAATAGCATTTTACAGCTTCCAAGCAATAGCACATCTGAAAATAGACCATTAAAATTCTTGGCATTTGTCTTTAAAAGATGAGCATCTTGTTTGAGGCAGCTAAAAATCATCACATGAGAGCAAACTTTAACAGTCAAGAGGCACAAGAGGGCAGGTTCCTAACAAACAAGACAATATTCAAACTAAAACTTATTCATACAGATTTAGCCTTCCCCAAACCTAGGTATCTATCGACAACAACTCTGAGTCCAAGACCATACTGAAATAAAATATAAGTACACCCTTGTGGTATAACAACAAATATATTTGATGTGTGACCTTGTTCCTGGCACAGAGCTCCTAGATTCTTTGGAAGTTCCAGAGTGATAGGAGTGTCTTTTAAGTTATCCCTAAGGAGCCTCTTTTAAACACACTAGAGTTTATGCTGATGAGGTGGCATAGGGTGGGGCCCCTTAATAGCTTCAGAATGGGGCATAGGGCCAGTTACTAGAAAGAACATCCACTGACCTGGGGCTGGGACATGTCAAACCTAGAGATTAAGCCCTATAAAAACTCTCGAACAAGGAGAGAACTTTCGGGTTGATGCAGGAATCCACATTCTGGGAAGGAGGCAGACCCTGCTTCCACAAGGAAAGAAGCTCCTGCTTCAGGAACTTTTTGGAGCTGGCCCTATATAACTCTTATTCTGTCAGTTCATCAGGGTTCCTTATTATATCCTTTATAATAAACTGGTAAATGTAAGTAAATGTTCCCCTGAGCTTTGTGAGTCATTCTACCAAATTATCAGACCCAAAGAAGGGGCTGTGGAAACCCCCAATTTCTAACTAGCTAGTTAGAAGTACAAGTGACCCAGACTTGCGATCAAGATTTGTGATCGGGCATCTAAAGTGGAGGTTCAGACTTGTGAGACTGAGCCTTTAACCTGTGGAATCTGATGCTATTGCCACACAGACAGTATAAGAGTTGGGCTAAATATGTAGGACACCCAGCTTATGTCTGCTGAGAATTAGAGTTGCTTGATGTGAGGGGAGCGGGACCACTCATCTGGTGAGAGAAATATTGAGAGTAGAGGAGAAAAAGTTTTCCCTTACAAGCATCCTTTTAGAAGATCCCATTTATGAACAGCCAGGTTAATCATGAAAACAATGCATCAGTTTAATCAAAAGATGTTCTACCTTTCAAAGAACCTCTATGCAACATGTTTCCTCAGCACATTTTAAAGGATTCTTTTGATTAAAACTCCACTTCCCTCTCCCTTTTCAGAATCTCATCTGCTTAAGCCAAATGCAGCACTCCCACAGGACCAAAACACTCCTTTCTCTAATTTCACAGGGAAATACAGTGAGGTTTAGGCATGTGACCTGCTCAGGAACTGGGGTAGGAGCAGTCCCCCTGTCCTAACTACTAAACGAAGCTCTTGCCCAAGTCCATCGTTTCTGTATTTTCACTTTAAACAATTACCATTTCTGGTGGAATTTTTTCGATTTGGACTTCACCCTACCCAGAAAATGTTAACTCAACTGAACTCTGCAAGACACAGCCCTTGTGAAATCCAGAGGCAGAGGCATTTTGGACAGCTGCTTTTATAATATGAAGAACACCATCTATTGCCATGCCACCCTGAACAAGCCCGGTTCCGTCTGATCTTGGAAGCTAAACAGGGTAGGGCCTGGTTAGTACTTGGATGGGAGACCACCTAGGAAGAGCAGGTGCCACAGGTGTAAAAAACAAAAAAATAAGAGATTATAAGCTGACAAGGTCCTTGCAATCCGTAAGGTCAACGAAGGGGTGCCTTGCCTAAAAAAAAATTAATAAATATAATAAGAAGAACACCCGAATCCATCAGACAGAAGGGAGAACAGGCCCTCCAGACTGGACCTGGCTGTGCTCTCTTTACAGCTCTGTCACTCAGTGGATATTCAACTTCACCATCTATCTTACCTAACTGTGTCTTGGGTTTTTTTTACCTTCAGTTAAACAGCAACCAAAAAATACTTATTTCCTCCTCACTGATAGGAGTCTAATGAGACAACATAATTTTTCATGTTCCTCAAGAGTGAAGCACAATTACACATGTGGCTATATAATTAATAATAACCATTCCAGGATCATCTTTCTCCTGGGTTCAAATTCTTCTCATTATTTATAATCCCTCTGCACTAGAAGGAGACAGTTTTATTTGAGGTAAACTGTTCTGCCTGAAATCACAGACTTTGAGCTGTGCCTAATCCCCTTCTGAATGAATCCTTATGCAGTTTTCTTGGGACCATATACTACTATTCTCAACCTCAGGAAAATGGAAAAAAAAAAGGCTTAATAATTAAGACCAGGAGGCCAGAGTTTTTCAACATCGGCACTACCAATATTTTGGACAGAATAGTTCTTTGTGTGGGGAACTGTCCGGTGCATTTCAAGATATTTAGTGGCACCCCTGGGGTCTACCTACTAGATGCCAGGAGCAGCCTTCCAGTTGTGACAACAAAAAAATGTCTCTAAACACTGTCAAATGTCTCCTGGGGAGCAGAACTGCCCCTAGTAAAGAACCATTATATTATACATATAACAAACAAATATTTGGAATCCACTACATAAAAGGAAAACTGTAGACCAAAAAGAGAAAACAAAGAGAAGGCATAATTCTTTAAATATTAGAAAAGTTTCTATACAGATGCAGGCACAGATTTCAGATGCCAGAGAGCAAGATTATACCCAGTGGGTAGAAGTATACATAATAAAATCAGCTAACATTTATTCTTCCTACCTGGCAGGCACCATTCATTGTACCTTGGTACTGGCCCCACTTTACAGATCAAAAAACTGAAGCTCAAAAATGTGAAAGAATATGCCCAAGGTCCAAGATCGAATAGCAAAAGCAGAACCAGGACTCAAACCAAGGTCTAAATCTAAGCCCAAGCTCTCAACCACCAAGTACTACACCATAACAAATTAAGGATTTTATCTCAATGTAATAACAGGAAAACCTCTTTAACTCAAAAGCTGTTTCTTTCACCATCGATGATTCTTACAGCTACCATCTCAATCCTATTTGTTTGGATCAGAAGCAGATGCAGAAGTCTTCCTTCATAACCTCCAGGGAAGTCTCTGTTCTAATTCCAATAAGTCCCTTTACAACATTCAGCTCTCCCTACTTCAAGTTTCTTGAGCTACTTGGTCAAGCTTTTCCTTAGAAAGCTCAAGTGGGGCCACCAACTTCTCATGCTTATACCCCCACAAAGCCTTGCACATACTGGGGCTCAATAAAATTTTTTCTGAATGACTGCTCCTGAGGCAGTCCTCTGTACCACCCCTACCCTTCAAAGCCCATAGCAGCGGGCACTTTTCAGAGATATAATTCTTGCACCTAAGGGAAAATTTGATTGGAAATGCTCTGAGTTTTTTCCAACTCTCAGAATCTGAGTTCAGGAAGAGTCAGAAAGGGAAAGGTGACTAGTAACACAGCCTTTTGGTTATCTCTTCAATCAAACTCACAAAGACTCACTTGACTACGACCATATAATTGTTTATATCAGGGGCTATGTGTACTTATGTATACATACTTACATGTGTATACATACACATATACATGTCCATGTACATGTATGAATGCATGTGTAGTCATCCCTTGGCGTCTAGGGGGGATTTGTTCCAGGACCATGCAGATAAAATCCATGGAAAGTTCACTTGCCTTATATAGTGTAGTCTGTGTACAGGCTCCATGCCTACACATCACTTCATTCTCATGGATTCTGCATAGTGCTTGATGAGTGGCAAATTCAAGTTTTGCTCTGAAACTTTATGTGATTTTTTTCCCCTCAAACATATTCGATACACAGTTGGTTGAAACCGCAGATGTGAAAACCATGGCTACATAGGTCTGACTGTATATACCTACATTTCAGTTCTCTAAGAAATTAAGCAAATATCCACATGATTTCTTAGGCTTTGAAGCCAGCACAAGGATATCTAAATTAGGACCTCTTTCCCCCCTAGTATATTAATAAGTTAAGGCAAATAATGTTATATATAGTGCTCCTCAAAAAATACCAGCATATCTGCCAACTAGTACTACTTCCCCCAGTTATCAGAGTCCAGTATCCTCTCAGAAAAATGCCAAGAGGCCATGCTCTGTTTATGCGTATGGCAGTGAGGAGATGCTTACAAACAGTGGAGAGGGGAGACAGGAAAGCATCCTTTGGAACATTAAACATTAATTGGAGGCCACCTGTCAAGAGACAAACACTAAATTTTATCTTATGGGCATCACATTCCATTAGAAATCTCCATGCTAAAGTACTTCTATTCCTCCAAAAAATAAAATAAAATAAAAAATAAAAAAGCTATGAAGTAGAAGCCTCTCTTCTTACCATAGCCAGCTAGAGGCAATTTCTCTAGGGTAATGTGCAGGTGTAATGGAGAACTGGCTAGAATACCATAGAGTAGGCCAATCATGCAATTGCTTTGCCAAAGGGCCAGACTCAAAATAAGGGAAAGAGACAATCTGATGAAGAGCCTCTGAAATAAACCAAGCTAGTGGTCTCTCTTTAACTTCTTCAGTGTTCTTGAACAATACAGCAAGAGGCGATGATCATGTACCAACACAAACCTTTCCTACTGTGACGAGGTTCCTCTCTATGGAATGGAGATCTAGTTCTTTCCTTCCTAACCTTGTATCTCCATCAATGACATGGCATTTTCCATTTACATGCAACCAATCGCCATTTAAGAGAGGGAGAAATGTAACTGTCCAGAAAAATGCATTCAGGCAGATGATAAAATGGGCTGGCCACCTATCACAGGAGCCAGGAAAACAAACACATCGACCCCAAAATCTTCCAGGACCAATCACACACCATCAACTTCAATCTGCAGACAGGTATTTTTCTTTTTTTTCTTTAACTGAGTCTCCCAATTTGAGATAACCAGATAGAAACTTTTAAATGCATGTGTCTTATTCCAGAGGACCAGTTGAAAATCAGAGCCATCTAATCGATGTATTTACATGGGGCCTACCTTTAATCTATCTTTGTACGGTAAAAAGGGAGCTTGGAGGCCCGTAGTTTGGCGCTTGTCACCAACACTTTACTCACGTCAAAGCAATTAGACCCATGACTGTTAAAATTTTCTCTCAAAGTTCTCGTCCAGTGCACATCAATCACAGTCACGGCTGAAAACACAGAATTTTAAAATTCTTTATTCCACATCCAAGGTGTGAGGGCAGCCAAGAAATCATGGAGACAGGGATAGCCGGTGTCCAAGGGGGCAGCTGCTTCTAAGATCTGTTTTGGGACAGGGCACGGAACTAACCAGGGGTACTCTTCTCTCCAAATCTCCCCTCATCTTCACATTTGCCCATTCACAACATTTCAGCCTAACAAACTGCTTCTTTTTTGAGAGGATTACGGCGAGAACGAAAGGGACTAAAAGACAAGCGAGGGGCGAAGCCTGGGATTTGCTGCAACACGTAATACAGGAAAACGTGTAGCTGTTTACTATCAGCACCCTGGAGACGCCAAGCGCAGCGCGCAGCCGAGCTCACCCCTCCCGGCCCGACCCCGCCTCCCGCACCACCTCAGGCGCACTCGGGCGCGGGGGCGACGCCGCACCAGCCCTCCCCAACACGCCCGCGCGACCCGGGGGCTCCCCGCACGCCGGCCCCCAGGGCATCAGCGCGGTCTTTCCCCCTCCCCCCGACACCTGCGTCCACCCCGCGTGCTGTCCGTCCCGAATCACCTCGGAGGCCTGGATTGTCGTCTCTGGCCCGAATCTTTCGGATTTTGACGGGGCGCCCGCTCAAAGTCGACAGGACCAGACGCTGGCGCAAGAAGTTGCAGCCCGCGTAGCTGAGCGAGTGCGCCTGAGTCGCCATGTGCGCGCCTTGCGCAAGGCGCGGGCGGCTGGGGTGAAGGAACTTCTGACCCGTGCGGGGGTCGCGACCCAGGCAGCAGCGGCGACAGTGGCAGTGGCGACCCGGGTTCCTTCCCGCAGCTTCGCAGTCCCGGCGCGTCCACGTGGTTTGGAACAGGAAGATGGAGAAACGAGACACCGGGTCAGAGGGGAGCGGGGCGGAGCCGGTGACCGCCTACCCCCGTTCCCCCGTCCTGCCACTCCGCCCGGCTGTGGGCGGCCGGATACTAGCCCGCGCCGCTATTGGCCTTTGCAGGATCAGGGCGGTGCCCATGCCGCGCCACCATTGGCCCGCTGAGGCTAGGCGGTGCCTGTGCTGCGTTACCATTGGTCCGCGCTGGAGTTGGGCGGTGCCTGGGCCCCGGCACAGCGCGCGGCGGGAGGAGCTGGGAGGGGCGGCCTGCGAGCGGTGAGCTGCAACAAGCTCGCGTTCCCGGGCAGGCTCTGCGGGGTCTCTCCCAGAGTAGAAGCAAGGGGAGGCGACCTGCGGGGACGGGCCTCGTACTTAGCCTCACTACTGACGTCAGCCACTGGGATGTGAATGGTATTACCCCACGCCCCTTTTTTCTTAATAGAGGAGAATATGATTGGCGCGCTTACCCTGTTGCAGATACCTTTCTTGAGCGCGCTGCTATCTCTGTCCGCTGGTTCCCCGCTCCCCCCGTTATCTTGCGAAGTACTGCCATTCTCGCCCTACACTGGGGAAAGGCTTGAGGAACACTACAAAGATGGCAGTGGCAGCATGCACTGGGACTCCAGTCTTCCGACACCAGGCCATTGCTGATTTTATTTTGAGGCACCAAGCTTTGTCCCTTTCACATCGTTCCCTTCCTTTATATTCGTGCCGTCAGGTCCTCACATCTCGCATACCTCAAAATGAGTAGGTGTAATAACTTCACTCACACACACACACACACACACACACACACACACACACACACACACACTTTTCCCCCTTTCTAGTCCTCTTCTTATCCTGCACACCAACATCTTACCAAAGATTGGATGTCACACCTCTGCTCAAAAACCTTCAAAAACGCGCGGTTAACTATCAAATGATCCACAAATTTAGGAGTTCAAGATCATAATAACGTGGCTTTGCTGCCATTTTTGGACAATGACACCAGATCATGAGTTCCAGAACACATGAAACGGGAGTAATTCTGGAAGGGGTGGGAACCTGAGTAAAACTAATGAAAGTTGCTAGCCTTATGTGGATAAGTCTCAGTTATAGGGAACCACCGAGATCTGACCTCCTATATGGTGACATGTAATTAGAGGTGTAGGTAGACTTTAACAGAATTAGCCTGAAGTCCATTGAGCGAGGTGTGTAATCCATGTCTATTGCCAGTTTTTCAGACTGCGTTTTGGAAATTAACAGTGGTGTTGTGGTGTGTTGAAAGCTCAAGGATCTGTAAGGTCCTCCCTCGAATTCTGCTCTGGGGGATGCCAAAGCAAGGAAAGGAGCCATCACACCAGGAGTGTTAATTATTCAACAACCTTAAAAAACAACTAATATCCTCTGTAGCAAAACCTGTTGGTGCCCTGTTCATATCCCTTCGGCTCTTACTACTTTCAGTGCAAACCTGTTATTAACAGCACCTATATCTCTTTGTCTGAGGATTTTTCCCATTTGCCTGCAACGTAGCAGACCAAAGGTACTGGAGAATTAATGCCCCTAGAGTCCTCAAACAATGACGGATGGGAGTTGATGTATAAATATTCCAGCTTTCTCAACCCATGGGTGAGATAGTTCTGAAATTCTACCGTGTTTCCCTAGGGTTTCCCAGAGGTTTTAGCTCCAGTTGCCCTCGGGGTAACCTGCTTGATTAGGTATTTTTTATTGACTTTCTTCCCTTCTCTGTCCTTTCTAATTCCTAGGATTAACTCCCAAATAAACGACTTCCGCTCAAATTATTGCCCCAGGGTCTTCTGGGCAACCAACCCCAAAATAAGTTCTGATTTTTTAACTTCGAGAACTGAGGTTCTCAGTCAATAAATGACCTGCTTGATGTGACATAGCTAATATATAGCAGAACCAGAATAGAAGGTCCTCTCTCTCCCTCTCCCTCTCTCTCTCTCTCTCTCTCTCTCTCTCTCTCTCTCTCTCTCTCTCTCTCCCCCCCCTCTCTCTCTCTCTCTCCCTCTCTCCCCTCAATCTCTCCCACTCCCTCTCCCTATCCCTCTCCCTCTCCCTCTCTCATCATATATATTTGGAACCCTGAACCTCCAATAAGAAATCTGCCTACCATGCACCTGCCATATCAGACAGAAAAGAGAGAGAAGAGAGAGAGAGAGAGAGAGAGAGAGCGAGCGAGAGCGAGCCAGTTGTTCCAGCTAACAGTTACCATCAACTACCAAACACAGGAGTGAATGAACCTTCAGATGATTCCAGTTCCTAGCCAGCCCAACCAATTTTTGGAGCCACCCTAGCTGATGCCATATGGAGCACAGATGAGCTATCTTTGCTGAGTCCTGCCCAAATCGCATATTCCTGTGTTAAACAAATGACTATTACTGTTTTAAGCTATGGGTTTGGGGGTGGTTGTTATACGCAGTAATAGGTAATGGAAACTACATATCCCTGAACTCCTTTCCCTACATAATTTTGGGTTAACAAGCCACAAGAAACATCTTGCATGAAATTTGGAAGGCAAAAGTGATGTCACAGCCATATTTTTTATGTTGGAAAGTCACTGCAGGGTATCAAGCTCCTTGAAGCTCACATACTTATTGGAGGCTGATCTTATGGCATAGAGTAGCAGCCAGGCCCATAGCTCCTCCACCTAGCACCTGATCCTACTTCAACAACTCCAACCACTGGGCCAGCTATGCATCTACCCCATATGACAAAGAATATCATTTATGCTGGTCACTCACATCATTGAAGTTGGAAGCTTGGAGATGGTGAGAGCTATGCACATTCCAGCTCCAGCAACTACTGTTGGAGACATAGGCACAAAGACAAGCAGCTTCACATAGACTGTGAGATAGGTCAGATCTTTATTTTAAACCTCTAGGGAGTGCTTCTGCTTTTTTGATTGAACCCTGACTGGTATCGAGGCCATTACTGAAAGCCTACTGAGATCAAGGCTCTAGATACATGATCTTATTTGGTCCTCATACCAACTAGCTCAAAAGTTATATTATGATTACTCAGGTGTTTATGATAAAATTCTTTCCACTTTTGTTTATATTTTAAATTATCCATCACAAATTTCTTAATCTGCTCATATTCTTCTTTTAAATAAATGATAAATGTTATACACCTTGCCTTGTGATCACTTCCACAAATACTTCCATTTTAATAAGGATAAAAGCATACTTGGCTCAGAAAAGGGAATTGGATTTAGGGCCAGAGTAGAATTGGATTCTTCCAGTCTAATAGAGGAAGTTGCTCAGTACCTCTACTTTTACCTACTCCTTTGCTCAACCATAATGGTTCTAAGGGGCTTTTTTTTATCTCTGCCTGGAACTAATCCTTAAACTGCTCTAGTTTTAGGATGAATTTCTGTGTCCAGTGCTCCTCTCTGGGCTCCCATAATAACTATTCACAGCTACATTTTCTTATGTGTGTGTGTGTGTGTGTGTGTGTGTGTGTATCCTTTCATAACCTGCTTATGTGGCAGCCTTCCTAACAATGCTTTGTGATCCAGTAAGTTCAAGGACTATATCCTATCATTTAGAGCAGAAAGTCTTATAATTGTATCTCCAGTGCTTAGCACCTAGTAAGAGTTCAACAACTGTGACTAAAATTAATTACTTAATCAATTAATTGAAAGACACATGGCTAGCCTAAATCAAGAACTCAAAACTGTCTAAACCACTGGTTCTCAAACTACAGAATGCATTAGAATCATCTGGAGGGCTTGTTAAAACAGATTGCTAGGCCTTATCCCAGAATTTCTTCAATACATCTGGGGTCGGACCTGAGAATTTTCATTTTCTAATAACTTCTCAGGTAAGTTGATGCTTCTTGCCTAAGGACCACACCTTGAGAAGCTTTAAAAACATTTAAAAAGTATGGAAGCCTTCAAGTGTACCAACATACACATAATAGGCGAGGCGAAGGAAAAAAAGAGAGAAGAAAGAAGCAGAAAGAATATTTGAAGAAAGAGTAGGCAAAACTGCCCAAATTTGACAAAATACATAAACTTATACACTCAAGTAGTTAAAGTCAATACTTAGAAGCTGAGCCTCCAGATGAGAACCACATCCTAGCTGACACCGTGATTGCAACCTTATCAGGACCTGAAGCACAGAACCCAGTTAAACCAGGCCTGAACTCCTGACCCACAGAAACTGTGAGATAACTAATATGCGTTCAAACTACTCAGCTTGTGGTAATTTGTTATATGGGTACGGAAAATTAATACACTGGGTCAAACCCAGGTCTGACTGGCTTCTAAAGTCTATGTTCTTTCTCCTCCACCTGATTAAACATATTGCAAAAGGTGTTAACTGAGGAAATGGAGATTATAGACTTGCAGAATTCTAAGAAACACAGGTTCTGTAGTCCAGCCCCTCTCTTATGAACAGCTCCCCTCTCCCAAGGGAACACCTAGGGAGGTTTCCATACTGAATTGGAAGACAGTGGCCTAAGTCCTGTTTATATTTAGATGATGACCAGAGACAACCATGACTAATGCTTTTAAAGATTTTTTTGTGATTTTTGGAGAACCACTGATTGTGACATTCAATTTCTGTTTTCCTATAATTCTTAGTAGTAAAAACGCTGATAAAATTTGAGTTGTGTGCTTGTTTCAGAGCCTTCAGGAGTAGGGCAGGATGAGGAATTCGAGTCTTATTTTACAGACAAACATAAACATCTTCACTGACTATGAAAGTAAAAGAAAAGTGGGTGATCAGCAGGTGATAAGCACCTAGAGCAGAATTTTTGAGACTCCAGTTGCCCAATCTTTAAGCCATTGTATCATAGTTATGAAACACTAAGATTTATAATTATGAAACTTCAAATGTGAATTGAAGCCTAATACATAAATATGGCATTGTTACATAAATGTCACATTCCTGATTTTCTAGCACTGTCTTTAGTTCTATAGTTTATTAACCGTCTCCATCAAATCACACTCATCACTCATCAAATCACATGTTCCAATATCTGATTCGAAACCATCTATATTACAACTCTTTCACTGTTTTAGAAATACTTAGACATAAAAAAGACTTCGATCTATTAACAGTAAAGGGGTATCTAAATGCCTATTAATTGATGAACGGATAAACAAAATGGAGTATATCTGTACAGTGGAATATTGTCCAGCCATAAAGATACATGCTACATCATGGATGAACCTTGAAAAAATTATGCTAAGTGAAAGAAGCCAGACACACACACATATTGTATGATTCTATTTATATGAAGTGTTCAAAATATGCAAATCTTATAGATACAGAAAGTAAATCAGGTGTAATCAAAGATGGTCATTTGAAAATCCATACTCATGTTCCACCATCTTAGTAAACTCAGCATGAAGCCACCTTTTTTCTAACAGCACCAGTAAATCTGGGGGAGAAGTCTCATAGGATCACATATCCATTCCTGAAACAATCACAGTAGTCTGGGGGAATATGTTCTCTGATTGACCAAACCTGGGCTGCCACTTTGCAGAGAAAGTAGTACCAGTGCCTCTTCAACTACAAGGATGGAACATGAGAGAGGAATGGGTCTGCTAAGGAAAATTAAAGTCTTTTTAATTATTACAAGAGGTAGTAGATGCTAAACAGGCAAAAACAATACATGACTACCTCATCAAACCTGCACAAGGCCAAAGAGTCTCATCGCATCATGACTTTATGGAGTTAAAACTTCATATATGTGAATATTTTTCCAACTTCATTCAATGCCATAAACATTTATCTAATAACTACTAGAGTGTTAGGGTTAGCTGTGCCAGAAATGTACAAGGATACAAAGTGAAAGACTGTAGAGATGAGTAAGACTCAGACCCTGTTCTCAGGATGTTCACAGCCTAATCCAGTGGTTATTGACTTTTATCATATAAAAAATTCACCCAAGGGATCTTATTAAAGATTCAAATTCCTGAGCCCTACTCTAAGATTTTCTGATTTGGTAGATGTACAGCTGGCTCTAGATATGTCTTTAAATAAGCACCCCAGGTGATCATGCTGCATGGGGTCCAGGAACTACTGTTTCAGATTCTCTGATATGATGGAGGAGAAAGACATGCCAAAAGGAAGACACAGCGCATCTAGAGTTGCTCCAAGACCAATGTGAATGTATGGGAGGCAAGGAGGGAAAAGTGTCTAGATTATATGTTTAGATTTTACATGCATTTTGCACAAGATGTGGTTTCCTATAAAGGAAACTACAGGATTGTATCCAGCCTACTATGAATGTTTCTGCTTATGATGATCCTGGGGCTATTTGAGAGATGAGAAACTAAAGAGTTGGCCTTTGTTCGTTTGCTTGTAACAATCCTGTATGTATTTGCTCTCTTTTAATACCACTGAGCATTTTTAGCAATACTGCAAATGAATTTACCCTTTAGAATTTACCCTACTCTTCAGCATTTTCTTACATAAAAATCTTTATCCTTCTAAATTTCTTTCAAACTGTTTCAATATTTCATTTTTACCTTTAAAAATAATTTACTATTACATACTATTAGGGTTCCTTTTCTATTGACTCGCCTGATAATAACTGAGGAGTCACCTTAATCTCACGAGTTAAATGTTGGTATGGTCCCTCGATATGTTTAAAACTGATTCTGCAATCTTTTTATACCTTTTTAAAAAGCATAAATTTCTGAGACTAGAGTTCCATCATTTTAGGAGGTCACAGACCAGTAAAATTAAAAGAAAAAAAAAGAGAACAATTGTGTTGGTTTTAGAATATGTCCAGCAATTTTTTAATACTCCTTTCAATGGGTGGACCCTAATTTCTCTCCCTTGAGTATGGGTTGGACTTAGTGACTCATTTCTAATGAATAAAATATGGCAGAAGTGACAGTATGACTTCTGAGAGTAGGTCGCAAAAGGCTATACAGCCCCCTGCTTATTCTTCCTCTTGAATTGATAAGCCTTTTGCATGACTCAAGTATTCCTTGATAACTTTCTTGCTTTCTTGAATATCATGATGTTCCAGCCTCAATTTGAATGCTTTCTGTCCCTAATCTGGAATCAGCCATTTTTTCCAAGAAACTCTGATTTCTTTTAGTGGGAAGTGATATTTAGAGGCCATAATCTGGGCACTCTGCTATTTTGTTCTCATTTCTAGGCTTTTTCAGTAGATAGAGCAGGAAAATACTTTTTTTCTTTTTTAAGATAAAATAAGTATATATGAGTTCATAGTATAGTCAATTCAAATTCAGAGTCGAGGTATTTAAAATTTAATCTCATTGTTCTTATATTTGTATCTCTTTGTTCCCCTAGTGAAAATCTTGATTCCCAAATCCCCCAACATAATTTCTCAATTGCTTTACCCCACAAAACACAAAAACTAGTCTCAAAACAACAGTACTAACACTACCACCAACAATATGATTACAGAAAAGAGTTTACAATACATTTTTTATTCCTTAGGATATACACCACAAGGGATATATAGTGAAAATACCATTTTTTAGAAGCACTAGAAATAGTTCCTCTCGGTGTGGTTATGCCAGCTACTCAATACAGAGTTAGACTTACTTTTCTCATTTTGCTTCCAATTTTTAGGAATTAATTTTTTAAATTAACTTTATTTCATAATTATGTAAAATTTATAAAACAAGTCATATTTACAAAACGTAGTCTATAAAGAGAAATGTAGCTACTATCTCCGTCCTCTGTACCTTGTCCTTTCCTTTTTCCTATAGTGGGCTGATTGTTTTAAAAGTTTTTGGTTTAGCCTTATTATTTATTTATTTTTATTATTTTTAATTACTTTATATTAGCAGCCTTATTTTTAAAAAATATAAGCATATATCTATAATTTTATTCTCTCCCTTCAGCATTCTGAAGGGAGAGATAAGTAGATAAGTAGATAAGTAGTAGTGTACCACACATGATTTTCTTCATGTTGGTTTTCAACTAGCAAAAATATATTCTACAAATCACTTTCATAGCAGTACCTAAATTTTTCTCATTTTTTATAGCTTCCTTTATGTAAATAGGCCATGTTTTGTTCAACAGCCCCCTA
The DNA here is from genome assembly GCA_003508835.1 of Eonycteris spelaea. Classification (NCBI taxonomy): domain Eukaryota; kingdom Metazoa; phylum Chordata; class Mammalia; order Chiroptera; family Pteropodidae; genus Eonycteris; species Eonycteris spelaea. The sequence continues at coordinate 9,944,250 of PUFA01000031.1, read as the reverse complement.
AAAAATGGAGATTTCTAGTGTCTTGCTATTGTAACACTGCAGCAATTAATAGCTCAGCTTATACATATTTTTATATTTTTCTAGTATAACTTTGGGATATTTCTAAAAGCAGATGGTTGGGACAAAGTGTCAATACATACGTAATTTTTCTAGATATTGCCAAATTCTCTTTCATACTAATCATATTATTTTGCATTCCCACTTGTAACATGATAGTACCTATTTCTCCACAGCCTCACCAAAACAGTATATTGTTAAATTTTCGAATTTTTGCCAATCTGAGAGGTGATAAGCAGTATTTTGACATATTTTTAATTTACTAAAAAGTTTCTTTTCTCCTAAAACCAGTAAAGACATAATTCCAAAGTAAAATATAGCCCTTTGGATAGAAAACATTTATGCAAACTATAACAAATTACCACAGACTAGAGAAATAATTACTGAGTGGCTTAAGCAACAGACATTTATTTCTCACAATTCTGGAAATTGAAAGTCTGAGATCAAGATGCAAGCATGGTTGAGTTATTGAGGAGTCCATTCTTTTTGGTTTACAGATGGCCATCTTTTTGCTGTGTCCTCACATGGCGGGAAAACTACCTCTCTGGCCTCTTCTTAGAAGGAACTGATCTCATTCCTGAAGGTGCCACAGTCTTACCCTACTTACTTCTGAAAGTCACCACCTCCAAATACCATCACATTAGATCAGGATTTCAACATATGAATTTCTAGGGAACAAACATTCAATCTATTGCACTCGTGAAATAATCCTTATTTTTCTCACTTTCTCTAGGTTGGTTAAGACTTGCTCAAAGACCAGTATCAGTTTCCGGAACAGCATATACTAAACATTGCTCTGGCCAGTGTTTCTCAATCACACATATAAAATAATAATATTTGTAGTTATTATTACAAATTGCACTCAGAAATAGAAGAGTGAGGCTGGTTATTACCAAAGACAATAGGCTCAGGAGTTTTACCATGCCAAGTCTCTGTCTAGCCACCCAAGGATGAGGCTTTTAATATCGCCACACACTTGGAATCCACACCTGTTACAAAGCTCTGTATTGGAAAACTAACCCCATCTGTGACACATGGATGCTCGTAAGTTTCTATCTCAGAAGGTGGTCTTATCCTAAACTCTGAGTTAGAACTACATCTTATTCTGGGGTCTATAGCTTTCTATCTTCTAGTTATAGCTGATTTATGCAATAATGTTGAAAGTACTTAAGAGAACAAAAAATAAACTGTTCCCAAATTCCAGTGAAGCATTTCAAATATTCTATCAACATCTAAGTTTTTTAAAATTATAGGTTATATGCTCTTTACATTATACATAATTTTTATTTGCCTCTTAAAATAGGGCATATGCATCTTGCTGACCATCTGATTTTTAGATGTGACCATGTGTTTTGCTTTGGTCAATAAAATGTGAGCAGAAGTTACATGTATGACTTTCAGGCTGAAGCTCCTCTTTCCCTTTGCCTTGGCAAGCAGCATTTTTCCATTTAGTAGGTGCTCCATCAGCCTGGCCCTGTAGCGGAGACAAACATAACGTGGCAGTTGATCCTCCATGGACATGTAGCCTGAGTGAAAAATAAACCTGTGTTGTTTTAAGCTACTGAGATTTTGGGGTTGCTCTTTGTTGTAACATAACCTAGCCTGTCACGACTAATATATCAAAGAGTCTAACGTGGTTCTATATTATGGAGACCTAAGGTTTCAATGCAATTGAAGACATTGAAAAATGTACCTCTGAAACAGCACAGAAGTATCAAATAATTACTCTGTAACTAAAAAAAACACAGAATGTATATAATCTGTGGGATCAATATCAGGTTATAGGCTAATTAATTAATTATTATGGAATCATTGGTTGTCAGAGCTTGATGGGATCTTAGAAATGACCAAGTCCAATGCTCCATCCAACATATATCTCTCTGTACCATTTTCAGAGAGCAGTCTTCCAGTATCTTCTTGAAAACTTATATGGATAAACACCTTATGTCACAAGAGCAGCATGCTCCATTTCCCAATAACTCTAATTGTTTAAAAATTCTTTGTATATTATCTTGACTTCTTTTTCCTTCTTATGAAAATGCATTGGTTCTATGACTAAATTTAACCTCTCTTGCTACAAAGATCTAACATACTATGTTCTTCTGGTGAAATATATTCCGTTTTTTTTTTTTTTTTTGCATTATTCCTTAATGTCATTATTTCCAGACCATTCTCTTTCCTAGTCACTCACATTTGGATCCTTCTTCAATCTCATAACCAAGAGCACTCTGAAGTTGGCAGGCACCATTCTCTACTCCCTTCCTCCTGCTGTATTCTCCCCACCATCTATCACTATCTTCCCAAGCTGGTTGCTACTGGAATGAAAGCCATACCATAATAGAATAAACCTTTTGATGTGACAGTCCTCAAAGAGATCAAAACCACACTTTTGATGTGACAGTCCTCAAAGAGATCAAAACCACATTGTGAAGAATAGCTAATGGTTAGGTCTGGGACTATACTAACAACAAAAAAAGGGACAAATCCCTGAATTTTGCCTTCAGGGAGAAATATTGGAACAATGGGCTTATTGTTATAATTCTAGCCCAGTGGTTTTTGGGACCAAGACAATCTGAAACCAGAGAAGGGAAACCAGCTGCAAGAAATTCCAAGAAACATCAACATATGTGTACTTCTTGGAAAGAAATTTCTAATGATTTCTGGGAACATTTAGTAACTTCTGTGCTTACATATGTTTGGTGTGTAAAGGCAAGTGCTCACCTCAAAGATATCCATTCAGAAGTTACACAGTGAGTCTTTTATTTTCTTGTTAAAAAAATGTGTCCTACTTTTTTGTTTGTTTATAGAAGTGCTACATGCTGCCATATAAAAATTGGAAAACATTGAAAAATATACATAAGTTGGAATTAAATGGGCTATGACAGGTATTCATATACTTAAAATCTTTTCATATTCAATAGATAATGGCACACCTTTTTATGGTCATGTTTGATGTGACAAAATTATAGTTCAAAATTATTTGGCTGTGTCATTAAAATTTAACAGGGTTTAAAATTTTAAAGCTTTAACTACCTCCTTTCTGCTAGAATTATAGAATTTATTTCAATTCCTTGACTTGACAGATAAGGAAATCAAGAAGAAAAAACCCACGACTATTTCATGGCGGACCAAATTGTCAAACTTTTCCAGTTTGGTTGTTTTCAGTGGCTCATCGGAAATATTTATCATTTCAAACTCAACATGTCTATAAACAACTAATTTTCCACTCAGATCTGAGGTTTTTCCTAGTCATGCTATTCTTTTTTAAAGAGATGAAATAATGTTATTTTTCTGGTTCACCAGACTTACAACATCAATGCCTCTCTCTTCTCATCACATTCATAAAGACAGAAATTCCTCCTTTAAATTCTCCCTAGGATCCCATCCCTTCCACTTGATTTCTATGCCACTATTTTAGACCCTATCAACTGGGAAGCAATTAGTAGAGGTCTCTAATTAATGTCCATCCAGTTGCCTCCATTATTCCCCCTAACATATCCTTATGTTTTATCAGCCCTTTTTCTGCGATGTGTGAAAACTTCCCATTGCTTATTGAATTAAACCTAAACCCTTTGGCTTAATGCTTCCCACTATTTATTTATGTAGCTTTGCGCAGTGGCAGTGTTGAAGCCAATGAGGTTCATCTGAGGCATGATTACTGCTAAATGAAAACTATTTATTTATCTACTCTGTGCCAGACACTGTGCTAGGCAGGAAGGATACAATGATGCACTTAACAGAAGATTCTCTGCCCCATTGTGCCACAATCTAGTGGGGAAGACAGACAATAAAATAAACAAAATAAATATATAAGTTATGACAAGTGGTCAGAAGGAAGTAACCAGGGTACTGTGCCCAAGAATTACAGGGTGGGTCTACTGATTGGTGGGTGATATGTAAATAGGGGAGGAGGGTTGTTGAATGAGGAAGTGAAGAGACCAATAAAGAGGCAACTCCCATTGTCTGGGTAGCAGATGACAATGGTTTGGATTACTGTGGTGGCAGTGGAGGGGAAGTGGTCATACTAGAGATATGTTTAAGAAGTAGATATGATAACACTTGCTAATGGATTTGATATGAAGGCATGGGGAAAGGGCTGAATCAAAGATCATGCCCATCGTTCTGGTTTAAACAGTTTGGTACCCAGTGGTACAGTTCTGAGTTGAGGAATTTGAGAGAAGAATGGATTGGGGACTGAAAACAAAGAGTCCCATTTGGGACCTAACCCATCATCTAAGGAAGAGGAGCTAGCCCTGGACTCAAAACAGCAGTGGCAGAGAGCAGGCTCCCTGATCCCTCCTCATAAACTCAGCTCTCCAAGAAAGAACCCAATCCTTTGGGCAACCAGTGGCCTATCCTCATTCCAGCTAGGAACCCAGCCCAGAGTAGCTTTGACCTTGGCCTGTTGAGTTATATTCTACAGCCTCAAGGGCAGGAAGAATCTGGCCACAGCTTTTTCCCAGCAGCACCTGCTTCTAAGCCTCCTGTGGCTTGAGAAGAAGGGACAGAGAAAAGGGGTTTCTCTTGAAGATTTCTCCATTTTGCAGGGCCACCTGCTCTAGACTGCCTGTCTCCCTGGCCATGTGACATGTGTTTTGTGGCCCCTGGAACCTACCCCCAGCTGGCTACTCTCACCTCAGCCCCCCAAATGAGGCTCTCGTCTTCCTGGAGAGCGATATGGCTGGTGCTTCTGCCCACAGTGTGCAAAATGCACTCTCCGAGGCTGAGTGCTCCATCTGGCCATTGACCATGGGTGCTGCCCACAGCTGCAGCAGGCTCTGCTCTCCTGCTTCCACAGACAGCTCCTTCAGGCCAGAGCTGCCCTTCTTCCCAGGCTGGGGTAAGGGACATTGGATAAAGATTGGCACATCTGCCACCTGACAGACTCCTGCTGGGTGCTCCTCAGCCTCCTGGCCACTGACCCCAACCAGAGGTAGCTGTGGGCTCACCTCTTGTTATGAGGACAACCAAACCACACGTGGGGAACCTGGGAGGATGCCCCTGCCTGCAGCTGTGATCAGGAGCAAGCCATGAAGTTCCAAGCTTGGAATAAAAAGAAAAGGAAAGGGAACTGAATCTCTCATTACTTTTATGCGCTTCCATCTAGTTTATACTTCATCATTCTGAGCTTGATAAGTTATTTCTACCATGTATTGTTCTTAATTTCTATGATGTCTTTAATGATACCTTCCCAATAAGGGACCCCCTGGGCTGAGAGCAGGAGTTTTGCCTTTCTTCTTTGTGTCTATCGCCCTTTTCCTTTTGCCTAGAGCTGGGAAGGCAGCAAGCCCCTCCCTTGTTCCCTCCTAAGGGCCTCTGGCTTAAAGCTCCTCAGTCTTAGGAGAAAAACAGCTCAGCCTGTAGCTCTGGCCTAGCCTGATAGCCTTGCCAGGACCCCATGCCAGCCCTATCAGTCATTTGCACATGGACGCCTGGAGCAAGGGGGTGAGAGGGGAAGCTGGAAGGGGGAGGAAGAGTTGTTCTTGGGGCCGTTGGCCTTTAAACTGTGAGCTTGCTTCCACCTCCTCCGGAGAATAAAGTACTCCGCCCAGGAGGAAGACCTGGGCTTTCAGACCTTGGTTTGTGAAGGAAATGATTTTAGAAGGTTAGCCACACAGGCGTTTGACAGTGCATAAAGGAAGCAGTGGATGACTAACAGAACTTAGAGGATGGCTCCACCCTCTTGCTGAAATGGCATATTCTTTTGAATGCTTTGGGTAATTTCACAATACTTACTGCTCACTGGGAACAGCTTTCCATCATCAAGAAATAGGGGTAATCAGAATATCCTTTTCATCTCTTTCATTACCACCTCAGCTCTTCTCTGTGACCAGTCTCCTTCCACCTGTTTTTCTTCTCTAAGTCTTCATGCCTTCAGAAGTCAATTTACTTTTACAAGTAGGACAATGGTAGACACGCTGAGTAGGAAAAAAGTAAATTCAATTATGCAGCACTTGAGGCTTGAATTCCAGTAAAAGGAAACCTGTTTTCCTCCTGCCATTCACGGAAAAGTATTTATGTTGACACAGCGCCATCTGCTGGCATCTGGAATCTCCGCAGCCAAAGACATTTGTTTTCTATTTGTGTTGTCCTTGACCAGTGCTTCTCACTTAACCCACGCATTCAGAACACATTCACTGTGTGCTTACTTTGTGCTGAATGATAGGGGTACAGGAAAGCATGGTCACTGCCCTGTATGCTGTGGTGGTTCTTACACTTGGTACAAGTCAGAACCATCTCAGGAAATGGTTAAAATGCAGATCCTAGGTCCCTGCCCTGCAAACAGTGGAAATCCATTATTACAATGTAGTCTGGTAAATGCCACAAAGTAAGGGCAGAGTCTGCTGGAGACAGAGAGAAGGGACATCTAATCAGTCTATGGAATAAATTGAAGACGATCTCCCAGCGATAAGACTCTAAACAAATGTGAACTGACGAGATGAAGACGGAGAGTAAGAGATGAGGACAGAGGGTGTAGCACAGGCAAAGGGAGAGTGAGAGAAGAGGACAGAGGGTGTAGCATAGGCAAAGGCAAGAGGGTATGAAACTGCATAGGCCCTGCGGGTAGTGTGGTAGGCTAGAGTGAAGTGTGGCTGAGTGCCAGAAAATGAAGGGCCTGGAATACTAAGCTAACTTTATCCTACAAGTTCAGGGGAATTTGGAAACTTTTAAAGGAGAATGACTTGCTCAGATCAGCAATTTTAGAAAAATCCCTCTGGTAGCAATGCTAAGGGGGCAGGACTGAGGACAGGGGATTCTTTGGGAAGGAAGTAGCAGGACAATGGCAGAGAGTCAAGAGGAGGAAGCAGGGAGGAGTTAAGAGGTACAGACAACAGAATCTAATGACTGATACATGGGGTAGGGGCAAGTGAGAGAGGCCTCAAGGATGATGCTAAGGGTCTGGCTTGGGTGACCAGATGTCCTTATTTCCTAAGACAAGGCACACGGAGGGAGGGACAAGGTCGGGGAGGGGCAGGGAAGAGCAGGAGAGACACAAGAGAGAGAGGAAATGGACAGTGTTTCTTTCTAATGTAATTGTCGCTATCCTCCTCTGACATCTACTGTGTGATCTTAATTCTTCCTTAACCCAGCTGTGCCTTGGTTGTTTAATCTATAAAATATGGATCATAACAGTATCTACCTCATAGAATTGTTGTGAGGATTAATATATGCAAGGTACTTAACAAAAGTGTTGTTTTATAATTTTTTACATGTTATTCAAAATAACATTTACTGTCAGATTACTGATTGTGATTCTTTGGAACATTGTTCCCAATGCTTCACTCCCTCCATGTTTTAGAATTTTACATCCGTGTCCTTTACTAAATGATTTTGCAGTACCTCCTATTGGTACAGAGTACATTCCCTATTTGGTATCCATGACTTGCTCTGGCCAATGCACTGTTAGTGACACTGTAACACAAGCAGAGGCTTAACATGTGCTCATGAGGTCTAGCTTCCTCTTTTGTGTTTATGCCACTCACCAACCACACCCTTGTAGCTAGTGGGCCTGGAATGGTGAAGACCAGGGAGCAGGCCTAGTTTGGACCTGCAGCCTTAATCCAGAGGGGCTAGCCAATCTACACACTTGTAAGCAAGATAATAAATGGTTTTGGTTGTGTGTCACTGAGATATGAGTGTAGTTATTACAGAGCATTTCTGCAACAATTGCTAACTAACGCACTAACATGGGAAAACAGTCTCCTACCAAATTTTTACACTGATTCAGAGACTCTTGTGTGTCTATATTAGGCTCCTTGCAAGCAGAGGCCACTTAGGCACCCTAGATCTCTGACAGTGCATCAGGCCTTCTCAGCCTTTATCAAGAGCAATCATATTAGAGGTTTCCCAATTTGTGGTCACTGAGGGTTACTTTGAATGTCTTCATGCCCCTGAGAAGAGAGGCAGGAGCTGGAAAAGTGACAGGTGCGGAACTTACTTCTGCTTATATCCTTCCTTCCCCTTGACCAACTCATGGTCATGACCACAGAATGACCCAACAAAGATAACTGTAATATGTTCAAAATCTAGGAGTGGGCTTAACTTGACCTCCAACCATCCTAAGAGCAGTAGTGTTTCCAAGGTTATCCTCTGTGTGGAACTTCTAACCCTTTGTCACGGAGTTTTGGGGTCTTGGTCTATTTCTCAGTCATATCTGACAACCCTGTTTTATTCTAGACAGCAGCGTGGGAAGGACTCTGTGTCAGGAGTCAAAAAACTAGCTCTGATGCCTAATGGTCTGACACTGAGTAAGTCACTTAAACTTGCTGCCTCTCAGTCTTCTGTCTATAAAATGGGGATAATAGGACTTGCCCCCAATCATGACATAGTTCTTGTAAGGATCAAATGAGAAAGTACTCTCAAAATTGTAAAATGAAATATAAGTGATAAGTCCCACGACTAGGAGCTTCATTACTGAGCAGTTAGAGCTGAAAGAATACAGAAATGGCGCCTCCTTTTGTTTGTTTCAGGAACTGCAAGACACCACTGAAGGGCAGCCTTCAACCAGAATGCAGAGTTGGAGCTTCAGGCATTACCAAGTTTTATTCTATTTCAGGTTCCCTTTATCAGTTGCTCTATGACTCCTGGTTTCATTTGCATCACGCTCCCTTCCCTCAATTTGATTTTGGTTTGGGGGCAGGATTTCACAGCAGCTTAGAATTCTCCTGACCTGAGATAATTTCTACCCCACTGCAGGGCTCTGTTGATTATTGTGCACCTTTCCTGGAGGAAATCGCCTGAGATGTTTAGGACAGATTAGATTTTTAACAGAGTTAACCTTTCTCCTTTTAGCTCATCAACTAGTGCTTGTTGAGAATTATTCTTCATCTGCTTATCCACATAGTATGTGTTGTTCTCTGGACTAGGCAAAACTGTAAAGACCAGCAGGGTCTACAGCCATGCCACCCTGAACAAGCCTGATCCCATCTGATATCAGAAGCTTAAGCAGGATTGGGCCTGGTTAGTACTTAGATGGGAGACCACCTAGGAAGATCAGGTGCTGTAGACATAAAAAAAATTTTTTTAAATAAAAGAGGGATTGTAAACTCACAAGGTCCTTGCAATCTATGAGATCAACCAAGGGTTGTCTTGCCTATAAACAAAACAAAACAAAAAACAAAACAAAACTAACAAACAAAAAACCAGCAGGGTTTGTCTCAAGGATCCTTTCACCCACCCTTTTGTACAGGTGATATCTTTAAAAGCACCAAGAGCCTGGAACCAGGTTGTTCTTGAAGCCCTTCGCATTACATCCAAAGCCTCACTGTGCCCCAAGGCATTACACTTCTGCTATCTGCCAGGACAAATTTGAGTAATTAACTTTTTGAAAAGTTATCTGGTAGATGATAGTACCTTAATAGCAATCTTTAAAATCTGAGGAGGAGGGGGTAAACTTGAGCCAGTTTAAGTAAAGAGAATTTCAATCTCAAATTTTAAGATTTGCCTAAAGAGATTATTTGTAGACAGAGTCCTTCATTTACATAATGATAAAGCCTGCCCACATAGCTGCTAAGAGCCTCACCACCAGCTCTGAGACAGGCTCACTATCCATTTTACAATTGAGGATGGTGAGGCTCAGAAAGGTTAAGCACTTGCCCAGGTCTACAGAGCTAATTAGTAATGGAAACAGGACCAGGCCTCAGCTCTCCTAATTTACATTTCATTCCCGTCATCTCATTCTGCTGAAGGGAATATATGATGAGGCAGAGATTGAAAATATTGACTGAAAAAAAGATACTGATATTTAAAAGAATTATCCACAGATTTAAATGTTCCTTTGTATCATCATTATTATTAATTAGGTTTTTTTTTTTTTTTCACAGCATTCATTTCTATCCTTTCTCTCCCATCCATTAGCAGGAAAATTCCATGAGTGTAAAAGCTTGGTTGTTTTCATTGCTGTATTCCTAGGACTGTGCCTGATCTCTGCAAATATTAATTGAAACAAACAAGCAAAAATTTATCACTCAACAATGAATAAAAAGGTGATGTTATCAATTGTACCTCATTAAAACTGGGCGGAAAAGCTGAGAAAAATCCACTGTATTTTTTTAAGAGATGTATTAAATGCATTTTTTTTTTTTTAGAAAAGATGAATTTGGGGGACAAAAATTACATACACTCATTAAAATTTTTCAAATACTACAAAAAGTTAAAAAAATCAAATCAACACATCACACCCATTAGGATGGCACACGCACAGTAAAGAGGCCAAGTGAAAACACGGTAAAAAAGCAGCCATCTGCAAACCAAGAAGAGAGCTCTCGCCATATACCAGTCCTGATGACACCTTGATCTTGGACTTCCAGCCTCCAGAACAGTAAAAAAATAAAAATTTAAGCCACTCAGTCTGTCATTTTGTTATGGCAACCAGAGACTAATATAGAACATATGTTTACGTTTCTCCTGAGTAAATACTTAGGACAGAGATTGTTTGGTTTTATGGTAGGTGTGCATTTAACTTTCCAAGAAACTGTCAAACTGTTTTCCAGAGTTGCTGTACCATTTTGTATTCACATCAATAATCTATGAGAGTTGTAGTTGCCCTACATCCTCATCAATGTTTTTTTTGTTTTTTTTTTTAATTTTAGCCATCTGGTGGTATATACTGGTATCTCCTTGTGGTTCTACTTTACCTTTTCCTGATGCTCAGTGATGTTGAGCATCTTTTGAGTGCCTACTGGTTAGTCATATATCATCTTTGATGACATATTTGTTCAAATTGTTTTGTTATCAGGTTATGTGTGTTATTATTATTGAATTATAATAAATCTTTATATATCCTAGATACAAGCCTTTTATGATTAGGCATATGTTTTGCAAAGATTTTTTCCAGTCTGTGTCTTACCTTTACATTTTCTAAACACTGGTTTTCATACAGCCTAAGTTTTTATTTTTGATAAAATCCAACTTATAATGTTTTTCTTTTATGGTTTATGCTTTTTGTGTCCTAAGAAATCATTGCCTAAACAAAAATCACAAAGATTTTCTCCTAGGTTTCTTTTAGAAGTTTTATAATTTTTAACTTTCACATTGAAGTCTATGATCCATTTTGAGTTAATTACGGAACATGGTGTCAAGTAGAAATTGAGATCATGTTTTTCCACGTGAAAATCCTATTATTCCAGCAATATTGTTAAAAAGACTATCCGTTCTTCCTCTGTAAAAAAATGAATTGGCCCTATATACGAGTCTATTTCTGGACTCTCTATTCTATTCCATTGATTCACATACCCATTTTTACACCAACACCACACTGTTTAATTACTGTAGCCTTACAGTAAGCTTGAAATCAGGTAAAGTTCCCCATTTTTGTTCTTTCTCAAGATTACTTTGGCTAATCTAAGTTCTTTGTATTTCTCTACACATTTGAGAGTCAGCTTGTCAATTTCTATCCAGAAAAAAAAAAAACCCTGCTGAGAGATGTGATTTAGACTATTTAAGTCTACAGATGATTTGGAGAATTGACATTATAACAATATTGAGTGTTTTGATACATAAACATGTCTGTCTCTCCATTTATTGAGGTCTTCCATAATTTTTCTTAGAAATGTTTTGTAGTTTTCAGTATTCAGTTCTTGCATTCTAATTTGTTAAATTTACCCCTAAATACTTTTTATTTTCATGTTATTACAAATGGCATTTTAAAAAACATTTATTTGCAATTCTCTGTTGCTCATGTATAGAAATACCGCTGTTTCTTTGTATTTGACCTTGAAGCCTGCAACTAGAACACATTTGTTCCAGTAGTTTCCTTGTATATTCCTTAGGATTTTTTACATACATGCTCCTTTGTGAATGAGACAGTTTTGTTCCTTCTTTTCCAATCTTCCTTGCTTACTGCACTGACTAGAACTTCCAACACCATGTTAAAGAGACATGCTAAGAGCAGACATCTTTGTCTTTTTCCCTACATTTGGGAGAATACATTTACCATTAAGTATGATGTTAGCTTTAGGTTTTGTTTTTTGTTTATGTATTATAAATTCTTTGGTATCTTGTTGAATCCTGCTGTGGCTTAGAAATGTGGTCATTGAAAATATTCTGCATGTGCATAAAAAGAACACACATATATATTTTTATGTCCTACATTTTCTCATTTTAACACTTTCTCACCTGTCTATATGTAAAGGTATTATATTAATGTCTTAGAGTTGTCGCCCTGATAGATTATATTTTCATTTATTTATTTAGCCTACATCTTGGAATGCATTTAATATCAGTATAAAGAGTCTTCCTCCTGTTTTCTTCCTCCCTTCTTCTGAGTGTCACTAAATGGCATTTCATTATATGGATGGACCACACTTAGATTAACCAATGCATCTCACTTTTAAGTTTTTGATTTTTTTGTGTGTGTTTTTGTTTTTATTTTTTGCCATTGAATTGTAAGAGTTGTTTATGTATATTGGATATTAGCCCCTTATCAGATCCATAATTTGCAAATATCTTCTCCCATCCAATAAGCTACATTTCATTTTGCTGATGTCCTTTGCTGTACAGTTTTTTTTTATATAGATGTCCTTTATCAAATTGAGGTGGTTTCCTTCTATTCCCATTTTTCTGATTTTTAAATCATAAACGGGTGTGGAATTTTGTAAAATGTTTTTTTCACATCTATTGAGATAATTATATGGTTTTTCTTTTTAATCTGTTAATATGGTGAATTATGTTGACTTTTTAAAACAGCTTGGATATGTGACATATCAACAATTCATTCATTTAAAGTGTACAATTCAATGTTTTTTAGTATGTTTACAGATGTGTGTATCCATCATCATAGTCCATTTTAGAACATTTTTATACCTCAAAAAGAAACTCTGTACCCCTTAGCTATAACCAGTCTGTCCCCCCTCCACCCTTCATACTTCCAACCCCAAGCATCCAAAAATAAACTTTCTGTCTCTATAGATTTTCCTATTCTGGATTTACATAGAAATGGGATCATATAATATATGGTCATTTGTGATTGGCTTCTTTTACTTAGCACAGTGTTTTAAATGTTCATACATGTCATAGCACATATCAGTACTTTATTTCTTTTTATGGCCACATAAACATTCATTGTTTGGAATATTTTGTTGATCCAGTCATCTGTTGAAGTACATTTGGGTTGTTCTCATCTTTTGGCTATTATGAACAATGCTGCTATAAACAACCATGTATAAGTTTTTGTGTGAACATGTTTTCAATTCCCTTGAGTATACTCCTCGGAGTGGAACTGGGTTATATGGTAACTCTATGTCCAGTTGTTTGAGAAATTGCCTGTTTTCCAAAATGACTTCACCACTTTCTATTTCCACCAGCAGAGCATGAGAATTTTGATTTCTCCACATCTTTGCCAACACTAGTTGTTATCTGACTTTTTAATCTCCTCCTTACTTTCCACTTTTCCTTTTTCTCTACCTCCTTCCCTCACTTCCCTACTTTCTCCCCACGCTAGGACAATAATATTTATAGTAGCATTGATATCCTAAAATAGTTCCACCAAGGAAGCCTTTCCCCTGTACTTTCTTAGATCCTAAATTCTTCACTTAAAATCACCATTGACCTCTAAATTCACATTTCTACTATACCCATGTTTGAATTTCTAATCCTAGCAGCCAAGCCCCCATCTAAATGTGTTGCACTCCATCAGTTTCTAAGGATCTCAGGGTTTAAGAAGAACCTTAAAAGTTTCCTAGGCTAATTCATTTGTTTAATGAAAAATGGATGTGGAAGAAAAAGTGAATGAAAAGAAGATGGAAAGGAAGAAGAGGTGGGAAGCAGAGCTTGGAGAAAGAGAACCTAGCATATGCCTGGCATTTTACATACATAATTTTATCTAAATCTCATAACTACCCCTTAATATCGGTTATACCCTCCCCCTTTTTCATAAGCAAGGCCAGTCAGCTTTTGAGAGTCAAACTTTGCTGTGTGCAACTCTAAACCCTGTGACCCAAAAAACTCTTAAATGTCGAGGGGGAAGATTACCCTCAGAGGTATATGGGTCCGGGGACCGAAGTGCCCTGGATGAACCAAAGATTCACAATTGAAGGGGCATTATTAGGAGAAAACATGGTGGCTCTTTTCTGAAGGGAAGTCAGTGCTATGATGGGAGTAGTTTTGTCTCAAAGGACCAAATGATGCCTCAGACTAGGAGAAAATAGGCAAGGAAGTATGTTCCCTGGCTGAGGTTATAGTATGTGTTGCCTTGAAGGAATGCCAAAGTTAGATATATGAGATGGTATGGAAAATTCCAAGAGAAAACTTCAGAACAGGGGTTATCTCAGTACCAAAGGAAGCTACTTAGATTTCTACGAAGTATTTAGAAAACAACGTCAATTTATAAAAATAGAACCAGGTCCTTACACAACCAGGTTCATTAGTTTCATTTTGCCTTTGATTTTTAGGGCCTACTTTTGAAAACATTTTTAAAATTTAAATTAGTTGCCTACCCCCATTTTCTCTTCCCCCAGAGGTAATCAGGTTTTTAAATTTTATTTTAAATAAAACAAATGTTGTTTTGTCTTGTTTTTATCCTTCTATTTTTGTAAAATATAGATTCATATTCTCCTCCCTCTTTAGTTAAATGGTAATATATTACCTTTGGTTTTGCCATGTTGCTTTTTTCACTGGAGATCATGCCCTAGCAGTATATAGAGATATTTCTCATTCGTTTTTAAAACTGTGTAGTATTCTAGTCATGCGAGCAGGTCCTTGTGTATTTAACCATTCTGTGATGGATGGACATTGAGGTTGTTTCCAGTTTTTTCCTACTACAAACAGTGTTCATTAAATAACCTCATGTATATGTCTTTTTGTATTTTTGCCAGTGTATCTTTAGGATATATTCCTAGAAGTGGGATTTCTTTATATGAAATTTTGCTAGATATTGCCAAATTTCTTTCTCCATGAATTATCCATTTTTGTATTCCCACTAGCAAAATGAGTGACTGTTTTTCTCACTACCTTGTCAATACATTATATTGTCAAACTTTTGCCAATCTGGTAGCTGAAAATTTGTATCTCACTATAGTTTTAATTTGCATTTATTATAAGTATGATTTAACAACTTTTTATATTTTAAGGGCCTTTTTATTTTCATTTATTTATCTTCTTCTTTCTTCTCCATCTTTTCAAGTACTTTAGGTATTTGGAATATTTACAGCGGTGTGTTAAACTGGGTAGTGCTGGCTTACAAGTGCTGATTGTTAAATTTTCAGGAATTTTGTGAGCCATTTGATGTCATGTTGGTCCAGATTATGTCCTTTTGGCAACTTAAAACCTGCTGTGGTGAGAGTGTTTACCCCATGGTAATTGGCAAATGCTATAAATCAGGGCTCCTCTTCACCTTCCCCACCAAAACACACCACTGGACATTAATCCTTTGTCTATAATATAAATTGGAAATATTTCTTTACCAGTTTGTAATTTGTCTTTTTATTTTGGTTATGACGTTTTGTTATGCAAATATGTTGTTGTTGCTGTTGTTGTTTTGTATACTCCAAACTTCAGTCTTCCTTTATTGCCTCTGGATTTTGAGTTAGTTAGAAAAGTTTCCCTAGTTCCTTGGTTATGGAGGAATTCTGCTCATACTTTCTTCTAGTATATACTTAGTTTTATTATTTTTTTTTTTAAATTTAAGTCTTTGATCTATTTGGAATTCATTTTTGTGGAGAAACAGATATGATTGTATCTTTCTCCAGTGGCTATGCACTTACCCCGACACTGTTTATAAAGACGGTCTCCCTCTCCATTGCTTTGAGGTGCCCCCTTTATCATATATTACATTTCCAGATGCAGTTAGGTTTATATTTGGATTTTCTACTCTGTGTTATTGATCTATGTACTCATGTGTCAATGCCATCTTCTTATTATACTGGCTTTATAATATTTTACAAACTGGCAGGGCTAGCCTCTGCTCATTTTCTTCTTTTTCAGGTCTTTCCTAGATATTCTTGTTTATTTATCCTTTTAAATGAATGTTATAATAAAATTGTCTTAGCTCTAAAGCCGCCTCTTCTGTTGCTTTGGCAAAGTGTTTTGAAAATATGGCCTCATATTTTCTGACTTCAGTCTTCTCTGTTCTGTTCTCCCATTTTTGTCTAGACCTTCTCTTTCTTTTTCTCCTAATATCCTTGCTCTAGACATTTTGAATTCTACTCCCAGAAGCTTTATATAGAAATATAGAAAATGCTAGCATTTTTAAAAATCTAGCATTTTTTAAAATCACTAATTCAGTTGCTGAACAGCTATGGGATTTTGGTCAAAATGACCCTCAGAATTTTTTCACCTGTACATTGTAATTGGAAAATAATCGATTTCACAGGTTTTTTTTTTCTTTTTACAATTAGAAATAATTTTCAATCAGTTCTTAGTCTTACCTATCTGCAGCATTAAACTAATTTAATCACTCTCTCCTTGAAACACATTCTTCAACTGATTTCCATGATACCACATTCACCCAGTTTTCTTCCTAACTTTCCTTTCCTCTCATTTAAGCTCACTTAGTGAGTTTATACTATCTCATAAATTTAAATATACAAACAACTCCCTAATTTTACATCTCCGGCCTGGACCTCTACTATATATTCAAAATTTGTACATCTAACTGCTTCCTTATCAACTCCCTCTTAATGTCCCAAAGGCACCTCCAACTGAACTTACCACAAAAAAAAAAAAAAAAAACCCTCTAATATTCTTTCTCAAACCTGTTTCTCCTACAGTCTTTTCAACTCAGTTAATGACAATTCTGTTCTTCAAGTAGCTCAGGGAGAAATTCTTTACTCTCTAATCCACCTACTCATGGGTTCATTCATATGGCCACAACTGGCAGCTCAGCTGGAATGTCTAGAATTACTTGGACAGCTGGGCCTCCCTCCACATGGTCTTCTATCTCAGGCTTCTTCAGATCCTGGCTTCTTTAGGATTTCTAAAGGGCAAGTCCCAACATACAAGCACTTCTAAAATCTCTTCTTGACTCACACTTTCTGATATATTAATTTGCATTCAGTGTCTTTACCACTAGAGCAAGTTAAACAGTGAAGAACCCACCCACACAAATACCTATGTATGGTGAAATGACTGTGCTATGCAGTTGCCAGGAGATTTCCCACGGCTTGGCAGTTACTCATTTGTATCAACAAACTTTTAGCAAAGCTGCAGTTAGTTGGCATTTTGTGGTGCCTGTTGGATGTGACCACAACACTCAGCTTTTCCTCCCCAATGACATGATGATTTCTCAGCTATTTTTGTTTATCTGAACATTCTTTTTTAAGCCAAATTTCTGCAGGATTTTCTTTCAGGTCTCTTTTGTAACTAAAACCTCAAGTGTTTCCAGCTTTGGAGATTAGAGGTACTTCCCCTACACCTTCAGGTTTTCCAGTGTTTCATAACTTCTACTCGTCCAGAATTTTTCATTCTTCTGTTCTGTTTCTTAAGTTTTCTTATCCTTTCATTTATATTTTTTCCTTCACCTAATTCCTTCCTTTGCTTTCCTTGGGTTATTTTGATGCCCTTTTTCTAACTATGTGAACTGAATGTTTAATTGATCTTCGTTCTTTCTTAGTAATGAATATGTATGAGCTGTTATAGTTCGTCCTAAGTATTGCACCATCTACATATTAAATCCATTCATCCAGATCAGATTCACCAGGGAGCAAGCTTCCCTTTACCATTCTTCTCTGAAATAATTTCTGTCTTTGAAATTGCAAGCTGTTCGGGGCTACTCACTTGGCAGCCTCTGAGGAGGATGGCACTGTGTTTATTTTCACAGGGCTTTCTTTCTGCCTTAGCATAGTGTCCTAGCACAAAGAACTGATGATAAGACTGAATAAACCTATTGTGTGCTTACCCTGTAGCTGGCATTGTACTTTATACACATCACTTGTAACAACGCCATACTTATCTTCCATGGCCTTTTTACATAGGAAATAGGTACTAAATGTTTGCCTGGTGTTCCTACTCTGGAACCTGCCAAACCTTCAGTTTTAGGGCCTTTCCTTTGACCTGTGTTGCTCTCTTTCCATCTTCTAATTCAGTACTCAGTGCAAACGCCATTTCTTCAGAGCCTTACAGATCATGGGGTCTAAAACAGCCTCCAGCCACACTTTCACACATTCTATCACTTTGTTCATAGCACTATCTCATATTATCTTACTCTTATTCATTCTTCTCCTTGTTATGATCTGCGTCCACCACTAGACTTTAAATTCCAAGGAGTAAAACTTTTGTTCACTACAGCATTTCCCATGCCCCTTAGAACAATATCTGGCACAAAGTAAATCCTGAATAAATATTATGGAATCAATTCCTTGACGAAAGCAAATAATGGAGCCTGAGGAAGAGCCAGTACTTTTAGGCTCTGCTAAGTGAAATAATAGCTACTTTTGAATCTGAAGATGTGAAAATGTGACTTCTATTGAAGACACAATTCAATAGACGAGTGACTTAGAGGTCCTTACTCAATTTCAATTGGGTTTCCTCTCCTGTGAAATGAGGAGGAAGGCCCTTTCCGCGCATTTTCACCTGTGAGCCGACACAGAAAAACGTACCTTAAAAATCAGCGCGAAAGCAAGAGAGGAGGGAGAGGTCCTTTTAAGGTCGCTCGGCAGCAGAGGAGGGGAGGAGTGGAGCGGTGCACAGTGCGGGGTAGGGTGAGGCTGTAACTCTGGAGAGCGGAGGGGCACGGGTGGTGGGGAGGAAGGCACAGAGGTTTGGAGGGGCACGGAGGGGGCGCGGTCTATCCGGCTGGGACTGGGCAGGACAGCACCTGACGTGGCTGAGGGCGAGCGGTGCGAAGATGTTGGGGGTGTGATGGGGAAAGATGGCAACAGGTAACCACCGCGCGGAGCCGCGACTAGGGATAGGGAGGGGCGCGCAAGAGTTTTCAAAAAAGCACGCGCCCGGCGCGGTCTGCTCGGCAGGACAGGGCGGGGCACTGACGGGACGCGGGGGTGGGCCTGAGGAAGAAGGGGGCCAACCAGGGGTCGACGAGCAGGCCTCGGTGGGGTGGGTGTGCCGGGCGGCGGAGGAGTGTAAAGAGGGTGCGAAGGGGCGGCCGAAGGGAGCAGACAGAAGCAGGTGGGTGGGGAGGAGGTGCGCGGGGCGCAGTTGGCTGCCCGGCGGCCCAGGGGCTCGCAGGCGTGTCCGAGGGGCTGCGGCCGGCAGTGGGGAAGCTCTGGGTAACCAAGGGGCGGGCGCTGCAGCCGGGCCGGGCGCGGGAGGGGCGGCCCCGGTGGCCGTCGCCTCACTTCCGGGAGCGCCTGGGTGCTGCGCCCGCCGACGCACAGCGCTGCCAGCCGGCCCGGCGCCGCGGAGCCGCGTGAGCGCGCAGCCAGGCCGAAGCCCGGCGCCCCCCGCGCCTCTCCCCGCGGCCATGGGCGCGTCCGCGCGGCTGCTGCGCGCCGTGATCATGGGGGCGCCCGGCTCCGGCAAGGGCACCGTGTCGTCGCGCATCACCAAACACTTCGAGCTGAAGCACCTCTCCAGCGGAGATCTGCTCCGAGACAACATGCTTCGGGGCACAGGTGGGACCCCGTGCTGGAGCGGTGCAGTGCGCTGTTGTCCGGGTTGGGATTTGCAGGCGAAGGGGCCCGCGCGCAGGTATGCGCGTCCCGGGGATGCGGGTGCAGCATCTACTTCCCAGGGGCGAGACCTCGGGCTGTTGAGCGACTGACTGCTCACCGAAACCTCTGACCTTCTTGGACCGCTTCAGACAGGTTTTTGAGGGAAGGAAATAGGCACTTAGGCCACGTTTGAAGTTCAAGGGTGAAAGGAAATCAGTTGTATTTGAGAGGCATGTTCCGCCCGAGTCGCAGATGTTCCTAGGGATCCATCTGACTGGCTTATTCTCCATGCGCCCCGGTGCCTAGAGAATTGTTTGCTCTTTCTTTTTACCTTTTCCTTCCTTTCTTCCTTCCTTCCCTCCCTCCCTCCTCCCCCTCCCCCCTTCCTTCCTTCCTTCCTTCCTTCCTTCCTTCCTTCCTTCCTTCTTTTTTTTTTATGGAGGGCGGAGTGGTAAACTGTGGGATTTTCTGGTTCTGACCTTTCCCCTACAATCTGAAGGCCGAGCATTATTTACACTCGTTGCAGTCACACAGTTGGCTTAGATCTTCCATACCCCAAGAGATTTCTGAAGACACGAAGGCTATTCTTGTGCGTGGTCCAACTGAAAGACTGTTTTGTTTCTCATGCCAAATAAATTCTTAGGACTCAGCACAAAATCCAGTTAACAAAGTCTACACTTTACAATGGGTTGATTTCATGTTATGTAAATTATATCTTAAGAAAGCTATTTTCCAAAAGTCAACAACAGGGTGAGGGGCTCCTTTTTAAAAATTATAGAAGTACCACAACTTCTTTGTCTAATCGTCTGTTGATAGACACTTAGATCGCGTCTGTATCTTGGTTATTATATATAGCGCTGCTGTGAACATAGGGATGTAGAAATCTTTTCGAATTAGTGTTTTGAGTTTTTTTTTTGATAGCTACCCATATTTTGATAAATATCCATAGTGGCTATGCCAATTTGCAGAAGGTGACAGGATTAAGAAGTACAAATCAGTTACAAAACAGTCATGGGGATGTGGAGTACAGCATAGGGAATATAGTCAATAATAGTGTAATGACCGTGTGTAGTGCCAGGGGGAGTTAATGGGGGAGGGGTCACTTTGTAAATTACATGAATATCTAACCATTGTGCTGTACACCTGAAACTAATATAAAATAAAATTAAATTTAAAAAATTATAGAAGTAATGCCTGCACAAGGTAAAAGAAAAAAAAGGATTGGAAACAGTACGGAAATACATAAAATAAAACCCCTTCTCGTGACCAGACTCAGTTCTATTCTTCAGAGGGGAACAGTGTCATGTATTTCCTTTTAGAAATTTATGTATAAGCTTTATTTATATGTATACGTATATGCTTTTTAAAAATGTAATATGTTAACTATATATGTATTCTGCACCAGTGTTTTTCACTTTATATCTGGGATATCTTTCCACATAAAAACAGACACCTATTTCATTCTTTTAATGTTTGTATAGGTATCTATTTACTGAATCTACTATGATTTATTTAACTGATCACCTATTGATAAGCGTATAGGTTATTTCTAGATGAGGCTTTGTTTTTTTTTTTTTCAAAAAAGTGACATTTAAATGAAAAAAAGAACCACCCCAGTGTTTTTAGACTGTCTCTCAAAGTTCTTTGGTTCAGCCCCTGGTTTGGTGAATTACTACCTTTATTTTTATTCTAACATTGATCTTAAAAAATTTTTTTTTAAGTATTTTGTAATTAAACCTCTTCAGAAGGTTAAATTGTTTGCTTCTTTTGCTAAGTGTTCTTGATGCAACATATTAAAATATTTAGGTAATAATAAACAGTCTTCAGTACTGCACCCAATTGGGGTAAGGTTTTCCCAAGTGGAGAGGAATGGAGAATCATTAAGTGATTCTCTGAAAAATAACTAAGTAGTGACTCATAACTGTGTGGGTAGAGAATACCTCCAGAGAAGAGTTAGGGATACATTAATTTGTGAAAACATAAAACATTAAAAGATATAAAGCCAATAACTAAACATTTAAAAAACTTTAGAAACAATGCTCTTTATCCTTAACATCCCGATAACATGCCTACTGTCCTCTTATGAGCTTCCTAGCATGAAAAGAGAGGCTACAGGAAGGAGAGGATCATGGTGATTCAACTTGTCTCAGGCATCTGCTCTTACTGGAGGCTTTACAGGCAATTGTTTAACAAGAAAAACAGAAAATGTAGTTTAGGGAAGTGTCATGAGATTGTTATTACAGATGTTCTCTATCTCAGGACTAAGAATATATTCTCAATAAATATTTGTGAATGGAGTGGATGTTTCCCACAGGATCAGAGCAAAAAGAGAGGTATAATCGTTTATTTAAAAAATACTACTTAATGTTTTTTTGATATTAAGAATATTATGAAGAAAAACATGTCATGAGAATATAAAAAAGAAAATTAAAATCCTGTTTTACCACCTAGAGACAATTATAATTTGCTTTTTCTTATATATTTTTTTCCTCTGTTGCATTTATATGTATTTGCAATTTTGTTATATTCTAAATTATTCCTTAGAAACCTTTTTTCTCACTTATCGTGAGCCTGTTCACACATCATTAAGCAGTCTTTAAAATGATACTTAGTTTCGTCAAGATTGCACACCTATTAAAACATTTTCCTGTTATCAGACATTTATGTTGTTAAACACTCTTTGGTATATCGAAGACTATTATGATTATCCCTGTACATGAACATTTGGCAGGATCTCTGCTTACTTCCTTTGAATAAATTCCCTAGTGTGGAGTTTCTATAAAAATGATACTATCAAATAACGTTATAGAAGGATGGTGCCAATTTACTCTGCAACAACCATATCATGAGGTTATTTTATAATCCGTGGCTGTATTTCATAGCTAAAGTTTAAAATCATCCCAGTGGGTGTGATAAAGACATTGGCAACATGAGGCAACCCATTGACAGCCCCAAACCTGGAGTAACCGTAGACTCTACCATGGGGCGCTGGGGTCAGGAAACTGGAGTTTGACTCTTAGACATTAATCCAGCCCTCTCGTTTAATACGAGGAAACTGAGTTCAGGAGAGGTTAAAGAACCTGCTCCACAATATATAGCAGTTACTGGGGGACAAGGGTGAACACCCAGGTCTTCCTGCGTCCTAATTAAATTACTCTTTCCATTATGCAGCATTTCCCAAATCTCGAGATTCATGAGATTATTTTAGGTAGACAAAATTTTATCTCAGAAGCAAAATTCAAATTTAAAAACCAATGAAAAATTTTTACTTCATTCGAAAGTGTATTCGAAAAACAACTAGCACACCAAACTTTGAATTTCATGAACATTATAGCTTATTAAATTAAAAAGCTGAGTCACTTTAAAGAAGAGTATATAGAAAATAATCTGGACTGGATGGCTAACCCTTTATTTGTTCTCATCTGTAAGTTGAGAAAGTAGAAGCCTCTGTCAGCTCCCAAGATTCTGTATGTATAACAAACTTTTATTATTACACATATGCAGCATAGGTCTGCCTAATTAGAATGATATTTACAGTAGGGCAAATTATTTTTATAATGGCAAAAAATTTCATATATAATAAATAATACATTTACATTGTTTGGAATTCCAAAAAATATAAAACAACATTTAGTAAAAGATCCTTCCAGCACTATTCCATGCACATAGAACCTTTTGCTCATTCTTCCTTCTTTTTTTTTTTTCTTTTTTACACAAATGATAGCAAACTGTACATACTGTTCTGGACCTTTAACAGTATTGCTTTCCATAAAGATTGCCCCATTTCTTTTTTTTCTAACAACTTTATTGAGGTATAATTTACATATATAATTTACCCATTTAAGGTTTATAACTCAATGAACTTTAGTGTATTCACAGAGTTATACAACCATCATCACAATTGATTTTAGAACATTTTCATCACCCTCCCAAACAGCCACTCATATCCATTTAGCAGTCACTCCCATTCTCACTTGACCCTACTTTGAGTCACAGGCAACACCATTTTACTTTTGTCTCTATTGATTTGCGTTCTGAACATTTCATGCAAATGGAATCATACAATATGTGGTCTTTTGTGTCTGGCATCTTTTAGCACAATGTTTTCAAGGCTCACCCATGTTATAGTACGTATTGGTACTTCATTCCTTTTTATTGCCTAATAGTATTACATTGAATGGATATACTGCATTTTGTTTATCCATTCATGAGTTATGGACATGTGGGTGGTTTCCCCACTTTCTGTTATTTTAGGGGTGCACTGAAGTTTGTTGAAATAGTTTAAAGACCATTTGAAAAAGATGAACCTGATAATATCATACCAAAAAAAAGTAGGCTTGTTAGATTTTTAAAAACAAAACAAGTTAGGCTTTTTAAACTTCCATGGCTAGAATCTAGGCAAGTCGAGGAAGCTCATCTCTCCGTCTATTCATCCATCCATTCATCCATGCATCCAATCCATCTATGGATCCATTGAACACCTAATGTGTGCTAGGTACTGGAGGTACAGAGACAAATATATTTTACTTGAAGGTACCCACAGTTGGAATGTAGGAGTGAGGGGAGGTGGGAAAATGGCCATGTGTGTTAGTCTGCTCAGGCTGCCATAACAGAATACCACAGACTGGGTGGCTTTAACTACAGAATTTTATTTTCTCAAAGTTCTGGAGGCTAGGAGTCCAAGATCCAGGTGTTAGTTGGTTTCTGGTGTGGCCCCTCTTTCTGGCTTGCAAGTGGCTGCTTTCTCAATTTGTCCTCATATGGCTTTTCCACTGTTGCCATTCCTGGTGTCTCTTCCTCTTGTAAAGGCACCAGATTGAATTAAAGCCCTACCTTTATGAACTCATTTAACCTTAATTACCTCTTTTAAGGTCCTCTCTCTAAATACAGCTATATTAAGGGCTAGGGCTTCAACATACGGGTTTGGTGTAGGTGGGGGGATGCAGTTATACATAAATAGGATAGTTTCAGAAGTGTGATAAGTGCACCAATAGAGAGAAGTTGGTGACGTGAAAGTCCAGAGGAGGAACTTTTGGTTGCCTTGGAGACTGAACAACACCGCACCATGAAGGGCCCTTTAAGATGGATGTATCGTGAAAGATGAATAAGATCAGGTGGCAGTGAGGAGAGAGAGGCTTGTGCAAAGGCTAGGAGGACCCAGAGTATATGGAACTCCTTTCTGGGGGGACATTGTTTAGTGTTGGGTGGGATGGTGGGGAGGGAGTTAGGGGAGAGATAAGATGAGGCTAAACCCAAGGCCTTTTTTCAGTTCTTCTTGAGAGTTTATCCTGAAACAGAGCAGGGAAGGGAAGAGTATAGACCTCGATGGGAACTCTATGTGCTTCACTGGGTTGGAGGGAGGATCAATGGTCAAGGGTAGTTTTTATTTTCAATATAATTCTTGTGAAATGTCCCATGCATGAAGGTATTATAATTTCTGTGTATGGTTAGAAGAAGAATAAAATGAATGCCCATTTATGCACCACCAGGCAGAAAACGAGTACTTTTGGGGCCTCCTTCTTGCCCCACTCAGAGTTAACCACTATGTAGACGTGAGTCTTTATTAGTTTGAGAAAAGTTTTTTTAATACCCTTGATTGGGTATAAAGCTATCATTTAACTCATTCCCTGTCTTTCTGGTAGTTTTTTTTGATGTGTTTTTAAAGTTTTATGTACTTTATTATATAACAATGCTAAAAGTAATTTTGGCAGGAACCAGGTTAATTCCCTGTAGCCCTTTCTCTTGGCACATGTAAAAGACAACTATTATTTACAGTTTGGTCAGGCCCTCTTTTGTACTTCATAGCTGCTCAAATTGTTGAGAGCTCACTCAGATATGAAGTGTAGTTGGTTTGGGTAATGTTATAAGAATGACTAGATTTTTAGAGGAGATATAGAATTACAAATGGCTTTTTGTATAATACAAACTCTCATAACTCAGATTAATATCTCTATGTTTTAGAAGTTCTGATTATTATCCTTAAAATTAAAAGCTGTTTTTAACCTTCCCTATTTTACTCTAACCTTCTGTTTCTATTTTTGTTTGTGATTAACTTTGTAGAATATTAGCTTATTTGAATATTTAACTTTTAAACTAGCTGTTGTATTTCATAGGCGTGGAAGCTCCCAAATTTGTTAATTTTGGAATTCAAAGGGAAATAGTATTTGTATGAGGCATCTGTTCAGATAAAATATTAAATTATAGGCAATCAAAGGAGTAAAAATTAACCAAACATTCAAAGAACATACTATACTGGAAAAGAAGCTTTACATATAATTTTCGGAGGGGGTAAAAATTGGAAACATAATAAACTGCTTAGACTTTGACATAGAGAGTTGAATCATGTTTTTCTTTTAAATTCCAATGGAAACAATAGAGGAAACTATTATGGACAAATGTTTATTTATATAAGCATATATAACTTTATCACATAAAGTTGTTAGTGATAAGTGAAAAAGATTATTAGACTATGCCCAAGACTATCCTTTCACAAAACTTAAATATTTGGATTTTTTTATATTACCAGTTTCAACAATAATTATTTCTGAGTAGTGATGGGATTATAAATGACTTTTTTTGTTGTTTTGCTTACTGGGCATTTTCATCTTTTCTTTTAAAGTATATGGTTCAGTGTTTCATATTATCACTTCAAAAAGAAACCCTATTCCCATTAGCAGACACTCCCCATTTTTTCCCCATAGCTCCCAGCCCTAGACAACAGAAATCTTCCTCTGTCTCTATAGATTTGCTTATTCCGAACATTTCCTTTAACCGGAATGAACCAATACATGTCTTTTGTGTCTGACTTCTGTCCCTTAGCATATTTTCAAAATTTATACACTTTGTAACATGTGTTAGTACTTCACTTATTTTTATGGCTTAATATAACTTTGTGTGGATATATCACATTTTATTTATCCATTCATCACTTGATGGATATTTGAGCATTCCAGTTTTTGTCTATTGTGAATAATGTTGCTATGAACATTCATATAGACGTTTTTGTGTGGACATGTTTTTATTTCTCTTGAGTGTGTATATATGGATATACATATACACATACATATACATACACATATGTATATACACATGTATAGATATACGTGTGTGTGTATGTGTGAATGTGTGTATACACACACGTACACCTAAGGGTGGAAGTACTAGGTCATATGGTAACTGTTTAACCTTTTGAAAAAGTGCCGCACTTTTCCAAATTGGTTACACTATTTAAAATTCTAACGGGAACATACGAGGGTTTTAATTTAATTTTTGACAACACTTGTTATTTGTATTTTTGTTTATAGCCATTCTAGTGAGTGTGTAGTGGTATCTCATTGTCTTTTCCATTTGTTACTTCCCTAATGGCTAATGATTGAACCTTTTTTTCATGTGCTTATTGGCCATTTGTATATCTTCTTTTTGTATTCAGACACTTTGCCCATTTTAAAAAATGGGTTGTCTTTTTATTGTTGAGGTGTAAGAATTCTTTACATATTCTAGATACAAATTCCTTATCAAATATATGATTTACAAAAATGTTCTAGTCAGTAGATGCTCTTTTCACTTTAGTAGTGGTGTTCATTGCATCATAAAAGTTTATAATTTTAATGAAAATCAGTTAAGAGTTTTGTAGTTTTAGCTCTGAGATTTAGGTCTGTGATACATATATTGAGTTAATTTTTATATATAGTGTGAGGTGAAGTCAACTTTATTAATTTGTATGTCTGTTCAGTTGTCCCAGCACCATTTCTTTAAAGGAATATTGAAGTGTTTTGGAGCCCTTGTCAAAAATCAACTGACCATAAATGTAAGGTTATTCTGGATTCTCAATCCTGTTCCATTAATCTCTATGTGTTTCCTTAGTATCACAGTTTCGATTGCTGTTTTGAACGCTGAGGTATGCCCCCAACTTTGTTCTTCTTTTTCATATTGTTTTGGCTATTTGTCAATTTCTGCAAAGACATTAGCTGGGATTTTGGTAGGATTGCATTGAATCTGTAGATCATTTTCAAGGCGTATTACCATCTTACTATTAACTTTTCTAATCTATGAACATGAGATGTCTTTCCACTTAGGTCTTCTTTAATTTCTTTAAACAATGTTACAGCTCTCAGATTTCCAGTTTTGTACTTTTTAAGAAAAGTGTATTGCTAAAGATTTTTTTATTATTAAAAAATGTTTTGTTCTTTTTGATGCAATTGTAAATAGAATTGCTTTTTTAATTTCATTTTTAGATTGTTCATTACTAATTTTTTAAATATTCATCTTGTACCCTATAACTTTGCTGAACTCATTATTAGTTCTAATAGTTTTTAGTGGATTTCTTAGGATTTTTATATATAGGATCATGCCATTTGCACATAGGGGTCCTTTTACTTCTTCCTTTTTGGATGCCTTTTATTTCTTTTTTCTGGACTGATTGCCCTGGCTACCATCTCTAGTACAAGGTTGAACAGAAGTAGCAAGAACAGATCATATTTTCTTAAGGCTGTTCTTAAGAAAATATACAGGTGAAATTAAGTACTTTTTAAGTTAGTCTCATCATCTCAATCCATTTATTGTCAGTAATTGAAGGTTTAGAAGAGGGCTTGGCCTGATGAGTGAGAAGTGAGGAGGGACCAATACCAGTTTTAGTGACTCGCTTTGAAGGAGAGCAAGTTTTTACATTTTCTTCCCCAAACACTGTTGATGAGGTTGAGCTCTACTTCCTCAGAGCAGTGGTCAAAAGCCTGGGAACAGAGAGGTGCACACAGATTAAGTATGTGGACCTTCCCGACAGGTTATTTTAGTGAGTCCTTAGTGCTATCTCTTGGAACTCAGGCCTTCTAGATATGATCTGTAAACCCAGCATCACACCTGTCACATGGCAGCCAGTGTTTAGGCAGTTAAAGTTTTATCAGTTTGACAATTTAGAATCTACTCCCAAGTCAGTACGGTAATTCATGTCAAGAATTATGAAAACAGTCATATACTTTGCCCCTTTAATCTAACTCTTGGGAATTTATCAACCAGAAGTAATTCAGAAGACAAAAAAAGAAAAAGAAAAAGAAAAATAGAAGGAAAAAAAGTGTTAGATTTTTAAAAGCAGCAATAGAGAAAAACCAATTGTAGTTAAAATAATTTAAATGCCCACCAGTACTGCTGTGATAAAGTATATTTTATATATCAGATGGATGTATGTTGATGGAGTATTATATAGTTACCAAAAATGACTGTATAAAATCACTGAAAAATATTTACAAAATAATGCTAAGTGAGAAAAGAACACAAAATTATATATACAGAGATTACAATGACATTACAATTCTGAATGTATATAGTTTGGTAAGAGATGATGAAATTAAAATGCTATTGCATAAGAATGACATAGTTGTGGATAATATTTTTAGTTCATAAATTCTTCTCAGGGTTTTTTATAATAAAATGTAATATGATCACAGTGCTAATCTGGTCAAAAATGGAGCTGTAACAGCAGCATTTATTTTAGAAGATTAGAAAGTTTCTATAGCACTTAAATTGAGCCACTTAAAAATAATGGCTATTTCAAGTTCTTATTTAAAATTAAAAGTACAGAAAAGTGCAAATATGTAAATAAAATCACATAATTCTATCACACAGAGAGATGGCTACTATTAACGTATTTGTCTATAGCTTTCCATTATTTTTTCTGTCTATACATATACATTTATATATTTTACGTAATAAAAAATTTGAAATAGGAATAGATTATTTTGTAACCTCTGTTTTTGTCGCAAAAATCAATGTACATTTTCATATTAGTGTGCTCTCCAGAGGTCTTTGGGCAACCACTTTCTGGAAACCTGGAATGGGATAAAACAGATGTACTTGCTGATTTGCTTTCCCCCCTCATTCTGTGGTAGAAATTGGTGTATTAGCCAAGACTTTCATTGAACAAGGGAAGCTCATCCCAGATGATGTCATGACTCGGCTGGCCTTTCATGAGCTGAAAAATCTCACGCAGTATAGGGCTATTGATGGTAGTGAATGTGTTGGAGCATTTGGCTACCTAAAATGATGTGTTGGCAGGAGAGTGAGCATTTCATGGGCTACAGACAGACATCACAAATGGTGGGCAAAGAGCCTGCATTCTGCCACTGACTACCTGAGACCTTGGGCCAGTCATCTCTGTGCCCATTTCTTTATCCAAACGGAAGGAGGGAAGTGGACTGCATGATTTCTAAGCTCCTTCAGATGTGACTTTAGTTCTTCCCCTCCTTTGAGAATATTTTATCGGGAGGGTGGCTCACCTCCCCCCCCCCAAATTAGGGAAGGCTAGAGGGTAACTTACAATCAGCTGTAAACTTTTGCCAGGCAGAAGTGTGGTGGAATACTTGAGGACCAATTGATTTTTAGTTTCTAAAGAGAGAAACATTCATTGTAAGGAATAGGCCCACATGATTATGGAGGCTGACAAGTCCTAGGATCTCCAGGGTGAGTTGCCAACCTGGAGATCCAGGAGAACAGATGGTGTATTATAAAGGCCAATAGATTTGAGACCCAGGAAGAGCTGACGTTTCAGTTTGACAGGAAAAAGCCCATGTCCCAGCTCCAAGGCAATCTGGTGGGAGAAACAGCCTGTTTATTTGGGGGGGCGGATCAGCTCTTTTGCTCTATTCAGGCCTTTGATGGTTTAGATGAAGCCCACTCACTTTAGGGAGAACAATCTGCTGTACTCACCCTACTGATTTAAATGTTAAATTCATCCAAAAACACCCTCACAGACACACCCAAAATGTTGAACAAATATCTGGGCACCCTGTGGCTCAGTCAAGATGACACATGAAATTCCATTCATGTCATGACACACAAAAATTATCACAGTTGCCTTGCAGCTGTGATCAGCCTGCCTGGTGTTACTGCTTTTGTTCAGATTGCTCAACATTAATTCTCTTTCTTCTTCCCTCTCTTTTTGCCTCCCTCCCTCTTCTTCTCCCTCCCTCTTTCCTTCCTTCCTTCTTTCTTTCTTTCTTTTTTTTTTTAATTTGTTAAGGTTTTCCAAGGACACTTCCTCAGGCAGAAGCCCTGGATAGAAAATATCAGATAGACACAGTGATTAACTTGAACGTGCCCTTTGATGTCATTAAGCAGCGCCTTACAGCGCGCTGGATTCATCCAGCTAGTGGCCGAGTCTACAACATGGAGTTCAACCCTCCCAAAACTGTGGTGAGTATTTGTGGTACGACATGGCCTTCCACACAGCACACTGTCTCTGAGTCCTCTTGCCCTCACAGACAGAAGTTTTATGACCTTGGAAATCCTGCCTGATCAAAACTTCTGAGGGGATAATCTCAGGTTACTTGGTATAGTCAACTTCGCTAGTCTACTCAGCTTGTTAGTAAAGGCGTCCCCAGGAATAATAGGGGTTTGTCATTCCTTCAAAAGCATTTATTGATTTTCTTCTGTGCCAGGGAGTATGTTAGGAGTTGGGGCAATAGAGATTAGGGACACCTTGGTTTACTTAGGGCTTGCAGTTGAGAGTCCTAGTCTGTAGCTGACTTTTTGTATATATATTGTCGACATAAGAATGTCCAAACCTGTAGAGAATTACTATAAAAATTCATTTGAGCCAAACAGAGGATATGCCTGGAAGCAAAATCTCAACAGAATGAGAAAAATGCCTTTTAGAATAGCAGTTTGCAGCTTCTCTTATGCATTTTGAATTAAGGAAGATTACATGAAGGTAAGAGAAAGTAAGTCAGGGATTGGATTATAGGATAGTTAACATGATTGTGTGCTCTCTTGAGAGTGGTCTGACAGCTCTGAAAAGGGATACTTGAAAGGTGTGTTGACCTAGATGAACAGAAACAATGGACAGTACTTGATTCAAGCAAAGATAAACCTTTTACTAAAGAAGTTATATGCCTGGGGGTGACTATCCACCATGACCTGCCCAGTTAGGAATTTATGATCAGTGAGGTTACTTTCCATAGAACTCCTTTTTTATCCACAATATGAAATTATTTAGAGGCTGCTTAGAAAATCTGGTACTCTAAGAAGCAGGTGACTAACACTGTGGAAGGTCTTATGGGGCTCTACATTGTAATGCTCTGGGTTTGGATTTGATTCTGTTGTTTAAAAAGCCCATTTGTATGTTTGGTAGAGATGATGTCTGTCTAAAACTAATGTAACTGCTCATAAACATATCCTTCAAAAATAAGATGTTTGATACCAGCCCATTTTAACTCCCGTTTAGGGCATTGACGATCTGACTGGAGAGCCTCTCATCCAGCGTGAGGATGATAGACCAGAGACGGTTGTCAAAAGACTGAAGGCTTATGAAACTGAAACAGAGCCTGTCCTGAAATACTACCAGTGAGTCTGCCTTTCTTCAGAACTTCTCTTGCAGGATGAAGTACTAAAGGCAGTTTTTTTTGAGTATCTGTTATTTACTGCTAAAATGCTTAAATACCAGAAGGTCTCATTCAAATTGGTTTATAGTAAAGGAAATTTATTAGTGCAACAGAGAAATCCAGAAGATAGGTCGGGCATCAGTCACCCCTAGGTCTGACTAGAGTTTTGCCATTCTGTCAGCTTTGTGTTGTCTTTGTCCTTAGGCTTCCTATAGATAGCTGCCAGAAACAGCCCTTTCATGAAGGGTAACCTTTCCCCCATTGAACAAAAGCCCCGAGCATCGTGCATTCTGAACCAACTTGAACAGCCACTGTGGTCAGGGAATGCCCTGCACTGACCATTGTAATCCTGGGTTACTGTCCATTCCTGAACTAGTCACTAGGATGGGAGGGAGTACACTGATTAGTCCACACCTGAAGCTGGAAGTGGGTCAGTCTCACCCAGACTTTGCTGTCTGGTGAAGGGAGGGCTGGAATGAATGTCTGGGAGGCAAACCTAATAATACCACTGCCTGTGCCAGTGGAGGATACTATATAGCATATAAGACTCCAATGGCAACCAATCCTCAGATCATTTATTTATCTAATAATTTTTAAAAGCTTATGTTGTAACATAGTTTTGTCTGCTCTTCAGAGAACTCACACTACACAACAAATATGGGATCTATACTGAGTTAATATTTGACTCAGGCTAAGAAACAATCCAGTTTCCTTTCCCTCTCCTCACAGAGGATTGATTGCAACCCCTTTCCTTTCATTCATTCACTTACTGAATGATGCTTCAGTGTCAGTACACTATAGTGTTGTGGTTAGAGCACAGACTCTGGAGCCAGACTACCTAAGTTCAAATCCCAGCTTGCCATTTATTAACTCAGCCTTAACCTGTATTCTCCTCCATAAAAGAGGTGAGAGTAGAGGGTTGAAGAACAATTAATATGTGTAACTCTAATTGTTTCTGACATAGTAAACACTTTATAATTATCAGCTATTGTTACTGAAATAGGGTAAGTGTGCAGTGAAATCTAAAGCAATTGTCTGCAAACTCTTTTAATAGTTGTTTCCGGAGGGCAAAATTATAAGAGAGTTGATGA
Source organism: Eonycteris spelaea (assembly GCA_003508835.1). Taxonomy (NCBI): domain Eukaryota; kingdom Metazoa; phylum Chordata; class Mammalia; order Chiroptera; family Pteropodidae; genus Eonycteris; species Eonycteris spelaea. The sequence goes on along the minus strand of PUFA01000031.1, from coordinate 9,911,184 downwards.
TTCACTTTCTGCAGTAGCTGTTACTATAATTTTCTGATTCCTATAATGAGCCTGGTTCTGCAGATTGCCAACACCATAGCCCTGGGCAAGGTATTCAACCTCTGTGCCACAAAGTTTTCATTTGTAAAATCAGAGCAATATTAAATAGTACCTACTTATACGGTTATGAAGGCAATTAAGTGAGAGAATCCATGTAAAGACTTAAACAGCCCTGGCACTATTAAATCACTGTTAGCTGTTACTCTGTTGACACTATGCTAGGCCCTTGGTCCACAGAGATTATTAGACCCGGTCCCTGCCAAACGCCAAGAAACTCACCTATCTGTGAGTAAGGCAGAGAGCTGGGTAAACAATAGTTATCATATAATGCACTTACATCAGTCAGGAACCTAATTCACATTAGTCTAAGCAAAAGGGAAATTTGTTGGTTATGTAACTAAGAAGTCCAAAAGTAGATCTGGGTCCAGTTGTTCAATCAGTGTTATCATGCCTCAACACTCCAGCTTACCTGACCAGTTTAGCTAACCAGAAGAAAAGAGAGCCTCTGTGTCAGCAGAAGTCCTGGAGTTGGCACTGGTTAGCTCATGTCCATTCTCAAAGCTGAGAAGTAGGGACAGTCCCACCCAAATCTCATGGACCCAGTTTCTCATGGTGAAGAAGTTGTTTCCCAAAAAGGGGTTTGTTTTTCACTTAAAATTATCCAGAAGAAGGGTGAACACATTGTTTGGCTGATAACACTGTAAGGCTATTAATAAAGGTAATCATTGAATGCAGTGGAAGCAGGGATTTATTCTATCAAAAAGTGGGAAGTTGGAGAAGGCTGCAGAGATGAAGTGAATGACCCGTCCCTATCTTAGGAGATAGCCTACTTTTTCTAGGATTCTGGCTACCTCTTAGCATTGTCTGAAGCTTTTTCCTTCCAGACTCCCACACATAGAACTAGGGCTGGACTTAACCAAAAACTCAAAGTGGTATTTGCAAATCCTGGTGATAGTTAACATTGCTTTTTTTTTTAATGGTTTAAAAATTTTGTTAAATTTTTAATTCTGATTTCGAGACTAATTTCATCTATTTTTTACTCTAGAAAGAATTTTATTTTTTATTAGGGTTACATTGGTTAATGAAATCCAGTAAGTTTCAGGTGTAAATTCACCAGTAAGGCGCGCGCACGTGTGCGTGTGTGCGTGTGTGCGTGTGTGTGTGTGTGTGTGTTGTGTGGTATTGCATTGTGTGTTCACTGCCCATAGTTAGATTTCTTCTGTCACCACATATTTGTCCCCTTTTAACCTTTTAACCTGTCTACCTCCCCCCTCCCCACTCTGGTAACCACTAGTCTATTGTCCATGTCAAGCATTGCTTTTTTAAAATACTGAGTTGTATTGTTTTAAAAATTCAGCTGTGGGACATTCATAGAGTAATTAGATCTCTGTTTACAAACATGATGCTCTTTTTAGAGGACGATAGTCGAAGCTGGTTCCATTTTATTACATCAGAAGTTAAAATGACAAATTTTCATCCAAAGTACAGCTTTAGGATGAATAGGCGCCTGTAGTTGTACCCTCAGCAGTTAACCCACTTGTGACATTGGCTTGATTTTAAAGTAGCTCTTCTAGAGGCTTATAGCTGGTAAAAAGCTTGTTCTCTTGAAAGCTTTCCAAGCTGGCTGGGAATTTAGAAGCAGGACAGTTCTAATATGCATAATGTCTTTCTTTAGCAGATGTTTCTTACCAAGAAAATAGTGGGGATTATTTAAGTTAGTCCTAACTGTGGCAAATTTTATGAGGAATTGAGAAAGGAATGCATTTGTCCCCAGTGAAAGCTCTGAAAATTTAGTGAAAATGTTGCAGAGGCATGATGGATCCTGTCTTTGGAAAGAGTAAACCAGAGTTCCTCAGTTGCTCTTTGATACAGCCATTAAGCCAGTGTGTATAAGTGGGTTGGAAGAGGAGGGTAAGCAAGCAGAGTCCCGAAATCTGTAGGGAATCCGTGCCTCTTGAAAAGCAACCCCAGGATTCTGATTCTCCTCACCATTTATTTTATCCCCAGAAAACTGGAGTAAACAGACTTTGGTTGCTGGACTGGTGACAAGTCAGACAGATCTTCCTGGTGAGAAATGGAGAAATACAATAAATACAATACTTTTTATTTTCCTTTCCCCTAAAACTCAGAAGAGTAGCATAGAGGAAAAAATAAACCTAGGTGAAAAGAAGGAAACTATCAAGTATTAGAAAGCTGTTTTGCAAATAGGTAGTAGACAAAAAAAGCCAAGAGATGTCCTGGTGTCTGGCAGGCCCTATGTTTAGAAACGTTGGTGATTTGGGCTGTTACTTTACATTTCTAACACACAGTTTTATCAGTAAAATAAGGAAACTTGAACTATAGAAAGGATCAAATGAACTATTATATATAACTTACGTTAGTTCATGTTCAATAAATTAATGTTCAATAAATTATTATTTTAAGTAATTCCCACTATTTTCTTGATAAGAAACGTCTGCTAAAGAAAGACATTATGCTATCTTTAAGTAACCATTTTGGTAACCCAGAGGGTAGAGCTGAAACTGAAATCTAGGTTTTCCAGTGCCCAGCCAAGTGCTGTTTTCTCTTGATAACAGACACCTACATTTACTGAGGCTCCTAAATTGACATTATTTTAAGAGTCACTTTGAAAAAGCTTATTAGGAAGACTCAGGCCTGTGTTTTTTTTTTGTTTTTGTCACCTTTAGGAAAAAGGGGTATTGGAAACATTCTCTGGAACAGAAACTAACAAGATATGGCCTTATGTATATGCTTTCCTACAAACAAAAGTTCCACAAGTAAACCAAAAAGCATCAGTTACTCCATGAGGAAAAGTGCGTATAACTAATGAGAAGCCCCTTATCTGAGCATTTAGGAAGTTTCTTGCCTTAAGACTCTGACGTATATGAATTCTTTGAAAATATCAGAATCATTACTACTGATTTTATTCTGGAAATTAAGGATGTGCCAAATAAGTCATACTGAAATTCATCTTTTGAAATCATCTAGTGTGTTTTATCAAGTTATCTTCTATGGGTGCACAATTCAACAGTATCAGAGATGTCTAATGAAACTTTTGAAAAATTGTTTGGAGAATAAAAGAGAAATTGGTAGTAATCTAACTTTTGTTCAGAAGAATAAGTGGTTTATAAAATTTCTGTATTTTTCTGGAAAAAAAAATTCCATGTCATTTGAGAAAAGTATCTCATCAGAGGCTTTTGCTTAGACTGATGCTGAAAAAACATCTCTAGCACTGTGACACATGGTTTTGTGAGACACTATGTCTATAAAATTCTAGAAGAAAAGCAACTGGATTTAAGATTAGTTTTAGGATGCAAAATCACTACTGCCTCTACACTAAGAAATTTATAAGCTAGTCATATATGTTGTATTTATTTTGTTGTTAAGCATACCTTCAGGTTACTCAGATATTTCAATTTGCTATAAAACTGTATCAATTAACATATAAGAAAGTATTAATTTCCTATGACTTGTTTTCTTTTGAAATACATGTGTACTGAGGGATATGATTTATGTTAGAAATGGACATTATACGTTCTTGCAAAAGCACCGAAGTTGAATTTTCAATGAAAAACGTAAAGACCTATGTTTTCAGATGTTACTCAGATTAAAAGATATGCTTTAGGACCTACTTGCCCATTTCTCTTTCTGATCAAAATGTGTGATCTGCCTTGAGGAACAGCGTATGAAAGTACACACACACAAAGAAAAGAAAATCTGTGGCACTAGGTAAAGTAAGCATGCTGTGACATTAGGAAAAAGAAATAGATCAGGTTTGCCTGGATAAAATTGCCTTGACAAATGTAACAATCATAATTAGTAAACAGGTATGGCAATGAAAAAAAGATTTATATCACAGGTTCAAAAGGACCAGGAAACTAGTTTGCTGAAGGAGTTTATTCCTAATCAAAGAAGTTGACACTGGCTAGCATTCACTGTTGTCATATCTTAAGGGTAAAGAACTCTGCTGGTAAATGTAACCTGAGCAGCCATTTTAAAATCAAAATGATTTGATTCCTTAGTGGGGCAACAGGTATGCATGCTTATGTACTATGGCCTGGTAAAAAGAGTGGGGGTGGTGTGAGAGGCAGAGAAACCTGACTATATATTCAGTGGCATATTTACTTTTACTTACTTGGTGCCAAATCAAATGAAACAAGTCCCTGTACGAGCTATTATTAACTGCTTTTGAAAATTTTGCCTGCTTTATTCTAGGCACTTAAAAATACAAATGCCAGTAAATGGTTCTTATGTATTTTGTGGGGAAAAAACCTTATTTTCCTTTCTTTTGATTTTTAAAAATTCAATATTTATCTTTCAAAATACCAAGGCTTTTAAAAAGGATTATAGTAAACATTCCACTCTTTACAAACTTTCTATAATGCGTTAATTGAATGTCAATATTATTTGTTTTCTAAAAATGTTGTGTACTAAAGAATGACCTCTATGTTATCAGGCATACATTAGTATTAAGAATACAGTTGAATTTTAGAACTGTGGATAGTATTTTCTCTTTGGTAGTCACAGGGCCCACTCTGTCCCACCTTTCATCCTGCTGCCCTGTAGTCTTACTAGCTTCTGAAGTAGTAACTGATTTCTAATAATTGTTTAAAAAGTGTACACAGGCTGGCTTCTATTTATGCTATACTTTATCTCCTGCTGTAGTAACGCAGTTATACTGGCCTTGTTGACCCTTAGGACACTGAAAATCAAAAATGGTTAGAAGAACATAGCTGTTAAGACTTCTTCCCTGTGACTGTTCTCTCCTCATCCCCAAAACACTTAACCCAGTTTTGCACATACATCCATAACTTTGGGAAATGCCTCCACTATTACTTTTTTCCTTCATTAAAGCAAAAAGAATTTGTTTTATGCTTAATGTCATAGGTGGTTCTGATGACCATTATCATAGCTGAGTACATTCTGCAAAAAAACCCATAATGCCATAATGCCTATCATTATGATTTATGTGCCACATGGATATATCTGGTGCTGAATGGCATGGCTAGAAGCTACTATGCCTTAAAAGCTAATGAGAACAGTACTTCAACCCATTTCTGTGTTTCCTGGAGTACAACAGTTATTTTGGTACACCTTTCATAAGCAGAGGTGTGCTGTGGGAAATGGAAGTGACAGTACGACCCAGAAATTTTATTTCAAAATTGTATTTGAAATAGGTTAAATACTGGCTCAACTTTCTAAACCCCTGACCATAGCTATTTCCCCCAGTTATTTACAATGGCATTCCAGCAAAATAAATTATTTTGAGTACTCAGTTTGTGACAAAACTTATCTGTAACAAGTCATGGTAATTACAGACTTCGGATTTAATTGCTGTAATACTTGCAGTCAACAGCAAGAATAAATATGTATTTTAAAACATCCTAAAAGCTGTGTCTTTTCATTGAGAGAAAATATTCCCAGGAGCATTTGAGATCTTGCTCCCTGGCATATGTCATCAGTTTTGGCTCAAATAGACTCTTAAGGAAATATTCCCAGACAATGGTAAACTTCAGAAATAGTTTTCCTTTCTTTGCAATCCAAGATTGTGATTTGGAAGTTAGTTTTAAAACTTTAAAACACAAAATAGTCTACTTAAAGCTCCTGGAAAAAGCCAGTGTGCTTTATGTAGAGTTCATACCCCACTCTACCTGCTTTTTTAAGCTAACGGTCATGTGTTTTTCTATATTTATAGCATCAAGTAAACTGTCAGGCCAGATTGCACTTCGGAAGGATTTTACCAAAGTGTAAATCAATCTGATGATGTGTCATATTTCACCAAAGGATTCTAAATAAGTGTTTGAAGAGTAAATAGGATGAAGAATCATGCTGTTAAAAGAAACAAGTGAAAGATATGGGAATTTTTTTTATCATTTTCATATTTAAAAAAGGTCAAACCTCAAGTCTCATTCTTTAAGGTTTATGAGAATGGTTTTGACATCAGACGGTAATTCATAATCAACTTTTATTCATCTCTGTATTCCCATCCCCCATTAGCTTACATAGTAAGCAAGCAAATACTCATTAGATGAATCAGCTTCTCAAACCTGTGATACAGTACATACATATCTATTACAGATGGAAAATGGGTGCATAGCATTTTAGGAACTTATTAAAATGTGTATTATATAGACAGAACTGAATTAAAAAGCCTGACCTCAACCCAAACAAGTACATTTCTACCTCATATCAATTAAAGAATTGACTTTGAGAACAGTAAATTGATATCTTTTTATTTTTCTTTTAAAAAACCCCAAGGTTAACTTCAGGATAACTTTGTGTAAACCCATTATATTTTCATTTCCACTTCCTAGATTTATATTCTTTGGGCAGGATGTTAATTCACTTTTTAAAAAGTAATAGGAATGCTAATCTGAAAGAAGACCCAATTTTCTTAAAGAGAAGTTATAAGCGATTGTAAACTCATCAGCAAAATTTGAAAGAGCCCACTAATAGAATTGGATGAAAATGTTGCCCATCTCTCTCTTGGAGAATAATTTTAAATCAGTATTATCTCCACTACTGCTGATAAAATGACAGAATTAACGGGCAATAAATGGAGTGATAGCTATTTTAAAAATATTTTATTAGAATATTAATTTAATCAAATGAAACAAGCATCCTTGATGGATACTTTGACATCGAAGATGTTTCATTTATATATTTGGACCTTCTATGGTTTGTATAATTTGTCCAACCTGAAAAATGAATTATTCCTTTGCTTAATATACTCTTATTTAACAGAAAAGAGAACATTCCTCTTAATAAGAGTTAGTTCTTTGTACTAAAGAAAAATAAAGGAAAAGGATGTCAATTTACTGTTCTTAGTACTACAGTATTGCTAAATATATAAAAATTAGTCTCTAAGTGCAAATTATGGCAGTAGTCAGTGGTTCCCAAAATGAATTCAATCACACTTTTACATCGAAAACACAGAACACTTCCTTTTGAACACACACACGCACAGCCAAATTTAAATAGCTCTTCAATACCTATTTTAGAAAACAAAAACAAAAAACCCTTCAGAAAGTTTACTCAGTTGATAATTTTTTCCAGTCTACAGTCATTGATACCTCTAACTTAAAGGCAAAATGAAATTCAAAACAATTTGGGTGCTTATAGGCAAATCCTGGGGAAAAGTACAGTTTAGGAATGGAAAGTAATGATTCAAGTAACATTTTTGTGAAACTGGGGATTTTACTCCTGTGTCCATTCTGTTTGATGGGAAGGAAAAAACAAGAGCTTACTCTAGAACAGAAAAAAAACAATAACTCTATAACTAGGTCACTGGTTAAAAGAAAAATTTACAGGCTGATGAATATACTGTATAAATTAGTCAAACATTTTATTATAATCTTTATATCAAAAACATGTTTTATTCTGAGAACCAGGAAGATTGTGATGTTACATAAATATGATTCAATAATTCCAGTCCATTTTTATGGGTATTAAGTGTCTTGTCACCTCAGTTAAAACAAGGTGCAAATGAGGCCACAGTCACAGGTCTGATCGCCATGTGGATCACTTAGCAATATTTGGTTTCTCAAATTGAGGAATGTATTCCTAATCCCAGTTATCCATCTTCCAAATGTTTGCTACTAGTCTCAATGGGACTGAACCAAAGATTATAACCAATACAAATCAAAGCTCATGTACTTATAAGTCAGAAGATTAATCCTCAAATAATAAGGATAGCATAATTAGCATTGCCATCTAATTCCAAATAAAATGCATCATGAAATATCCTGACATATTTAAAGTGAATTAAATAGGAAGCAGTAAAGCTCAGAAGTGTTCTATGATAACTGAGCTATATAGAGGAATGACAAATGCAGTAAAAGCCATCATTACCAATAAGGATCACAAAATTCTTAAAAATAAGTAGTCTGCAGCTTGAGACAGTTCTACAAGACTTTTAAAAGGGAAGTCCATCGGCCACATCAGAGTGAAACAAACAATAACCGTAATTTAAAAAGTCAGATTCTTCTTGTTTGTTCTTTCAGGCCATTAGCATTCTTTTAAAACTTGCTCCCTGAGATCTCAGACTATATCAAGTAAAGGAATTAAGAGTGAGCTTGAAGTTGATCTTACTTAAAAAAAAAAAAAAAAAAAAAATCTGTATTATCTTTGTTACCTTTTAAATCCCTATAACCTTAAATATTAAAAAGCCAACAGGGTAAAACGAACTTCTAAAGAATACAGTTTTGAGAACAGGATTAATTTAGTGTCTGTATAAATTGATATCATAGTCAAGGATTTATCTGATGGTGCCGAAAATACAAATGTAATATTATTTTAAGGGGAAAGACTTTAATTTGTGTCACCAAGCTTATTTAGTAAAGTAGATTATCAACTACTGATTTATTGCTTTTAATATGATGAAACACCAGATTTGACAGCTAAATTAGCAGTAAGATACAGGTACATTTTTATCTTTAATTGTTTTTGTAGAGTAGGGCATATACATATCCATATAAAAAAAGACTATAGCAGATGCCTCCTAGAATCAACCAGCAGTTCTTGTAAACATTGCATTTGTGCAGATTTTCATACTTTGATTCCAAAATTGAGAACAGTAAGATTAAAGGCAAATTTAGTAGCAAAAAAAAGTCCAGTTTGACTTCTTAAAACATATGTACCACTCCTCTCTTCAGGGGGAAAAAAACAACAAAAAACAAAAAATAAACCAAAACACCTAGCAGCACATAAAAAAAAATTTATAAAACGTTTCAGTACTCTTTTTTTCCCCTCCCTTCAAAAACCAAACAAAAATAAAGTGCAGCACCCATAAAAGTGTCAAGAAAATAGCCAAGTTCTTCCTTTCTTATAACAAAATAGCACTTGGCCTCAGCAGTCTTAACCAAATTATACAGTGTCCATCATTTTGGGTTCATCATCTTCTTTATGTACCACTGAGTTTAAACTGCAGAGAGCTGTATTGATAGAATACTGAAGATAATCTGGATTCTGGGAGAAAAAAAGTATAGGGAAGAAACAATGTATGATAACCAGTTTTATGCCAGATATGCAACTACAATTTCAGTTTCACATTTTCTAAAGTCAGACTTGGTTGACACCCAGGAAGATAAAGAGAAAAATAGACTATTACCTCTTAATCCAAAGAGATGTGATGAAAGACAGAATGATGTATGTGAAAAACAGAAACATAATAAACACTACCTTTTTTCTTTTAAAAAAACTGTATAATTTTAATTACTTAATCATACGAGGCTACATCTTCCATGTGATTATAGATACATAGGTATTGATAATTTAAAATATAAACATGGCTTTAAGCCAGAAATGCATTTTTAAGATTATCTAATTATAACAGTAAATATTAAAAATGCAACACATCTGAATAAGGGGAAAAAAACTTGTTTACTGAGTAAATATTACAGCTATCTTCAGAGTTAATTTTGGTTTCTCAAAGGTTAAAATAAACTTGAGTGAGAAATTAATCTTTTGAGAGGTACTCATATCCATATTTAAAAAATTGAAAATAAAAGAACAGTTTAATTTAGGTCTTGTTAATTTTTAAAACAGAACTCATAAATGTTCCATTTGTCCTTTTCTGGAACTAGGAACAGAAAACCTTATTCGATAAATGCAAAAATAAAACCATTTGTTAAAGCACCATGAACAGGGACATAAGCCATTAAGACCTAGGGCTTCAGGAAATTCTTCCTCAAGAATTCAGTTTTGTCTACTCAGTTCTAAATATGTGCTAGCTACTTAGAGTTTTACTACTGTATCACCTAGTTTCATTTATTTTATTTACAAACATTGATGAGGAAAATAGTCCAAATGAGATAGATGTGTTAAACCTCCCCATCCCATAGGGAAGCAATGTTTTCATAAGATCCTCTGAAGTATGATACTTTGTGATTTTTTTATTATAAAAGTTAAAAAGCTAGCCAGAAATGAAAGAAGTGGCACAAATAACCGAGGTCTGGGACACTAATATAACACTGGACCTCAGTTCTAATCCTGCCTCAACCACTTAGTATAACATAATCCTTAAAGAGAAAATATTTTATCACAATTTAACAGAATTAAAAGCTAGTCTATAAGATAAAGGTAAGGTAACTACTACTTAGGTCTCTATCCAACAGGCTTTGGTTTAGTTCTCTCAAAACTAAGGATAATGGTGCTTAGCTTTTAAGATTGTTGTCAATTAAAAAAAATTAAAAGTTTAAGTATTACCCAAATTCAAGTTTTATAAAATCATTAATATTCTCATTACATTCTCCCATTCTAAAGAAACAGTGTATTAAGATCTTTTTTGACAGCTCAGGCCCAATTCCAAAGGCCTTGAGAACATAAGTCTCTAGTAAGACTAGGCTCTGGTTTTCCATGATAGAATTTTGTGTATTAGAATTGGCTAAAGAGATTCTTCAAAACTCATCTAACCCATCTTCCAAGGAACTGTAAGATATCACTATGAAGAGACTTAAAAAACAAAAAGCAATCAATATACCTAACCATATCTATACTTAAATTCCACTGATTACCTCACATTCTCATCTAGTAAATATTCTCAACACATTTCTTGTTCTAGTGACCAGTTCTTCCCAAGAACACATGACTAAGCGCCTTGTTCTATTTCTTGTAAATGAGTTGACAAAAGTCTATGGTACAAGTTCATGAGCAGTCAAGTAGGGCAGAAACTCTGGATTAGAATATTAGCTCCATCATTTTTTGTACTGACTTCAGTAAAATTACAAACCTCCACAAGCTTCAGTTTATTCATCCATAACATGAATTGAAATGAATCACAGGGCTCTTAAGAAGATTAAATGATATAACATGTAATAGTGTTTTGTAATCCATAAACTGATATAATAAAAATAGGTTTTAATTATTATGGTAAACTTTACTTCCAAATCTCTCAGTTACAACGTAGTCCCTTAGGCTGCTTCTAATCTAACTGAACTCTTACCCAGCTCTTCTCTCCCACAGGAAGACTAGACTAGTATGCTCTTCTCCCAACATGAGGAATTGGTCTGTTAGCCCAATGAATTAAGTCTGAACAACCCTGGAATATCAGCAACTCAAAAGTGTCAAAACTATAATCCCAGGCCCCCCACCAAAATGACTAAGCATATATCAGTTGCTGCTACCTGATATGCAGAACAAGAACTTACTTTTCTCACACCAAAAGCAACTTTTTGGTAATATAGTATCTCATGCTATTTTAATGTGTGTATCTTTTCCCTCTTAGGTTTAGAATCAATGACATCCTTTAAAATTTTTTCCTTTGCATTCATGATGTAACATCTTAATTTTAAGAGGTTTACATACTGGACTTGACAGTGACTTTGTTATAAAGTTCCCTTGGAAAGACTAATACCTGTGGGCTATTTCTCAAACTGAAGAAAAAAATCATCACTATATTTAAACAGCATTAAGAAATAAGCTGTAGGACAAATCAAGAGGGAATATTACTTCCATATGTAAGTCTATCTATGGGGTAGCATGACTAATTTAAAAATCAGACCTCGATTGTTTCCATCTTTGAGAATAACACTTCTGGTTAAGTTAAATATGATCAGTTGCTTTCTCTAAATCGTCCCTTTGGCCTACAATATATGTAATTGAAATGGTGAAATTATAGAGACATAAGGTCAAGATATTGAAAATCTCAATTCCCACCTTATGAGATATAAAAATAAACACAGGGCTTTCCTCACATCGTCTTCTGAATGAGACTTCCCTTTTCATTGTGTAGGTAACAGACTAAACTTTAAGCTAAAGCTGATCTTACAATCCTGAGGTATGGAAATGAGAGATGACTGGGCTCAATCAAAATGCTACTAAAATAAAAATGGGCAGCAACTCTCTAATGATAACTTAAAATTCTAAGCAGATTCAGGCAGACCAATGGTCTAACCTCCTCTTCTTTTTGCCATAAATTTTCCATGTTAGTGACATGGTTTTACCTTGATCTAACAGCAGACTTCGAAGAGGCTAAACAGCTGGCCAGTATTACCAGAAAAAGCAGCTTAGCATAAGCTACACTAATGTGGACTAAAAATGTTACACCTGGTAGGCAACACCAACAATTAATAAGATGTTATTAAAAAACTCAAGTAACAGATCACCTTAATTGCCACTTGGATGCATGCTTTGAAGGTAATCCACCATAATAAATTCTTAAACAGTATAATTCTATTCAGAATGAGATGTTCCTCAAAGCCATCTTGGGAAGGTTATGATTGAGTTGATTAATAGCTTAACATCCTCCTCTTAATAATGCGTAGTACAACTCATCTCTTATGTATTTAAAGGAGTGGAATTTGGTGTCTCTCTAAATACCTAGATATGAAAGAGATTTAGTGCCAAAACATGGCATGAAAGAAAACTCAAGAGTTACCTTCTGCGGCAAGAATATTTAAAATGCTCACACATATATTACACATGAGAAGCATAGTCCAGAAGAACAAAAATTATATGAATACATTTATAAAATAAATATTTACTTTTCCAACCTACCTGTGGTAACGATTCTAATAAACCTATAGATCCAACACCAGAATGGGGAACATGATTCTGAATTGTCATAGGTTGAAAACTTGATGATTGGGAATAAAGTCTGACTCTTGACTTGAAAGCTTCAAGTTCATTTTTGAATGCTTCAAAATAACCTTCTTCTTCTGCCTAGAAAACACAACAAACACAAAGCTTATGTTTGTCAAGAATTTCAGACAACACAGTACATTCTAACAAGCATATATCAGGTCTGAAGTAGAGGAAGGAAAGATGAGATAAACAGTTTAAATGTAGAAACAATTAAGCTCCCTATTAAGATTTTTAAAAACTTCCTGTTTTTCAGGAATAGTAATGATTTTTTTCCACTTTCCTCTGCTTCAGCAAAATAGAACAAATAAAAAATAGCCCCTCTTTAAACATACACGGGCAAATACAACAAAAGAAAGTAGGCTTTTTCTGTATTTCTCATGATTTATATAGATTCTTGACAGAATCTAAATAATCCTCATGTTCTTCTCTCCCCACTGCCAAGCAACAACCAAAGGAAGGATGGATGGAGATATATATATATATTTTTTTGGGGGGGGGGGAGGCAACCCTTGGTTGACCTCACAGATTGCAAGAACCTTGTCAGTTTAATTCCTTTTTAAATTTTTTTAAAAAATATTTTACACCTACGCCTATAGCACCTGGTCTTCCTAAGTGGTCTCCCATCCAAGTACTAACAAGCCCAACCCTGCTTAGCTTCCAAGATGGGACTGGGCTTGTTCAGGGTGGCATGGCTATAAACGAGATAATTCTTAAAACATTTTAATTCCCCACCACTTACTAGTAGAAGAGTTTATCAAAGTCTCGTTCCTTAATATCACTGGGACCATTTGTCTGCAATGCTATTTTTACTTTAATGTAGTTTAGGTTGTGTAACCGGATTAAAATCTATAAACTAGATGCATCAGTATCTCTCTCTCTCTCTCTCTCTCTCTCTCTCTCTCTATATATATATCTATACCAATAATGCAGACAATGTTCTATGCTGCCATTCTTTTTATGAATTTAGAATCATTTCCTTAATTATAATAGTATGGCAATTCACTCTGGTCAATATATGGTACTCGTGGATATATGGAATGTTATCCTTTATAACCTAAAGTAATCCTTGTAAAATAATTATGTGAACTATTAAAGGAATCAAGCAGCACAACTGCTGATCTTACTGCATTGCCTAAGGCCTAGCGATTTAGATTTAGAGACCTGACACTTTTGTTTTATTAAGTAAACTATGGGTCACTTGCTTAATCTCTCTATGCTAATTTCCTCATTTGTAAAATAGAAATAATAATCCTCATAAAATGTTATGAGGATTTAATGAGTTAATCCATATAAAGTGCTTAGAATAGTACCCTGGCACAAAGTAAGCACCCATGAAAGTTATTCTGTAATTTAAAAGATTATTATGAACACAATGTTAAGATCTAAAGACCTCAGGGCCTTTAAGTTAAATTTTGTCAAAGCAAATTTCAAGCATACAGATAGGTTGGCTCTGTTCCATTATCCTATTAAGCACTAGTTCAAACATATTCATTAATGTAAGATGAAAAGGAAGTATGATTTTTTTAATGCCTATACGTTAAGTGAAAATTTAGAAGAGTCATCAGAAGCCTAGCTAAAATATCAACTCAATCATTTACTCATTAAGACTCTACTGTTTTGGAAAAAATTCCTGCTTAGGTTATACTTTAGAAGAGTTTAGAGGATTTAAGGTAGGATTATTACTATCCTGATATATATTTGTTAATTTAAAAATACAATGTTTTTATTTATAAAAGAAAATATATTCACTATAGTATATAAAAAAATAGAAATCATTTATTATAAGTCTACCACCCAAGTATAATTAAAGTTAAACTTCTATTTCCTTTTAATTTCTAAAATGTATCATATATGAAAGAGTATGTAATATACATAGTTTATTGGGCAAAAATCCTACTATATAACCACAGAAATTGGGAAATACATCATTACTAGTACCACAGAAATCAGTTCCTGAGAGCATTCCCTCTCTCTGAGGTTATAATTATGACCTCTGTCTTAATCACTCCTTTGCCTCTTTAGTTTTATTGCTTATGTATGTATCCCTTAACAATATATTTACTCCTGCTTACTTCACAAATATTATTTCAATGGTACTGAATATATCTTTCTGTAACTTGTATTTTTTAGTCTTATTTTTTTATCCATGCTGATTCTGTTGATTAGTATTTTACCAAATGAATATATAATTTATTTATTCTACTGTTAACAGATATTTGGGTTGTCCCCAAGCTTTTTTGCTGTTATAAACAATTCTGCCAAGAACATTATGATATCTAGTGCACACCTACAAGAGTTCCTATAAGGCAACAATTCTCAAACTTTATGGTCTCAGGACTTTTTCACACTCTTGAAATTATTGAGGAACCTAAAGAGCTCCTGTTTATGTGTGCTATATCTGTTAATAGTTACTGTTAGACATTTAAAAAATATTAACTAAAACATAAACTCATGCTAGCATTCGTAATATTTTTATTTAAAAAACTATTTACAAAACAAATAGTGAGAAGATAGCTGAATTCACACATCTGCTTCTATTATCAATCTCTACTGTACACTCATGAGAGAATAAGAGTGAAATGGGAAATAACATCTCAGCATTACTATTATGAAAATAGTTTTGACTCAGGGTCTCCCAAAAGGGTCCCAAAGACTCTCATGTCCCTGGACCACATGTTGACAAATCTATTCTCTAAGATGTATACCTAGGAAAACTTCTGAGTGCTGGCACTTGTTCAAATTTACAAAGAAAATTTCCAAAGTGGTGGTAACAATTTATACTCCCACAGGCAATGAATGCGAGTTCTTATTGCTCTACTGCTTGTACGACTTTAAAATTATTACAAATCTAGTAAGTGAAATGGTACTTAATCTGTCTAGCCATATCTATTTTTCTTTAACATGGTCAGCATCAGTCTGTGTGTGTGTGTGTGTGTGTGTGTGTGTGTGTGTATACACACACATCTTTTTACTTTATAAAAAACTATCTCACATTAAAGATTCTTCAAAACATAATTTTAATGGCTGCATAATATTCTATGTACCACACTTTTTTTTAACCATTCCTGGTTTTTCACTACAAAAGTCTGATTTCTCACTAAGCTGTGAGTTCTTCTATACATGGGGATACTATATCTGTTTCATTCAACATTGTATCTTAAACATCTGTTTTTGCCTGTGTTACCAGTACCTTTTATTATTTTCAAATAATTTACCTATATCATTTTAAAAATTCTTCCAATTACAGCTGACATACAATATAATATTACTTATCCTCGGCATCTTAAATAGCTGTACTTTTGTATTAGAAGGTACTCATTTATTAAATAAATGACAGAACATTAATTTTCCTGCATACATTTATTCGAATAGGTCTCAATTTCACATAAATGCTATAGTACAGCTGCTTATATAGCTCCCTTATGTCTAAATTAGCATGAAATCAACAATATGATTTTTCTTTCCACTAAAAAATCTAACCAAAGTTAGCCTGTGGCATCCTGGTTGGATGGCTTCTTTTGATGTGTATAGACCAAAGAGATGTCTGGTAAGGCCTAACCTTCCCATTTAACAGTTCAAATAGTTACTTACTTTGGCTTTCTGGAAAAATAAACGAAAACACCCTCTTGGATCCACATTACAGTTTTTGGCCATTTCCATAATAAACTGCATTACAACAGCTTGATGTGCTATTTGTTCCATTAAAGCCCCTTTCTGAAAATAGATTAAATAGTAAGAAACATTTCTTGAAATATATTTAATATCGTGATTACTATTTAGATTTTAAAAACAGAAAATTATTTGTTAAAAAAAAAAGGTGTATAGTATAGGGGAACAAGAGAGATGGGGGAACGAGGAAAGCACATTAAAGTTTCCATATGCCAACTTAAACAACTAAAAATTATTCCCACAGTAAACTCAAGTAGATTTTAAAACAAACAAAAAATTGTAGTTCCATTTAATGACCTTACTTTCATTTAAAGTAATGTAAAAAACAAAACAAAACAAAAAAACAAAAACCAAAAACAGTACATCAGAATTCCACTAAGGTTCCCATAAATTTGAGGGTTCATATGATACCTGTTCAGCTTCCAGGTGAAAACACCATAAAATAAGATATTTAGCAGTTTCTTCACATACAAGGTATGGATGGTCAGATAAAAATCGCTGACTATCATCCCATCGACTCAACATACCTGTAAAAAAAGAATTAAACCGTGAATCTCAAAAACTTTATTCTTGTAAGCGAAGAAATGATATTTTTAAATGATTCCCTTTAAAGACAATTCATGTTATGGTAAAAGAGCAAATAAAGGGATAAAGCTCTTTTAGAGTAATACCAGTATATTGGAAATAGCTTCCAAAAATTCACAAAGTTTTATTTCAGATAATTAGTCACACTTAAAGAGAGCGAATGGTTTAATGCCCAACCTCCTGCATCTAGGGAATGCCCAAAGTCCTGAGCAAACTGAGATGGCTGGTCATTCTAGTGAATGATTTCTAGCAAATGATTTTTAGAGACTCAAAATTATTTATTCATATAACAGAATTTTTTTCTATTATAAAGATATAGAAGACAACAAAACCTCGTGCAACTACACTTAGTAAACCAAGATCTAGAAGGTTCAGAGAAACTACAATCTAATTTTTAAAAGATGTCTGAGATGATATAATAAAATGTTGACAGCATGGGAAATTAATCCAATCAGAGTTATAAAAGCAAATATACTTTATCTATTTTAATTATGTTAACCATTTAGTCACAATGACTGTTTATATACACAGAAAACAAAATTAAAAAAAAATTTGTTAAGCATATTTCAAAATATATCAAACTAATCCAAATACTACTTAAGGTGTATCTTCATCTTTATCTAAATTAGTAAGAAATTAGTTGCAAAGTTGATACCAGGCCCATGTCTTCCAAGACTCTAGAATGTAATCCAAGTTTAGAAAGTCTCTAGCTAGAATCTCTAATTACAGCTACTATTCTGATGTGTTTACTTCAAAGGGGTATATCAATGCAGTCATTATTCTGGCAAATGCTTCTTTTTCCTTTACTACAATAAACATACACCACCAGAAACACTTGCTTCCACCCAGCAAGGACAACATTAAACTTTCAGTCTCTCCTCAGGTCTCTATCAACTCTGTGCCATAATTTAGTCCACAGGTACTTTAGTTATCTCATCATCCCACATGACTGTAAGCTGGTCTACCTCACACTGCAGAACTTGGTGAGCAGGAAGTAGCAGGTATACTAGATGTCTTGGTAAGATATAAACATGCCAGACAGTGAGAAATAAAACACAGGAAACTGTTGAGAACCTGTGACCTTAGTAACATTTCTGGGGATCAAACAGGCTGCAAAAGTAGGCTATCTCCTCCAAAGTGAAAAGTCAATGTTCATTTCCACTAAGAAACAGGTACAATGTGAATCTGGAAGTGGCTATCGGGTCTGGTTAGCTTTAAAGACAGAAGGCTCTGGTTAGTATTATAGAATGAGAAACTGGAAGCCCACACATGCAAAGGCAAAACAATTGCTTAATCATCATTTGTGGATATCATGTCAGCCTTTTCCCTCAGCCATCTCACTGCTTGCAAAGTATTTTTTAAACTAAGGGGTCATGGTGGCAGACCTGACATTATGCAAAGATTCAACAGCATGGGATCTCCTGATCAATATTCCAGGATAGCCACTGAACACCTAATTTGCCAGTAGCAGAATCCAGTGCTGAAACCTCAATATGGCACCATATGCTGGAGAGACCAGCCAACCATCAGGTAACAGGATGATTATTTTGGTACCATTTCATCTTGGAGAGACCAGTGGTTCCTCACAAGCCCAGTCTAGATCTGGTATTGCTTTTTCTTCTCACCAAGCTTCTACGAGTAAAATACATCTGTGGTCTTACTAAGTGAGTTATTTCCCTTACCACATTATTTCTTAACCTAGAAACTCATTTTATACCAAAAGAAATGAAGACAATGGGCTCATGAAATTCACTGGTCTTATGAACCTCACTACTGAGAAGCAGCAAGTTTTATAGAATGGAAAAATAATTTTTAAAGTCACATACAGTTATAGTGACATGTGGGTTACTTATTACAGCTTGTGAGGTTGGGATTTTTCCCACACAAAATTGCTTCTGACCAAGTTTACAGCAAAAGTGAGAAAACTATTTCACACCCACTAGGTTTCTCATGATTCCAAAGCAACTAGCTTACCGTATGCCAGGTGGCTGACAATACCTTGAGGGATAGTGTTCTACCAGATGCAGTCATGCTCTGAAAGAGCAATCAGAATATGGTACTCTTTTCCTACAGCACAACACATAGGCTTAGGAAGTAAGAACTGTAAATGAGAGTGGTAACTCATTATTACAACTAAGACTCATTTACAAAATTTTTGCTTTTTATCCTTATGACTCAGGGCTCTACTCATTTAAAGATTTTAACATCTATCTAAGGGAAGACTGTTTATCCTTTTTTTTCTATTATAAATAATACCAGAATGATAATAGTATGTACAAGAATAAACTTTATTTTTTCAGATACTATTTTTGAATTACATAGAATATACAGCTTTTAAAAAAAAATTATGAGGAAAATGAATATTTTATGAAAAACTGAATAAAAAGGAAAAAATTCTAAAGTAGTATTCATTGTCTCGACATAACTGAAGGATGAATGAAATTCTAAATGCTTTGGGGGAAAAATATCAATAGGAAAAAGATCTCAAAATGCCATTTAAAAAACTTATTAATATACTATAAATAACTATGCTTACTAAATTAACTTATTACTTAACTCCTAATACTTTCCAGTAACATTTTCACTCCATCAATTTCATAAAACTTATGCATCTTAGAATATAGCATGCTGTTTCTTAACTCTGTCTTTGCATATGCTGTTGCTTTGCCTCCCTTATCTACATGGAAAACGCCTATGTGTTCCTCATAATTTAGTTCAGATGTTACCTCCTCTAGGAAGCTTTCACTTATATAAATCCCGATCTCACCACTTTTCCCCTACAGAGAAAACTACTTTCCAGTTCTTTGTATACATATACATATATCTTTTATTGTATTTATCTGAATAACAATTCAAGGATTTGCATGAATTATATAACATCATATCCAAAACCTGGAAAAAATGAATGTGAATCCTATAACCATATGATAACCAGACACCAAGCAAGCAAAGAGGAAAAAAGACAAAAGCAAAGAGTAGTCAAGAAATGGAAGAGACTATAGAGTAAATAAAGACTGTGTCTTAGATGGTAGTATTGTATAATAATAGATTTCATTTGCATCTTTTCACAATTTGGTTTACTCTGTCAAAGTCATTTTTTTTTATGACTGCCCCCGCTGCCGCCCCGGCTCTCAAAAAAGTCTAAAACAAGAGCTATACAACAGAAGTAGCTACACAACTAGTGTTTGCCACTTATCTTCATTTTGTTCCCATTTTATAAAATCCACTTTTTGTACACATATTTATGATAGTGAACATCACAGAAGGAAACTCAAATAGAAGACTTACCAAAATGTCTGATTTGTTGCTCATATTTTTGCATAAATGATTCTGATTTATCATCTTCTGTTTCTTTTCTTTTATCTTGATTAATAAAACTCTAAAAAAAAAATTTGAAGTTAAAATCAGATTTTATATTCTAATTGACTCTTCTTTCTCAGATACTGAATGTCTAGCAATCCTTCCTATAAATCTATGAAAAGGTGATAGAGTATTACACTGATATTAGATCATTAAATTTATCTGTTAAACTCTATTAAACAATCAAAATTTGCTCATACTGGAGTTTCATTAGTTTTGTTTAAAATGATACATGTGTGGAAAGTCATAAAATTACTTCAGAAATTATACAGAAAAATAAATAATTAACTTTTTTCTTAAACTAAACTTCCCTATCAAAGGTAGGTATAGAAAGATCCTTTACATGCGTAATATATGTTTTGCATTATTTACTTTCATTAAATATTTGCAACTCTAGCATAATCTTTTAAGTTCTTGCTGGAAATAAACTCAGAAATTAAAAGAATATAGAGAATAAAGTACATTTACTATAAATTTTTTCTAATTCAGTCATTGACATTTCATTTTTTGTTTGTTTAGGCGAGGCAATTGTTGACCTCACAGATTGCAAGGACCTTGTCAGTTTACAATCCCTATTTTTTTACTTTTTAAACCTACAGCACCAGGTCTTCCTACGTGGTCTCCCATCCAAGTACTAACCAGGCCCAACCCAGCTTAGCTTCTGAGATCAGAAGGATCGGGCTTGTTCAGGGTAGCATGGCCATAGACTAATAAAAATCCTTTGATAAGACATCAACCTAAAATAGACCTTAGTTCTAAACTTTCCTTAGGAGAAGCCAGTTTGTTTCTAAAATCAAGTACAAATTTATTTTAAGAAGGTGCTTATATTCAATTAAATGAGTTACAAAACAGACCAAGATGAAATTTGTATCTGACCAAAAATACTGGCAGAACAGTTTCTCAGAACATTCTGTGTACACAATTACACCTTGAGATCATCACTGCCAAAAATGAAAACTGCAAACTAGCTCTCTGCCAGTTTATAATCAGGAAGCACACCAAAATTTATAAAAGCATTTTTTCCTTTATATATTCTGCTATCTAGACCAGCACTGTCCAGTAGAAATATAATTGAAGTCATAAATGTAATTTAATGTTTTCTATTAGCCACATTAAAAAGTAAAAAGTAGAAAATTACTAACATTTACTTAACCCAACATATCCAACATATTATCATTTCAACATGTAAGCAATACAAAAAATTATTAATGAAATATTTTACTTTTTTTTTTGGTACTAGTCTTCAGAATCTGGTGTGTATTTTACACTTACAGCACATCTGAATTCGGACTAGCCACATTTCAAGCGCTCAATAGCACATGTGGCTAGTTGCTATCAAGTTGGACAGCGCAGATCTAGATCAGTCCTCTCAAGTCTCAAGCTCCCAAGCTCCCAGACAAAATCAATGTACGATTTTGAGCAAATGACTGGAACATAAAGATAGTTCTAATTAATTTGTGGTATAAATGTAGGCCTTGTTAGAACCTAAGTTTAAAAAAAAAACAATTAAAAGCAAAAGACAAATGAAAATATACTCTTTGTGACTACATGTTAAGAAACATTAATTTTATAAAACAAAGAAACATTGTTTTGACCATTCCCTCTATAAGAAAAATATTATTTTGAATAGCATTGAGGTAAAATAACACTTAAGACCCACCCCTTCAAACAATATATAGTGACATAGTGAATCATTCAGAAAAAGAATGAGCCTCTTGTGGGGGAGGAAAAAAAATATATAAATTGGTACAAGTACAGATAAAACTCACTGTTAACAGTGGTTATCTCTGGGAAATGGAACTGGTAGTGAGGGAAGCCTTTCAATTCTATTTTACATACTTATGTATTTTCTCCTTTTTTACAATAAGCATGTTATATTCTTGTAATTTTTCTTGATTAAAGAATAAAGCACTAATAGGGCTAGTGGTTTACATTTACCTATGTGTATTACTTATTGCTGTAGCAGAACTAGAGCTGGTCTAGGGGAAAGAAATTAAGAGTGCTTAAGAGTGTGGGTTAAGAATGGTTGCCAAAACAAAAACAAGTAGCTATAGACAGAGAAGTCTAGAGACTAATGATGGTTAAAGATAAAGTGAATGTAGACTCAGACAAGAATAAGCAGTCATCCGTGAATCTTGAAAATTAATACAAACAGAAGTACTACTTTACACATTAGTTAAAAATAAGAGTTTTAATGCTCATATCTACTTCAGACATAAAAGTCAAAGAATAAAGCCTATGTATGTAATCCAGTGAGAAACAGAAAACTGCTCTCGAGTTAATTAACCAGTTAATAAACTAACTTGGCATAAGAACTATCTAGCATTTGCACTAATAATGCTTGTAATACTAAGTCCAGATTACTACCTGAGGATTACTAACTACATATTCGTAAATAATAGCGCCAGACTTTATTTAGTAAATCCAGTAACTATACATTAGTGTTATAAAATCGACGGCATGCTGGTAGCACCGAAACATGAGAAAGCACTTATAACATCTGAGCTTTACCATGTGCAAGGCCCCATGCTACACGTTTTAAGACATTACTTTAGTCTTCATACCTACTCCATATAGTTGAGCAAACTGAGGCTTAGAGATGTTAAGTGACTTGTCCAAGGTAACAAAGTCAGCATGTGACAAAGCTGAGATTTGAGGCAGTCTGATTCCAGAGCCCACACTTATAGTCAGTGTGCAATGCTGTAGCCACATATTTGAATTAAGGACGACCCACATTAGACACTATTTTTATTTATTACAGTTACAGGTTTCTGTAATAAGCACTTTTCATGAACTATCAAAAATGAATACTGTTTACAGGTTCTGTTGTTTTGCCGGCAAACATACACAACTGGTTAGTACAAACACTTGTTTTTTTCCTTCTTTCATTATGGTGCAATAAAAGGTCATACCTTATTAAAAACATCCTTGCTAATGGCATCCACGTTCCACAGACACATTCTCTCTCTTTGTACCAGAGCCTCTTCTTTCTGTCGCCATTCTTCTTCCCGTTGCCTCAGTTCTGATACTGCTGTTTGTGCTTTGGCATGTTCCTGATCCAAGGACTCAGAGTTATGCAGTGCTAAGTTACCAAGTTTTTGTTGCGCTTCAGCAAGATTCCATTTGCATGCCACAGAGCTCTTCACAAACTCTTTCTGCTTTTGGCAAGCCATTTCAATTCCATGGCTATACATCTGGATGAAAAATAATATTTGTAAGAAATGAAGAAGTCAATGGGTATGTTTATATAGCACAGTTCAATTTTCTTTTAGTAATGGACTTCAATAAAATCTTTTCAGTGCACAGGTATCCTGCCTTCTGTGTATGCAGTTACATTTTATATTATAGGCCTTTTTCACCAACTAGACTCTAAACTTCCTTGTTAATCTGGACCCCTCCCCCAAGAACTAACAAAAAGCCTGGTAACTAGCACAGTATACTGCATATAACTTGTGTTCAACAAACATTTGCTTTATAGTCTTCATAACCCTGAAATAGCAGAATGAGAAAAAAAAAGCTCGACTCTAGTTTACCACCTTATCACTCAACATGCTGAAAACCAGATCTTCAGAGTTTTGCTCTGCAAGTTCTTCAAAGAATCTTTTATTTAAAAGTAATCATTTCTTGGTTTCTATTTTTCTTTCTATATTATCCCAGTCCTTGGGGATCTGAGAAGTCCTTATTGGCAATTTCTATTTATAACTGACTATATCAATGGATACCCTTTAAACTTAATCCTAATCAAAATAGGCAAAGTTATTTTTTTAAAACCCAACTGGTTCACCCTGGTGATTCTGTTCCACTCAGAGGCAATAGTAGTTTTAATATTTACTGAACCACTACATATAAGGCACTGAGAAGAGTGCCTTATAATCCTTGGCTCTATAAAACAAAAGCTAAAGGCACATTCTTTATGATTCCTTAGCCAAAATGTTGATCAATGTCAAATTAAGTATTCAGAATAATCTTATTCCAGTCTGTTCCCTTATCTGCATCACTATTCAAACCCTTATAATTTCACACCTTAATTATTTAAATACAGCCTTTCTTATCTCAAGCCATTCTCCACTCTGCTAGACTTGATCTCTCCAAAACACAAATCTGGTAATTTTACTCTTCTTAAAGTCCTGGAATAAAGTACAAACTGTGACATGGCATTGTCTATCATGATCTCACTACCTAGTATCTCTCTGGTTTCAGTTCTAGTTACTCTTCCACCTGTTTACTTATTCTTTCCATCCACCCCTTTAGCAGTTCCTTCTGCCCCTCTCCCCTACACCAAACTCCTATCTCCATTCAGATTCTGGCATCACATTCCTGAATTTTCTCTAATCCCTTCCCTCTCCACCCAAATTATACATATTTCTAGATTGTGTTCTCAAAAAATAGTGTTTATTTGTTTACTCAACTATCTTTCTTTAGAAGCTAGAATTTAATAAATCTTCGATGAATAAATGACTATACACTTCATGGAGCAGACTAGTGGTGGTAAAGAATTCTGAGACAAGTAGTATGCAAGGCCCCTATTTCCTAGCTTAATTTTCAGGCAAACTTAGATTTCTACCAGGACAATTGTGGACACTATTGTAATTCAGATGGTTTAGGTACTTATTTAGCAGGTTTGGAGCCCAAACACCACATGGCCCTAAGAAACCTAGTAAAGTGTTTGTTTTCTTAGAATAGAATCAAGAATAAGTACAGACTAGCTATGTTTAAGACGGGGCCAGGAAAAGGTGAAGAGTGAAGCTATAAATTTTATATTGTAAGAAAAGACAAAGATATACCAGGAAAGGAGATACACACAAATGGATCTTGCATTTTTAAATTATGTGGGAGCAAATTTTTAAAGCATTTCTCAATCAAACGCAGAAATCTTATCTGCAAATTCTAAAAATGATTTATGTTTAAATTCTTCTCCACAGACTACACAAACAACATTTGGCCATTTGAGCAAACTATCCAACATGTATTGAGATGATTAAATAGTCATATTTTATCTGTGAACATATTGAGGTTTTAAAGGGATATTAACCATAATTTTAATGAACATAAATTCAAAAAAGGAACTCTTAACATTTAAGGTCTACTAATGAAGCTTTACATTAAAAAAGAAAATACCTCCCAAACAGGATCTCTATATTTCAAATTGCCTTTACATTAATTGGATCTCAGAACTATGCATCACATATGATATTAAGATGTACAGAGTCCCCATATTTGGTAAAAATAAACCAGTTATTTTTATAAAAATTATAAAATGTTTATAAATTGAATTAAAACACTTTATTATTTCCAAATATTCCAATCCAAAACTTAAGTCCTAAAGCCAACAAGACAAATGAGTAGGTTATAAACATATGAACCTATTTAGGATTAGTAATTACTTTGCAAATTTTAACACCATCCAAATGTAGTTCCAGCCAAATTATACATTACATCATAAGATGGATAGTGAGGTAGGTGGGAAAAAACACTGTACTAGGGGTCAGAAGTGGGTTCTAGTTTTAATTCTGCCACTCACTACCTACATGGTCTCAGGGAAATCACTTTTAATGAAGGAGATAAGCCTATTCACTTCTAAAATCCATTTCGGCTAAATAAGCTTATAATTCCAAGTGTACAAGTAAAAATTAATACACAGCTATTTTTTAAATTGAGTTTCTCTTAGGTTACTTTTGTAATCCAATCACAATGCACTGAAATTCTTCTATCCTCTCCATATGCCTTCAAAATTGATGATGGCACTGCTGTTCATTCCTTTTTTCTCTTTCTGTAACATACTTATTATGTGGTTATATAACACATTTTGTATATAAAGATGACACTAGTGATCCATAATTAGTGGGTGACTACTGACCTATCAACTCCTAAAAAATGTCTTGCACTTTCCCAGTGACTGGCTGGCCGAAGAACAGTGTAGTTATGAAACAGCATTTTTCTCTGTGAAGCCAACCTTGTGAGCTAGGCATAGGATCAATGACCCTACACTTATCAGCTAATGACTTAAGTCACTCGTATTTATTAATAGTTAGCAAGATGAATCCAGAGAAAAACTGTATTAATTCAATTAAGCTCTTAGGGACCTCATTTTGCATGAAAGGGACCTCATTTTGCATAGAAAGTAAACATCTGTAATTCATTTCATTGAACATATTGTTGTTTAGACTATGATGCTAAAATATACTTCCAAATACACGCGGGTTAGGAGAAAAACCGGGACAAGGTGATATTGGGTATGTAAGTATTTCTTAAGGCAGGACCCAAAATTCTTAAATGGTATTGATCACATTTAGATAAATTTCAAAGGTAGGAATGCTGGGGTGAAAACCATGAGTAACATCAAGAGTCTCAGGAGGAAGTCTGAAGGAAAAGGCAAATGTGTGCCCATAAGTTTTTACTGGAGAATGATATGAAGCAAAACTAAAACAACTGTAAAGGTAAAATGGTCACACGAATGGGAGAGATTTACGCCAACATCAATAGCGAGGTTTAAAGAATTTGCTCAGATGTCAAAAGTCAGTAAAACTGGATCAGAAATCTTTTTAAGTCAGGAGCTCAGTGAATAGATCACTATACACAAGTATGTCTTCAACAGAATAAAACTCTCGGATAAAAGCACGCACAAGAGGACAAAGGGTCGATGTTATAGCATGACCAGCCCCCAATCTGGGTGCTGACAAGATGGGGGCTGGAGTCGGGGGAGGTGGAGGGCGTCTTCCAAGGGTGAGAGGGACTCGGCCAAGGTGAGATGTGCATGGAGGCAGAGGCTGGAAATATATGGCAAGTCCCTCTCCAAAGTCCTCAAAAGATGCTACAATAGCGATGGAATGGCATCCGGCTCCCAGATCCCGCGAGTGAGGTGGGGGCGCAGAACAGGGCACAGATGAGGGTCGCAGGGGACTCTGGGGACCTGGCGACGGCACCTCCCCTCCCCCTGCAGAAAGCGGGCCCCTCTCACCTGGGCGCCGCCGCCTGGCAGTTGTGGGCAGCGCGGAGAACTCGGGGATACATCCAATCACTCTCTTCCTCAGCCTCACCCTCTGACCGAGGGAGGTTCCAAGGTCCTGGCGGCGGCCATGGTTGTTCCATGTCAGGCTGCCCCAGGCCCTACAACGCCCACTGCCAACAGACTTGGCGTGAGTGAAACCAGCTACACCGAGCCAGCCGCCCCAGCGGGCTGGGGCCGTTACCCAGAATCCCTCTGCCGGGCGCGACGCCGACGCACGCTCCACGCTAGCCTCGGCCGCGCCACCGGCGGAAAACGGAAAAAGACGGACTCGATATGGGACGTCACTTCCGGTTTAAAGGGCGGGGTTGTGGGGTGAGTATCCAGGCTGGGCGTTTAGTGGCTGGGTATGGGAGTCATTTTCAAAACTTGGTTTTCTGAAGCTTTCAGCGCTGCTGACTACTCCTAACGGCGCTGCGGGTGATGTAGTATTAAGTATTCGTTGTCATGTATTCCCTACGCTGTAAACAGTGGGTCCTGGATGCAGTGTCCACGTGTTTAAAAACTGCAACTCATTGCTGTATATTGATGTGTAAACCACTATTTCTGAAGCGGGAATTGAAGGAAAACAAGGGAAAATTTTGAAAAGCGGAGCCAATTTTCCTCTCATTTCGAGTTACAAACAAGAGTTCTGCAAAACTTGGCTAGGAGGAGGACGCCAAAGATGTCCTGGACTAAGCACCGCTTTAAAAAATTAAGACAAGTCTCATTAATAGTGAAAGTATAGGGAAGGCTTCTTGTGTTTCTGCACATCTCGTTTAACCCTAAAGATTTGTCCTTTATTTATCCTATTTAGAAGAATAGGCTCAACATGCTTAAGGTTATACGTATTAAGGGCAAGAACTAGGATTATCCCAGGGAGTCCGAGGTGAAACGTGCACGTTTAACAAGTATTGCTGTCCTCGTAATTAGATGTATGAAAACGAGATGCCATTTTTTTTTTCAATCTATCAGATTGGCAAACTTTCGGAGTTAGTCAACACCGAGTGTTGACAAGATGTGAGAAATGCTATTAGAGAAAATGTCATTCGTGTAACCTTTTGAGAGGGGCAATTTGACAATATCAGAGGTTTAAGTGCTTTGATTCCCCAATTTCACTACCAGGAAATTATCTAGCAGTTATTTTTACACCAATGTGCAATGATTTACGAAAACGTTTACTGCAGCATATTTTCTTTTCATGGTAAGAAAAAAAAACTTGAAACAACCTAATTGCCCATCAATAGAGGAACTTAAATAAATTATGGTCTATTAATAAAATGAGATATTATCAGTTTTTAAAAAGAGTAAAATAGGTATAAATGTGTTGATATAGAAATTTCTCCAAAATCTGTTGGGTTTAAAAAAAGTTGCAGATTAGTTACGTGTGTGTGCATATCTCTATGGAGAAAGAGAATGATCCAGTTTATGTAAAAACAAGTGTGTGTATGTACACAGGTGTACATATATGTACAATATGTACATATGTATTGAAAATTCCCAGAGGGTAAACGAGAATTGTTAATGATTACCCTGGTGGGTAAGATTGGGACGAAAGTTTTTGAGCATCTTTTTTCCACCCTCTTAGCTTTCCTTTATTGTACTGTTTGAATATTTCCAATAAATACATTATACTTTAATAATTAATTACAAATAAAAGTTGAGAAGGACTGTCAAAACCTTTCGAGTTTAGGCATGGTAGAAAATATGACAGCAGCTAAAGCATGAAAGGAGGGGAGGCAAAAACAGCTTTGTTCGCTTGCAGCTTTTTTTTTTCACATAAAAGTTCTTAGTTTATTAATCCTCTCACGAAAAATCTGATCACCAGATAGTCAGTGATGAATCTTTACTCCTGTCGACTCATCTCCACCTCACTTTTTACCAGCACCAACATTGGCCACAGTCCCTCTAACTTTCTTCATTCTGTTCTTGCATACCTTTCGCTGTTTTCTTGAGGTCTTTTTTCTTCTTATAAAGGCCATATCTTGCAAGTCTATATTTGGGTTCATTTTTCTTTGCATAGTCCAAGGGAATCATAAAACATGCTAAAGCTGGTTGTCTTGCCACCACCAAAATGGGTTCGGGATCCAAATACAGAGATGACACCTGGTGTGGTCTTGTACATTTTGGCTAGTTTCCCCCAAATTTCTGTTTTAGGTACTGTTGCCTTTCCAGGATGAAGGACATCGATGACCATTTGTTTCCGTTGAAGTAGCCTATTGGTCATGAACTTCCTGGTCTGGACAGTTCCTGTGTCATTCATTCATGATGTGGCAGGCCCTCAAGCAGCCGGGGAGGGAACGAGCACTTGCAGCTTTCATTTAAAGTAATTTATATTACTTTTATATTTAATTTATATTACTTTAAATTACTTTAAAAATATTTTTCATAAGCTCCCAATGATTTCCTCATGTATATCATTGCCCAGTTTGGCTTAAATAATTATGATTCATTCCCTGGATCTAGATGCATTGCCACCCGAGCAAACCTGGGGTTCTATTAGCAAGGAAGAAAAGCTTATGGGTGTTAGGTACTCAATCACATTGTCTGCCATAACTGTTTACGTTCCTGTGATATCTAGTGCTAGCCTAAGTCTTTAGTATCATCTCTTAACCAACTCTACCCCCTGCCCACATCTCTTCTTAGTGTGTTCATTGGCCTCCCTCAGTTCCTCAAACCTACTAATTTCTTTGCCCTTACATTGTTGCTCCCTTTGCCTCACTTTTACTTCTTTAAGAGTCATGCTAGTGGTCATGCTTTTCTTTTTAGATCTTGGATCAATTGTCATACACTTAGAGAAGCTGACCTGTTCACTGGGTCTAAACTAGGTTCTTTTTCCCTCTCTAACCTGTAACCTATCTCACTCCTTGGATATTTCCTTCCTAGTATTTATTATACTGTTATTATCTTATTTATGTTCACTTATTTATTATTTTTTCCTCCACTAGAATATAAAGTCCCAAGAGCATAAATTGTTTCTTGTTCACCCTGATATACCTTCATTGTTCAGAAGGGTACCTAGCACATAGGAGGTACTCAATATAATGTGCTGAATAGATGAATAGGGAACTAATGAATGGAAACAAAGATAGAAGGAACGGTGTAGGATTAAATAAAGATGGAAGAGGGTAAAAAGGGAGTGGAAATAGGTATATTTTGGTAACAGAAGAAAAGGCGAATATAATAACACCAGAAGTAGCCTCATCTTAGCTATTGCTAACTTTGGTATCTAAATCCTTTGCCAAGGTACAGTGGACACTTTTTACAAGCCTTGAAACTAAATATTACTCTTTTCTACTTTCCTATATTGGATAATAAATATAATTTCTTGGAAATTGCTTTGGGTCATATTAGCCTACCTCTTTGAATGTATGTAAGACTTCTACTGAAGGGAATTTCATAGTAATACTACCAAGGATCCTCTTGATGGGCTATTTTACAACAGAAGGAAGGCCACATCAGGATATGATTGTTTTTATTAAGTACTGTCAAAGATTTTTAAATTGTTATGAATATTTTTAAATATACAAAAGTATAGAATTATAAAGTAAACCCCATATATCCATCACCCAGATCAACAATTATAGAGTTTTTGCTACATTTGCTGTATCCATTCCTTTTATTCATTTCCTGGAGTATTTGAAAACAAAATCATAGACATTAGATAATTTCACAGTATACCTTATATATCTCTAAACAATGCTGATATTTGCCTTACATAAACTCAAGGACACTATCATGTCTATCAAAATTACTTGCTTGATATTATCTAATACCCAAATCATAATCGAACTTCCCTGATAGTCTCAAATATTTTACGTAAGTTGATTTATTTGAATCAGGGTTCCAACAAAGTCCACATATTACATTTGGTTGGCAGGTCTCATAAGTATCTTTTCGTCTAGAGCATTTTCCCATCACCCTGCCTTTATTTTTCAATGTCATTGATTTATTGCAGACTAATTGGGTCAGTTGTCCTATAGAATGTCCCACATTCTAGACATGTCTGCTTCCTTGTGGTATCACTAACATGTTTCTATCTCCCATATATCCTTTAAGAAAAGTTAGCTCTAGAGTAACACTGCAATAGAAGTTTCTGTGATCATGGAAATGGTCTCCCTGCACTATCCAATACAGTAGCCACTAGCCACATGCAGCTACTGAACACTAAACGTGAATAGTGCGAATGAGGAACTGAATTTAAAATTTTCTTTAGTTTTAGTTAATTTAAATTTATATATACATGTGTGTACATGTATATGTGTGTGTATGTGTGTGCGTATATATGTATATATATATTTGTAATAGTGAGATTCCACCTTGTCAGGGAGAGTGGCCTGGGTGGGCTATGTAAATCTGTGTATCTGTGCTATCCCACACATACACTGGATGACACCCTAGGTAAAGGATATAGAGTGAAGAAAAGAAAGGACCTAGAAACATTGCTTAAGCAGGTAGAGGAAGATGAACAGAGACAGAGAAAGAATGGCCAAAGAGTTGGAGAGAAACCAGAAGAGGGCCATGCCCTAGGAGCCAAGCAAGGAGAGTCCAGTTAGGCAAGGTGAGTCCAGTTAAGGCTAGAAAGGACATGGGATGGGACATTGTGTTTCTAGGGTATCTATGTTTTGGGGGCAGTGATGTGACAGGATATACGTGGATTTTAGTGTGGCTGCTTCCCTTTAGCTGTGTGGACTTGAGCAAAAGGCTGGCTGGCTTCAGATTCTGCATCTGTAAACTAGGAATAATATAACATTTCCCTCAGAGAGTTATTGTAGGGATGAAATGAATTAGCATATGCAATGTGCCTAGTACTTTGCAGGTTCTCAATAAAGATTGATCCCTCCCTTCCATTATACCTCTGACCCCTCATTTATCTGTTTTGATGGTCACTCTCCTTGATGTCTTAGCCTTGGTTTTGGTTGCTTATTTGTGAGGATAAATGGAGATCCTGTCCCCATATATCACTGTATGAGTCTGGGTGCCAGCAAGCGTTATGAGCTGACAAATGAGTGCTCTGGATACTGTAGGGAGCCAAGTACCCACTTGTGGCGGCTCTTAATATGTCGACAGAGCATCAAGGATTCAATAAGGACACAATATACCCTCCTTCATTATACTGAGTTTTTCATTTCCAGTTAACAAAATAAGTATCTAATTCTTGTCTCAGGACATCTTTTGGCACTTGCATTTTGCAGTTGTATAAATTTCCAAGCAAAATATTAGTAATAAACTACTTATCATAATTAAATTTCTTTTAAGAGACAGTATTGGCCCTACGAGATTTTTCCGATTGGCCAGCAGCAGCCACTCCCTCCCTCCTTCCTTCCTTCATTTTTATCTGTTAAATATATTGAAAGGAAAAAAATGCAATTTTCCTGACCCGGTAGGCAATCTTGCTTTGCCTGCCACTTCTGATGGTTTTTGCAGTGTAACCCTTGCTTTGACAACTTCAGTAACTACACCTTGAGAGAGAATGTAATTCGATGCTTGCCTTAGGTTAACTAAACCCCAGAAAAGAGAATGACAAATATTTCTATTGTGGCTAAAAAGGGATACCTAACTTTTAAGCCTCTTAATATCCTTCTATTTCTAATTAGCGCAGTTTAATTTATTATTGACAGTGGCTGTGTTCTCCAAACCAGACATGAAGCGATATTTCATAATCAAGGGAGTACCTTCAGGGACAGGCTACTATGTTAATTGGAATTGTTACAGCAATTCCCAGGGCTGGGGGACGGGGTGGGGGTGTCGTATAGTTAACAAAAAATAGGTAGCACTTAAATTATAATGGCACTACGACGATTAGATCCACTTTTAGAATGGGCACTGTAAACATTTCAACAGTGATTGGCACCATAAAGAGTTGATGGAGAGAGTTGGTGGAAAGGAAACTAGGGCTTTTAGCATCTCGCGATCAGGCTACCACCTCATAACCGAGTCATTCTCACCCGCTGGCGCGCAGCTTCGGAAGTATACGTCAAGACTGCGTGTTCCAAGCGGTACACAGTGGCCGAGCTCGCTTGCGCCTGCGCTGTGGACATCGCTCGCGTTCTAAGGTGGAAGGTTGCGCGTTTGGGTGTCCATGGCAACGCGACGCTACTGCCTTCTGGAAGGCTTAGCTCCAGCTCCTGTCGTGTGAGACCCGTCTGGGTGGGAGGGACCTGGGGGGTGGGGTGGGGGACAGATGGGGGTAGGAGGGGGTGGGGAGCTGGGGAAGCTACTGAGAACATTTGCCTCAGAGATTGAGCTAAACTAAGAAAAGTCTGTCGAAGGCTCAGCACAAAAGGATCCCTTCATTCCGGTCCTTTCGCCCACGCAGGGAACGATGCCTTTGGAGGTGGTGGTGGAGCTGCAGATCCGCGCGGTAAGAGATCGACGAACCTCCCCGCTCCTTGCCCCAAATTAGACTCTTTCCTCAGAGTTCTTAAATGGTCCTGGGTTGTTTTCACCACCCGCTCCCCACCTCACCACATCATTCTCTTTTGGAACAAATCGTACTTGTGTTCCTATGATTTCTCTACACTAGTCTTCCCTGACTTCCTGACCTTTCATTCAGCTCAACGTCTCCCCACCGTTTTTCCCCCTAAAGCCAACTTGTTTCTCAGCTTTATCCCCAAAATTTCTGTTCTTTTAAATTAACCTTGCATTAAGTTCAAGAAGGATTTTTTTCCCAGGGTAAAGATTTGTGAAAGGTTTTTTTTTTGTTTTTTGTTTTTTTGTTTTTTTTTTTTTTAAGAAAAACACTTTTAAAGAACACAAGAATTTAATTTCAAAAAGCTGCATCACTTCCTGATCATTTTCCATTTCTATGAAACAAACAAATATTACTTAACCTACTTCTAGGAATAGCTCTGGCTTGCTACTTCCAAAAAGTAAATCAATCAACAACTGTTTTTATAATTATTCACTGTATCCTGCTTGAGTTGCTGTGGCAGTGACTCCATTGTTCCTACTTGGGGTCAGTCCTTTCTTTTATTTCAGCTTCCATTTTCCAATCCTTCCATCTGTAGTTAGTAACAGACTGTCGTGCAGCTTTGCCTGCAAGCCATGGGGGCTTCTCTCCTGGCCATGATTACAAGCAAAAATAGCAACAGGTTATGGCTGTGGAAAATCTGGTTAGCCTCCAGAACAAGTGACAAATGCTGTGGTTTCATCATACATGCAGCTACGAAATAAAGAGAACATCCTGGATTTGTCCCACTTTGACAGCAAATAGAACTAGGATTTATCAATTATGAGCTCTCAAAGTTGTACAATAAGATGAAGGAATTCTTGAGACGCGAAGTGATAAATCAGTCTTCTTCCTCATCAAGGCAAAAATTAAACAAATTTTCATCTCACTTCATTCAACGTTATTGGTTAATTTTATTTAGACTTTTAAAAGACATTCTTCAGTACACAATTAATAGTGAAATCAGTTTTCTACTCTACAGTACTTAGGATGCTCCAAAAACAGGGTGAATTGACCTGTTTTTTATAAGCCAGCAAACTCAGGCCCTAGCAACTAAGACAGGGAATTCCAGAGTATAACCAGGAACCAGAAGGTAAGCCTAATTTTGAGTCTCCAGTATTCAGACTTGTGGACCTTGCAAGAGGAAATATCTTGCTTCCAAATATCTGGCCTCAATATTGCTGCAATTAAAATAAAGGATCTAAGATTAAATAATAAAGCAAACCACTACAGCTTCACAGCTTGGCTGATTCAGCAAGTGAAGAGGTAGTCTGTGTTTAGGATGATGTGGGAATGCAAATATTATTTTATTTTGAAGAGTAGCTTCCTTTTTCATTGTGCCTCTCTTGCTCAGAGTTAACCTTTCGAATCAGAGCCTACTTATTGCAGTCATTCTTCAGATTCCTATGTGCACCGCTATATGACATACCAAAAGCCATAACCCTTTCTATATATAAATATCAAAATAATTGGTCATTAAGATTATCTGAAGACACCAATATCATAGGTAATTTAAAGGTTCTTATTTTCAGGTAGAGCAGCAGTTAAAGCATATCCCTTTTCGGTCTTTCCTAAATTTGGTGGTTTTGGTCTTGTGATTTGGGGAGGCACCTTGGATGAACTGCTTTAAATGTAAAGGTCAATGTAAATGGAAATTTAGGAGTTAGTTATATTTTGTGCCTGGTATAGCAGCAGACTTCCCTGATGAACTTCAAATTAAATACTGTTATCTAAAGTGTGCTATAAATAGGGAAACGGAATTTCATATGAAAACTAATATACAAGGTAATCCTTCTGGTATATATGAAAAACCTTATGCATTACTTTCCCATTTTATTACCTCAATAGAGGAGCATTTTCTTTATTGAGAAGAGATGATGGGCAGCAAGGCCCCATTTCTTGCATACTGATCCATTGACAAAGTATATGGTTAGCCTGTTCCCAAACTCTCATTTCCTCTGACCTCCTCAGCAGCTTAGCTTTTCTGCCTTCTCTCAGGCCATGCTATTGGGTCTCAGTAGAATTAAACATGAGGCTATAGTCCCATTCTTCCTTTTCTATGGGGACAATAGATATGCCCATCTTTAAGTGTTTCTTCTTTGTTAAGTTCTTGGCGTGTTCTCTGAAAGCTAAAATACAATGTTAGTAGTGGGAAATAAATATAAAAGTAAAGATCTTTTGAGGAGTTAGAGGGAAAGATATGCACCGTAACCTCTTATCACCCCAGTCCACAAAAATGGAAGAAACAATAAACTAAAAAAGCTTACCAAGAAAATCAAGGTTAAGAGGACAAATGTCTTAGTCTTAAAAAATTGTTTAAAATCTACTGTAGGAAAAGAACTAGGATTAGTACGTGGCTTATCTGTAGGTATATGTATAGAATGAAGCTCAGGCTTCTTTTTCAAAGTTCAATATACAAGTGATATGTTGCCTTATAGGATTAATACGAAACACAATTTTACTGATGTCAACGTTTTTAAAAAACAGCAACAATATAATCACCCCGGCCTGATTTCTTTGCAGTTTCCCTGGAGATATAAACAGTTGTTGAATAAATACATAATAGAGGGAGTTTTTTTGCTTTCTGTAATATGTGATCAGTAATGGCAGCATGTGCTCCAACCTAGCAACCTATCAAGATGGTAGAACACCTGAAATCTCAAAGGAAGCCTGAAATGTCCTAAGAGGGAGAAGCAGGATGGCTGCTGGTTTATGTTGGCATGATTGCATGTGGAAACCTTCAGATCTCCTGGTGCCGTAATGAATGAGATGGTGTTACTGTTGGTTCCACAGTACAAAGAGGACTGGAGCATTCTGTGGTGAGAGCCAGCAATAGTCCACGATGCTGTACTGCAAGTAGCCTAGAAAAAAGCCAAAAGCCACATCAGTGACATTGTGCCGTCCCAGCATGATCCTGGAGAGGCCTAATATGAAGGCCCACAGTACCACCAGCACCCTCAGTGGAATGGCCAGCACCAGGTGGTTCAAGATGAACCGCGAAACCAGGGCGGCCCTGGTGGCATGGCCCGAGGGGAAGGAGTACTTGTCTACCGAGAGAGTGAAAAACATGTCCATCTGGTTGTGGGCCGGGCGGCGCCTGCGGACCAACCCCTTAAGCAGGGCCACCAGCAGCAGGTCCAACAGCAGCGCGAAGAGCAGGTTCATCAGCACCTCACGCCCGGCCCAGCTGTTGCTCCTGGACAGGCAGTAGAGAGCGCCCAGTAGCCAGGGGATGCCGTGTCCAGAGATCTCCAACAGCTTCATAAGGGGCCGCATGCTTCCCCAGGACGAACTCTCTCCCGCGCACACCCCCAGCTTCTTAGATAGCCATAGGTCGATGGCCAGCAGACAGCGCAGGGCGATGCCCAGGAAGGACGGGTTCAGGTCCATGCGGTCCTCCTCGGGCAACTGGGGCGGTGGCGAGGGGCCCGCTCCTGCCACAGGAAAGGAGCCTCGGCGGTGCACCGGGCTCTCGGACGCGCGGAGCCGGGGACAGGTGGCATCCGCGCCCAGCGCTCGGCTGCTGAGCAGAGACTGGAACTCGAACCTGCTGCTGCAGCCGCTGCTACCGCCTCCATGGGCTGGGCTGCCGGGGCTGCTGCTGCTTGAGGCGGCGGCGCCCAGTGGGCGTCCCTCGACATTCCTCCGGGGGCTCGGCATTGCGGAGAGCGGCCCGGACCCCGGGACCCAGCCGGCTTAAAGATAGGTTCCCCGGCCCGGCAGCCTCTTCCGCTTCCGCGCTGCCATCCTTCAGGGGCGGGGAAAGAAAACCGCGAGAGGACGATTGTGACACCTGGCGGAGACGAGGAGTTGAATTGGATTTACAGTCTGAGGAAGAAGAGGAGAGGGGGAGGGTGTTATGGGAGATTCAGGTGAGGGGTTGCGGTAATGGGGGAAATTTGGCATTGTTTGTTGGTTAGGGAAAATGGGGCCCTGTTTAAAAAAACAAAACAAAACAAACCGTGTTCTCTACCCATCCACCCCCAACCCCATTTTTATTTTGTTTGTTTGTTTTAAAGATTTCTTGTCCAGGGGTGTTCCTTCCTGACAAGCAAGATGTGTACCTTGGGGTTTACCTCCTGAATCAGTACCTGGAGACAGCCTGCTTTCCCTCTGTGTTCCCTATTATGATTCAGCAGAGAATGACATTTGAAAAGGTGATCTTGACTTTCTCACTGCTAAATGGAAATTTAAAATTTGCTGATGATCATTTAATGGTTCTTATAAAAAACAGTTTTTATAAAGTTATTTTCTAAGTTTCCTTTTAAGAAGTTACTTGAAGGCACCTCAGAACAGTACAAAACCATTGTTGGAGGACTTGCTTTTGTAGCCCAGGTCTGAGCCAAGTTCTGTCAACCTAGTGCTAAAAACCCTGGTTGATGTTTTCTATTCTTAGAACTCCCGTGGCACTTTCTAACTGGAGCAGAGAGAGCATTTTCTATGTTCTTGGAGGTGTTAGAGGCAGTTGCACTACATTTATGACAGGGATTATCAATAAACAAGCAGACCGTAGAAACGAACTTTTTTAGACTCAGAAAAATCATAGAACACTGTATTCAGATTAGTTAAGTACTATATTCTATAACAAAACACGAAGGCTCTACAGATTTATTGCGTTTTCTTAAATCATACTTGGTTTATTTAGTAACAGTGATAAAGCTAGACTCCATTCAATGAATATGATCATAATATAGTCAAACCATTACCAACCTTCATCCCACTTCAGAGTGTTAATTTCATTACTATGCAATTATAATCCTTTGAGGTTTTTATTTTGGAATTTGGAGATAGAACAATCCGATTCCTTTGACCTTGATATGTCTGATGTTTTTGCCCCAACGAGGTGATTCTTTTGGGGAGAGGTTG
The DNA here is from genome assembly GCA_003508835.1 of Eonycteris spelaea. Lineage (NCBI taxonomy): Eukaryota > Metazoa > Chordata > Mammalia > Chiroptera > Pteropodidae > Eonycteris > Eonycteris spelaea. Next base: position 9,872,647 of record PUFA01000031.1, on the reverse strand, counting down.
AGTATGGGAAGTGTCCACAGTAGAGCCCATCACTTTTAAAGGTGTAGATGGTGTTGCTAGAAAATGACCTGTTTCCACTTGAGAATGGGAGAGGAAATGAGGATTGATTTTCTAAGGGGCTAGAGCTGTATGTAATGTTTTATAAATTGCAGCCTGTTAATTTAAATAAAGTCTATCAAACTGGTTGTATAAGAGAGGAGAGGAATAAATGGATATTACTTTAAAACATACTGTCAGAATCCAAAAGAGCCTTCTTCTACCATTTAGATGTTGATAATGGTAAAAAGAGGGTGGTAAAAATCGAGTCTACATTTTTTTCCCCAAGAATTTTCTTATTATATCAATTTTAAATTTGCTTCTGTCTAAGAAGCCAAAGTATACAAAATCAAAGAAGCACAAAAAATAAATCTGTAAATGACTTTGGAGGTCATCGAGTCCCACTTTCTTGGTTTGTAGAAGAGAATGAGCCTCAGAGTCGCATTCTAGATGCCGCTACTGTTCTGTTGTAAAGCTGGGTATTTGAGATTCCTAGTCAAAGACATAACGGGGCATTTTTCATTTTATAAAATGCAATTAATTAAGTGTTTTATTTTAAATTTTGAAACAGCTCATGTATGGGCTGTTTGGGTTCATATTCCAGCTTTCTTCCAGTTGGCTCCAGATTTGTTGTATCTGTTCCATTCCCTAGTTGCAAATACTTGCAGTACATAATGAAAAACATTTCTCCTTGGACTTTCTGTGTAACTCAGAATTGAATGTTCTAAAGCATTTGGATAAATTAGAAATTACTTATAAAGAATGTATGCACTATTGTGTTTGAGCAGTTCATGTTGGTCATTTACTCCCCAAGATCATACTTCAGAAAGTCCCTTAGACATGGATAAAGTGAAGGGATGCAATTATTGAAATAGTTTAGGGGGAAAAAATTACCCACATTTGTTTGATAAATTCAAGTCAGTAAGAAATTACAGGGGACAGCCTCCATTTTTGTAGTTAAAATAGACCAGGCTTTGGATCAAGAACAGATAGATTTTGACTATGTGTAAGTTTAAATACCATTTAAATGAGAGCTTTAATGCCTGAAATCAAGCTCCTCTGAAAACTTCTTATTTTGTTACGGGGTTCTAGCATTCAGGAAGAGAGATGTGGTATGCCTTTTATACCAGTCCTATCCAGGCCTTTTTTATCTCAAGGACAGAATATGCAGATTTGGCACTGGCTAGACAGGTATCTCAGTGTTTTTCTTGCGCTTCATGATACACTTAAAACTTATGAGGCTGTCTCTCTCTACTTATTTTTGAATTCTATGGGGGTATAGGGACTATACTTAGTTTTTCTTTTGTGTTACACATAGAAATTTTATTTGTATTTTTTTTTTTGGGTGGGGAGGGGAGGCACAAACAATGTCTTGGCAAGAGAAGTCATTCTTCAGTTAACAACATTTTATGAGTATCTGTGTTATGCAGACTGTTTTTCTAGGTACTCAAACAGAACTCTTTGAAGCTGATGCCAGATGTGCTTTTAGCAATAAACCATAGGGCTAGGTCAAGTTGATGACATTTTGAACTTTGGTAGATTCATCTAACTCAGATTTTCCTTGCACTTGGTATTGTTTTGTTATTTCTCATTCATTTATTCTGTAGTCATTTGTTAAACTTTTAACTGCATACCTGTTAAAGGTATTCCTGTTGAATACTAAAATATTATATGGCTGGATTTGATGTGTTAATTATTTGGAAAAATATCTACAATATTTTTAAGTATATATTAATAAGACTGAAAATTTATTTTCCACTTTTTTTTCCCCCACAGTTATTTGAAAATGCAGTAGATCCTGGAGCTGTAGCAGATAATTTAGAAAGTAGGTACTCTCCAAAAGAGAGAGAGAGAGAGAGAGAGAGAGAGAGAGAGAGAGAGAGAGAGAGAGTATTGTGTGTATGTAATTCACAGATTTCACAGGTATAAAATTCTACTATTTTCTAAGTTGTGATACTTCCACGTTCAATCCATATTTATATCCAAAAGAGTCTATAAAATTTGAATCATGTTTTTGACTCAGTTATAACCCTTTTTTTAGATATAGATAGGGTATACTGGATGTACCATTCTGTTTGTTTATTTTTTACAATTAAATGGTTCCCGTATATTTGGAGTTGTGTAACCATCACCATAATCAATTTTAGAACATTTTTTATCTCCACAGAAGGAAACCCTGTATAATTCTTCCTCATCCTCCCAGCCCTAGGCAACTGCTAACCAATCTTTCTGTCTCTAGATTTATTTATTCTGGATGTTTCATATAAGTGGAATTATATAATATGTATTCCTTTGTGACTGGCTTCTTCACTTAGCATAATGTTTTCAAGGGCTTCCTTGATGTAGCAAGTGTCAGTACTTCATTTCTTTTTACAGCCAAATAATATTCCATTGTGTGGATATGTCACATATCATTTATCCATTCATCAGTTGATGGGCATTTGTGTTGTTTTCACTTTGGGGCTATGATGAATAATGCTGCTATGAATATTTGTGTACAAGTTCTTTCATAGACATGTTTTCATTTCTCTTGGCTATATATCTAGGAGTGGAATTGTTATGTCATATGGTAACTCTGTTTAATTTTTTAACCATTTACCAAAGCTGCTGCATCATTTTACATTCCACCAGCAATATATGAGAGTTCCATTTCTCCATATCCTGGCCAGCACTTGTTATTATCTATCTTTTAGATTTGTAGCTATCCTTGTGGGCATAAAGAGGTATCTCATTGTGGTTTTGATTTGCACCTTCCTGATAACTAATGATATTGAGCATTTTTTCATATGCTTAATGGTCATTTGTATATCTTATCTGGAGAAACATCTATTTTCAGAGCCTTTGTCTTTTGATTGGGTATTTGTCTTTTTATTATTGAGTTGTAAATTGTTTATATATATATATATATAAGTCCCATATCAGATGTATGATTGACAAATATTTTCTCCCATTTAGATTACCTTTTTACTTCTTGATGGTGTTTTTTAAAACAAAAGTTTTTTAATTTTGATAATTTTTGTTTTATCTATTTTTCTTTTGTTATTTGGGCTTTTAATGTTATGACTAAGAAACCACTGTTTAATTCATGTTACAAAGATTCATGTTTATGTTTTCTTTTAAGAGTTTTATATTATTAGGTCTTACATTTAGGTCTGTAATACATATTGAGTTTATTTTTGTAAATGGCATGAGGTAGAGGTCCAACTCATTCTTCTGCACCTGGATATTCAGTTATCTCAGTACCATATGTTGGTAAGAGCATTTTTCCCTTGTTGAATAGTCTTGGCATCTTTGTTGAAAATCAACTGATGATAAATGTGAGGGTTTCTTTTGGGGCTCTCAAATTCTATTCCATTGATCCATATAACTATCAGTACCACACAACTTGATTTTTGTAGCTTTGCTGTATGTTTTGAAAGCAAGAAGTGTGAGTCCTCCAACTTAATTCTTCTTTTTCAAGACTGCTATTGCTATTTGGGTTCCCTTGGTTTTCCATATGAATTTTTGGATTGGCTTGTCTCTTTCTGAAAAGAAGCCAGCTAGGATGTTGGTGGGGATTGCATTGAACCTATAGATCAATTTGGGGAATATTCTCATCTTAACAATATTAAGTATTCTAATCCGTGAACATGGAATGTGGTGAGATTAAATTGAATGTAAGGAATTTAGAGCCTGAGACAAATGCAGTGTTTAACATTACCGTTGGGGTGATAATTGGCAAGGATATATTTCCTCCTCCCTTTTGGAAAACCTGAACTATGGGCTGTCTTGGTTTTAAGTTTCTTGGCATTTAAAATTCTGTCTGACGCATCCATATTTTTTGTAAGTCTACAAAGGAAAGATTTTACTTTTATTGTGTATTTTTCCAGTTTTTTTTGAGACATAATTGACATATAGCATCGTGTAAGTTTAATATGTACAACATGTTGATTCGATACACTTATGTATTGCAAAATGATTACCACTATAGATATTAGCTAACACCTCCATCACATCTCATAATTGCCATTTCTTTTTTGTGGTGATAACATTTCAGATTAAGGGTTTTAGCAACTTTCAAGTACAATTGACCCTTGAACAACACTGGGATTAGAGGCGCCAACCCCCCGCAGAGTTGAAAATCCAGTATAACTTTTGACTATAGAGACGATCCTTTGCATTTGTGGATTCAACCAAATGTGGATGAGAACTGTATTTTCGATCTATAGTCATGGTTAGGAATGCAAAAATACTGTATTCATCCATGGTTAGTTCAATCCTTAGATGCACAACCTTAGATACAAAGGGCTGACTATATTTATTGAAAAATCCATGTGAAAGTAGTTGCTCAGTTCAAACCCATGTTGTTCAAGGGTCGTCTGTATATAATACAATATTATTAACTATTCTCACTATTGTCTATTTTTAAATGTTTCACTTTTAATATTTTGCAGGAATTATCTTTGACTTTTTATTGTTACACATTTATGTTTTAAATTACTTTTAAGATTTTGAATTTTATTCTTATCCTTGTAGACATTGTACTTGGGCTCAGTATTTCTGAATATATTTTGAACTTGAAAAATATAAAAAAATGTTAATTTTATATCTAACATATAGTCATATCATACTATTTTTAGCAAGATAAACTTTTATAGGTTAATGGATAACAATTGTATTTTGAATTTTTAAAGTGAAAAGCTTATTGTTTTTTCAATGACTTATGAATATATTTTTAGAGAGAAAATATTGCGTTTATTTTGTCAATACTTTTCAGGGGGTGAAATGCTACTTTTATAACATGGTTATTCCATGTCCTTGATTTATTGGGTCTAGAAATAACTGAGTCATTGTTGGTATGGCACTTATTATTAATAATGCAAATGCGATGATATGGCAATTTTAAAGGTAGCGATAAATAAAAAATTCTGGCGATTTTCTAAAGTATTAAAATCTCATTTTTTCTTTTTTAGGCTTCCTAACCAGGTTTGAATTAATACAGCTAGCGTCTCCAGGTAATGTGCCAGTAAATGCATTTCTAAATTAGCTTAATTTACATTTAAAAGGATTTTGGCAGAACAAAATGAGTACTGGCATTTAAAAGTTGTGCTTTGTATAACATTCACTTTTTTTTCTCCTTTAGTCTGTTGAATTGTGTCCAATTTCAGAAGAGTCACTTTATGGGTTTGGTGGTTCTTTGATTTTCCATTTTTTATAACTATCTAATTAGTATCAAATAATTTTTTCAGTCCTGTGCCAGCTTCTTTTAAGTTTTTGTCTTTGACCATGTTCTAATTTGTGAGTGGGAGAGAGAGGTTGTGTGTATGTTTGTAAAACCCAAGGCCATCTTTTCTATTCCATGCTGGAACAGGTCTGGCAAACTTTGGCACTGAGGCCAAATCCAGCTGCAGTGTGTTTCTGTATGGCTCATGAGGTCAATCTCTATACTTTTAAAAATTGAGATTTAATTCATATATTATAAAATGCATCATTTTCAAGTGTACAATTCAGTTGTTTTAGTATGTTCACAAGCTTGTGCAACCGTGACCACTATCTAATTCCAGAACATTTTTATTACCTGGAAAGAGACCCGTACTCATTAACAGTCTCTTCTCATTCTCTCCTTTCCATAGCTCCTAGCCACCACTAATCTGCTTTCTGTCTCTATTGATTTGCCTCTTCTAGATATTTCATATGAATGGAATTCGGGCAATATGTGGCCTTTTATGTATGGCTTCTTTTACTTAGTATGTTTCAAGGTTCATCCACATTATAGAATATATCAGTACTTCATTCCTTTTTATTGCCAAATAATATTCTTTTATGTTGAACATACCACAGTTTGCTAATCCATTCATCAGTTGATAGACTTTGCATTGTTCCTACTTTTTGGATATTATGATAATACTGCTATCAATAGTCATGTACAAGTTGTTGGATGAGTACATATTTTCAGTTCTCTCATGTATATATACTTAGGATTGGAATTCTTGGGTAGCTCCTTTTTAACTTTTTAAGGAACTGTTTTTAGTTAAGTTTTAAATAGTTGGAAAAAGATTTTAAATATGAATTTAGTGATGTGAAAATTATGAAATTTATATTTCATTGTCCATAAAGTTTTATTGGAACAGCCATATTCATTCATTTAAGTATCGTTTATGGCTATTTTCACATTGCAGTGACAGAGTTGAGTAGTTGTGATCATATCCAAAGCCTAAAATATTGACTGTCTGGCCCTTACTGAAAACTTTTGTGACCCTGTGCTAGAATCATGGATCTTGAGGAGGAAACTGTTCTGTGGTGCTGACCTTTTGGTGTCTTGAATGGCTGGAAACCTCAGCTAGGGAGAGAGAGAGTACTGCCACCTGGTGGCACCAGTTCTCATACATTGTCTCTAAATGTAGCTGATGATCATCCGATTGTATTCTGATTTTATAGTCTGTGTGTGTGTGTGTGTGTGTGTGTGTGTGTGTGTGTGTGTGTGTGTGTGTGTGTGAGAGAGAGAGAGAGAGAGAGAGAGAGAGAGAGAGAGAGAGAGCGCGCACGCACGAGCGAGCGTGAGCATGTGAGCAGGGGCTGGAGGGAAAGTAGCTAAAACTCAGAAACATTTCAAATTCTCTTTTGATCTTTTTTTTGCTATTATACATTTTTTCCTTTTCCTTTCTCCAAATGAAAGTATCTTCACAATTTTACCTTGTTGTAATAAGCATCTTTTAAAAAATATTTTCGTGAACTTGTTTCTTCATATTTTCCTGTGGATAAAAGAACACATAGATATGGAATTTTTACATAAATAGTGTCACATACGTTTTCTTCTGTTTTTAGCTTCCCTCATTCTATATTGCCATTGTCATTTCAAAAGCATTGTTCTGCATCATTATTTTTAATAGTTATAAAGAATTTCATTAAATTATTTGTGTTTTCATAGATCTGTAATCTATGTATACAATATTTTAGGTTTTGGTTTTTCACTTTACATTGTTACTTGTAGTTTACTTATTCGTCATTTTCAATAGCTATGTATTTTTCCATTAGTGTTATAATTACCCTTAAATTGATATTATTAAGCATTTAGGTTTCCTTTGTCTTTCAAATTTTCATAAAAATTCTTTCCTGTTAGTATATTTTCAAAGAATAGAATTACTAGATTGAACCATGTCTTGTAACCTGGTAGTAAACTGATCCACAGCAAGTTTCCACTACTTCAGCGGCATTCAGCAGTGTATAGTGTGCCCATTTTGCATATTCTAGTTGATGCTGGAGATTATCTTTTCGATTCATTGTGTTTACAGAATGTGTAATAATGTTTAAAAAATATATCTTACCATACTTTATGGCACTTTCTTTTTAGATATCACTTGTGATAACTTAAGGTTTATTTCTTACAATTTTCCATTTTCCCATGTCATGATTTGTTTTCTTTCTTTCCTTCTGTGTAATATGACTGTCAGTATCTTTTGATTACTTGTGGAATGATGTCTGGATGTTAACATTGCATTATGAAATAAATTCCAGATATTTTTTCCAAAGTTTCTAGTCAGTTATGCTCAATACATATGTATTTTTCCTGTTTTATTGCATATTTTTTGAGCTTTTCTTTTTCTTAAGAAAGCATGGGAGAAGGAAAGGGGGCCTGGCAGATGCCTCAGCTAAAGGAGAGGTGGCTATAAAGGCTTCAGTGAGGATCATAGCCCTGTCCGCGGTAGCTGTCGCTGGAGCAGGTCAAGGCCCCCAGAGGAGTGGTCCCAGGATTCTCTAATTCTTTTTCTTCCTTTTGGTTCATGTGCAGAAACAGGCTCTGAAAACAGATAAGAACTTCATTCTCTATAAATCTAGGGATAGACACTCTTATATGTGTCATTACTTTCTTAGATAGACATAAGCGAGGAAAGATCAGAGATGTACCCTACTTGCTTTTCAGAAATTCTCACTGAAAGTTGTTCAGCCTCAAAGTGACAAGCTAAAATCAGGGCATTGAGTTTTTTTCCTATAAGTTTTTTTTTTAATTTGACCAAGTTTTATGTCTAAACATAAATCACTGCTAACTGGCAAGTTATATTTAATATGCTAGTAAAATAGAGGCAAGCCCATTTTGGGCTTACTTAATTTACATGAATAAGTAAATATCTAAATATTCTTGCTATAAAATTGTAAATTAACACAAATTTTATGAAATAAAAAGCCAAAAGCCACATTCATCAACAACCCCTGACTATAATTACTATCAACAATTTGTTGTATGTCTTTTTAGACCTTTTAAGATATATTTAGTATATATATTTAGTATATTCAACCAACCCTAAAATATATACATATGTATGCATACACACATATGTACACATATATACTAAATATGTCTAGTATTTGGTATATGCATATGTAGTATTATATTTTTTGAATAAACAAGTTGAATATACTTTTTTTTAAAATTTAATATATGTTAGACTGCCATATGTTTTTCACATGACTAGAAATCCATCTGTGAGAAAGTATCAAGAAAAGTTTTAAACTATGATGATTGGAGAATACTGAGGCTAGATATATGCATACTGTTTATTACTAGAGAGTTAATCATCTACAAAATGAAGGCTTTATTATCTACTTGCTTTTTTTCTACAGTCTTTCAGATTGTAATTAAATTTAAATTGCTCAAAATAACAATTTCATTCAATTTCAGATGAATTACAGATTGACCATTAATTTGTCCAACATTTGTTTATAAAGGGTATATATGTATACATGCTTTATATTGTGCTACTTCCTGGTATTGCACAGGTAGCACCAGTCACAGAATGGCAGTGGTGAACAGATACAGTCCTTGAAACTAGATAATTAAGTAAAAATGATCTGCTTAAAGTCTCGTGTGGATTGCACTGTGTCGGCCACGTGAGCCAGCCACATCTGGGTTCTCAGGGGCCAGTTCTTCATTGGCAAAATTGTTACTTTTTCATGTTGTTGTGTATGTTTATTGTTTGTTATTTTTCCATCACTTTTAAACATTTATTCGTCAAAAGACACATTATGACCATTAAGTTAATGATACAAGCACCTGAGATTTGAATACAGCTTTATTGCTAAAGAATGAAGAAATCCAATGATTTGGCTTAGAAGCAATAGACTCCTCTGGTTCTTCAGTTTACGAAGATGGGAAAAAGCAAATGGACATAGGGGGGCAGCACAATACTGGGTTGACAGCTTGGTGCTTTCTTTTTATAGACCTCTTAAATAAAAACCTCTACTTTGGTATATGCCACGTATATTCAGTCCAACTGTAAAATGCTATTTTAGTGGACACCTGTTTCCTGAATCAGAGCTTGATTTTATACTTTGTCATGATGTTTACTAGGCACCAGCAAGGAAAGAACTTCTGCCTCAGATAATCTGGTTTTGAATTCCTACTTTGCCATGTGGCATCATGACAAGTGTCTCCAACTCTCAGATGCTCAGTTTCCTTATATGTAAAGAGGGAATCAAATAAGATCCTGTATTGGGAAGTAAGCTGTCAATTCTGATATGTCCTATAAATGGTAGATGTTTCTCGAACCAATATTGTAATTAAAATTATTAGTTGTAGCCTCCTTTATTTCTTTTCGGGGGGAGAACTTATTCATAGATGGCATTGAGGGTGTTTCTGTCTGTGCTATTAGCCTATTAAGAACATGGAATTCTTTCAGACATTTCACTTGGCCTATGAGAATTGTTTAGTCTGTGTATGTTTATTTATTATGTATAACCTAGGCTCTTGCTACAATATCTCCTTGGTATGCTGCATTTCACACTGGGTGGCACTTTGAATCTCTAGAAAATGACCAAAATCAATCCATTATGTTATTCTATATAAGATCAGTTATTTTAAACAGTTGATGTATTAAAAATATACCCTCATGAGAATTCGTCTCACAAAAAAAAAAAAAGCAATCATCAAACAGTAAAGCTACCTCATCAACTATATTACTTTTCTGGTGGTGCTCTGTCCAGGGGCCATTCTTAGTCCAAACCTCTCATATAATAACTACTTTGCAAACCAGAAAGACTCAAATGTCAGCTTCTCTGTCCTTTAACTCAGTGATTCTCAATCCTATTAGACCCAAGGTCTTCTTTTGTTAATGAGTAGCATACCTCTTATCAAACTGAAATAATATTCATAGTTAATAGAACCAGCTTATACAAGTTATAGTATTTCAACTGTAATATAAAGAAGAAATAATAGGAAAATGGTTTAAAATAGAATATGTATATCAATATGTAAATATTGAGCATAATGAAATATTTAGATATGACGTGATTTTCAAAATGCCAAAAGGGTCCCAGTGAAGATCCAAACAAAGCAAAATATATTTTTTCTTAATTTACATGGTACTTGTATTGCTGAAAATTCATTGCATTTTTAAATTATGCAAAAAAGTGCTTTGTATTTGTATATAACAGTTAGGTTCCAGGCTCAGATAGTTACAAAATGGTTTCTTGCCTGAAATAATGTCTGATTGGATGTTAAGAAAGTTGTGCAGGAGTCTCTTGAACATTACAGGACACCCTACCACCTTTGGCTCCTGCCCATGAATTATCCCCACAAATTTTGGAAATGATTCTGGGGTTCATACCAGCTCTGCTAAGAACTACAGCTCTCTCTAGCTGTTCTCTGGGCCACTGGTACACTGACATCCTTGTATCACAGAACCTGTTGAAACCCAGTCTATACCATAACCTTTGTATGAACAGGGCATTGTCTGCCTCCTTTCTGTTTTATTCCTAAGATCTGGCCCATGGTGATATGTCCTTAGAAAATATTTGTTGAGGGAAAGGATGGATGAATGGACGGGTAGATGGAAAGGTTTTCCTCTTTGTTCTATTTTGTAGATCAACTCTTTAGATAATATTATTTTTCTCTGTTATGAATTGGAAAGGCATTTAAAAATTAGCATGAGATAAAAAGTAACAGAAGTCATCTGCCTCTTGAATAATAGGTACTGCAATCAAAATGTCTGTTTTTATCTGTGTGCCATCTCTGTTATCATCTGTGAGCTTTTATTTTGTTAAACTTGAAGATGTCGATACATCATTTCCAGAATGTAAATCTACGTATACCTTTTCTTCTTTCTTTCTAGTTTGGGAAGAGTTGGCCTACTATGAAGAAAACACACGGGATTTTCTTTTCCCTGAGCCCAAGCTGACACCTTCACCCTGGGATGTGTAGAGAGGTGCTAATGAAAACAGCTGCAAGTTTTCCAGTAAGTCAGGGATCCCCAACACCTCCCCTCCCAACTGCCCCCGCTCCCACCCGGGGCCCAGACAGTTCTGGTCCATGGCCTGTTAGGAACTGGGCTGCACAGCAGGAATGAGCAGCAGGAGTGAGCGAAGCTTCATCTGTATTTGCAGCCACTCCTCAATGCTAGCATCAGCACTTTAGCTCCACCTCAGATCATTAGATTTTCATAGGAGCACCCATCCCTGGTGCCAGAAGGGTTAGGGCCGCTGCAGTGAGTAATCTGTGCCAAGCTGGGCTTCTGTGGGGAAAGAAATTCTTGGAACCTGAACATTTCGTCCCTGATACGGCTTACTCTTGGGTGGATCGCTTTATCTTAGTTGGTTCCTCTGCCACCCTGTTGAGCATTCCTGTTTAGACACCCCACTTGAAATACCAATTATACCGAGTGCTATTATTGATTTGAAAGGTAGGAGTCTTACCTAACTTGGCTAAATCATTGCCATGTTCACACTGTTACGTAGTCATAAAAAGGATGCTTTTTCACAATCTTCTCTTAATGAAGATTAACGGAAAGATTTGGTATCAGCTTATTTAATTATAGCTATTGTTTTAGTAATTATAATAGTAAAATAGAGCAGTAATAGTAATAATGCTACCTCTCTTTTATTTTGCACTTTCAGTTTTTTATATGATATCTTATTTTTCTGATAACAATTCTCAAGTCAGCCAAGGCAGATATTATGGCCTCTCTACTCAATAGAGGGAAACCTGACAAGAGGTTCACAGATTGATACCATTGAAGGATCTTAAAAGACACAACAGTTATTTAGTTAATTAACTATTTGGGGGGCATTATCTAGATCCAAATTCAAAATATTTGTTTTGATGTTATCCATGATGATTTCTAACTCTGCAGCAACTCTGACAATTTTCTCGACTGCTGTGTTACTTGGATGACCTCCAATTTAGGGGCCATATCTTTGTGAATTATAAAAGCATATTTAATACTCAACTTTTCTGTTAGTAAATCAATGTTATTATAATTTAATAAAATGTTATCATCTCTATTTTGTTGAGAGTACTGTCCCAAATATATAACATTGTGGGAGCTCTGTTTTTATGTTATTTATGATGAAAGAACTTCTAGCTCTAACACTTCAAATAGCAAACGTTCATCAAAAGTTGTCCTAATCAGAATTCCTAATGACCATAATTTTAAGCCCTCCATTACCTTTGAGGGTTTGAAGAAAATCACTGACACCATATTTTTTCCTTAGAGATATTCTTTGTGTATCACTTATATCCATGTTACTTGTGAGATGCTTGCCTTTATTATTTTGAGTTATTGCGATTTTACTCTTCAGAAGCTAAAAGGGAATAAAAACTGGTGAGAATCAGGTGGAAAATATGCTTCATATTAACTTTGGTTTATGTGAGTTTTCATTAAATAAAAGCCATCTAAAAACATTGAGCTGGTATCAAGTATCATAAGTATCATACTTACCAAGTATGGTAAGTATCCAGACTAGGAGAAACACACCTACTTTTATTCTTCCAAATGTTATCTCTGTTTAACTTTATGGGCATAATTAGGAAGAACAACCTTTTGGAAGTTGTGTTTATAGTTATTCATTAATTAAGGCAATCATCAGATAAAGGGCTTTAAAACTTGAAGAAGATCTTCATGCATTAGGGGAAAATATCTTCAAATTGTAATTTTGAAGATGTAGTAATTTTTACAGTGAAATTAATCAAACTGTATTTTAAACAATTTTTAAAAAGATAGAGGAGCTCAATTTCTTTCAAATGTCCTATAATGCAAAATGAAACCAATTGCTGAAGTTTTGTAATAGCCGACATTCATTTGTGCTCACTAGTTGCCAATCACTATATTTAATTCGTTATGCGGAGTCCTCCTTAACCTTGCAAGGTGGCTACTATTCTTTTCTCACTTTATAGGTGGGGAAGCTGGCATAGGGAGTTTAAGATATGCACTCAGAGTCACAGAGCTAGTGAGTGATGGAGCAGAAATTCTCATGCTGGCCTACTGGACTTTAAAGTTTGGACTCTTAGTTACTGTTCAATGTTAATTCTCACATGTTTACTTTAGCCCAATGTCCAATTTCTTTTCATTAATATTGTAGAACATGAGAATGAATTACATGTACAGGTCAGGCAAATCATTCACTTCATTTATTTTCTCTTAATTTATTAAGAATTTGATTTATTTCTGTCATTAAAAGGTGACTTTTTCTTTGTATTTCCATGTTTTGTTTTATTATATTTACTTGATATCCTAAGCGATACCCCTTTTCCTGCCAAGGTCAAGAATTTTTTAAAGATATAATCTGTTTTCTTGTTAGGCGAAGACAATTTATAAGGTAGGCAGAAAGAGTAGTATTTTTTTTAATTATTAACTTTTAGTTAATTTTGTTTTTTCTTTAGTGTGATGATTCTAGAAAAATCCAGTTGATAAATTCATTTATTGATCTAACCATCATCGCTATCATCCTATTTATAAGGAGATTGGACAAGGTAGAGCCTGTAAATTTTATCTCTAAACTACTATGCTAAAATTGGTGCTGTCGTGAGAAAGGAAACACATTCCTCTTACTGTCTGTGAATCATTGCCTGGAGTGGAGGTTGTATGACTAACTGAACATGACCGTATAACAGAATGTGAATCCTTACTGATAGGTCCCTTTCTCCCCTCTAGGCAAAGTGGATCAGGGATTTGAAGACCTATTAAACAGCTGCATAGACAGTAGTTAAATATGGATTCATATTGTTTGGGTTCAATCCCAGTTTTGTCACTCAGTGACTGTGACTTAGGGTAATTACTTAATCACCATGTAACTTAGTTTTCTCATCTGTAAAATGGGGCTGATAATAGTACTTCTCTTACAAGGTTATTGTGAGGATTAAATGATTAATATATGTATAGTATTTAGCATAATGCTGGCATATAGTTAAGAGCACAACGTGAGCGCTTACGTTTTATTATACTGTCGTCGAAGACTTGATACTGCTTCCTTATGAAGCGATGAGAAGACTGCACTAGTCTGTGGTTTAAGACATGACTTGTTTAGGCTCAGACGCTTGGGCCATGGGAGATCAGGAGCTTGGCACACATGGGAGGTCTTGTGACCCTGAAACCCTTCCCCACTGCCTTCTTCGCAATCTTGATAACTGGAGGTGAGGCTGTGCTGGTCATGCCATTGTAAATTCTTTTTCAAATGGCCACTTGGTTTATCTGACTCTGTGCAGTAACTAGGCGCTTGTGTTTATAAGCCCAGAAATCTTGAGTTACCAGTCCAGGCCTAGCACTCTTATGGGCATACTATGCATTCCAGAAGGGGGAAAAAAAGAGCTGAGGATGTAGGTTGTGTCGAGAAGGATTTGCTCCAAAGACAAGATGAATGTACAGGAATGAATGTGCATAGGAATGAATTAATGCACAGGAAAGGAGCTGACTAGTTGATAAATGAACCCCACCTCCCACCAGGAAGTAGCATGGGGTAATGGAAAGAAGATGGGGGCTTTGCTGTCTGACAGTTTCAAATCTTGGCTCTACCAATCCTCAGCTGTGTGACATTGGACAGACTGTTTAACCTCTCTGAGCCTGTTGCCTCACATGTAAAATCCTTATTAAGATAGGATACACACACATATGTTTATATGTATCTCACAATATGTTAGAGACAGTATGGTACTAAGCAAAAATAGAAGTATCAATCAATAAAACAAAATGAAGAATTTGGAAGTAGATAAATGAACATAAATATTTAGTATAATATAAAATAAAACAAGTTTTTCAAAGCAAGTAGATAAGGGAAGGAGAATTCCTATCCATCTTTCCCTCTAGATAATCTTTTTAGCTTCATGGTCCAATGTTTTAAATATAGTAGCTGACCCCATGAATACTGGAGTTGGAATGGCTGGGTTCAGTTACCTACTCTGCTAAGTTACTGAACTTTTTGTGCCTTAGTTTACACATCTACAAAGTAGAGATACTAGTAGGACCCACCTCATGGGGTTGTTGTGAGGATTAGATGAGTTAATATGTGCAAAGCACTTAGGTCAGGGCCTGGCACATAATACGATTTATATGTTTAGCTGTTCTTATTCTGCATATATTATATTTTGTTTTTCATCTTTATTGATATATAATTGACAAATAAAAATTGTGTACAGGTAAGGTGTATAGCTTGATGTTTTGATATATATCCACATTGTAAAATAATTGCCACAATCAAGCTAATTAATATATTCATCACTTACTGTTACTAGTTACCATTTGTTTTTTTGTGGTGAGAACATTTAGAAAACTTCAAATGTAAAATATAGTATTGTTAACTATAGTCACATTGCTGTATTTAGGTCCCCAGAACTTATTCATCTCGCATAACCCTTTGACCAAGATCTCCCTGTTTCTCCCATCCTCCAGCCCCTGGTAACCAATAGTCTATTTTCTGCTTCTGTGAGTTTGACTACTTTAGAGTCCTCAGACAAGTGAGATCATGCAGAATTTATTTTTTGTTATCTGGCTCATTTCACTTAGCATAATGTCCTTCAGGTTCTTCTGTGTTGTCACAAATGTGGTATTTCCTTCTTTTTAAAGGCTGAATAATATTTCAGTGTGTATGTGTGTGTATGTGTGTGTGTGTATTATGAGTATATTTTAGATAGTGTGTGTGGATTATGCCAGCCATACAAAGAGCAATTAGGTTCTTTTATGATTTCAAGTTAGGATGGGATGGGCAAAGAACCTGTTTCCAATAATCATATTTGCCTCGTTTATGTTGTTTTATTTTAGGGCATCGCTCCCAAAATTGAGTTTTCTACGAGAACAGCTATCAGAGAATGTGTGTTTCTGCATAGAAACAGATTTCTTGTAAGTATAATCAAAGAGTGAGTAATATAAATGTCAGGCATTTTCTCTACAAATTTAAAGAACTCAGTTTACCAAGTTTAGATGCAACTGGATGAATAGAAACCTGGAGACTTATTCCTAGGTTTGAATTTCTGTATTCAAGCTATTTGCTCAGCCTATCACATTAGAGTGAGTATATTTGGCACATATTCATCATGGTATGGTTGGTGGAGCAGAAGGATCCAGAAGCTAAGATCACAAGTTTGAAGTGTAAGTTATTTAGCTTTACTGGTTGTTGTTGTTTTATGACTTTTACTTTTGATCTTAAGAACAATAGTGTTTCCTTCTTTCTTTTTTCTGAGGCTGAAGCTCAGAGTTGAATTTGCAGTCCATCTTTGGTAACCATGAGGGGTCTTGAAGCATCCATGAACACTACTTCCATTTTACTCTCTTATTCAGCCCTAATTTCCTTTTTTGCTTTATTTCTTTCTATGTTTCTTTTACCTTTTTTGTACACAATTTTAAAAACTAAGTCCTTTCTAAAACAATGTGGAGAATTAATAAATGAAATTTGTAAAGCTTTAGGTACTTTGCTCGTCATCCTAAATCTTGCCTGGGTTCCTAGAAAAAACCTTGGATATGTGGGGCTGTGAGTTATAAGACACTGAATGAGAAGAGTCACTAGTGTGCAAATCCATCAGTTGTCTGGGCATCATAACTCTTATAATGGGAGACCAATGACTAATTTTAAATAAGGCATTAGCTACTTTTTAGTTTTTCTTTATTTACCCACTATTTTTTCCAATCTGTTTGCTATGTGTGCACTGTGATTTTTTGTCTTTCTTTTTTTTCAATAGCTCCTAATATAGATCTTCCTTTAAGTGTTAAGTTTTTAAAGTAATATATTTTATTTTTTCTTACAACACAAGTATCTCACTTATTTTAGAAAATTAGAAAATGTGGATAAGCAAAAAGGACATAAAAATAAAATTATCTGTCATTCTTACTATCTAGAGATAAACATGACTAAATTTTTTTAGTATATTCTTCTATACAGCACATGTGTGCACACACACACACTGCATACCTTTTTTTACCCTTCCTTTTTCACTTAATATACCATGAACATATTCTCCTGTCCTTAAGTATTCTTATACCAGGCAGTTTTTCATGGCTTTATCATATTCCATTGTGTGAAATTACCATACTTCGTTTGGCCAATCATTTCTTATTGTTGGGCACTTAATTGATATTTCAGAGTCCAGTCAGGAAACCAAACCGCACCTGTTATTTTAACAGAAAAATTTAATATTAAAAAAAAAAGTCTTAGTAAGGTTTGGATGCTAGAAGATAAAAGAGGAACACGGAAGCGATCGAGATAATAACTGCAGAAGGTAGCTTCTACCTCTAGAGCTGGGGGCACAAAGGAAAGAGGTTGGGTCATGAAGAACATAGACGTTTGGGGAAGGGACCCTGGGGAGGGACTACCTTCCTAGGTGCTTCGCAGGAGTTCAGAGGTAGGACTCTGATGAGCTGGGACTCAGACCTTTGAGGAGCGACCGTCCTCATTGCTGGTGCCTCAGGAGCTCGGAGGAAGGATCATTTGGGGGAGACCCAAATCTCTGAGTGCTGGATATCTGAGGGGCACAGTGAGGCTAAGTTCTGAATTGTGATGGGATGAAACTAAACTGAACCATTTGCTGCTGCCAAGGTGAAGACAGTTGCTGTGATGCTGTGGACTAGACTGCAGAACTGGCAGTGGCTAGTCCGCCTTCCTCTTCAATCTTGCGTTCTTCTTTAGACCTTTGGGTAGAGCTAAAGAACAACTGGAAAGCAAAGGGGTTATCAGAGTGCCAGCCCAATATCATAAGCTGAGTATAGAAAGGTGGGTTTGGGCGGAGAGGCCATGCTTACTCATCACTCACCCACTATAGTTGGTTTTTTATTGTTAAACTGTTATTAAGAATTTTTACAGCTGTAAATAACCGTATTATTCCTTATAATAAATTCCTTGAAGTGAAATTTCCAGATATGAGTGTATGCCAAATTTTCTCTCTCTTTCTCTCAGTCTCAATCTTAATCTTATATAGCCATAATTATTTCCTTATAATATATTTCTGAAGTAAAATTGCTGCAAGTGTATGCAATTTTCTGTCTCTTGATCTCATCTCTCTCAATCTCTCTATATCAATCATCTACCTCTGACTGGCAGGGTGTCTGAAACTTTCCAACTTTTTCCTAATACGAATAAATCTTACTGGTACTAATCAAATATACTAGCAAGTTATAAATACTAGTGATGTTAAGCCGAACTGAAGGAAATTAAGTAGAGAGAAGCCCTTCCTTAAGTTCATGTTTTATAAATCCAAGATGTTCAGTCTTCTACTTTAATTAAACAAAGTTCAATTAAATACAATTATATTCTGATTGAATTTTTAAAATATTTTTTGTTTTTAACATATTGTTTCTTTTTTTATTTTGATTTCAGGAAGAAAGATAAGTCACGAAGGCCTTTATCTACATCATATGGACCCAAATTCCCCTTAAATAATATGCAGATGAAGCCAAAGGAGAGTAATCTTAGCAGACTGCCCAAAGCATGCAATCCCGGGCACCTTCTCCATATTCTGCCAGGCGCTTTTCCCAGGACCAGCCAGCTCAAATGAACCTTGGAAATAATTCCGGAATCTCCAGAGAAAGCAAACCTCCATTTGTAGTTAGACATGTGAGCCTAAAATTACTTTTCATAGTTCTTTGAAATGATGAGTGTGTGAATGAGGGCAGAATAAAGGGAGGTTGGGCCATTAAAACAAATGGGTAATATTAAATAAAGAGGGAATTCAAACTGAATAATAACTATGATTAAATTACACTCTCTTCCTAGAGTCATTGTCACAAAGCTCCTATAAAGATGTCTGTACAGAGGACTTGCTTAATAGATATGGGTCATCTCTATTTTTAAGTTTTGAAAATTATTAATAGAGTGTGATGTCTGCATATGGCAAGAAGACTTAGTCAACTGACAGGGGTAGAAGACACATAACAAAGGCTGGCACATATCCTGTACCAATCCATAACTAAAGTGTCATCAGTTTTAAAGAAAACTGCTTGTTTTTTAATGAAGTTGTAGTTCTTTGGCCACACTTTAAAAAGCAAGGAAAATGTGGCTGCAGAAAGAAGCAATGTGCCATCTCAAAATCCTTAATTAAATTTATCTTCGATTTAGCCCTCAGAAAGTAGTAAGCAAATTTAATCACACTTATTCTCGTAGTCTCCTTACATTTTTTGACTACTACAAGAGTAATGGAAAATATGGAAAAGTTCAAAAAAATTACCATTTACTCACCAACATAATAAAAATAAACTAAAATTTTATTTAATTTAATGCATTTTCTTTCACCTTTTTTATATATAAAGCTTAATTTTCACACAAAGTTGTAGTTATACTGTACTATATACAGATTAGTTTCTCAATATAAAGTTACTATCACATTAAAAACATTTCCTATATTTCATAATCTTCATGAACACCATTCTGCATTCTAGTTCACGACTTATTCTCCAGTAGTTCTTATAACTCCAGCAGTTAACTATTGATGTTATCATCAAGTTGATAATTTGACTTAAAGCCACTAGTGGTGATGTTTATATATTAGACATCATATATGAAGCAGGGTCAGGCCCAAAGTCAAGGTGCTGTTGAGATGACTGATATAGAGTTGGCTTTTAGGTAAAACAGAGATTTTTTTGGCTAGAAACTATAGAACAGATGTTTTCTTCATGGTGACTTATGTAAAAATGTCTGGCAAAAATCTAGCAACCTATTTTTAAACATGGCATCATAAAAATGTTGTATTTTTATTGGACGGTTTTATTTATTCTGTTTGAAATAAAGTTGTATTTATAAAATACAACTTTAGTTTATGCCATTATGGGCCCAATAAGCTTAAAATATTGGGAAATTTCTTAGGGAATATACTGGCTTGACATTTATTTTATTCAATGAATTCTTATACAGCCTTTACTAAGTGCCAAGCTCCTTTCTAAGTGCCTTATACATGTTAACTCTTTTATTTAGCCAGATTTCTGATGATATCTGATGTTTCTTTAAGTAGAAACATTAAAATTTAGAGGACATAATATTGTGAAGATTGTGAATTCTAGTCAATATATTTCATAAGTAGAATGAAGAGTAACATTACAACCTGCCATCTTGAAACTTAAACAAACAAATACACAAGGTAAAAAAAAATCTAGCAACTCTATAATGTCATAGATATTCTGGAAGAGTTAATATTTCAAGTATTTTGACCTATTTGTAAATCATATTGTCCTATTTAGGAAAATATGGTCACCTTAGGTAAAATAATACAGTCACCACTATTTTTTTTCAAGTGTATAGACACTCAGACTGGCAAGGGATATGGAAGGCTGAACTGTCACTTTGTGATAATCCCTTGTCTTCAGGGAGGACTCACCTAGGCCAGCACTGCTCAGACTGTTTAGGAACATGAAACTCCGTCCTATTTTAAAAGATTGTAAAATAAACTTCATTCACTCTTTTCTAGGTTGATCCTTACCAATGGTTAGACTATAACTTTCGTTCAACTTTAATTTTTATGCTAACATTTAGCCCATATCTTTGTGTTGTAGCCTCAGTGAAGACAGGGACAGCTACCCCTACTGGGATAACATTTAATGTACTTGGAGACTGTGATTTAATTTGTTCCCAACCTTCTTTTCTCACCTGCATGACTCACGATTGAGGGGGAGAAAGGCATTACAGGTAATAAGAGGTTTTATTTCTTTCCTTTACTTCCAGGTGGACAGCACAAAGCCCTTTGGTGAGAATATTTCAGAACATCATTCCCTGAAGTCTAGAAGAAAATCTAAGTTTTCAAACTTTCCCTTTCCAATGAGAAGAGGTACTCAAGTTTCTTGTAATTTCCCTGTGAGAATGAATGCATCCTACTTCTAAATCTTCATTCATTCTGCAGAATCACAAGTTTCTTTGGAAACTTGAGATTTAATTCACAAGTGGAATTTTTAGGGAAGGAGTTCACATAGAGTAGAGTCAGCTGAGAAACTGTCCATTTCAGAGTTCCCCTAGCTATTGAAGGGAACTGCTCTGAGTAGTGTGGTCATCGAGTGTCATCTAGTTCCAGTTGCTCCTTGGCTAGATTGGAAAAGGAGGGAGCAGCTTGTCCTGTTGCTAACTCTTTGCAAAGGCACCAGTGATGGCCAGCAAATAAAACTTACCATTTCTCTGAATGTGAAAGAGCAGGAGACTGGTGGTGAGAAGACTTAACATTTGCTTTACAAAATTCCGTATCAGCGAAGAGGGAACTAACTCTATTTGAAGCAGTTAGGTAAAGGCAGGGCATCTCAGATTTTCAGGTTTCAGGACCCTTTTGCATTCTTAAACATTGAGGACCCCAAAGAGCTTTTGTTTATGTGGATGATATCTATGATATTACCATATTAGAAATTAAAACTGGAACATATATCCCACTAGCCATCAGAGTGGTGATGTCATGACATGTCATGTAGCTTTTTAAAAACTCAAGAATAAGAGTGGAATTATATTAAGAATATGTCTTAGTATAATTAGGAGAAACGTTTTGACCTTGTAGATATCCCGAAGGGCTTGGGAACACCTCGAGAGGTCCCGGACCAAACACATTCAGAGTCACTAGGTTAAAGCATCCCTTGGAGGCTTTTACCTTATAATTAAAAAACATAAACCATGTCAACAATGAAGGTCATGACAGTGAATTTCAACAATTCCTGAACTTAATAAAAATTCTTATGGTAGAAGGGGATTGTGATAGCCCATTCTCTTGACTCGTGATGGAATTGGACCTGCACCATCTCTGACAACAGGGCTTCCAATCTTAGGTTTAAAGGTTTATACTTTTAAAGGGCTGCACAATCTTATAGTAACTCAAGACACTGTTCTTGGATCATGTGTGACTATTCAGTAGCAGTCAGAGTATAGTTTGAAACAAAGTGCTTTATCACCTCTGACATTTAATTTAAGCCCTCTGGATTGAAAATCACCAGTGTAGCCCATAAAAGCAGCACTGTCTTCCCTATTACTGTGAAATCAAACAACAGCAAATATCCTTTCCCTGGGAGTACAAGTTTGGCTTAATGTTGGCTCAATTACAATGGAACTCATACATCAATCACACTGGTCTCAGCCTTTGTCTTTTCTTAATCCTGGCAGGTGGAGAACTAAGGTTCCAGAGAGGTTATAGAGTACGTACAGGTCACACAGCAAGTTTTTGGTAAACCTACTCTTAGAGAAGACGCTCAGACCTCTGAGCCCAGATCCTTGGAATCCCTGTAGCTTCCATGCCAGATCTTTGCTTAGGTCACCTGTCAGCTCATTCATCCAGGCCTCAAGTAGAATAAAGCAGTGTTTCTCAAATTTGAACGTGCATTTGAATCACCTGGGGATCATGTTAACATGAAGATTCTGATTCAGTAAGGCTGGGTTAGGGCCCAGGAGCCTTCTTTTCTAACAAGCTTCCAGGTGATACCAATGTTGCTGGTCCATGGACTGCACTTTGAGAAACAAGGGAACAAAGGCAAGACCCTGTGGAAGGGAGTGCTCAAGACCATTAGCAAAGGGGCCACAGGGTGGATTCGTAGCCATAGCTGAAAAGGATTAGTTAGCATTGCCAATACCCTACTCAGCTGGGAGAAGAGAACTTCTGGGACAAGAGAGACCCATACCTGCATGCCCAGAGGATATAATGCCAGACTTTAAAATCCCTGTTCATAGCTTCTTTCCCTATTGCCAGTGGCACAGGGGAATCAGCAATCCAGGAAAAGCCCGTTGTCACTGCTTAAGCCCCAGTCATATTAGGGTAAACCATGATGGCCTTAGCATAGCCTTGCAAATGCTCATTTCAAAAGTATTTTTTTCTCAATCTGGAAAAATTCAATTTAGTCTTGGTTTTGTCTATGTGTATTAATTATTTCACTTCCTAGTCACTCTTCCTATTCTCTGCAGTAGGTCTCCTTACTTATAATTATTTAGGGGAATCATAATGATTTGCCTTTTTGCTGCATTATATTTCTCCAAGCTCTTACATATTTTACATTGTCTCGATTTAATATTTATGTCTACCTTGGACAAATATAATCAAGACTTTCTGCATAAATAGGATTCCATGAAAACCAAATATGAAGGGAATGGCAGAAGGGCAAAATATATCATTTTATATTAGAGCCACATAGCTTTCTTTTAGGTTATTGACACTTGGGCAAAGATGAGTTTTCCAGGCTGCTTAAGGATTACTGAAATTATTGCTTCACTTTAGACTCTCTTTTACTCTTCCCATATTCATATGGGAAGTTCGGTTTGTGCTATCATTATTAACATAACCTCATTGTTGACCTCAAGAGGATAGAAAAAATGACAGAACTGCTATGACTTAAAGGAGACTTAAAAGTGATAGTGCAATTTACAAAGGAGAATTTAAGTTCTTTAATAATTTATTCATTGAGTAACATTTTTATACTGCGGTGAAATAAATGTAATGGCAGCTTTAAGGGTAACTGGTAATAAAGAGTCATTGATATACCTGTTCCTCTTTCTTGCAGCTTCCTCTCTTGACAGCCTTGCAGCTAACGTAAAGGTAATTTTAGCAGTAGCATTTGTAAAATTGTTTATTTCCAGCTATCTAATGTCAACTATTGTGCTTTCTCCAATGAGTTATGATAAGTAATTTTTAGCTATTGCTGCTTATGGAATTGCTGTAGAGTTTACGCGGTGCCTAAGCTCCCCTGCCTACTTTGTTTTGCTTTAGTTGTCTGTCCCCTCCCTCCATAAATGCTTTTTTCATTTGTTGGATGAATCACCAGTGAGAGTGTGTGTAAGCCCAGTACCTACTTTATCAGTAGGATTTTCATTGCTTTTTCTCTAATCAAATATCTTTATCCACAGAAGTGGTAAATCACTTGTTCTTGAAGTTCGGTTTGTCAGGGTGAAGGGGCAAAGTTCTGTGTTGCAACATGAGAATAGATGTATGCAGAGAAAATGGATTATTCTGTGTGTCTTATGCCCTAGCATTTAAATATTTCATTAAAAAGTTATATCTTTCCCAAACCCAATAATCCCTCACAAATCGAAGTTCAGAGCATGAATTTATTTTGGCTTGTTAATATGTGCCAAACATACAGAGTTTTGGTTATCTTTCCCTGACCTTTACTCCTGAGCATTTTGTCTCTAGTCTTCTCTACTCCCACTTTTCTTTTATTGCAGGAGCTTCCCGGGGCAGGTATTGTACCATCTTACTCCCAGTTCTTTTCCTTGTCCCACTACATCCCAGCTCTAAATTAAGCAAACAAAAGCAAAACTACAGTTAAAGAATAATGTACATTATCACTCAGGTTATTAAAGCACCAGATGAACGGATTGTTTTAAGGAATGAATCACCATCACCTCTAGATTCAAGTAAGTTTGGGAAGCCCTCTCCCAGTTACAGTAACCAAGGGATGCCGACTTCCACCAGGAAACTTCATTTGCCAGCTCCGAGCTCTCCAGATCTCCCAGCCCTCTTCTGGATCAGCCCCTTCTCCAAGAAAGGTCAGCAGCAACTGCCCATCTCTTTGCATGACTAGTGCCTAGTGATCTGGCAAGAGAAAAGCCAGGTCACTACATCATTTACTTCCTCAGGAATATTTAGCTGGTGCAATTTGATATGAAACATTAGTATTTCTTCAAACATCTCCCCAGAAGTAAGAATTGAGCCTGTGTGTGTGTGTGTGTGTGTGTGTGTGTGTGTGTGTGGACACATGTTTTTATTTCTGTTGGGTATATACCTAGAAATCAGATTACTGGTTGGTATGATAAGTGTATGTTTAACTTTTTTTTTTCATGTTTTTCCCCGCTATTGTTCTATTCTTTTGTTTATTGGGAGAGTACTCAATTTCTCAGTTTGCCTAGAGTTCTTTTTTTTTTTTTAAATAAATTTGTTTATTTAAAGTAGTTTCAAGTATACAGTACATTGATTAGACATCTATAATCTTCATAAAACGATCCCCCCAATTGCTCCCTCCCTTCCCTGGCCCTCCACTTAGCCATCACATTAATGCTAACTGCATTCCCTCTGTCACGCTCCCCATACCCAACTATCAACTACTAACTTGTACTTCTTTAACCCTTCACCCCATTATTCCAGCCTCCCAACCCTCCTCCCCTCTGTCCATCACCAAATTGTCCACTATATTCGTGAGTCTGTTTTTGATTAGTTTGTTCTTTTTGTTCCTTAGATACTGCAAAGTGAAATCATATGGTATTTATCTTTCTCTGTCTAACTTATTTCACTTAGCATAATAACCTCTAGGTCCATCCATGTCGTTGCAAATGGTAGGATTTCATTTTTTTAAACAGCTGAGTAATATCCAAAGAAAACCAAAACAATCATTCATAAAGATTTATGCACTCCAATATTCATGGCAGCACAATTACGATAGCCAAGATATAGAAGCAACCTAAATGCACATCAACAGATGATTGGATAAAGAAATTATGGTTCACATATACAAGAGTTGAGCCTTTTGTCTTGCCCCTGGAAAATATCTTAGGATTTTTGTTGAAAATGGGACAGACAGCTAATTTGGCATAGGTGCTATTTATTTATCCGTATTTAGCTGTTATAAATTTTAAAACTCAAGCTTTTGATTTTACCAGTATAAAAATGCTCACTATAGAGATTTTGGAAATTATAGAAAAATGAAAAGGAGTGAAAAAAAATTACCCATATTCCTACCACCCAAAGACAAACATCAACAACATGTGGATATCTTTTCTTTCTGTTTTTCTAGACATGGTTTCTTGGTTTGTTTATATTACTGATATAAATTAAAAAAAAAAAAAGATGATTGCAGAAGTCTGGAGGGCAGGCCAGAGATGGAGAGCAGAAATTTTTATTTTCCAAACTGCACTGTCTAGTAACATTGCTAACCATCTGGTTTGCCTAGGACCGTCCTAGTCTTATATTCTGAGAAACCCTTTAGTCGCAGGCAAACCCAGGACAGTTGGTCACCTTACTTCCACATAAGTGGCACAGAAGATAATATTTTCAAGACAGCTGTTTTGAATGAAGACTATCCCTTTGTATCCTTGGGGATGAATCCATTCCCTGTTGACTTCAGCATAATC
Source organism: Eonycteris spelaea (assembly GCA_003508835.1). Taxonomy (NCBI): domain Eukaryota; kingdom Metazoa; phylum Chordata; class Mammalia; order Chiroptera; family Pteropodidae; genus Eonycteris; species Eonycteris spelaea. The sequence goes on along the minus strand of PUFA01000031.1, from coordinate 9,846,376 downwards.
GCAGAGGTGGCCCCTGGAACACTAGGTGCTATCAGTACTTTTGGAAACCTCATTCATATCAGCATCTTCCCATATCAGCGTCATTGGGACCAGTGTTTCCATGCCCAGATTATAGGAGCACATGAGAAATACATTTCAAGTTTCTGCTAGCTTAATGCTGAAATCAGTAAGGGCCAAGTTTGCAGGGATGAATAGGGAGACAAATTTTGGATTGAGAATCAGTCCAAGGTTTTAATGGAAGAAGTGGAAAACCCTATTAACTAGTAGGGTGAAAATAGTGGTCCCAAAGGAGGGAGGAACACTCTTGAGACTGTTCCCTATATTCATCATCTGGTTAGTGTCACATCCCATCAGCACACATCCTTACTTTTCCACTGCATGAGGAAAAGGCTGTAATACAGGCACAGCGTTGCTCCTATCTTGTCATCATTTCATCCTGTCACCATTTTCAAAGATCTTCAAATGTAGTATTGATTGTATGTAATAATAGTGGTAACAAATGTAGGAATTGTTTTGGTACAGGTTACTCAAGACCTATGAAAAAACATTTACAGTATCCAGCTGGTGGCTGTTTTTCATTGCTAACTTTATTTCTAGTTTTGAAACATTTCCATTCCCTGCTTTTAAAAATTCTTAGAGGAGCATAGAAATGATGTGCCCTGCCTTTTCTTAAACATGGGCAATGCTTCAGGTGGTGCTTTCATTTACTGAGTTGTTTTCTTGGTTTGGTAAAGGATTTGTGTAGATCCAGCCATACTCTTGGTCTTGTCTCCCTGGAAACCAGCTGTACGTGCTTGTACAGAGAGAGCTGGAGTAGGTTGCCCAGATGTGGGTTCCAAACTAAACAGAGGGGCAGCTGCATAGGGGCTTATCAGTGTGGTGGCCATATAACAACTGATTGATTCCCAAATGTTCCTGTCATTTTAAATGTTTATTGTACATTAATTAAAGAGAATGATTTTATCCAAATTGCTAAAATTCTTTAGGCATTTTAAGAAAACATATCTGTTCTTTTCATAATCATATTGAGAATTCTGCCTCAGAAATTAGGAATTGGTACCCACTCCCCTCCAGAAGATGAATGAATGAATTCATCAAATGAATGAGTGAATTCAATCAGTCGAGAAATATTTATCAAATACATACTGTGGTATTCAATACCTGTGAGACCCTGAGATGAGCTGTTAACCTAAGAGTTTCAGTCCCAATTTCAGTCTAGGAGTACAGACAGACATTAATCAAATAATAACAAAATGTCCACGGGGGAAGTGCAAGGTATAAGGGATAAATGGACTCCTAATGTATCAAATAGGGGAGCTGACTTCTTTAGAAGAGGGATCAGGAAAGACTTTCCTGAGAAATCAATAATTGAGCGGAGCTCTGGGGGTGGGCAGGAGTTAATGCGAGTGAGGATGGGGTTAAAGGTGGCAGCATTCCAGGCCGAGAAAACAGTGTTGGCAAATGCCTAAGGAGAAAGCAGTTTTATGTTTGAGGAACTGAATGATGCTGTAAGATCTGTGGCTAAATTTGGTTCTGTTTGGCCAAAAATAAATGAGATATGAAATAAAATTCCGTGGTGGAAAACAATTGGGATTAAATTTCGTATGAAAAATTTTCAGAAAAAGATTTAAATGTAAAAGCAGGATTTGTTATTTAGAGAAATAACTAAAATACACAGTAAAGTACAAAGACGAAAAGAATAACTTATAGCTATACACCTGAATATAAACCATTCTTAATATCTTCGTTTTTATTCCGTGTAATTTTCCTTTGTGTAGATTTAATAGACACTGAAACCACACTTTTGCTTATTGCTGCTTTTTTCTTACTGTTAATAAATATCAACTCATATTCTTATGTACTCTAAGTATCCATTTTATTAGCTGCATAATGCTACACCCTGTTTCATATGTTGAGCAGGTTCTACCCTGGTTCTCAGTCCACATGGAAAAAGATCCACGAAAGGGTATGTGGTCTTCTGACATCCCATGGAGCTTGGCAACACCTAAACAAGGTTAGGGCTTCTGGTAAAACTAGATCTTTGCTGACAAAATAATATGGGAACTGGGACTTACAGTTTAGCAGGGGAAACAGACATTAATTAAGTAACCACAGAAATAAATGTAAAATTGTGATGCTTACCAAGGAGGGTACATGGTGTCTTGAGTGTGTATGAAAAAGGGTATTTGATTCATTGAGAGTCAAGGCAGGCTTCCCCGAGGAAGAGACAGTGGAGCTTTGATCTGAGCAATGAGTTGCAGTTAATTTGGAGCACAGCATGCATCAAGAGGAGGTCCTGCAGTGAGAGGGAGCACAGTCCTTTAGAGGACTTAGAGAAGACAGTATAACTGGTCCAAAGCCCATTGCTTTCTATTATGCACAGGAATCCTGGTCTAGGGAAGAATCCAGGGAAGTGTGTTTGGTCTGTGTGAGGCCACAGCATAGAAGCAAGTTTTCCTAAAAGTTGTTGAAGGAACTCAGAAAGAGTGTGGGGTTTTGCTGGAAATAATTGATATTTATTCATGGGTCTTAGAGTTTGAAAACTGGAAACAAAAGCAGATGAAAACACCGGTGTTCCAAAGAAGAGAGAAAAGTTAAAGTAATCATAAAAAAAGTACATTCTTAAGAATTATCAGTCTTGCATTTTTAAGCCTAGGGTTGGTCTGGGACTATTATCAGTCAGATGACAGGGAGTCAGGATGATGGATGCCAGGTGGTATGGAAGATGGGCACCAGGAGGTCTGGTCACATCCAGTGGTCTAAATGTCAGGTGGACATATACGTGAGTCCTTCAGTGGGTAATTAGTAGGTTATCTGGAGGTCCAGATGCATATCCAGGGATTGACACAGCACTAGAAAGTTTAAAAAAATTTAAGTCCTAGAATGGAGTCTTTCCTCATGCTCAAACCTTCATAATGTTAAATTTAGCAACTTGGTTAAAGTGATCCCATTTTATATAGTCCCTATCTTCACTCTTTTTTCAGAGTTAATAAGGTATTTGGTCTGTTTGACTTTTATGGGGTTTGGAGTGTGTTTCTTATCCATAGATAGATGTACCCAGGACCTTTCCTACTGCAGGTGTACAGCATTAGCTAAGTAATTTGTCACATTTCAAAATAATTCAAATGAGAGGTTAACAGTGCTCCCAGTGGTTGGATTTCATCATACCATGTAGCCGAATTGGTCATATTGACTTATTTAAATGCTGGCATATCCTAGATTTATAGGATGACACTTATAAATGAATAATAATTATAATAATGAAGAGGTAATTATTATTCAAGTAAAGTGAATTACTTTACTTCCTCTCTGCAAAGCCTTTGGCTTTGCTTTGTTAATTCTAAGTGTTTTCCAGTAAGGAAATCCCTTTAAAATGTGACAAGGGAGGGAGGGAGGGAAAGTGAGAGAAGAAGGAAGGAAGACAGGGAGGGAAGGAGGAGGGAAGAAAGAAAGAAGGGGCGGGGGAGAGAGAGAGAGAGAGAGAGAGAGAGAGAAGGAAAGAAAAGCTACACGCATACACACATAGTGTGGGAGTCATAGTCTTTAATGCAAAACTACACATCTTGCTATCATTGATTTATATTATATTATGAATAATGCAATTGCTGCATTTCTTTTTTTGTTATAGGAGGATTCTGTCTCTGACGTAAATTATACCCTTGAAAGGCCAAGCTACCCTATGAAGAGTTACCCAGTGCATGCACAGAGATATTTTTAAGCTGCTATCTTATGTAAGTAAGTTGCTTCTTATCTTGGTTTGTTAAAATAATTTTAGTTTCCTGCCGTCAATATGAGATAACTAGAAAATGTGGACAGATGAGAAAGAGACCTAAGAACCACATTCTTTCTTCATGCAGTATAATGACGGAACATATGTGGGTCTGCCAGCTCTCTTCCCTCCTCTTGCTTCTCTCCCTCCTTCTCCCTCTCCCTCTCCCTCTTCTCTCTCCACCTCCCTTGGACCTCCTCCTCCTCCACCTCCTCCACCTCCTCCTCCTCCTCCACCTTCTCCTCCTCCTCCTCCTCCTCCTTCTCCTCCTTCTCCTCTTCTCTTTCCTCTCTCTCTCTCCTTCTCCCTCTTTCCCTATCTCTCTCCCTCTCTCTCCTCCCTTATATAACAGCCCTTCTTTCAGCTCCTTGAACACAAGTTCTTTCCTGCTATGAGGCCTTCACATGTATTGCTCTCTCTGTCTGGAATACTTCTTCTTGACCCTACTTGGGTCACTTTTATTTATCCTTCGAATCTCATGATTTTCTGAGATTCCCTCCCTCTCCAAGGCATGCCTTTTTAGCACCCTGCACTTTCATAAAGTATGACACAACTTGTTATATTTTTATATGGGTTGATTGCTTAAAAGTCTGCCCCTCTACGTGCATGAAGCCTTCCTGAAGTCTGAGACTCTGTCTCTCCCGCACACTATTTTATAGCCAGTATTTAGTGCACTACAACGGAATCCCGTTTGCCTCAAGTGAGTTCAGCCCCATATGCTAGGTAAGTGTGTGCCCTCTACAAGAATCTAACTCCCCACTTCCTACCTATTGCTGTAGGTAAATATTTTTCATGTGTGTGAATGTTGAAGGAGGTAATGAGGCAACTCTAGAATTCAGCTATGTGGCAAGCTGTTGGTCATGTAGTAGAGTTTCATCATTTCTGTTATTCTCTTCTTTTCCATTCCTAACCTAGGCCCCAAATAATAATAACCCTTCATATTAAGTGCTTTCTGAGTGATGGGAACTGGTCCAAATACTTTGCATGTATTTAATGAATTAATATTTTGTTCTCAAGCCCTATGAAATAGTTACTATTAGTTCCATTCTACAGATAGGGAAACTGAGGCACAGAGGGCTCAGGTGACATGGCTAGGTAGTCTGGCCTCAGCAACCATGCTTTTAACCATTAAATTCTATTGCTTCTCCAAACCTTGCGTGTGTGATGAGTGAGCCCCATGGAGAAAGACAGAGCAGAGCCCTTTGGAACCCCAGGAGAGTGTGTGGACGTTGCCCTTGAACATCTCCCACAGGATCCTATGCTGTTGTATTATGCATAGTAACATCATTCTAGTAACATCAAATAATTATGAACCTTTTTAAACAATGAAGGAGCGTGGGTTGACATGCTAGGTTTTTACTTAGTTAGGGCCAGGATCCTGAAAATCTGGTTTGAGGGTCATTCATGCTCTAGGCACAAGTTGCCTTGCCCCAGGGCTGGCCAGGACTCCCTGCCTTCAACACAGGGAATGTGGAAGGCAGAATTGCCCATTCTGCAGGCTTTCACCCTAGAACATTCTGCTTGGTAGATTAAAGGATGGATTCTAGGCCACATAATCTCTGGTTGCCAAAACAGTCATCTAGGCATTTATTAGGTGGTTATATAGGATGTAACCCACATAATTACCATTTAGGGAGCATGGCCCACATAATTACCAAATGCCAGATTGCACTGAATTTCAACATAGGCAACATCGAGTTACATAAAGCCCCAGCCCAGCTCATATGTGAACACTGATGTGAGGGGATAGAGACAGGTGAAAAAAAAATAGTAAATTCTGTCTTAGAAAATAGGTTTCCCACATATCACAAGATCCCATTCAATGGTCTGGAATATACTGGGGGCCTTCTATGGAAACGCTCCATACCACCCTCCTGCTACCCCACTTCTTGAACCATGGATTCTTGATGAGGCAGGGGCCCTAGAAGACTGTGATGGTGAAGATTTTTATGGTTGCAAAAAACCCACTTGACTTTGGCTGTTTTAAGGAAACCGGGCATTTATTGGAAAGATGCCAAGCAGCATAGTGAACCCAGGGGAGATCCAAAAAAGCAAGGTCAAGCAGCTGAAGTGGGGCCGCCAGAGTAACCCCCATGCGTTGGAAAGGCAGCGCAGAGAACATTCTGTAGAAGACCCAGGGCTTTTCTGCTACAGGCCCCCTCTCCTGCTTTCCTCAAGGAAGCTCTCCTGCTTGCAGCACCAATTCTTTTTTCCCTTTTCTCTTTCTCCTTCTCTTTCTCTTTCTCTTTCTCTTTCCTTCTCTTTCTCTTTCTTTCTCTTTCTCTTTTTCTTTCTCTCTCTCTCTTTCTCTTTCTTCTCCCTCCCTCCCTCCTTCCCTTCCTTTCTTCCTCTCTCTCTCTTTTTCTTTCTTTTTCACAGTGTTGTACTCAGCATCCTACATGTTCTGATATCCCAACCAAGAATAGGCCTCTGCTCTTTTCTCTAGAATGGACTATTTTTTCAGGAATCGCAGGGATGATGCTGTTAATACAGGAGGTGCTGTTTACATTCAGCTAACAAAGTGACCTGAGATACTAATGTATTTAATCATTGCCCACCTCACTTCTACTTTTAATACCAAGAACCTTTTTTCTATTGAGGGCACTCATGTCACACTTCCTGCCACAAGTCTTTGAAGGGTTAGAGGGCAGCACCAATTCTTGCCCCTTTTCTTTCTTTCTCTACTTCTGCTGTTTCACTGTTGACCAGCTTTCCCTCTCCTTGAGATCCTAGTGATCTCAAGATTTGGAGGAACTGAATAAGTAAATTCTTATCACAAAGAGGCCAGGGATTCTCGAGTCAAAAATAATGAGTCTAATGGTTTGACCAGGGAATAGGTAGAAGACATAAGTAGAAGGGGTTATAATATATTTATTTCTCCTTATTCTGGATGGTTTGGGGCTTGATACTTTTGATATAAAGTAGATTATCCCCTGTATACATTAAATGTTAAAATGGTGAATTTTATATTATATGACTTTACTACAAAAAGAAATACCATACACACACTATCCCTAATTCTCTTGAAGGCATAGATTTTACCAAGTGCGTGAGCTGATTGCCTATGCTGGTATGCACTCACTGAGATTCCACTTTCAAGAGTGGGCTTGTAAGGCGCTCCTCTGTGAAGCCTCCTGGTCCCTCTGCTCTTTGCTCCTTCGCATGCCTCTGCTTAGTACTTCTTTCCTTCAGCCTTGTACTGTAGTTGGTTTCACTTTGGAAAACCTTCCCAAGAAGGGGATAGAGGAGTGGAAGGGAAGTGTCTGTGACGGGAGGGGAGACTGACTAACTCACACCAAGTCTGGCCCACTGAGTGTTCCGTAGCTGTGGAAAGCACCTGGGATCCCCGTGCCCACCGCCACGGCTAGCCGTCAGGGGAGCTAGTCCACTTGCAGTGCTCCCAACCAGAGCAGATAACTCAAGCACAGACAAGAATTGTAGCACAGAACTTTCCTAAAATTAAAGACTAGCAGAAAGGAAATAAACCTAGGAAGAAAAAAAATAAAGGATAAAAATGAATCAAAGCACTGGTTTCTGATCGTCATAGCTCATTTGGCTTCTTGCTCCTAAGATGGTAGCTAGTATGGCCTCCACCTTTACCTGTCTCTGCTGGCAGGCAGGCAGGTTTTACTTCTTCCCACAGGAACCCCTTCAACCTCCATTACAACCAAAGCTCAAAGCAAACCAGCCTGGAGATTTCAAACTTCAGCCCTGGGGACCCTCCCTCTCTGATTTGGTCACCAGCTTCTGAGGAATTTTTCATTTGGTGACTTGTGGGAACTGACACAATAGATAACACCCCCTTCATCCCAGGAGCTCTCGGTCTTGTGACTGTCCCACAGACCCCACAAGCAGTGGCTGTGCACCTAAATCACGAGTCAGATTCCTGGGTCAGTGGTCCTCAATGAGCATTAGAATCATGGAGCCTGGGGGTGGTGGAGATATGTGCTTTGAAAAATACTGAAAAATACTGATGGTAATATTCAGTTTGTAGATTGGTCTGGCTCCACTACAGACCAATTTCATTGGAATCTCTGTGGGTGGTATCTGGCATTTTTATAAGCGTCCTTAGGAGATTCTGATGCACATTTATGGTTGAGAATCTCTGCAGTAGGCTGGAGTACCTTGGGGGGCTGCTTGGAACACCCTCTAATCCTATACTGACCCCTTCCATGCCCAGAAATAATTGTTTCATAGACTTGAATTGATTGGGGGGCATGTTTCACAGTTTCGCTCAGTAGCACCTGGCAGTTTCTGCCCACATACTGTACGCCAAGGACTGTACCAACTCTTCATGATAACACTCTATCCAGAGGTGGATACTCTGCTTATTACCATCCCCATGTTATACAAAGAGTTCAGGTTACTTGCTCAAGGCCACACAGCTTTCTCATGCTAACTAATATTGCCTCATTCTATGCCAGGAATGTAGAAGGGGCTCAGAAACCAGTGATCCCAAGGTAGAGAGACATGCCAAGAGTAGGATAGAAGGAAGTCATCATCTTCTCCTTGGTTATATTGATTGATTTTCTCTTTTTCTCAGCCCCACATGCAGTATGGGAAGTTTCAGATTTTGGAGGGGAAACTGGATGAAAGCTGGAGGAGCATCATAAAGAACTCCCTCATGGAGTCAGCGGACACATCCTTAGGGAAATGAACAATTTTTGTTATATATATCAAGTTGCTGGTGTCTCATCCCCTTTAAATCAAACCCTGTACTCAGTCTTTTGTACCCAGGTAAGAGTGGTTGATTAAAGTGTTCATTGTTTGGGGCTCATTTTTTCTTGTCGAGGTGGAAAATTTGTTTTAGTTTGTTTGTTTTGAGCTTGAAATAGAAAATAACAGTAGTCGAATGGTAGGTGCTTTTTCATTTGGAAAGTACTTCTGAGAATTCTAAAGAAAATATCAAGGTGCCTTTTCAGGAGTTCCTGATTTTTGGCAGTGGATATGTTTTTGAAAAGTTCTTTTTTCCTCCTCCCTCCCACCTCCCCTCTTTCTTCCTTTTAAATCGACTTATATTTTACATGGGCTAAAGGAAGCTGCTATTTAAAGGAATAACTTGATAAATCCTCCAAGACAAGACTGCCAACCTGATTTTCTTTTTGGTAAATGTGTGTGTGTGTGTGTGTGTGTGTGTGTGTGTGTGTGTGTTTCAGTGTTAAGCTTGATTTACATGAAGTCCACTGAAAACCTAGAAAAAGGGAGAATTACATCTGGAGACTTCAGATCTTACTTTAAAAGTTCAGTTTCTATGATACATTTATAGGAAGAGGCTAATTTCTTTGAATTGTAGTTTAAACGACTCTTCCTCTGTCTTTACCCCTCCTTTTGTCCACCAATTCCTAATACGTTTATATGAGGAACAAGAGCTTCCTCAAATAATTCTCTGAAAGATCTACTTTAAGTAAATAGACTGTAAATATGACTGCCAAAACCAGATTTAAAATTAGTTAGAAGCGTGTCTTTATGAAATGCTTGCACAGTTTGAAGGAGCATGAAGAGTGGGGGATGGGATTAAGTGGGACTAGGGGCACATTTGTCTTCAAGGGTATAGACTCAGAGAAAAGGGGACCGAAAAATGGGAACTTTTGTCTTTCCTTCAGACTATAACCTGAATACTTCCCTCTACCAAACACTCAAACCATTTTAGTTTTTGGAAGAATAAGTGAAGAGTCAAATTTTCTTTTCCCATTATGACCGTAGGAGTTGGTCCATAGGTAAATTAGGACAAGGAAGTTAAAAATTAAAGGAGAAAAAACCTCCCAAAACAAAAACAGTAAAACAAAACCCATTTATCCTCCTCTCAGAATTTCATTCAGATAAAGGTGTATATTACAACAAGCATTGGTACCTTTGGAAAACAGACAACATGCTTAAATTACAACTGCTTGTATGTTCTCAGAATGAGTGAAACTATAGTTCTCAATTTATTTTGATGTCTCAGTAGTTATCAAAAATAAAAAATATTATATTACATTAAGAGTATAGTATAATTCTCAGGAAAGAGCCACTTTCAAAGAAGGACGAACAGCTGCAGGAAATCAGTTCTAATGAATTTGTATCCTATGTCAGTTATTGTTCAAATACTCTGGGACATTCATGTTTATTTTTTTTTGAAATGGTTTGAGCACAACTCCTTAACTCAATTTAGGGATATGATCTTAAATACCCATTCTTATTTAAAGTCTCCCCCTACCCCCACAAATCGATCTGCCTTTTTCTTACTTTCTGATCTGCTAGCCCAGCTCTATTGTTTAAATTATTCCGCTTTTGCCATTTTTTATTTCTCAAGGAATTATTTCAATTTTGTGGAGTAATATTGGGCTAGGATTGCAGTTGAGATATTTTGCTTTTGGAGTAAATAATGATGTGACTAATTCTGTGACACATTGGGATTTGGATTCTTTTGGGAAGATCTGTCATTAAATGTAATGAAAATTCCTACCTGTGTTACTTCTGTTAGTTATTCATCTATTTTCTTTTTCTTTTCCTTTTCCTTTTTTTTTTTAAGGTGAGGCAACCCTTGGTTGACCTCACAGATTGCAAGAACCTTGTCAGCTTACACTCCCTTATTATATTATTATTATTATTATTATTATTATTATTATTATTTACACCTACTGCACCTGATCTTCCTAGGTGGCCTCCCATATAAGTACTAACCAGGCCTGACCCTGCTTGGCTTCCAAGATCAGACAGGATTGGGCTTGTTCAGGGTGGCATGGCCGTAGACAGTTATTCATTTCTTGACTTTCACAGTTGAAAATCTGTCAAAGCCTGGACCACATTTTACAAGCATGTTTCACAGGTCTGTGTTTGTAGTGCTTCATGGGAAGCTCTCCCTTGTAGAGCCTGGGCCCTCCAAGCAAAAGCCACCATACAGTAAGGCCATTTCCCTATGGTCACCTGACTGACCCAAAGTTACCTGAAGCCTATAGACCTTGAATTATAAATAGGATTTTAAAATTGAGAGTGTCCATGATAAGTTTAACATAAAAGAAGGTGGTTGGTTTTAAATCTAAGTACAGGATGGATGGGTTGTGTATGCAAGTTCAGCCTAGCCTCCAAATGCCTGGCCACTCTCAATAATGGCCATGGCTCTACTCAATTAAGTTCATTATAGAAGCCCTCTGGGCTCTCTGAGGGCAACCTGAGGAAAGGACATGCCCTCTAAATCTGCGTGTAACCAATGAATCTGTTAGCACTGCCTAATGGGACTGCTGTCCTTCTCTGAATGGGTGAACCATCTCAGCACCCCTTGGGGGCATGCAGGTTTCAGAGAACTCCCTCCTTTCTTTTCCTTTACTGGGAACTCTGCTGACAATGAGAAGAGCTGTGACTCTCAGGCTCCTGGGGTGTGCTCCCTCCTACTCCTCCACACTGGGTCTAGGGGCAGCAGTAATTACTTTTTTCATCAGAGGAGTCTTCGCTTAGTTTCACCTTCAGAACTAGGAAATGCAACAAAAATAGGGTCAAGCCTAGGACATGAGCTTTTTCCTGGTGCAAATGAGTCCTTTTCAGGGTGACTGGGTCATTTGGAGGGAGCTTCTTCAGCATGATGAGAAGCTCATACTCTGAAATTTTCCCCTTGGGATTCTGTGTCTTTTAGAGTGATCCTCTAGTACCCCCTGTAAGTATATATTTTTCTTTTTTCTTATCTTTATTTTAAAAGTAGCCTGTAGCCCATAGTATCCTCATTTGCTCATCCAAATCACCTGCTGGGGCTTGTTTGCTCTCTCTGGCTCTGCGGTGACCACAGCTTTGCCTCCTCTTGAAGACCGTGTGGGCCAATAGTACAGATGGAAGACGACATAATGCATGGCTAGGTTTGCTTTGTATGTGTGGGAGGGTCACGTGCTGGAGGGCGCTAATCTTTATTTCGACACCAGGAGCTCTGAGATGGCAGCACTGAGTGACTCAGCATTTCATGGCCTGCCCCCAAAATGAAGGGGTTTTGAGGCTACTGGGCCGCTGAGTCACCAGAATTAGGATTTTCAAATGAAGAAAGAAAAGGAAGACCTCTGGCCAGGCAAAGAGTTAGCTCTAAGGTAAGAGAGTTGAAAGACCCGTGGTGGGTCTTGGGCCTTTAGTTTGTCATTGGCTGGGGATGCTTTTGCACCAGCCAAGGTACGTTACTGCATGTTCTGCTTAGCCTGGGTGGGTATGGAGGGTGGTTTGTTCTAAGTTCTACCACAGAGGAGGCAGGGACAAGGGCAACGTTGAGGGGCTTGGGAGAGTGACAGTCTTTTAAAGACCTTGTTGCCTGACTTTGGCCAACTGGGATCCCAGTAAGGAAATGGAGTAAAGGTCTTTTTCCTTTTTCCTGCCTCCCCTGCCCCCCCCCCTTGTTTTTCCATTCCTTTGTTTAGTGCCTCAGTTTGCCAGGCACTCTGTCAAGTGCTTCATTAGGGCATCATCATTTAGGTATGAAGATTGGGGACTCTGGAGTGAAAGCACTTAGATTTGAATCCTGGTTCTGGCATTTACTGGCTGAGTGACAAATAACCTCCTATGCCTCAGTGTCCTGTGTGAGGTGGAGGCAATAATAGCAACTACTTCATTACATGGGCATGAGTAGATGAGTCAACACATTTAAAGCACTTTAAATCGGTGCCTGGCGTGAAATAAACACCCAGTAAGTATTCAGTAAGTATTAGCTGTTAAGTTGTTCTCATCTTATTTAATTATTTGAGGAAAACTTTTTTTTTTCTTTCCTTTTTTGCTAAGGACACCGAGGCTCAGAAAAACTAATGTGTATCAGAGACAATTTCCAAACACTTGTTTATTTGTTTCCAAACCTCATGTTCTTCCTACCACTTTCTGCCCCCCTTGGTTGTCCCCTGGTTCTCTGAGGCTGGCGCATGCTGGCTGATTCCACCTAAAGGGTTTTAAAAAAATGAACTCAGAGCATTTCAGCAGAGTTACAGGGCAACTAAGGTCTCTTGACAGAAGTTGGAATGAGGTTAACCACTTCTTGTTTAGGCCAACAAGAAATGCTTTCTGCTCTTATTTCTCATCACTGGAGTATTATGTTTGTAAAGGGCATTTTTAGGAAGCCACCTCTCACCTCAAAATAAATATCCCTCCCTGTTCTTTTTCCTCCAGGAACTGACACCCAAATTGGTATCTTAAACTGAGAGAAATATCACACCTATTTTAGTGGGGTGACTTCCAGGAATAGACTGAATGTAATAGGTGTCATTGTTGGAAGTGCTGGATTCCTGGTGAGAGCTCACCCTCATAAAAGTTCATCTGTCATTGCATAAGGGATATTCAACAGGGGAAAGGTGACATCTTTTGTTCACTGAGTCATGCAGTCTCCCTGTCCTGACAAATCATTAAATTGATTCCATAACCTTGCGTGGGATCACTCAACTTGTATTTATTAAGCTCCTACTATGTGCTCAGTATTGTACTGGGCCCTGTGAAGTATGGGACAAGTTATGCTAAGGAGTATAACATACAACCTGTGCCTTCCTGGAGTCTTCAGACTTCTTAGGGCAATGAGATGTTTCAAAGGTGTTGCAAACTCACATGCCTTCAGGACCAGGCAGGATTTGTGACTGTTGGAAACAGTGGGTTTGAAATAATGGTGAGTAATGGGGGCCGGGGGGAAATGGAGAGTGTAACTTCACCCCTTCCACTTCCTGCAAGGTGTTCAAATTCTTCAAATTCAAATCTAAGACAACAAAAGGCTCTATGGCCACATAAAGCTGGTCTGAAGCTGATCTTGCCCACAGCCACCAGTTTTGACTCTTATTGAACAGTATGACATAATATTAACTCAAGTTTGTGGAACTCAATTTCATTATGTTATAATCAAGTCTCAAATGGATTAATTTAAGGCAATAATCTGATCATACACCAAAATACTGTTATTTCTCTAGGTTCTGTAAGGTAAGAGATAATGTAGTTCTGGGGCCAAGGGCCAAGAATTTATTTCTGACATTAAGTCATAGGAAGACCAGGTGGAGAAGAGGTTTGGGAGAAGTGAGGAAATTAGAGTCTGATGAAGGATATGTGAATGGAGAAGAAGAAAATAGCCGTTAGGGATATCTTATGAAGTATCTTAAATACTGGGCTTGGTATTTTAGACTTAGTGCTGTGGACAGTAAGAAACCATTAGAGTTTTGGTATGAGAAAGCAGACTATTAATCTGATGATCTTGTTCAGGGTGGTTTGGGAGTGGGTAGAGGGTGGCAGCAGGGAGACTATTGAAGAAGTCTGGAAATTAGGGTAATAGAGCCTAGACGGTGTGGGAAGGTCATAGAGGAAAAAGGGGCTCATTAAACCTCACTAGGCAACTTTTTAAAATGATGCTTATTCTAATGGTGTGTGTGTGTGGCAGGGGAGGGGGAGTCTGGCTCCTTTAAAGAAGAAACTGTTTAGTCAGAAGGCCTGGGCTGAGTTGCAAAATGAAGGTGAACTATTTAATCATTAGGAATGAAGTATTGATTGAGACAATAATTACCCTGCAGATAAAAGGACACAGTGTTCTTCATTTCGTAGACTCACATTCACACCTACATTCTTCATGATATGAGGTGAAATGAGCTCAGGAACAAAAGAACAAAATAGGAGGCCGAATAAAACATTTTGAGGAAGGATTTTTTTTCATGGTGTCTTTTTTGTCAGTAGGGCCAGATAGGGAACACGCAGAATTACTGGGGATTGGGGTACTGTGAGGCAGGGTAAGTCTCGAAGGCAATGGGAGTCATCTCTTGGATTTAGTTTTTTGTTGTTGTTGGTACCTCTGAATCTTGTTACTATTTTGAAGATCTTATTGTTGTAAATAGAATTGAGGATTATCAAAGTACACATTATTTATTTAAAAATTACATGGGAAGAGAAGTGCAGGAATGTATCATGTCCAGTTATACATGTCTGAACTGAAGCTAAGTCATGGACCAGCCACTTCACAGAGATGCAGCATTGTCACTAAAGGGCTCCCACCGAAGTGGGGAGTGGGATTCAGATAAACGAAAGAGCCTCTGTAGACCTGCCTTGTCACCTCCAACCGCTTGGGGTCAAAGAGGGTCAAAGAAATTGTTATAATCCGAGGTTGCAGTGGAAATAATGGTGATTTTGAAAACACAACACCTAATATAGGAAAAAAGAGAATACAGAAGAAATTTGCAAGTTTGACTTTGGATAAGTTCAATTTTAAAAAGATGGTGCAAAGGTCAACGGGAAATGTCTAATAGAAGTTAGGAATGTAGAGCTGAAGTTTGGCTGGGAGGTAAGGGCAGGAGAAACCAAAGGCAGCTATAGATTTTGCAGATACATATTTTTGTTAATCATCTGAATAGCAGTGGCATTTGAAGCCATAATAATGGCTGAATTTCTGGTGGCGAGAGTGTAGAGAAAGAGACCAAAAGAAATAGGAGCTTGGTGATTCATTCCGTATTTGAGAGTCCCCTTGTGTGTTCGCCACAGGCCAACCATTGGGCAGAGATGAGGCCCACAGGAAGGGAGCACAGGAAAAGGAGGTTACAAAGCTTGTTGAAGAATGGGGTAAAAGGATCAGGATAGAACCCAATGTCTTAGAAATCAAGGGAAGAGAACTGAGTGGAAAATGAGCTAATTAACAGTGACAAATACTGCAAAAGAGTAAAAATTAATGAAAATGCCTGTTGGATTTCACAAGGAGGACATTGGTTTACCTTGGAGCTTATGTTGTTCCTGATCTTAGAGGAAAAGTTTTCATCTGTTCACTATTGCGTATATTAGATGTGGGCTTACCATATATGGCCTTCATCATTTTGAGGGATGTTCCTTCTGTACCCTATTCGTTGAGAGTTTTTATCATGAAAGGATGTTGAATTTTGTCAGATGCTTTGTCTGCATTTATAGAGATGATCATAATGATTTTTATACCTAATTTTGTTAATGTGGTGTATCATGTTTATTGATTTGCTTATGTTGAATTATCCTATATCCTAGAATTATTATTATTATTTTTAATACTTTATTTATTATTATTATTTTTTTCTACCCCAGAATTAAAGCCCACTTGGTCATGGTGTACAATCCTTTTAATGTGCTATTGAATTTGGTTTGTTAATATTTTGTTACGGATTTTTGCATCTATGTTCATCAAGGATATTGACCTGTAGTTTTGTTTTTGTTTTTCTTGTAATGTCCTTGTTTGGCTTTGGTTTCAGGATAATGCTGACCTTGTAAAATTAGTATGAAAATTCCCCCCTCCTCTGTTTTTTAGAAGAGCTTGAGAAGGATTGGTATTAATTTTTAAATATTTGTTAGAATTTACCAGTGAAGCCATCCTGTCCTAGATTTTTCTTTGTTGGGAAGTTTTTGATTATCTCTGCTTTCTTTTTTCTTTTTTTTTCCCATTTGCATGAAATTTTTAGACATTTTGAAGTGTCATATCTCAGTGGTTAGAAACACACACTTTGGAATCAGGTTTGAGTTCCAGCTGTGTGAACTTGGGCAAGTTACCTGACCCCTCTCTAAGCCATAATTTCCTCCTCTGGAAAACTGAGGGTGACAGTACATGCCCGAAGGGACTACTGAGAAGAATAAATGAGATCAAGCGTGTAAAATACCTAGTACAGTGCCAGGCATGTAGTTAACACTTGGTAAGTATTAACAATGATTATTATTTGTCTTGAAAATTTTAGGCCCTCCCAGACTTGAGTTAGAATTAATATTCCAGCACTTCTGGCCTTCTGCGGCTTTCATGTGCGTGGTAAAGAATGTCGACGCTGTGCCACCTGTCCAATGTGTGATCTTGGGCAAGTGACTTACCTTTCGTTTGGTACCAGTTTCTCATTTATAGAAAGGGGATAAGAATAGTACCTACTTCACGTTGTTGTTGATATTAAGTGAGTTAATATTTTTGAAGTGCTAAGAACAGTGCTTGCCACATAGTAACTCCAATGCAAACATTTGTCAAGTAAATAAACATTTGTCAAGTAATAAAAATGAGTTTCTTCTGTGTTGCTGTTGCTGATTTTTTGTTTTTGTTTTTTTTTTCCTGGAGTCATGATATCTCATCCTCTCCTGCATTCATCCTGGCAAGGAGAAAACTCCTCACTCAGTGCCTGCAGCAGTGAGGAGGTCAACACCTTAAAAGAAACTGACCTCTATTTGTCTTAGAGTGTCATCTCTATGAAAGGTGATGATACCCAACAATAGGGTGGATAATCTGACTGTGCCTGGAATGATACAGGAGCAGTTTCCCTTAGTGCCGGAAAAGCAGATTCAATAGCTTGCACAGTGAGTCTGCCTTGTTGTTTGTACTGCTAATTTCCTCGTTAACTTCAAGAGGCATTTTTCTAATTAACTGGCCCCTCTTGACTGAGCAAAGAGCCTTGAGTTTGTGTGCTTAATGTAAAGTTGACACATTCTTGCCTGTCTTACTCTTTTTGGCTAAATTAGGAAATGGGGATTAGTTTGTACACCTTGGGAATGAAAGTCAGTTTGACACGCGGAGAAGAAGACAAAAGCGCGTGTTAGGCGAGGATCATCCAGTGTCCCTCCGCTGCTGACCGCTATTGCTTTTATTCATAACACAACTCGGAGTTACACTGCAGCAGTTCTTTGACACCTGTCAGACCTACCCATCTCCTAAAGACCTGGGCATTTCATTAGCCTTGGATTCATTTTGGAGAAACTGCCCCCCCCCCCCGCCTCCCCTCTCCCCTCACTCCCCACCCCCGAGTCCTCAGCTCAGACAAAACTTTCTTCTGGCCTCTTATGATTCTTGCTAAGTTAAACTGATGACCTTGGAAACACAACATGAAGACTCCTTAAGTGACAATTACATTTCAATGCTTGGAGGAGGATCAAAGCTAGCTTTAAAATGTCCATGCCTTAAGTACTTTGTGAAGGTGTGTCTATGAAATAAAGCACCTGTGCAATGACAGAGCAGTGCCTTTCCCCCTGCAATTATCCTCCTGGGATCACTCAATTCGTACCAGTCAGCCTTATCCTCACCTTGGAAAATGTATCTTTCCACAGGGTCTGGACAAGCTAAAGCAGATTCTGGCTAATGCCAGGCCTCCAAACTCCTCATTTCTTTCCAGAAATGACTCACAGTCAGACCCCTTGACTCTGAAATTCCCAGGTGATGCAATCCTCCTTTGCATTCCCTCAACTGCCCTGAAGTGAGAGACGAGAATGTGACATCTTCATAAACTTGCTGATAGCTTTCCTGCCGCTACTCAGAGTCTAGAGTCTGGAAGATGGTGTGTGTGTGTGTGTGTGTGTGTGTGTGTGTGTGTGTGTGTGTGTGTCCATCCCAGATCGGAATTGGGCTGATTCTGTATTTTAGTTTCATTTTTCCTTAACTCCATCTTTTGATAAGAGGTACTTTTGCGGGGCAAGTGTCTCTCTTATGGCTTATAATCCGGCAGTGGGCAATATCCTGGTTCTGCTTTTGTGAAACCAGTTTCCTGGCTGCAGACCACGAGGCCATCTAGAAATCAGATTTCTAGAACAGGCCACTGCTTTCCTTTTCCTTTTTTTCCAACCAGAATAATGAAAGAGATATTGATTTTATCTTTGCTTTAGGGGTTTACTAATAATTATTCTGAACTTTGTGGTATCTTAAATTTGGCAGACCATGTGGAGTTTACAGATGAAACACAAGTGTTTCTGTAATCCTGTACATTCTCCAAATCACATATAACATTGGTTTTCCTAGTGAGAGAGGAAATGGGACAGAAATTGTGTGGTTAGATATTGCTGCTTGCTTAGGAGTTTTGTGGCATTATTTAGCTTGGGCCATTGAGAGATCTCCCTAATCATATCCATCCATGGTTAATAACTTTATATACTTAGGTGTAGTCACCTAATTTGACATATATGGATCAATATATTATTATCAAAGCTAATTTAACAAGGTTTATATCTTGTTTATATTATAGGGCTTTTATTTTAAAAATCTAAGATTGCAGGGGAGGGAGGTACATTTCCTACTACAGGGGGTATTGAAAAGCCCCATGTGGGACCCAGAAAAAAGTCTCAGATTGGGGAGGACAGACACACAAGATTTACAGGCAATGATGGCAGAAGTGAATTTCATGTTGTACCGAATTTCAGGGACACATGAAGGGGCGCTACATGAATGTGCATCTTGGCCTCACATATGCAGCCTGATCTCAAACCCCTCTCTGTGTGTCAGGCCACAGAAAAAGGATGACAAACACTTTTGTTTAGTTCCCACGTGATATTTTACAGGAGAAGATATTGTCTTACACTATTTAAATGAAACCTTTTCAAAGAATGGGAGTTTATATAATAAGTCTCATTAGGTTGGATGCACTGTTTTTAATAACTCAGCTAACACCAAGTGATGAGAGCTGCAATCCTTAATCATATCAGTGACAAAGGTCCTGAGACAATGAATAGCAGTTGTAGTTGCATCTCTATGGATTACCCATGTAAATAGGGGGTGAGTGGTGTAGGGCTCTTTGGGGGGGGGTGGCACTAGCATTTATCACACATATATGTGACAATCTCCACTAAATGCATCATATGCATTTTCTCATTGACTACTTAAAGCAATCTCAAAGGGCAAGATTTATCACCATTTCACAGATTAAACCAAGGCCTAGATTATTGGCAAAGGTCACAAAGCTGTTAAGAGATTGGAACTGTGCGTCCAAACACCTGCAAAAAAACACTGTTGCTGGCCCACTGCCGGATTATAAGCCAAATACAGTTTCCTCAGACTATTCTAATGAGATGTATTTTAAATAAAAGGCCTTGTACCCAGTGGGCTCACTAAAATTTGTTAAAAAATAAAGTCACTTTCTAGAGCTGATAACACCACTCCTCTGGGCAAGATCAGTCTTTATCTTCCAAACATCTCTTTAAGAGGTTGTTGAGTATTTTATCCCACATTGCCAAAAGAGAAAAACTATTCTGAGTTAGTTCGGCTAGGTAATGATGAGCATTTTAAAGAGTTATCTCAGTGAGGTTTAGGGGGGCTATCCACTCCTTTGTTGTCTATCATGAGCTAGTGGGTCTACCAGCAGATCCCTCTTATGACTTAGGTTTCAGGTAGAACAGTGCCATCTCTTTAAAAAGCTCTCTGAATACATCCATTCATAGTTTATAGTCACATTTCAGAGGGCAGAACTGGTCCTTCGGTGAAACCAAGTCACCATGATATTGAGATCAGACTATCTCCCGTTACAGTAATTTCTAACCAAATTTTACCTTCCTTTCCATCTCACTCATGAAGTATGGGCAAACTGTTCATAATGACACTGCATTTCAGCCTTATAATCCCCACTGATTAACATGGAAGAATTACTTTTCCTTAAACTCTGATTTTTCATTCTTGGCATAAAGTTTTGGAAACAATAATTCGTGTACAATCTAAATCAACTGACCACATCTTTACCTTCCCACACCCATGTGAGACAAAAGAAGATAAAGGCGGGGAAGAAAGAATGATGGAAATGTTTATTGAGATTGAAATGGAACATTGTTCCCTTTGATGAGTGAACAGCACAGTGTAAGAGGCTGGTTACAAACTGACTGCAAAACAAAGATGACCTGCAGTTCGAGAACAGTTCTGCCAACTCTAGTGCCTCAAATCAGAGAAACCTGCCAAGGGATAAAACCATTCAGCCTAAGATAAATTACTGACTCAACTGCATTTATATTCATATTTATTTCCTTATAAACAATACCACTATTTGATTTTAAAACACTGAATTACGGTTCAGATTTATGATAATTACATGCCAATTCAGTATCATTCTTTTGTAGATTTCAAATGCAGGCTGTCGATATAGAGCATTTATTTACTTTTCCATGATCTTTGGCACAATTTCTGGTTTCTTAAATACAAAAACACAGGCTTAAATTGGCTACTCAATACTGCAGAAACATGAGTATTTTGGATCTCAGTGTAAATACAAGTTTATGTTAAGCATTATTTACAAGATGTGAGCTAAAGCACAGACTTTAATAAGCTATCTCCATAAATTAGAATGACAAGCAATGGATTTTAATGAGCATAGCCAAGATTACTAGACTACTAGTCACTTAGGATGATCCTCCCTGGAGGAGATAACTGCCATACAATGGAAGAAGTTTCCTGAACCACCGATACCAATGTCTCATGTCCTGGGATTTACTATGCAGGAATCCAGGGTAGGGATAGCGTTTTTCTGGTCAATGTGGCTTGTTCAATCCATTAAATCCCTACCAACTGAGCTGGTAGCTTGCCCCTGTTGTTTGGGCCCTGATTGGGTACAAAAGGGCAAAGTAGTCATTTTTAAGTGGGCATAACTGACCTTGGAACAATGAAGTCTTCCAGTTGGATAAGAACACATCCAGCTTTATGTGAGTGATGCCTTTGTATGTAATCTTATAAAGAGCCAATATGGATTCCCTCCCAGGAGTAGAATCTGGAAGTTGTAATGAATGGCTATGCCACCTCAGAGCATCACCATAATACAGCTCTGCTTTGGGTCTGATACACAGACATGAAACAATCAAACAACATTTCTCACTCTAGTGCTCCTGAGAGAGGAATTCTGATAAGCCCCAAAGTAGATCTGGATTGGAATCATAGCTATTATTCAAGTATAAGGAAAGCTCTTTATTTCACATTGACAGTTCAATTCTGATCTCTGTCTGGCAAATTATATGAAAATATATACATACATATATATATCTAGCTCTATACTGAACACGGATTTTATAGTTACCAGTGTCCCAATACAGTACATTGAAAAGAGAACCCTTCTCCCTTCCCCCAAACCTGACGTCTGTCTTAAAACTGTTATTGCAGAACTGTGCTGGTCCGTTTCCTTTCAAAGCAGTTTCTTTGAAATTGGCTGGAGATGAGTGTAAAATGGATGACTTGGCACATTAACTAGGGGCGGGGATGGTTTAGATACATTAAAATCTATAAAAACATGAGACGTCAAAGAAATCCATGCCAATAGAAAGCCCGAGTAAAAATTTGTAGTCAATGACAGAATATTTTTTAAAAAACCCTAACACCGGTCTGTGCATGAGAAAGTAATTTCTCTTTCACATCTGTTAACCTAATTCCATCAGTTGGAACTTTGTCATAAAATTTTAAAACTCCAGACTATACAGCTTTCCTTTTAGTCAATTTCATTTTATCTTACCCCAACCCCAAATCCTAGAACCTGGAGAGCAAAAGCTGTGAATCCAAATATAGAAAATAATCTGGAGGTCTGTATATCAGGTCAAATGTACAACTGGCCACTAGTATTTTTCTTTTTCCTTAACGTCTGAATTTGCTAAGAGATGTCCTTTATTATCCCCAGTCATCTGAAGCCAGGGGCTCTAGAACTGTGAGGTCTGGGTGAATGAGATGGTGTCAGATTTGTCTACAGCAAAGCCTCCGTTGACATAGGACTTCTTGGTGTCTGAGTCTTCATTATCGAGTGTCGTAGATTCCACAGCAAAGGGGTTCACGAAGTTGACATCGGATGAAACGCTCATCTGCTCCAGCTCCTTCTTAGAGAGCTTCTCCACGATGCCTGTCCCAAAAGCATCACCGAGGACATTCACCATGGTCCTGAACCGGTCCCTGGGGAAGGGAGAGAGTGAGTCAGATAGCAGACCTAGATTTCTTTTTCTTTTACCACTGGAGCGAAGAAAGGACCTGAAGCATTATGTTAAGCAAATGCAGAAAGGACTGTCCTCATGGCTGGCTGGCTAGAGGCTCCTCTTCTTTCAGGCCTGGGGCAGAAGGAGGTTCATAGGGACAGATGAGCTAACAGGCTCCCTCAGGCCTGTGCTCCTAATAAGTCACAGTGATTCCCCTAGCTTCATCACCATTCTCCTTAAATTCTAGTTTCTTCCCAAAGAAATGTGAACAGTCTTCATAGATATTTTTGAGGAGTTGAGGGAGGCTCACAATTCAGTAAGACTTTCACCCCTAACCTCTGTCTTATGGGCATTTCCGGGCTCTCTTTTGGCTAAGGTGAGAGAACTTGGATGTTTTATGGGTGGTATGTGGGTGGTGTATATGCCGTGTGTGTGTGTGTGTGTGTGTGTGTGTGTGTGTGTGTGTGTGTGTTGTTCTCATTTCTTTACCAGACTATGTCACTCTAGAAGCAAGCCATCAGGGAAGTGACAGAGCATAGGTCAGAAAACAGGTCTGTCTGGAAATGGCTTTCTCCTTGAGGTAACCTCAGCCAGTTTTAACTCCCAGAGAGTAGAGAAGGCACACTGGTGACAGGATGTTAGAGCATTGTTGGTAGGAACTATATACATGAATATTCTTATGAAAACTATACCCGCAGGTCAGAAAAGGTCAACAATGCTTACCCATGTCCATTCTGGATATCCTTGTTATTTAGAACAAGGCTATAGATTGAGCTGGACCCCAGTAAGGACCTGCTAGTGTCTTTTTACCCCATGGATCAGACTGGACCTTTGACTTCTCTGAGTGTCTTGGAAGTGAAGGTCACTGATTCCAAGAAGAACCAGGGAAAGTAGAGAAAAATCCACCAACATTGTTTGGAAGAAAAACTGAAGCACTTGCTTCACAAAGGTACCCACAATAGTTGAGTACCTTTGCAAGAAAGATGCTGCCTCAGTTGGACCTTGTAGAACCAGCTTGTTACTGAGGGAGCCCACATGGCCCAGTTTCCAAGGTATAGGAGTTTCTACCTTCTGGGACATGACTGTATCTTCAATCCTACATGGAATGTTTCTGCTTTCCTTTCTTCCATCTCAGCTTTCACTTGCAAACTACATATACTGGATGCCTCAGTAAGCCTGGGCTGGTTCTGGGTGAAGGCTCACGATGGAGCTACACTTATCCCTAATGGCCAGGGGACAGAGCCAGCCCTAGGTGTTGGAAGAACAATGAACAAAGTGGATATCAACCAAGGACAGAGCAAGGAACCAGGCTCATTCTAACTTTAACTTTGGGGGTCACAAAAGGCACATTCGTAAGAATATAGCAAAGATATTCTGTGTTTCTTAGCTGTGTGTATGAGTGTGTGTGTGTGTGTGTGTGTGTGTGTGTGTGTGTGTGAGAGAGAGAGAGAGAGAGAGAGAGAGAGAGAGAGAGAGAGAGAGAGAGAGAGAGAGAGGGAGAGAGATTTGTTGGTTGAGACCTGAATGGTGCAACTCATTGTAGTTATAACAATAAAACTTACTTTTTATTGAGCATATACTACTTGCCAGACACTATTCTAGACACTCCTCCCATATCAGTTCACTCAGTCCTTATACCAACAGAACTTTGCCATCTCATGGATAATACCACTGGACCTCAGAGAAGTTAAGGAACTTATTCAAGGTCAATAGTCAGTAAGAAGACACCGAACAGGGAATCAAACCCAAATCAATCTTATCGCAAGCCTTTGCTTGTGCCACTGCCTCGGATGGTCTGATGCTTGGGAAGACTGGCTGACTTTGAAACTATGATGGTGACACAGGGCTGGGATAGGCCAGGGTAGCCTATAGAGTTGGGAATGTCTGAGGCCTTGCTCGACTTCTTCACATTATGATTTTGTTTATCTCATCCCATACTCGGCTTCTAACCTTGAGCATTACCAGGTATAATGAGCTAATAGAGATCACTGGCTTTTTAAAAATCACTACGCGAAGTTATGAGGAGTTAATATTTAAGCACATTATCAGATGGCCTGGTTAGAGAGAAATTACAGCAGCAACAGATGGCTAATTGGGCAATCTGAGGAGAGAATGATGACAGACTGCAGATTCTGCATGGCTAGGAAGCCCGCCTTCATATCCGGCCGAGGCAGAGCAATTATTCCAACTCACAGGAGCCAGTCGACAGCGATGATCAGGGTGACATCCTCAGTGGGCAGGCCCACAGCACTCAGCACGATCACCATGGTCACCAGGCCAGCCTGGGGCACACCGGCAGCTCCGATGCTGGCAGCTGTGGCTGTAACACTGTAGCGAAAACACGCCAGAGCAAAAAGAGTTAGATGCTCATTTCTTCCTTCAAGGCCCATTGGCCTGAAACGGTTAGTCCCAATGACTGTTACCGCGATGTCCCCAAATTGGCCAGTCAGAATCTGTTGTCTGCTAAGCATCAGCTTTGCCTCATTAGAGGGCTGTGGGAGACTGAGGGGAGCACGATCTTCCAGGAGGAGATACGGCACGTCACTCTAGTGCAGGGAAGGGGAGAGGAACTGTACGAGTGGCACACAGGAAATGAGCATGAGAGAGATTCAAGAGGAAGACAAGAGTTTTGCCAGCTGGGGTGTTGATGGAAGGCTTTATCTACCCATCCATCTTAAATGAGGGCCCAAAACCTCTCCACCTGCTTTATTCTTCCATCTACTCACCCAGACAATCATTTACTGAACATCTAGTATGTGCCAGGAATTTATGTGGCCTTGGAGGGTGGCAGAGGTATAGTGGTAGGGATAGGGATGGATAGGCAAGTGTATTTCAAGTGAAGACAAACCTTGCAGTGTTCAAGCAGGTTTTATTAACTTTCTTGACATCACAAGACTCTTGATCTCTCTGGGAATTGCCCTGTAGGGCAGGCACTGAGTTGAGAAATGGCTATGACTCCTGTCCAAGGTACAAGCATTTATTCCTGACTGCTCCTTTTTGCCAGTGGATACACTTTGTGCCAAAGAAAGTTAGCTCTGGAATCTAGGAGTGGCAGCAGAGGGAACTTCATTACTGTCTATTTAGAAAGATCCCTTTTGGGCAGATAGAATGTGGCAGAAGGGAATTTTTCTCTTTAGAATGTAGTTTTTCACCAGCACCTCCCTTATTTAAACCTGGGCATTCTGTAGGAAACAAGGGCTCACCATTCTCTGAAAAGTCCCTTGATTTGAGTCAGCCTAAGGGGACACCCACTATATTTTTTGGAGACATGTCCTTATCTTGGGCCAAAGCCTGAACTCCCTTCAGGATGCCACTGAGTTGAAAAGTGATGACGTAGAACATGCCAATTCAAACGAGAAAAATCCCTGATTCTGATTCTATCCTTAATCCATATTTCTGTAGGCTTATGAAGCCTCAGAGTTCTTATGAAGCTGATTCTGGTGCCCATTCTTCTGCCAGTGATATGTCACAGATGGTGTTCGAGGGTATGGTTAAACTCAGGCCAGAGTTGTTTGGCAAGTGTGTTTTTCTCCACTGCCTGTGGTCACTAATTTACAGTAAATTAGAGATATCTGAGGCTGTCTCAGTGCCTCTGAAAGTTTCAGGCCTGCATAATCCTTTAGATGTGTTCTGACTTAAGTACTCTTTGGAAAACCCAAGTTTATTTCAACACTGGCTGAAAAAATTTAAACTGGATGTACTGAAGGATTTTCTTTGTCAGAAGTGATTTGTGCCTGTGCCCACTGAGCCCTCTTGGAACCTGCAGCACATCACTGTTAACCAAGTGGTGGTCCCTGTAGCCCAAGGCTGGGCTTGAAACTCAAATCCTTTAAGTCAAAGGAAACTCTGCTTACTTACCAAACTCCAGATATCTGACTGGCTTTGGTCTGAAATATAAATCTTTAGAAAGGGGAAAGTTTTTACTAATAACCTTCTCCTTAGGCAAGTTACTTCTCCTTAGGCAAGTTACTTCTCTGAATCTCAATTTCTCGCATGTAAGATAGGACTAATACGTTTGCTTTGCAGGGCTACTGTGAAGATTACATGAGGTAATATGTGTAAATATATGTAAAGCATACAGTACAGCCCCTGGATATAGTAGATGCTTAAAAACTGATGCCATTTCTGCTACTTCAGGAGCTGCTACTACTGCTTCTGTTACCACTGCTGCTAGTATCACTGCTACTTTTTTCCTCCATGCTCTTCCCAGCACTTGGCATAGGCATTAGTTCCAGGCATAAAGTAAATTCAAACAGTGTCCTAATACAGTACATTTTAAAATCTTTCCCAACCCTAAATTATAAAGTTATCAGCCAAGTCTGATATAAGAATACATCAGAGCTTGGAGAGGTTTTTACGTGAATAGATTATTTAGTCCGAAGTTTATTCCTCTAGCAGTCAGGTTAAAAAAAAGAAGGATCTAGGAAACGTATGACTGAGGCAGAGGAAGGAATTTCATCAAAAAATGGCAAATACCCCGAAGAACTGGCACATTACACAACCAACCACTCCTTGGAAATCAGTTCAGTGCAGACAGGGCACCACAGCCCGAGGTAAGGGAGGTGGGAAAAGGCACTTGGAAGTCTAAAAAGTAAGGACGACTGGAGGCTGTGGAACTTTCTCTGCCATGAATCAAGGTTTCAGTTTTAACATGCTTGCTGCTGTTCAAACTACAGGACTTTACTCAAGCTCTGCTGGGATGGCTTCTTTAGCCACTAACACTTTTTGCAGATCATGCAGCATCAGTATAGCTTCCCAGATGACGTGCCAAATGGTCTAGTGTGCACTTGTCTTCAGTTAATTTCAAGCAAACTGCAATAAAGACTTTATGATTTAGGCTTGGGAAAGATTTAAAAAGGTACTGTATTAGGACACTTTGAACTTACTTTATACCTGGAATTTATACCTACGCCAAGTGCTGGGGATATAAGAGTGAATTAACTCTAAACGGTTCAGATTCTACCTTGTGTAGGCTCAGGGACCCAAATTGAACTAAAGTCTCTGGCCAACCCTCATGGCAATCCAGACTTCAAAACAGCGCTGCCCAGTAGAAGTTTCTACACCGACAGAACCTGCTATGTTTGCTCTGTCCAATTTGTGTGTGTGGCTTATGGCTACCATACTGAACAGTGCTGTTCCAGAGAAACAGGTCTGGCAAGATTCACTGACATTTTCACCATCTCCTGGAGCAGACAATTTCAGTCTTCATGATTATGATTTTCTGCAGTATTCGACTCCACTGATCATTTCACCCTTAAAAATCTCTGTTGTCTGGATTTCTATGACACCAAGGGTCTCTTCCCACCTTCCTTTCTTTCTCATTCCTCCTCTTGGGGCCCCTCCTCTGCCTGCTCCTAATATTAGGATTTTCTAAGGCTCGATCCTTCGTCCTTTTCTCTTTCCTATGAACTCTCCCTATGTAATGTCATCCATGTCCAATATTTACTGAGTGCTCACTATGTGGGCACCATTCTAAGCATTTTATACGCATCATCTGACTTAATTAGCACTACTCACATAAAATGTAGATAACGTTATTACCCCCATTTTATAGGTGGGAGAACTGAAGTTTAGAGAACCTAAGTCACTTGGCCAAGGTCACAGCTAATCATGGTGATGCTCAGATTCAAACAGATAACTGACACACCATCAAGCTGATGAGCCTTGATTTCTCCAGAGACCACATTTATTACTGCGTTTTTCCACCTGGATGTCTTAAAGGTATTTTAAATATAATGTGTCAAGAAGTATAAATTCTTTTAAAAAAATTTTTTTAAAGTGTTTTTTAAGAGGTGTTACTTTTTAAATTAAGTTTATTGGGGTAACATTGAAGAAGTATAAACTCTTTATCCTCCTATTTATACTTGTTTCTCTTACACCTGGTCCTGTTCTTGTAAGTACCATTCACCTATCCAACCAACCCTGGAGGTCATCCTAGCCTTCCCCTGTCCCTCACTCTGAATCTAAATGATGCCTCTAGAATTCATTAGCTCTTCTCCATTCCCTGTGTCAATGCCTTGATACAGGCCTTTTCATACCTTACTTGGACTTCTGCAACAGTTTCCTAACTCGTCTTTCAGCTTACAGTTCCTGCCCCCATCTGGTCCATCCAACATATTGCCAGTTACTGTTCTAAAATGAAAATCTGCCTATAATATGAAAGATTGTCTAAGCCACTTCCGTGAGCTCCCCACACAAAGCCTTTCAAGATATGACCCCTGACTCATTTCTTTATGTTCTCTACATTGCACTCTTTATGCCAGCCATACCAAATAATCAATACTCCGTCACTAGGTCATGTACCTCACAAGATCCTTTACACGCTATTCCTTTTATCGAAAATGCTCTTAGCTTCCTTTTCTTCCTAAGAAATTTTTATTCACCTTCTAAGATTTAGCTAAACTTGCCCCTCCTCAGGGAAGCCTTTCCTCACCTTTCCAGGTAGAGCCAACCCTTCCTTCTTTGGTGTGTTCAGTGCTTCCCACTCAAACCTCTATTATAACCATTATCACACCACTCAGCATCCATTTATGTCTCTATATCACCGGCTACCTATTGAGAACCCCCTGAAGGCAGAGACTGGCTCTTAATCGACCTTGAGTTCTTGGTACTTACTCTGTGCCTAGTACCCAGTGGGTGCACTGAACTGCGAACAGAGTGATGTTTTTGGCTATCCAGACCCTGAAGCAGAAATCTTGCATACCACAATTATACTACCGGTGAAGTCACTGTGTTTAGTCCTGGGAAGGGATTCTGTAGACCAAGAAAATCAGTCCACCTCTGGACCATTCTTGGTCTTCCTTCATAGACAATTTTTACTAGAGGCAATTCCGGTAACAAAGATGAAAACGAATGTGACACCATGCCCCACCTGATAGTGATGATCTTCCCAATGCCCAACTCCAAGCCATTCAACTGTGCAATAAACACAGCTGCCACTGCTTCGTAGAGTGCCGTTCCATCCATGTTGATTGTAGCACCCACAGGTAACACAAACCTAGTGATCCTTTTGTCTACTTGGTTCTTTTCTTCTGCACAGCGGAAAGTGACAGGCAGCGTTGCTGAACTGTGTGATAAAAAGAGACAGGAACTTATGGCCTAGGAATGCGGGTCCTCAATCCCCGCCTGAAGAGACACCTCTATTCCCAAAACTAAAGCAAGAGCCCAAAGCATGCTGACGCTTGTGGCAGGTCTAGGAGTCAGAGGGTGCTGTGCTTTCCACTCACTGCTCCAAGTCACACCATAACCCCTTCCTGGACTGCAGGCCACGCCAAGAGGGCAGAGAATATCGAAGAGGGTGAAGAAACACGTTCATGGAAATAGGTAGAGAATATGGAAATCATTTCTTGAATTAAAGGCAGCTACAAAAACCACAAGCTGCAGCCAGTGCTTCATGAAGTGAGGTTAGAGTTGATAAGGCTTGGCTCAGAGACTGCTAGACACCACTCCTCTATTTACCTGGAAGAGATCATAAGAGCTGTCAGGAGAGCCTGGGCCATTCCCATGGCGAATCGGAAAGGGTTCTTGCGAACGACTATGAAATATATCAGTGGGAGAACTATTATGGAGTGGATTGCAAGCCTGTAAACGAGAGAGAAACGAGTTCAGAGATAATACCACCTCTTCATATTAATCCTTTTTTTGAAATAGGTTTTTTATTCATAAGGCATTCAACTTGCATACTGACCCGATGAGAAAATGAGAAGTAGGGCAGGAATATATGTCTCCATTCCACAAAGGAGAATAAAGAGACTCACTCAGCAAACGTAGTATCTTGTTAAAGTTAGTGGCAAAGCCAGTAGTGGAATCCACATTTCAGAGCTCACAGGACAATTATATCATGCTGCCAAGCCCTTACATGCTATTCCTGCTATATGCATTAAAATGCTTTCCCTTCTTTCTGCTGCTGAATTCTTATTCCTTCTCTAAGATGCAGTGAAACTTCCCCCTCCTCCAGGAAGCCTTCCCTCACCTGCCCAGGTCAAGCTGACTCTTCTCTTCCCTATTCGGTGACTGTGGCCCCATATAAACCTCTATTTTAGCCCTTATCACAGCCCTCAGGCCCTCTGCTCCCCGAACCCACTGTCTTGCTTGATGGCACCCACTGTCTAAGAGGGGAGTCGGGATTGCAGTGAGGATGAGGATGTCCTCACTCTTCCACAGTCACACTTCAAGACTGACCCTCTTTTCTTTGTTATTCCTGCCTCCCCAAACTATTCTTTGTTCCACATGGAGATATACAGGTTACACAAAACAGAGGCTTAAGAAATTAGATTCAGCAGATGCCATGTAAGTGGTGACTTAAGAGTTCACAGATCAGTTATATAGAGCTGAAATAATAAGAAATGAGATCTCGCTGAAAACAGAGATCCAAGGCGCTTGGAAAGAGGGTTTTCTAGATAGAGAGGTTGTGTCTAAGAACTGAGGAACTGACTTTTAGTTTGCTGTTAGAAACCTAGATAGGGTAAGAGAACAGAGACCAGCAGAACCCCGTTATGAACTGGCTCAACATAATAAACCTCAGCCATGTCACTGCCTGGGCACAGGCCCTGGCCTCTAGTGAGGCAGACGGTCCCATCTTTCTTACTACTGGGGCCCTGGAATTTTGCTGGGCCTCATACTGTATGAAGCCAGCTTCTTCTCTGTTGGCCATCAGGGCTGTGCTTTTGGTAAACATAGACTAAGAACCAAATGCTGTGCAGTAAAAACTCCACAGTGCAATCGAGTTCAAATAGGTGAGCTGATCACTTAAGTTGGGTGTTTGGGGGCATTGACCTGTGGGAGTCAGACTGATGATGTTTACTCATTCTCTGTCCATATTTTTCAGCACATGTGTTTTTTTTTTTTTTTTTGCCACCAGACAGCTAGCTGGGGGCACCTTTATGACTTATTCCACTACATCTCTCTTTAAGGAACCAATAACTGGGTCGTAATAAACATGCAAATAACCTGTATCCTGCTGCCTTCCTGCTTTATATAATTTCACTAGCCTGAAGATTTTCCCAGCACCCTCTCTGGCCTTCTGATAATTCAGGAGGTATCAGTGATTGGAATAAACCAGCCATCCCGTTCCTACTTGCTCTAGTCTGATTTCATTTAGGGTCTGCCTAATTTCTTTCAGGCTCAGGGTACATGGGGATTATTCCTACTTGCTTAGTTAGTTTATATCCTCGAGGAAGTAAAGGCCAGGAAAGAGACAAGAGAGGATACCAGTGGGTTTTGCTCTTGTTTTAAAAAATTGTTTGAACACAGCTAATAAAGGCAGTAACAGAGCCTGGTCCGGGCTGTTCTGCCAAGATCTGGCAATTAGCACAATGTGATCCACCTCCAGTACGGCTGTTAAAGGGCAGCCCTCCTCCCCCTCCCCACATCCCGCTCTTGCTGATGAACCCCATCTCTCCCTGCACACGGGAAGGAAGCCAGTTTTAACCAACTGAAACCCAGCCTTGGCAGCAATCTACTGGCTCAAATGAGGTCTCTGTTTCTTGAGCCTGACATACCCAGTCAGGACAGTGGCCATGTAAAGGCCCAGCTTGCGGAATATGTCCCAGTCTTCAACTTCTACGATCTTCCCGGCAATCAGGAACAAAATACCAAGCGGCATGTAACTAGAAAGTAAGCACAACAACGTCAACAACTATTTTCTCAGGGTGGGATTGTTGGGGAAGAAACAAGACAGGGCATATACCTTGCCTTGGCATACACTCTGAGGTGGGAGGAGCACAGGGTATACAGTGAAGCTAAGATCTCAGTTTCAGGACCTGTTGGACCACACTAGTGCCTGGTTTTAACACCTGTGTACACCTTAAATTCTATCCACTTAAGCTACCATATAGGCCAAACTTGGCAGAAAGCTGTGGTTAAACTGGTGCACATACCACCTTTTGCTCCCAGTACACAAACATCCTGCTGATTGTCATACCTGAGATTTTGCTTTAGCTTGACTCTCCAAATACGGTCACTAGGCTCTCTGTAGCCATGGTCACTTTGTTTTCCAGGTAGTAGTATCAGCAACAGAGTTCGTAGTGGAAATGCTCATAATAGCTGTTTGTGGAACTCATTACATTCTTTTCATTGAGTTAAGTGCTTTACTTGCATCAATTCACCTAGTTTACTTCTCTCAACCCTAAGGTAGATTTGATTATCATTTTTATAGATAATGAAGCTGAGGTTCAGTGGGATTAAGGGACTGAAATAACTAAATCCTTTATGTCACTATCAATGTCTATACTTTGTGGAGTAAATAATGTTAAACCAACTCAGTATGAGATAAGTGGGGCAGAGGTCTCCTAGGAAAAGCAGGCTTTTTGTATCTCCAGGGACAGGGCATATTCTGGTATCCATGCTAACAGCTTAAGTGTTTTGAATATCACTCCTGCCTGGGCCCTAATAAAAAAAAGCCAAACACAAAAAAAACAACTTTGTATCCTGATGTGCAGGGAACACCTGCAAATCCTCCTTTAAGAATTACTTCTTGTATGAATGCTGGCTGGGTGCAAGGTGATCAAAGGCTTTGGTAGAAAAGACAGAGGTTGGTATCTAGACTTTTGTTAATGAACAGAAAGTAATATGAGGAATGATTTAATATTCTAGTGTCTTGATATCCAGTGTTCACCCTATCTAGGGAAAGTCAGCTGAGAAACATAAGACTCTTGCTTCTTATTTTGAGGGGACAGTTGTCAGGGGAAGCAAGGAGGCATTCATAGGCATCTGCTCACCACATAATGATCTGAACGATTTTCATGGTCGCGTCGCTCAGAGCATTGAAGAAATCCACCAGAATCTGACCCTTTTCTCCCATTTTTCCAATGACGAGTCCAAAGATGAGGCAAAAGACAATCAAGCCAAGGACATTTATGCCATCTGAATACATGCCTACGACTTTGTATTCCTTTGTTTCATTCTGTAGATCAAAACCAAGAAAATATATTGATGCATGATTATAATCTTGTTAGAATGCACAGGCACTGAAATAAGAAGACACAATAGCCAAACATAAAACTAGTGATCTACCAGAGTCAACAATACTTTGGGAAATATAACCAAAAACAAATAAACAAAAAACCTCAACTTGCATATAAAGTTTTTACTGCCCCCATCCATTGCCATTGAAATTTAGAGGGCTTTTTTTTTCCTTCTTTTTCTTTCTCAACAAATCCATATATGAATATTTCTTTTGAAGATTTCTTAATGAGATTTTTAAAAAGAACTTTAGAATCAAGGAACTTTTCAGGGTTATTTTAACTACTATCTACATTTGAAGGCTGTGTAAAAAGACAGGAATTAATAATGCAGGAAGCACAAAATATTTACCAGTGTGGACACTGTAGGACATTTTACTGTTTTATCTGGATAATGAAACATAAGAACATTCTTTACTGCCTCTAATCTTAATTGACCAATTGGATTTTGGAGATATAAAAGTTATACAGATTCCTACTACTATGAACCATTTCTGGCTTTACATTGGGTAAGAATTGCATAAGATTTACAGAGAGATTATTTAATCTGAATGGTGCAGCATGAGGTTTACTAAGAGATTTCATAAGAAGATAACATAACTTGATGAGCCCCTGGGGTACCAGTCATTTCTTAATTATGATCTGATATGATCAAACAAATATTTATCAAGCAGCTAGAGCGTGCCAACAGCGTTGGCTACAGCATAAAGTCTTAAAGTGCAGCTGAGAAACAAAACTAACCATGAGAAACATGAGCCAATAATAGCAAGATGGTATATAATTAACTGCACAGCCAAGTTATAAGTTGCGGATGTCATATGGAGATTGGGGACACAAATGAGGGCTATGAGGTTAAGGAAATCTATGCCTGAGGAGCAGGCAGACAGGAGATGCAAACATACTCCTGAAAAATGGTGAGAAAAGGCAAAAGTCATCAGGACTGCACCTCTGTACTCTGCTTGGATAATTCCTACCCATCATGTATGGCTCCCAAACTAATTTACACTTCCTGTTGAATGCCCCAGAGTACTCATTCTTCCCTATTGTAATATTCATCACTTCACATGAGGGCAGATGCCATATTTGTATTTTCATTATTGTAATCCCAATGCTCAGTGTGGCCTGGCTCCTGGAGGGTGCTCAGAATATCTTTGTGGAACCACATCAGAAGGCAGGAATAAGGAGTCACTAAGGAGGCGGATCTGGAAAGAATAGAGGAGATCCACTGAGAAGCAAGCCTGGAAGGAGCCAGGTCATGGAAGGCCATTGAACCTGTCAGAGGAGTTAAGGTTTTCTGCAGGAAGAAGCAGGGAGCCACCCCTGGCCTATTTAATTTCAATTCTTAAGTCTACTGAATATTTCTTTTTCCCTTAAATCTTTCCTTCCTCTGTGAAGTCAAAGAACATTCGGGAGAAATCTACTATAGGACTACAAATGCACTACATCAGACCTATCCATTTTAGTCTTCAATGCTGAAATTCCAAAAGCTCTCAAAGCCCATTGATTTTATCAGTGAGTTTATGGCAAACTCTTGGTGGCAAAACCTATTTTGAACTGAGATGAAACAACTTATCATCTATTTCTTACTTGACAGAATATTCATAGTTTGTTGCAGTAATATTGATGTGCTTGATCTTTGAGCTCTGTCGCCAACCCACTTGAGGATGGAGCACAACATACACACACGTCCTGACCCATCTAAAGTGAAAACTCTGGACTCCGAATCACATCTGGGCAGAGATTTTCAAATAAGAAAGTGTGGGCCTGCATTCTGTGTTTGTGCAGTCTTGCAAATTTAAAGCAGTTCCTGGAGGTGCTCAACTCAACTCTAAGGGGTGGCAGAGACATAGAGGCAACAGGGCTCATTCTTTTCTGTATGTGGTTCAGTTACTTCTCATTACCCGGTAATTATGTTCTATAAAGGGGTCACCAGTACTGAATTAGCGAATACTGAATCATTGTTTCTAGGGGAAATGTATGATTAAGTATCTGGGAACCGATATTCACAACATTTTCATCAAATAATCCATATGTAACCTTGCTTTATGCATGTTTCTGTTGAAAGACATCTTATTTAATATAGACTGTTGAGCTGTTAACATTGAACTCACAACCAACACACTATAACGCATGCCTGAATGAAGCTTATCTAGCAAACATATTCTTCGTGGGACACACTGGAACCTTCTTAGGAACCATAGACAGCACGTCAGTACTACACTTGGGAGACATTTTAAACAGCGAAATCACCTCAAAAAAGCTCAAAAAATGTAAAAAAAATGTGACATAAACACACCACAAAAAGGATACTTGTTTTTAGTGAGCAAGCTGAAACAAAAGAAGGCAGAGCACAGCCTTGTTCAGCCTCAGCTAGGAACATGTGCATTGGGTGACTTAAATTTTTCATCACTCCTTTCATGTCTATAAATGAAAATGATGCCAGAGAGCCCTGAGTGTTGATTCTGAGGTTGCAGAAGCTTTTCGTTGAGCAGGTGAATTCACAAATGCGGAATGCACAAATAATGAGGACTGACTGTATTTCTATCTCCTGCTCACTTACGACTCAGCCCCTGACTACTGGGGAAGGGGCTCAGGTGACAGGGAGGGAAACGGTACCTTGGCAATAGCAGTTGTCATGATAGGTGTGACAGATGCTTCTGTCCCATTCATCCCTGGCTCACTAGAAGACTTCACTTCTTCACGCATGGTTTTATACTGTATGTTGAGGAAAAAAAGGACAAAGAAACAAATGAAAAAGGAGTTTTTTAAGCACCTGAGGCTAAACCACAGGAATATGTTATTTAAGCTAAACAATGTCATTGAAGGGTTCTACCTCCAACATCTCTGTTGGCTCCAGGTTTTGACAGTACGTCCTATGAGGCTTTGGAACCAAAAGTGGAATTGAGAAATCCAAACCCCTGACTTCCACAGCCATTCAATGATGTCAAAATGTTCTCTCACTTTCATATTAAAGGACAAATTAATGGAACATAACGTGAAAGAAAGTATAGGTTTTATTTGTGGGTGCTTTAACAGACAGACTTTATAGGGATCCTGTCCATCACTTTTGTTTCTATTTACTTATTCACTTATTATTTTTAATCTTGAAGAAACACCTCATCATTTGGATAAATGCAGGCACTATGACTTTAACAAACCAACAACTATACAGTTGTTCCAAAATCAACAGTACCTTGAAGGCTATTCCATGAGACTTCTGTTGAATCCCTTCCCTCAGCTGTGTCTGGTTCTGCAGAGCTTCAGCAGAGAGGTTTAAGAAAGAGCTAGTTTACCATCACACCAGGCATAAATGTCACTCATATGAAGCTCTGCCAACACCAAGAACCTTACAAATGACCACTGTGGCTAACCTGCAAAGGCACCCCTGAAATAGAGGTGGTTCTGTGCTGCTCAGAGGTCGGCAGGGAGCAATTTAATTGCCATTTTTGTTGGTATACACAGCGGTCTCTGTTCATGTAATTAATGTAAATGAATTCAGCAGTTTGTGATAGACTTAGCTGTCTAAGTGCATAGATAAATAAGAGAAACAGGCTCGAAGGAAATGGAGTGAAGAGATTGCTAAACTTTCCTAGAGGAAAAAAAAGCATGGTTTTGTTACATTGCTCTATAGCATGCCAGAAATGGGGACAGAATGCTTAAGGAAAAGACCAAACACCAGGAACACTAACCACCCATGTAGGTTAGAAACTAATTTCTCACAAGAGAGGGAAAGGAAAGAGAAGCAGGGCTACTTTTTTATTCGTGGCATGTGCAAGCCGTCTAAGTTTCTTCACAAATATAATGTAGTTCTCCAAAAATTGGTAGGAGCCACATTTTAAAACACTCATTGTTTGACACGTTCCTGACTTGTTCCATATGAACCCCTTTGGGTGGGGGGAGCATTAAAGAAAAAGGGAGCAGACACTTCACTATGGCCAGAAAGACCAGGGATACAGAACAGAGGAGTCACCTGAAAGGCCTCCATTCACAGGTTTATTTCCTGCCATTTTTGATGAGCTAATTCCATCTGCTGGGTTACAGCATGAGAAAATCTTAATTGGTAATAGGAAAAGGGGAGCAACTTGAGGGCAAAAGTCAACATTATTACCTGCTGAAAACAGGCTTGGATAAGGTTCTCAGGGAACATATTCCTGTTGGAGACATGAAAAGCAGTATTATGTTAAGGCAAAAGTGTTCTATTTTGTTTGTCTTACCCAATATACTGGTGGAAATAAGGGCAATATAGAATTAGTACTCCAGTTTCTCTTCTGGCTTCTCCTTTGCATAACACTTCCTTGTATTAAGATTTATTCTTCTCGGCAAAGCCTTGACCAAGTAGAGAAAGCTCTCCTAATCAACGTACTTAACCGATTCTCTGAGTAAATGATCCACTTGTTGTCCTTGGTGAAACACTAACTGGCACGGTTAAGAGACTCCTTTAATATTCTGCACATTTCTATTTTCATTAATGAGAATGTATGTTTACCAAGAGTCCACTGCATTTATGCCCGTTGTAAAAATTATTCAGTAATTATTGAAGTGAAAATCATGTAAATCAATGAAATAGGAGTGTGAAAAGGAAGGTGTGGTTTCTATAAAAACTAAGCTGAATGTCTGGAAACTTGATTGAGACAAGTGACTAAAATTTCTATGGTTAAATTAGTTATGGGAAGACAAGTGAAATAAAAAGAAAAACAGGAAGGATTTGGCAGTCCTCTTTATTTGCACTTTGCTGAGGGTTCTCTTGCTTCACTTCGTGAAAACTGAATCTGAAAATGGTAGATGATGCACTTCTAAGGGTGGCATATGCAACAGAAATAACATGAAGTTACAATCAACTGATACACTCAAAGAAAGGGCCTTGAGCCTACATCAAAAAATTGGCAGATAAATGCATTTAAGTTTTAAGTGTAAGCAAAATATGTAATGCTTATTTATCACTTTTCAGGATTCTCTGCTTTAATCTATTTCTTAATGGACCAATTTCCAGCCATGATTGCTTCAAATAAGAGAGTTTTTCCTGTACAATTAAAAATTTGTTTCTTCAAGTGTGCTTCAGAACTGACCATCTAACCCGGCCCAGCATCTTAATGCAACAAGTATACTTTCTGCATCTCTGTCCATCCTAAATCCTGAAAGAGGAGCCTGTTCTCTCTATTCTGTCCTAAAGCCACAGTCTGGCAAGCAGGACTAGCTATGTAATCTACAAGGTCCAGGGCAAAATGAAAGTGTACATTTTCAATGTTATTAAAAATTCTCAAGACAGTAACAGCAGAGCATTAAACCAAACATGGGGTCCTGTGTGATCACACAGGTCTTGTACCTGTGAAGCCACCCTACTGGCAAGATACTCACCTGATCAGGTCTAACATAGCATCCACTGTGCTGACTTCAGGAGTGCTGCCTGTCCTGTCTATTTCATCCACTTTCTGGGTGACACCAGGCTTGATGCTTACAACCAGCACGATACCTGTGGCCAAGGATAGTACCCATAGAGCATTAAGACCCTTCCGGAGCACCTGGCACCCCTAGCGCATCCTTCTTTGAACTAGTAGGCATGGAGGTACCAGGAAATATTGGGATGGGGGCCAAGGTCCAACCAAAATACTGAATCTCAGCTGGGACCTCAGCAGCAACCTTAATTACTTTTCTACTTAAATGAAGTAGAAGGAACTCATCCCATGCTTTTTTAAAAAATGAAGGGTTTACATTCCGGAATTGCTTCTGAAAATACCTGCTGATGAGAATATTATTTTTGCTTTTTTTTAATGTTATGAGGTTAGCCTAGGCAAGGGTTGGGTGAGTGTGATTTATTTTCCAATTCGGGGCACTCATTCAATATCTCTATGCAACTTTTACCCACAGATGCTGTTTATTTTCCTGAGGGTAACACTGAACAAGCCTTATCTTCCTTACCACCAGCCTTCAAATATCTGGTAAGCTGCTGTGTAACTCAAAACAGGTTAGGATTGGGAATAGTGTTGTTCCATGTGACTCCCAGGGTGGAATGAAGGAAAAACGGACAGGAGTTACAAGGAGATTGTTCTTCTCAATGTGAGGAAGAACTGCCTAAACAGAGACCATCTGAAAATGCCATTTTGGCCTTTAGAGGTAATGGCTTCCTGTCACTTGAAGGTCTAAGCAGAGGTAGGAAGCTGTAGGAGACCAAGGTTGTTTGACTAGAGGGGAGTGAAGAAGAAAAAAGTCCCCATGACTTAATCACTCTTCCCAAGAAGAAATGCCAGTCCAAGGGGGCAGGACTTCAAGGACGCTGAATGGGTCAGTTTTGCTAGTAGGAGTCACTGGGCAATAGAAGAGTTATGAGTGGATGTGGTCCACTTTCCCTCTCGGGGTTGCAGAAAAGATGTACACCCAGCTCTTCCCTTTGTGTTGGCCTCCCTGAGGAACCTCATGAGGAGATGTGGCTTTGGTTTAAGGCAGGGTTCAGGCCTTCCTGAGTCTCCCAGCCTAATAACTCTAAAGCCTTTCCACCTCTTATCATTGCCTTAGAGCAGAGCTGCAAGGGTCAAGCTGGTTGCACCTGGGTGCCTTCCCTTTTCCTCTCTAATCTGGGCATCACTCTTAAAATATCATGCTAGGTCCCAAAGGATGGACCACACTTTCTTCACAAAAGAATGCCAAAGGTACAAGAGCAGCTCTAATCCTGTTTAGAACTTCCTCCCTTTTTCAAATGGACTTTATATTTAGCTGTTAGCTCTTGGTACTACGTGAAATTCAAAATGAACTCAAGTGTGATCTTTCTGGAAATCTTTAATAATTACACTCAACTCCACTATTATTGATTCATCAGTTCAAAGGTTTTGTAAGTTCTCAGCTTCACTTCCTTCTATTCAATGATCCTGATAAGAAATAGAACCGTTACTAGAAACATTAACAAAAAGTTAATGGCTGAAATTCAGTCAGTATGATATTTTCTCCATATAAAAGGTATTGTGTAGACTTTAAGCCAAAAAGTCTCATGGCTGTATGATAATACTATTCTATTAAAATATATACATATATATATTCATATATATATGTATGTGTGTATATATGTGTGTGTGTATATATATACATATATATACACACACACACACACCCAACTACTTTTAAATTAGAGGTCATAATTATATAGAGGAATAAGAATTCAGAAATAAATTTTACCTAGAATTACAGCAATGAAAGTGGTACAGAAGTAATATACGACAGCACGTAGGCCAATTTTTCCAGATACATTGGAATCCAGTGCAGCAACACCTAAAAGGGGTGGGGGAGAAGTCAAATTCCATTTTTAAAAAACTGATTTCCAGGACAGGTGGTGATTCAATCCTTAAATATGTAAAATGAATTGCTGAAACTCGTCTCTGGATCTGTTAGGTCTATCTCACACACTTTTCTGAATAAGATGCAAAGGGCAAAAAAGCACTTCAAAATTCCACACATAGAATTAGAAGACGGGAGCCTAGATGCAAGCAAGGCCCCCTTCTGGCGAACCCTCACTGCCTCCACCCTTACGAGTGCCCTGCTTTTGGGCTCTTCTGGGGGGTCCTCAAGAGACATAGTCGGAAGCAGTCCTCCTTCTACATGTGCTCTAAGAACTTTATAAAGATTTGTGCATTACATCACTCGACAATCGTTTTGGAATTCAATATCAAGGAAAAGCTATATCCTGAAGAACTGAGATAGTTCTTTCATCACACAGGGAAAATTGTGTAACCCATGATTATTCCCCCTTCGGCCTTTTCTATCAGGAAGCTCAGAGACAATGAAAAAGATAACTTTTACATGTGATTATAAAGGTAATGTATGTTATAATTACCTGAAAAAAGAAACAAATATAAAGAAGAAAACAAAAATCATCTCATCATACATCATTAACATTCTGGTGAAGTTTCTTCCAATATTTTTGTCTCAATTTTTTGTTAACATAGCTAATTTTATAGTTTTCAATCCTCTCTTATTAATACTGTATTATAAGCATTTCCCATTATTATTATAAATTCATCCTGAGGCTATTATTAAAGGCTATAATCTCCTGTCATGTGGCTATACCATAATGTATTTAATCATCTAGTTATTGCTGCATCTGTAGATAGTCTCAGGGCCAAATTCAATAATAAATCACAGGAATTTAATTAATCATCTGGCTAGCATATTTCCTTCTTTTCATGATTTTTCAAATTGCTTTTATGTTAGCAATTTTATTGTGAATGGCTTTGTGACATACCTTAAAATTTTATTTTAAAGAGGCAGAGTATACATAGAAATTTCTGAGGGCAGAGGCGATTTAAGAGATTTACAGCCACACTGTTAGATCTAGTTTCAAATGGTCTTTGATTCCCAATAAAATGACTGAATGTTGCCTGGACTTGCAAGGCTTATCCAGAATAGCAAGGATGGCTGTAGAGGTGGAAGGCATATATCTCCCCTTGTTAGAAACCCTTGTCCTCCATCAAACCTGCTTGTACAAATGGAGTCAGTGATGCAGCTCTCTAACTGGACTGCTTCCACCTTGGACATGGGGCAAGCTGAGAAGCAACCAAGCCATTTTTTAGCAAGCTGTCTTTTGTGGGTTTCAGACTACCCTGACCAATTTCCCAAGAGACAGTTACATTCTGAATCAAATGATCACCATAGAAGATAATTTTTTGACTCTGTAACATGCCTGAGTTGTCCTATAACTGTTTTACAAAACTTGAAGTACACGGTAGCAGGAAAAATGAAGAGATTATCCTGAAGCAATTCCAAGGTAAAGGTAATAGACCTGTAAGCTATCAGCATGCACAAGGAGCTTTTATGTTCACTCCTTACACTACAAAAGGCCTATTTTTTTTTAAGTGACTAGAAGATTATGCTCCTCATATATAAGCAAACAGATCTGATGCATAGGAAAGATCTATAAGGAAGCTATCATCGTGATAATGACAGAACAAGTCATCTTTCACTCTAAATGTGTCTGGCTGTTGATTGCTCCTTTGGAAGTTAATTATTTTGAGAGAAGGGGATCTGGCCTCTTTAGTAGCCACCCCAGGATGTTGTTAAGGGCCCATTCACCAACTTCTGGGACAAGATTGTGCCATTACCATAAATACATATATATGATGGGCAAATTGCAGTCATATCCTGGAATAACCTTGATCATAGACTTTATTCTCTTCTTTGGGAAAAAGAGCAGTTTGGTGTGCTAAGACTTTCTTTTCCTAAAGATAAGAATCAAAAATAATAATTCCGCAAGAAACAAAAATAAAACAAAAAAAAAAAAATCAAGAGACACTGAAGGCCACTATTTAGAAATAATTGGACTGTCTCCTATTTAGTTTTGGTCTTTTAAAAAAAAGAGCAAACAATAATGCATAGTTATAAGTTTGCTAAGTATATCATATGATTATAAGATGTGTCTATTCCATTTTAGAGCTCTGTATATTATCCTGATGAACAAAGATAATAATTTATACAATATGCTAGGCTGAAAAAAAACAAACAAGAAAATCACCAAATTAACAGAACTATGAGTAGCCTGTGAAAGCGCCTGTATCTCTA
Organism: Eonycteris spelaea; assembly: GCA_003508835.1. NCBI lineage: Eukaryota > Metazoa > Chordata > Mammalia > Chiroptera > Pteropodidae > Eonycteris > Eonycteris spelaea. The sequence goes on along the minus strand of PUFA01000031.1, from coordinate 9,803,536 downwards.
ACCTAATAGAGGATCCATTTTGAGATACATAAGCCTTAAACTGGCAGATATCCGGTTGAAGCAGTGCCCCGCCCCTAAGGTGCTGACAGGTGACAGGCTCACAGGGTGGCTGCAGAACTGTTCTTGGGTATTTTGTATCCTCTCAGGATTTTCTCCCAGCAGTGAAACAAATCTATATGGTTAATTGTTTCCAGCATATGTTAACATGTCTTAATTTGTCTTAGTGATTTGGTCATGGGCAGATGTCTCTGCTTCTATTCCAGGGCCCAGCTACCAATAAAAGGCTTCATAATACAGAGATTCTTGATGGAAATATCTTACATAAATACATCGCCAAAGAAGTCAGCCACCTCCTACCTACTGCAGTACAGCTACTTTCCTGTATTATTTTCAGGAAGAGCTTTGTTTCCCATTCCTCAAATCTACCTCAGCCCTACAATTCTGGACATATCAGAAATGTATTCAAATCAATAACTGTACTACTCCGCCTCTCTAGAGTTGCCCTTCTCCTCTCTAGTCATCATTGATCAAGGGTAGAGCCAGACCCAAATCCAGGCTCTTGGACAATGTATAATGTGATGTCGAGCACAGCGGTGGTGACTACCATAGAGGGAGGAAGCATATGCAGGGAAACAGCCTAATCTTTGAGAACATCTATAATAGGAGCATTAATGAACTTAACTTGAATATAAAATATCTGTCTAGATGGTCTAAACACCCCACCTGCCAATAATAAAGATGATGATGACAATTATAATAAAATGATAATAAGGATGACAACACATACTGTGTTCTGAGCAATGAGTTCTTGTTGAATGCATCATCTCCTTTAATTCTTACTATAGCCCCATGAGGTAGGCATTATTCTTCCTATTTTACAGAGGAGACAGCTATGGCTCAGAAAGGCTCAGCAACGTGCCACGGTCCTACAGCTGGTCAATGAAGAAGCCAGGATCTCAACCCAAGGTTTGACTCCAAAGGCCATATTCTTATGTCATCTTCGCTCTATCCACATGCTACAAAGTTCTAGAGCAGCGCTGCCCGATAGAATTCCCTGTGATGATAGAATCATTCTCCATTTGTGCTGTCCATTGCAGTAGCCTCAAGCTACCTGTGGCTAGTGAGCACTTGGAATGTGGCTAGTGTGACTGAGGAATTGAATTTTAATTTTAACTAACGACAATTTCAATGACCACATGTAGGTAATGGCTGCCATGTTGTACAGCACAATCTCTAGACCTTCCCCGAGTGTCCAGCATTTAGTGGATGCTCAACAATGCTGAATGAACAAACTCAAGCTTAACTCCATCACGAAACCCAGTACTGCTTCTTTACCTTGCCAGCACAGGGGCAGGGAGGGGAGAGGATGAAGATAAACCATCATCTCCTGGTATGCATTTCCATCACCGCACTCACCATACTGCTCTGAGGCCTAAGGCTTATTCTTCTCTAGTCCCCAGGATATTAAATACGGTGCTCTGGGAATTTTGTACTTGACGCCTTCCATGTGACAGAAAGAGCTGCACTTTTTAGGGGCAGCCTTCTCCATACGAGGTGAGCCCATTTCGAAGATCCACATGCATGTCAGAGATTAGGAACTTGGCCGTTAAGTCTCCTTAGACACCACCTGTACAGGCAGTTGGTTGGTTCCCAGGACGGCCACCCATGACAGACCTCTGTGTAAGAATATATTTAGCATCATAGTATCTTTACTCTTTTTTTTCATTATCATCTATTCTACCCCATACCCCCTATCCCCAGCCTTTCGGACATTTTTTTTCCTAATGCCGCCTCCATGAAATAAACTTTGTATCTGTTCATGTACTGAATGTATATACGCGCTTTCTATGTACAAAAAATGTTTCTCTCCCTTACTCCAAACCAGCTTTTGTGCCTTTGGGGCATACTGCTCCTGCTGAGGACGTGTGGTCTAGCTCACTGTATATGTCATGTGAATGGTACCTTACTCTAGAGGTTGGACACTGAAGACAGCGCCTCTCCATCAGTCCCTTAGTCACGCGAGCCAGTATGCCAAGTGCTCACCAGCCTCATGTAACTTGTGGCTACTGCAATGGGCAAATACAGACCATTTCTATCATCACAGTAAATTCTATCAGGCAGTGCTGGTCTAGAATTTATAACATATGGATAGGCCAGTATGACACAGTGGTTAAGACTACGGCCCTCATCACTTACTGGGGGAGGTCAGATGACACAGACGCCTTAGTCCCAAAGAGTGAAACATCACTGTGCTTTATCCTGGGGCTTTACTCTCAATAGCCACCTGGCTTCCTTGCTTTCAGGCCATGCTTTGTACCCTATGGAGTCTAAAGGACCACCTCTCTTTACAATCCATTCCCAGGATTCATTTATTCTGGAACTGGATACCTGCCCTTCTGGGAGTTGAAGGAGAGGGACTATGCACTAATATATTACAAAGCAGGATCTGAATAGAAATCAAAGGTGTTTAAAAATGTTTAAAGCAATTGGACAGTAGTTTTATGTCTTTTGAATGTAATAACAAAAAATAAGGCTAGCATTTTGTATGTCTTTGTTTTTTATGTTTTTTAGTAATTCAGTTTTTTTTTTTAATAGTTTACAGATTGCTGGTCTGCGACAGACTGGAAATTTTAAAAACTGCATCTTTTCCAACCAGTCTAGGTGCCTTGCAAAGCACTGGTATGGAGGACAGGTACCATGAACTTTCAGAGGAGCCAGAGGTGGCACCTGGCTGAAGTGACTAGAAGCAATGTGCAGCACACAACACTTGAAATGGGTAGAAACAATGAGCAGGATTCTGATGAAGATTCTTTGCAAAATCTAGTTTTAGTAAGTACCCTGCTAAATTGGTTTAATCAGAACCCCCTACACCCTGATATCTGATGACCTTCGACATCTGATCGGGTTATCAGATACTGTCCTCCATTACCCCCAGGTGATGTCTGATCACCTGGTCCTCTATTCTATAAGATTCTGGTTAGCTCAGTTTAGCCAGATTCCCTTTTCCCCTGATGTTTCCTCTTGGTAATTTTCCGTCCACTAACCCCACCCCCCCTGCTCTTCAGCTATCAGTTCCCACTTGCTCATGCTGTATTCATTCAGAGTTGAGCCCAACTTCTGTCCCCCACTGCAAAATCCCATTACCATGGTTCCTACACCTATCTTGATGGTCCTGAATGAAATCTGCTTCACCACCTTTAACAAGTATCATTTAATTATTTTTTTCTTCATTAAGTCCAGTTACCAGTGAGACCAGGGTTGTTCTTTAAAGCCAGGGACAGTTTTGAGGCTGGGCTGTGTCCTAGAAAAGGGAATGCAATCCAAGGTTGTCCTTTGGAAGTCAGGGGCACCTGCTACCTTCTTATGTTAAGAAATTGCACTTGCTTTTTCATTTCAGGAAGAGGTTTCAATGACGTGGGGCGCTGGCTGTTGGCCCAAAAAGTTCTAATAATATTACAACTTTTTATAAAAACACTACAGAGGAAGCAGTTGCTGTGGACTAAACAATAGTATCTTTTAAAAATAAACGCTCAAGGGCAAAAGACTCCTCTGAGAGCTCTCTGATTAAGCTACCACCCACTGGAGAACAAAGTTTTGGTGACAATATCTCTACCTTGTGATTAAGGTGTCAGAATTAACTCTGTTATTGGAAGATTTCTGGTCTGGTATGTGATGGTGCTCACAACTGTGAATGGACACAACATCCAAGAAACTCATTGTTGCATCCTCATATCCGGATGACTCCTGTCTCTCTGTCACCAGCAGAGGAGTAGTCAGCATGGAGAGAAACAAGCATGGGCTCGGGTGGGACAGACCAGGCTCACAATGCCAGCCTTTCCTCCTAGAGACTAGGGTTCCCCCATCTATCAAATGGAGATTTTTAAATGCCTCTACCTCCTAAAGGGTCATTGTGAGGAGCAAAGTGAACCACCTCATCTTGCACAGCTGTTGTGAGGATTAGGAAGAGTATATTACACACCTAATACAGTGCCTAGAACTTAGTTTGTTCTCAGTGAATAGCCTTCATTATTACTGAATAAAGTGATTAATATGAAGTGTGTCACTGAGCAAACGGAAGGCACTTAAGTGTGAACTCATTCCTTCTCTCACTGTTTCTTCCATAATCCTTCTGTATTTATCACATGGTTACTAAAGAGATCTTTTCAAAACATGAATTGGGCCACCTCACTTGCAGATATGACCCTCCAATGGTACTTAAGCTGAACCAGAAAGTGCTTACTCCAGCTAACAAGACCCTGTGGGGTGGGGACTTGCTTGCCTTGCAGTCCCAACTCGTGCTGCCTTCCCATGGTGTTGCCCTCCTTCAACCCTCTTCTGGAACAGACCAAGCTCCTTCCCACTTCAAGACTTTTGCAAAGGCTCCTCCCTCTGCTGAACCGCTTTTCTCTACCCTTCATTTGGCCATATTCAAGTCCTTTCCTCAGAGGCCTCCCCTAAGTCTCTGGGCTGTGAATCGGCTCGTTTTCCTCCCCTGGCATCCTGTTCACGTCATGTTTCACATTTTTTTTTTTTTATCAGTGGGTTCATTTAATGTTGGTTTTTCTCACTAGACTATAAGCTCCTTGATGGCAGGAGACCTAGGTATCGGCCTGTTCACCAATGTGGACTCAGTGCCCAGCACATAAGAGGATCTCTATAAACATGTGTGGGTTGAAAGAATAACTGAGTTATTTATGTATGGCTGCCTGCTACCCCCTCTCCCCTCCTCCAAGGCCCTTCTTCCCAGGCCCTGGTCTCTGGGCAAGAGAATGTTCCAGAATGAAACTTGAGGCTCTGTGTCAGCCCCAGGTGCTGCTCTAAGGATCTGTGTGATCTTGGAAAAGTGGCTTAATCTCTCTCTTCAAGCCCTTGTTTCCTCATCTCTAAAGATGGAGGTAAGAGCCTACCTACTGTACTACTTTTTGGGTTGCTATGATAGTAAATAAATAAACAAGTTCATTCCCCAGGGACAACAAGGCTGAATATAATCTCATTGTGTTAATTCAGGGCACAGGGAAATCTCTGCAGCCTGGAATAATGCCCTTGGGTTGTTAAGAAGAAAAAGAAAAGGCAGAGGGGAACATGCAAAAATATTTCTGTACACACTCTCCTAGGACATATTTTTCTTAGAAGCTGTAACATAAAGAACTCCCTTAAAATAGGTTCTATCACCACCGTACACTACTCTGTGAAGTTAATGAAACAGCCTGGTCCACAGGCAGGACCAACTAAAGGTCACCTTGCAGCCTCTGTCAGCAGGTCCACATTGATGTTCGAAGTGTGTCAAGAAGCAGCGGCTGCTCTCCCACTTCCTCAGCAGTTCCGAGAGCTGTTTTAACATTTTTTTTTTAATGCCACGAGCATGGTGATATTTGTATTGGGACCAATTTCTTAGAAGACCCCACGAGCTTTTCTAGGAGTCTTATCGTCTACTAAAAGCATTAAACATACCTCAGAGGATCTGAGGAACTCAGCCATTCCTTTCAAAGTCTGTATGTGTGCTTTGACAACAGGATAGCTTAAGAGCTCCGTGAAACTTTTTGGGTTTTCTACCACAGCCTGTTATTGAACTCTCTTTGTTTTTCCTTAGCTCTAAAATTGGTAGCTCAGCTCCTAGGTAATAAGGTACTTGTATGCTGGTAAACTTTACAAAACAGGGGCAGAGCAGGTCATTTTATATTGTTTTCATTTCTAGAATGAATGCATTGTGTGCACTCCCACACGTATAGCTCAATTCTAATACTGGTCCTGTAGCTTGATGCCAAATGCAGGGACTTTTAGAAACTTCTATAGACAAAAAAGGGGTTGTACAGAAAGTATCCTTACAGGGTGACCTAATTGTAAATTCCTAACTGGGCCGGTCAAGGTGGGTAGTCACACCCTAGTCACATAAGGAACTTTGCCTTAAGCAAGCCCTGTCCATTGTTTTTGTGCATCCAGGCTAACACTCTTTTGAAATAAGCATAGCCATTTGGGAGAGAGAAGCTGCAAAACTGTCATTCTCAGGGGCATTTGACAACTTGCTTCCCAGCATATGTTGTAGTTTTGGCTCATAAAAACTCTTACAAAATTTTCTACAGGTTTGGACATTTCTTACGTTGCTACTTCTGACAGTATTAGACAAAAAAAAAAGAGTAAATTAAAAAAACTATATAGCACTTTAAATGCACCAAGACACAGTACTATTATTTCTCTATTTTACAGTTGAAGGGTTGAAGACAAGTTAAAACACTTGTTCAAGGTTTCACAGCTAGTAAATAGCAAAGCGAGGATTCAAGCCCAGGCAGTCTAGATTCTACATCTGCGCTAGAAGCCATGAGACTCCTGCCCCTCTATCTGTATCTATTGATACTAATAAAATTCTTTGACTGAACTTTAGTCAGGCTCCTGAACACTCTCCTAGGTCCATTCGTACTTCCTTATAAAATCCAATTTTAGCAAGATCCCTGCTAAGTCAGTTTAGCCAGAACTGCAGCCCCCACCCTTGTGTCATGATTATATCTAATCAGGTTCCTTATCTTGCACCACTCCCCAGGTGATGTCCGATCACCCTGGCCAGCTTTCAGAAAGAATTAGGTCAATTAGCCAGAATCCCCCTTACCCCTGATGTTTCCTCTTAGTAATCTTCCATCCACTGATCCCCCTACCCCGCTTCTTGGCCATCATTCTCACTGCTAATGCTATATTCATTTGGAGTTGAGCCCAATCTCTTTCTCTGAAAAATCCCATTGCAGTGGTCCCTATAGCTGTCACAATGGGCCTGAATGAATTTTGCTTTACCATCTTTAACAAGCATCATTGAATTTTTTTTTTTCTTGAATAATACTTTCCTACCTAAAGGTTGTTCAGGGTGTCCCTCTGGAGAGAATGGCACAGGGAGTAATGCTGCTATAACTTGCTTCCCCATGCTTGCAGACTCAAGTCCAGACCCCTAACCCCAAAAGCACCTAACCCCAATGAAGCTACATGCTCACCTTTCCATTCCCTTTCCCTCTCCCTATGTCTCAAGTATTCCAGTTACATCTCACTGTCCTCCCAAGAGGCCATGTCTTGCGCTAATTTCCTCTGCCTAGAATGCCCACCCCACTTCGTCTGATTACTATGTTTTCTTAAAAACGCAACCCCAGTGTCCCCTCCACTGTCCTCATTCCCTCAGAGCACTTATCACATGGCATTGCAATGTACTCTCTTGCAGGATAGCACTCCTTTTTGCACCTCTGTGCCTAGCACAGAGCTGGGAATTGAAAATGAAATGAATAAATGAATGAATGACCCCAGGTCTGTGCATTCAACACATAGGAGGTTCCTTAGAATCTCTGCATGGTTTCTCTCTCTTTTTTTTTTAAAGAAACAAAACCAAATTAACTCAAAGTCAAACAGAGTTGTGAACCAGTCTGTGAACCAGTTTAGGCAGAAGTAAAGCTCATTCATGGTGAATTCTCTAGGCTTCACTATCTCAGAGAAAGACTGAAGCATCTCTTGCACTTTTCATTTTATTCCTGTGCCAAGTGGCATGTTCGTTATGGAAACTCTGTTCTTTATGCATGATGTGCCCCTTCCTTCCCTGGAGATAAGGCATTGTAGAAATCCAATTAATATAATAAGTCCTCTGGCTTCAATAGCTGTGTTCTAACTCAACACAATTTTCTTGATGGTTAAGGAAATGTTTACTTATTGTGTGCAAAACTGCTTAGGCCATCTTCTGGTTTCCCCCAAGACAGGGGAAGGAGAAAGGAGGTAGTTCTTGAATGTAGTCAGAGTCCAGTGGTTCTAGATGTTGTATGAACCAGGCAAGACATTAATTCTCAGCTTATATAATCTTAGGCTCCAACGCAGTTTTAGGTTTTTATGCCATTTTGAAATGGCAATTTTCATAGATACTATATCAAAAATCACCAATGTTTCAAGAAAAGCATGCATCTCCCCCTCCTGGTAGCTTAAGTTGACATTAACAGCAAGCTGTACAAAAAGTAATATGTGCATCCTTGACTCTTACACTTTCCTGTCAATAAGAGAAGTCACGAACCTGGCTAGCAGAGGACCTGAGCTCCATGACCAGGCGGGTGGTAGGAACCTCACCTCTCAGAGGTGCTTTTCTATTCTGTTTTCACATAGTTGGGGTTAATGAATGTTTGCTGAATTAAACTGAACCCATTTCAGGGAGGCACATGGCACAGTTCTATCCACTAGAGGATGGGATAGTCCAAGCACACAGCTACTTTAGAGTAAAGGAATACATATCCTTGGGGGGGGGGGGGAGTCTTCCCAAGCCCAAATGACCCAGAATTTGAATTTAAACATGGGGTCTCCAAAACGTTGACTGACTTGACTTCATCCTGCTCCATCCTCTATTCTTCAGTCTCTTCAATGTCTTTAGACTCATTGCTTGATATGAGTATATTTGCTTGGTGTGTTGGTTTATTTTGTCACCTGGATTTCTTCTCAACTAGATGTATCTTGAGAATTAGAACCTAATCTTATCATTTATATCATTAGAGGTCAGCTGCCAGCTGGCCTTAGGTTTTTGGTAAATAAATGTTATATTGGCACAGAGCCACACCAATCATTTAAATCTTGTCTGTAGCTGTGACAAGGCTGTGACAACCAGTTGGGTAGTTGGACAGAAACTCCATGGTTTGAAAGGCCTTAAATATTCACTATCTGGCCCTTTACGAAGAAAAATGTGTAGACTCCTACTTGAAAAGAAACCAACTCACATATATTTTCTACATCTTGCTGTTCAATAAATACCTTTTATATCTAAGACTTTATAGTGCTTGTGGAAACTGGAAAGTCATTGACAAACAGATCACAAATGATTTCTACTGAAGTTTTCAGTACTAGGACCCAGGGACTCAGTGGCTCGGGATGAAGGTACAGAGTTTTCTTGACCCAGAATGCATGGAGCTGCAAACTGGTGTTGCTTCTTGAGTAGACAGCATCTGTAGGAAATCCAGAGTAAGATGCAACAGGATGATGAACTGTCCACAGGACCAGCATTGACTGGGCACAGTCCAACCTGGGCAGAGACTCTTGAGTCCTGCAAGTTGGGTGGGTATGCCACAACCCAGCAGGTACTAATGGCATCCACTCTAGTGAGTCTCCTAATAAGGTCCCTAGGACAAAACCATCTCCTTGTGGCTGTGAAGGGGGTGTCCAGAGCTCTGAAGTGGGTATTTCACAATGTCAATCATCTCAGGAAGAGGTTGCTCCTGGCCCAGGACCTGTGTGATAGGAAACTTTTTCTTCTTAGAACTTAGTGTCAGGTGGTGAGGTGTGGGGTACAGCAACGCCCGGAACATCTTCATGTGGAGGGATAAGCTGGCCCCAGCCTCCTGGACATAGGCTGGTAGCTTAGCAGTGGGGCAGCTCTCTTAAGGGTTCCTGGGACTCTTGAAAAAAACCCTTAATTGATATTCCACTTCCTTTTACTCCCCAACCTTTCATAAAACTTTGTCTCATGTGTGGGTCCCAGGCCTGGTTGTGATCCAGCCTCGTGGCTAGGAATAGGTCCCTGGATTTAGAATGTTATATTAGCAGGGCGCCTGCACCTAAAAGACGTAAACATAATTCAGCTTATTGATGACGCATGTGTGGCTGAATGCCACTGTTGTACTCTGATATATGTGGAGCCCTGTGGTCCCCTGGGAAGCAGACAGGGAGCATAAGAAAGGGAGCAGAAGAAGAGCAGGAGCAGAAGCTCGCTCCCCACAATAAAGTTGGTGCCTGCCGGTTCAATCTCTCTCATGAGCTCCTCGTGCATTCTTTCAACAGACGTCTCACCACCGAAATCTTGCCTTCTCAATCAGCTCAGCACTGACACCACGTTGCAGTCTGGTCTCAGCTGCACTATGAAGAATGAAGTTCTCATTCCCATCTTAGGATGGAGAAGCAGAGAGGGGAGCTCTTCAGGATCAGAGGAGAGATAGTAGCCACAGAAGACAGCAGGGAGGCAGCTGTGCCCCGCGGGCAACTTCTGGCCCAGGCGGTTGTGGCAAAGTGGCTGGAGTGGAAGAGCTGGGGACCGCCTCCTGATCGCAACTGGGATTGTACCTCTGGGAGTGGGTGCCGAGGGGCTTTCCATTTCCTGTGCCGGTTGTAGGAGGCTCAAGTCATCATAATTTGGATATGAAAGAAAATGTGACTTGAATTTAAACTCACTGGCTGGTGAGACCTGGACCAGGATTTTCCACAGCCACAGTTATCAGGCATGTTCATAAGCCATCTCCCAGGCTATTTCCCTTGTGGTTGATATAAATATAGCTTTTGTACCTAAGTGTTAACAGGGCCCAAACACAGATATTCTGAGGGTGGCCCTCAGGATGTAAATTACACGCAGAGTTCTGTTAGTGCCTTCACTGTCTCTGAAAACGTCTTGAGATTATGTCTACTGTGCCTTTTCTTTTTTATTTTAAAGTGAATTCTAGACATTGTCATTTCATTCCTACATAATCCCATATGCATTAAAAGGTAAGGATACTTTCTTACATAACTAAATGTCATTCTCAACACTAACAAAATTATCAACAATTTCTTGATACCATCTAATAACCAATCTATATTCCAATTTCAATGATTAACATGACATTTTATCATCACCATCACACAAAGAGGGATTGTTCCTGGTTTTTTTTGTTTGTTTGTTTTGTTTTTGTTTTAATGGCTATAAAGTAAGTATTTTTATATTGGCAGAGACTTTGATGGCAGAGGGTTTTTCCTATTTGTTAATTTGGCAAGAGTTTCCTTGATGCAGAAGCACAGGTTAGTCTTGGGTCTCAATTTTTTTCTGTGTCTCTATCTCAGATTTATGTTCTTAGGGCTCATTCAATTCTCCCCAGCTTCAAACATTCAACCTCCATTGGCCTAATTAATGTATAAAATAAGCTTTTGATCTGCTGGATTTATAAAGCCTCTTGAAATGTGAAAACTGTTCGTCTTGTGTATTTTCTAGCTTCTGCTTTACTCTCCTGACTGTCCTGACTGTGGAGGTCAAGCACGACTGCCAGGTTTGGGGGACAGACCTCACACCAGGGTAAAGGTGGTGCTGAGCTACAGGGACATGGAGCAGAGCTGGGGAGGAGAGGAACAGGCAAGGCAGGAAGGACACAAAGCAGAATCCATCTCACTTTCTTCTTTCTTTCTCTTAAAAAAGAAAAAGAAACCCCACAAAACAAAAACAAAAGGAATATGTGTTTGCCTTAAAAGTGTGAAGAAAACCCAATGGATCAAATTTTCTTACTATCCAGATCTAACTATTGTTAGCTATTTGGTTGTGATTCCAACTTTTTAAAATTTGGATTGTCAGCATCCCATTGTGTAATTTGTTTAATGCTCCTACTTTATACCATGATAGGAACATTTCTACCTGTCATTAAATGTTTCCAAAATAAGGTTCTTAATAGTTGCATGAAACCCTAATTCACAAGTATAGCATACATTGGATTGCTTATAATTTATCACCATTGCACAAAAACCAATCTATCATGAACATCCTTGTACCTAAATCTCTGAACATATTTCTGATTATTTCTTCATGATAAATTCCAAGAAGCTGAATTATCAAGTGGTAAAGTCAGAACATTTTCCAAACCGTCCTCCCAGTAAGTTTGTTCCAATTTATATGATAACCAAACATACGTGATTGAGCCCATAGTCCCAAAACCTTGCCAACACTAGTGGTATTACTTTTTGCTTTTAATCTGATACCTTAAAACATGAATACAGACATCATGTCCCCATCTTGCTTTGTTCACATCCCTTGAATCTTGGACCATTTTATCACTCCGTGTCAAAAGCAGGGGTAGTGGTTCTGTTCTCTAACTCCCATTTAACTTCTGGGGGTTGGGTGAAGGAAAACTGTAGAAATTACTGGACTTGTGCTACAGCTTCAATAACAGCTGGGTTATGTGAGTGGAATGCTGAGGCTTGCAAACCATTTCTCTAGATTATGTGCAAAGCTGAAGTAGCACCCAAAACAGAGACTGCAAAAATCTCACTAGTTATTGACTGCCAAGAGCAGTACATATTTTCAAACATCCAATATTACACATCTGGTATATTCATGCATTTATTACCTTTTCTTCTAAAACCTGGTTTACTGCATGAGTTTTGGATCTGCTGTCTAATTTGGATCAACTTTCCACACCTTCTTCCATATACATAATTTTCAAACAGTATTGATCATCAAGTGGTTTATGAACCTTGGGCAACTGCATGCAAAATACAGTATATATGTACATCTGTGAAATTTTTGTTGGGAGAGAGTTATGTTCTCAAAGGAGCCTAAGATTAAGAATCTTTGATATGGAGCGATTTCTAAGGGGTTGTAATGGTAATGTCTATAGGGGCCAGTAGGTAAGAGAAATAAGTAAGTAAACGAGGTATTAGGGAGTGGTGGGGACTATGGTATCCTCAAATACATTTGCTCCAAGTAAACAGAGTAGCTGTCTTTCAGCTCCAGACCACTGTTGGTATGAGGAAATGGGTCCAGTGTTTCATGATGTTAATTTTTTTTCATCGGAAGCCAGAAATCTGGTTGATTACATGAAATCTTCCAAATTTTAAATGCTTACAATAATTGCAAGTTAAATAAATAAACATTATATGATACAAACAACTGGTTTGCCAATTTGGCCTTCAGGCTGCGGGCATAAAAGAAGACAAGCATTTCAAAACATAATTAAATATTCATAAATAAAAATAATGTTCTCTTTACATTTGTAATAAGCCAGGAACACTAAGACCATTTAAGAACAAGGCTCCCAAAAGATTCTAGTTAGACTGGTTTGGCATTTGAAAAGCTCAATGGCCAAATCTACAGAGCTTCTGGCAATGCGACTGCTGAATGCAGCAGACCCTGAGACCCTCCCTCCCTTTCTTCCCCAGCCAATGCCTAGTACTCTACATAGATCAGTCCCAGGTCTCTTCAGTGGCAGGAGAAAAATGTTCTATAAGAATCCTATGTGCATGGTTATATAAAACCTTGATTTTCAAGTTGACACTAGTGATTGTGCCACATTTTGCCTGTTACCAGAATTCAGACAAGTACAAGAAACTATGAAATGCACAGAGAAGCTTACCATACCCAGACCAGTGATATTTTTGTAAACCAAATTAATCTCCATCTACGTAAGGGAGCTTGTGCTTTAAAGGAATCCGGAATATAATGATCAATAAAGGAAAAAACGTTTCCAGATTCAACTGTCACAAGTTCAGATTTCAAAACATGAGGCATTTAAAACATGGGGCAAACCTATAATTGAATCTTTCCCATGGGATATGGCTGCTGGTCCATGGGCAAATTCCCAGGGCAGGTATGTAGCAAGTTCTGAGTTCTGTGGAGGAGTGGAAGTAGGTGAAGAGGAGGAGGAGAGGAACCTGAAGGCAGCTGCTGAGAGGGTATGGGGCAGGACAGTTGCAGCTGGGAAATAAATGAGTAAACTGCTTTTTAGTAGTTACTAAATGATCAGAACTGACAATCGCATTTTGCCTGAGAACACTAGCTGACATTTCTATTTTTGTTTTTACTTCTGTGCTCTGGATAGAGTTTTATATATAGTATTTTTGAAAAATGACATCTTTCTCACAAGACATTATATGGCTGGTGAAATGAAGATTTGAGCTGTGGTGGATAGTACTGTACTATCAGTAGAACCATGCCACAAAGCAATGCCACTTTGTAAATAATGAAATATTTCCATTCAAGCAAATATATACTTTCCGAGTAATATTTTGATTTTTTTCCATAATTAGAAAAGAACAACTTAAGTGATGGCTCCTGAAATAATCATAGACAACATCAGTTCTCTCAAGGTACCTGTAATCATGCTGGATACAATTAATGGCAAAATGATGAGTTTCAGCATCCTCATTAAGATTTCTCCAGGAAAAGCAAAGTAGAACTTCTCCAGGTTAGAGAGCTTGCTGTATTCTCGAATCAAGACTCCCAAGGCAATCCCTAAATAAAATCAGGATTGGAAAGAAGAAAAGAACATTGAGTTCTCCCGTATAATTTTCTTCAGAAAAATACACACAAAAAACAAATTTTAATGGCAAGAAAAACATTTTAGATATTGTGGTAATCTCCCACGAGTCTGTAAATTTTAGACTGAAAAAACAAATCTCATTTTAATGAGTAAGAAGTAAATCTCTAAAAAATATTCATGTGAAAAAATTTTCATTTATTTTCTTTTCCTTCATATTTATGACAAAACATCACAATATACCAAGAAAGAAATTTATCATCTTAGTCAAACCGGTATAACTATTTTGTTTTTACATACCATCCTTAATCTTTGTTTAGCTTAGATATCTTATGTTTTATAGTTTACATATCAGTTTTCATTTTCCTCATAGTTTTATCATAAATGCTCTACAATTTTTATGGTACTCTTATGTTTACACTTTTATAATTTTAATAGCAACATAAGATACTGTTGGTTTGATATATTTACCACTTTGTTGAACAATTACATTCTCTAATGCTTTGCATTCTTTTCCATTCTTTCTAGATAAGGACCTAAGTTTGTCTGATCAAGAGGCTTTTTACAAAGTTTCTGATCCTGAATACCTTGGATATTTAGGCTTCCAATTATGTGAGTAGGGAAATGTTCAATATTAAGAAATGTTCAGCATTCTCTGAAAGCCTGCCTTAACAAGGTGTCTTTTCGAAATCCTTCCGTTATGATAACTTTGATAACTAAACATCACACATTTTAAATATTTTTTAATCCTCTTCCAAATGGTTTCAATAACACCAAACTGCCTTAGGCTACCTCACTCCCCACCTACCCACTCTTCTTAACCGTCCCCCTTTTGTTAAACAAGAAATAAAATAGGCTAGGATGACCCTCACATCTTTTTTTCCTTCACCAAACTCTGAAGATGACATGCTAATTGGAGATAAAATGACTAAAAGACAGGAGTATTCAAGGAAGATATCACCATAAGGAGAATATTCACAATTAACAAATGTAAAAATTTTGAGTTGTTCAGGCACACTTAAGAACTCTAGGGCAGTGAAAAGAGATGTGAATTATAATCAATATTAGAATTTTCATTTAAATTTAGGCATACTTCCCATGCCTACTAGTAGACCAAACTAGTAGGGTACATTTGTGTAGTAGTAAACTTCTTCTTGGCTGAATTTTATTTCCCCTTATATTTTACTTTTGCCTTGATCTCTATTTTTTGCATCCATTACTGTATTTCTGATCAGCCATTTTAAATTATTTCTGGAAAAATATTACACATAAATGTTTCTCATATTGTATTAAAGACAGAAAAAAACTCTATTATCAATGCTATTTGGTTCATATTTTAAAACTTAGTGTTAAAGACTTCTGAATGGTTAAGAACACCAATGATTCAAAGTATTTTAAGTAAATTTAAAAAGCACGTTGTGCTCACTTCCTACTTATGAAATTGCCTATGTTCAGCTGCTCTATAGGGAATATACCTATATAATGCCGTAAGGATACACTGTGATGTTCATTGTTTAAAACATACACAAACCCACACACCCAGCCAACCAAAGAGACATTCTTCCTCATACTATTTAGATCACTTCAAGTAAATTTCTGGCTTGTATATCAAAGAAAGCTCTGTATGTAAAAATAAAGCAGATGTGTCTGTGCTTAAAACTCAGCCACAAAAGCTCTCTGTTGAGCAGCAAAAGTACTCCATGTGCTCCAATCTTAGGGTTTATATTACTAACAATTAACTGTGCTTCTAATCATCTCCACCCCAAATGAATGCAGGCAGTTAGAAAGATATGAATTTTTATGGGAGGGATAAAAGAATTACCACGAGGAGTTATTTGAAAACAATCATAGATGACAAACACCATAAATAGGTTACTGTATTTTATAATGAAAGCTTTCTCTCAAGCTTGTTCTTGGAGTATCACAAATTGTGTGTGTGTGTGTGTGTGTGTGTGTGTGTGTGTGTGTGTGTGTGTGTGAGATCACTGAAAAGAATATAAACACAAGCCCAGGCCTGGAAAAGCAGTTGGGAGATTCAACCTGGGCCAGAGATGTCATCCTAGGACCCTCAAGTACAAAAAGTGGCTGAGGAATAACCTCGACCAGGAGGAGTTACTTCTTGGAAATGAGTGCTTTACCTTGGTCTCAAACAAGTTTGAAAAAATCAGATGCAGGATAAGAAAAATCACTGGAAGGTTTTCTAGGTTCCAAAATAAGGTCAGGATTTCACAGGACAAAATCCTTCCCTACCTTTTTCTAGAAACAAACTTGGACTGGATTAAGGAGTGTGGAGAGCCATAGGCTGCTGAAAATAAGTCCCTACTTCAGAGTGCACAGGTCTGACCCACCCGGTAGGGCCACTCCCAGAAACAGGCAAGAAGATCAAGAAACTCCCTGAATGGTATAGTTCTAAGAAGGCCTTCAGCAAGACCCACAAGGAAGTCCAAAGGTAAAATTGCTACCCAGACCTCTGTAACCCCAGAAACTACCAGGAACTCATTCTTGGGCTGCCTTCCCCCACACAGGCAAGAAGATCCCAAACAGTACTAAGACAGTTTGGGAAGAACATGGTGTTAGAAGAGCAGGCTTGAGTTCTGGTTCCACCACTCACAAGGTATATTATAACTAGGTTTTAACTTTAACCTCTCCCATCGTTAAATGGTGGGATTAGAGGCAGGGGAAAAAGCATTGGATCAGATACCTTCGAAGGTCCCTCCTAATGTCCAAGATGCTATGATCATCTCTGAGCCCTGACGTCCTAAACTTTAAAATGGGATATGCCCAGCTCATTAGCTCCTCTAGAAAGCTGGCTGTGCTTTCTTCAGTTTTTATGCTAAATGTTAAGTGTATTGGTAATACAGGGAAAGGAGAAACTAGGGAGGAAAGCAATTGAGACTTCCGCTAGAGATTTCTTCTTCAAGTTCATGTTCAAAAATTTAAGCTTAAAAGAGGAGATGTCATTTCTTTGTGCCCATATTGTCTCAAATAGCAATTGCCGGTCCAATAGCCTTATCTTGGAGGTAATGGGGTGATTTTTTCCCCCACTAAGTTTACAAAAAATTAGTTGAAGAAATAATTCTGGAAATCAAAATAAAGAAAAAGGTCACATGTAATTAATTACAGAAACCTATCCACGCCTTTATGCCCAATTTTCCAGGCCCCACACAGCCTCTGTTCTTATGTACTTTTTTATAGTTATAAAATTTTAATCTGGGGATAGTTGTTGAATTATATGTGATTCAGATTTATGAAAATAGCATTGTTACTGGTTTAGAATATTTGCAGAAAAGAGATTAAAATCTGTGGCTTTTAATCAAAGCCTCAGAATAGTTCTCTGATACACAGACTGATTTTGGCTTGATTAAATAAGAATTATTGGCAAAGGAAAAATATTTTTAATTATCACTGAAATAGTTATCTAGCCATGCCATCATGCTAGGCGCTATATTAGGCAAATTAAAAATATGCCTTTTTGCCTTCAGGAGCTAATCTAAGGTGAATGTTGATAACCAGAAAATAAAAAGTACAGATTAAATAGAGTTAATAAATGACTCCATACATACACTAAATAGATGAGAAGATGGTTTCTCTATCCTGTACTTTCACTGAAATTTATCTGTCCCCTTTTCTCATCTTTTTCTTTAGAGCTGAGTAGCTCCTCCAATGCAAGCTCTTACATGAACTTTGGCTCACAAACAGGTGCCCTTTTATTTTTAAACCCTTTAAAATATATTTACTGCTCAAGCAGTATTATCACAGCTCTGCTGGAAATAATAACTGTAAAAATTCACCCACAACCTTTCCAACTCAAGTATGTGCAAAGTAAAATTGTCTTCATTTTTCCATATACTATTACAGTTAAACATGGTAAAATGGTTAACAATTACTGAGTGTATACTATGTCAGACTCTGTGTTAAGCATGTCAAATGCATTTTTTTTTTTATAGAGGCTATATATTATAGTGTCTGGATTCACTTTGAATAATGTTCAAAATTCATTCATGATAGCATGTGAATTTTCCTTTTAGTATTTTCATTTAGCATATTATAAACATTTCCTCATGTTACATATCTTTATTTTCTTAATACTACTTTGGATGGACATATTTCTTGACTTTCACCCAACTGTAAAATATCTCAATTCATGACAATTTTTAAAAATGTTATTGACTTTTCCTAACAACCAAAAGGAAGAAGCACAAAATAGGATGATGCAAAGGCTTGAGTTACTGTACATTTTCAGGTTCAAGGGAAGAAGTACATTATACATATTCTTTATAGTATCTTAATTCAAGAAAAAGCAGTAACGAACAAACAATTATTAATATCCAACTACATGCCATGTACTGTACTGAGTGCCTGAGGTTTTGAGGGAGAGGAGTTAAAAAAAGAATAAATTTTGTTATTATTGCAATAATAAATTTTTCCCTTCATGGACCTGTGGAGAGTAGATTTGTTGACTATCAACAGGAAATGTGGTGATCATTTATACTGAGTAATCCATAACTTTTTGTCTGCCACCTACAATTAAAAATTAGGTCTGATTTAGGAAGAAAGCTGATTTTGGTGAGGATCTAACAGATTTCTGCACATGTCTCTGTCCATTAAAATGTATGATGTTATCTGTGTTTGAAATCTTGACTTACACGTTATCAGCCTGGATGTATTCTTTTGCAACCTGCCTTTACTTTTTGAGTTTTTTCCATTATGTCTTTGGGTTTTATTCATAATAATTCAGGTAGATCCATTCTAAGTGCTATTCAGTATTCTATACTATACTCTCAATTTTGTTGTTTTCTATGTAATTAAATTGTCCTTGATTTTTTTTTATTTAGACTTATCTTTTTCTAATTTTCTTGTGCTGATTGCTTACCACATTAGCTTGTTTTTTTTTTTTTAATATATTTACTTAAAAAAACACATTGCTTTCTAAATTCTGTGTCCCATTATTAGTATTTTTACTGTTTAGTTCAAAATGTCTTATAATATCTACTGTGATTTCTTCTTTGAACTTTGAATTCTTTAAAAATATGCTTTTCAATATCTAAATATATGGCAATTTGAGGGCTTTTTATAACATCTTTTTATCTATCTATGATGCATTTTGACTGATTTTTTTTCTCAGACCTGCCTTCTAATTTACCAATCCTTTATTCAATTGTTTAATTAATCCACTGAGTTTTAAATTCTTTAAATTCTTTCTCTAACATTTATTTCTAGAAGTTATAGTGTCCTTTTCCTACTTTCATTTTCCTATTTTCAATCCATCTCTTTTTCTTTAATCACTTAAAACATACTTAGCATATATTCTTTCAGATGATTATATCATCTCCAGTTTTTGGAACATGTATTATCTTGTGTCATTTCCTTGTGTGGTTTGTAATTTTTTACTATAAACTTGTCTTTTGGGAAGGATTATCTTTTTTTGTGTGAGTTGTGCAAGTGTCTCTATAGGATACTTGTTTTTCTTGGGAATTTAGGCTTTTCAAGGCATCCGGGACTGTACTCATATTAGTTTTTCAGCTTAGGAAGTCGGCATTATGTGGTGGTATAAGTTCAGATCACATGCTGGGTTTTAATTTTCTCATTGTTCTCCTTCTCCTCTTTCCCTCTCATAGCCATGGGCAGATGGCGAGCTTTCTTGAGGTTTTCTCAAATCACTGGATAGAATTTTTCTGGTCTTCTTTCCAAGGATTGGGCCAAAATTTGAGGTTTTGAGCTTTATGCAGAGTTCTGATTCTAGCTCCTTCACTGAGACGGGCCAAGATTATATCTTGTTTCCCCATGTGGATACTGAAATTCCTGTCTCCCATTATTAAGGCCTATAATTGGGTTTAGAACTTAGCATTAGCTTTGTTTACACTCTACCTTTGAGCCTTCTTTTTATTTCCAGCGCATAAGGATTTTTCCTTATGTCTTTTGAGTTTGGGTTTGGCTATATACTAACTCAGAGGGAGATGTTATATTTCTATGTGTTTGAGATGGCAGGGAAACCCATCCATATTAGCTCAACCCCTATATTACTGGTTGTTATAGCACCATCAGTTATATAGTCCTAACCACTTCCACTATGTCCATTTTAAGATAGTTAAGGAAGTCAGTGATGATTAAAGTTGAGCGTCCACAAAATATAGGAAGATCTGCCTTATTAAGGATTCGCTATATTAAAACAATCATTGCTTTTCCAAATATTCCCAAATAATCTCATGGAATCAATTAGCCAATACTCATTTACAGACCACCTAATTCTTGCAACATATTGGTCAATGGGGAAACACAGATGAGAATAATGCATAATACATGTGCATGATGAAATCAGCCATATTAAATCACATGAGACATTTTGAGGGAATAACTGATTCAGTACTAAACTCTTCAGGAGCCAGGCTCGGTAGTCAGACCTGTGTTCAAATCCCTGGCTTCTTATCAGCTGGGCAAAAATATTTATTCTGCTGCCTTTCCCTTAGTTTCCTCATCTGTAACAATGGGCATAATATCAACCTCACAGAGTTCTTGGGAGATTTAAAAATGAGACTATATATGAAGTGTTTAGAATAAAGTACCTGGCTCACATATTTAGTACTAAATAAATGTTAGCTATTATTATAGGCTATATACTCTTCATCGATTTTTCTCACGAAATCCTCAATACAGTTGTGGCTCTCACAGGTGAGTGTCACGGCCACAGAGCTCAAAAGCAGTGGAATCAGGAGTTGAGGGGAAAAGTTCAAGTAAATTATTTTCGGGATGACTAAATTTACAGAATTATTCCCTTAGTCAACTGTATTTATTTTGATGGAGAAATATTTCTTTTCATCCTATAAATGAAAAAAAAAAATTCAGGGTGAAAATGATGACACATAAAGGACCCATGAAATACACCGAATGTAATGTTTGTTAATCTCTATACTACTTGACATCACTGAGGTAAAGGTCTCAGGATCTTAGTGGTACCAGAAGAAACGACATTAAAAAATGTTTTTAGTGTCTTCTGAAATGATTTTCATTAGATTCAAAAATCTAATTAAATTCAAACCACAAAGACATAACCATCTCAGGATTTCAACAGATTTTTTACAAGCCCGAGAGCACTTAAAGGGAAATGCCAGCTGCTTTTCTTCACCCAGCAGTGAAAGGGCACTAGAGCCGGTACTAGAATGGCACCAGCACCACACCTGGCCAAACCCACGGAACCAGGAAAAGAAAGACGACTGTTCAGACACAAACACACACACAGAAAATAACATGTGTTGGTGAAGATGTGGAGAAACCGAAATCTTCCTATATTGTGTGTATGTAAAATGGCATAGTCCCTGTGGAAAACTATTTGGCAGTTCCTCAAAAAATTAAACATAGAGCTACTATATGACCTAGCAATTCCACTCCTTCGTTTATCCTCAAGTAAACTGAAAGCATATCTTCACACAAAAACTTGTACAAGAAATGTCACAACAACATTCTTCATAACAGCCTAGGAATGAAAAATAACAAACGTCTATTAACTTATTATTGGATAAACAAAATGTGGCATGTCCATACAATGAAACATTATTCAGCTACAGAAAAAAAAAAAAAGTACTGATATATGTTAAAGCATGGATAAACCCTGAAAATTGTATGCTCTGTGAAAGAAGCCAGACACAAAAGGCCATGTATTATAAGATTCCATTACTATGAAATGTCCAGAACAGGCAAATCTATAGAGATAGTGGCTGCCATAAGATGGAGGTAAAGGGTAGGGACTGATTGCTAATAGGTTTCTTTTTGGGGCATGATTCAAAATGTTCTGAAATTAGATTGTGGTGATGGTTGTACAACAGTGAATATACTAAAAACCACTAAACTGTATACTTTAAAATGGTGAATTTTATACTATGGGAATTGTATCTCAATTTAAAAAAGCATACACATATTGTCAAATTGAATTGATTTAAAAAACAGAAAATGAGAAAGGCAGATAATATTAAATGTGATTCATTTCCATTTTGACTGGTTAATAATTTGATGGCTTTTGCATAGGGTCAAAGAGAAGACGAAAATATAGGGAAACTTCTTCTTTTTTTTTCTTTTAATCATCATACTAACAGCCCAAAGACTGCCAAAGATGCAGCATTTTTTTTTCACTATGTAGGATATGTATGGGCTTATCATATCTGAAGGCCTCACCACCTGAAAATAGCAACTTGAAAACCCAAGTGAAGCAAGCCAGACGTGTTTATTAAAAGCTTAAAAAGAAGATGATCAATTTAAAGAAAAGTTGTAATTACAGACTGCAGTTCATAGCCCACAAAAGAGATGTTTGAGAGCTTGATTTTCAATTATAGGGTATAAAAATCAATCAAAACAACCCACAGAAAAACCAGGATTATTCTGAGAGCAGTATGACCTGAAAATACCTGCAGGAAAAGAAAAATCAAACTAATGGCCTAGAAAAAAATCAGTTGTCAGTATTAAGAACTCGCATCCTTGCTGTATTTTGCTAAGTTCTGTGGAAGATACAGTCATTGTCCTGGTCCCCATGTGATTTACAGTCTTGGTGGAGATAAAAGTCATATCAGATATTCCATGTGTCACCCAGATTTGGAGTTGAGTCTGCTTTAACAGTTACTAGCTATGGGACTGCGGGTAAACTACTTATTTCAGTTGTGTCAGAGCATCCTCATCAAAGAGGGATAATAACAGTAGCTCTGTCACGTGGCTGTGTGTGTTAAGTGGAATAATGAATGCAAAGAATTGGGCCCCAACCTGGACCATAGGAAGGCTCGATAAATGTCAGCTCTGACTGAACAACAACAGATGATAATAGCAGCCACAGAAGTGAAGAGAACACAGACTTCAAAACGAACTTATGCCCTGGTGTGAGTGAACACCAAGCAGGAACATGTAATGGAAAGAGGGGCCAGGAATCTGGATTCTAATTCCATTTCCACCACGTAAGTTTGCGGCCATTCATTTAATGCCTTTGATTTTTGGTTGCTCTTTCTAAAAACTTCAATGAAGGAACCTCAGAAATGTTGTGAGAAGCAAATAAGAAAATGTACATAAGAAGTGCTTTGTGATTAAAACCAATGTCATGTATTATTCTAATTTTACAAGATATTTACGTTATTAATCTTATTTGTCCCCATTTTCATGAAGACTATTCAAATTATAGAGAGATTAACTGGAAAATTTGCAGGCCGAAAGACATATTCTCAGTGGAGGTTTGAACAGAAACTTCTATTTATTATTGGCAGAAACTCAAGTTTTATTTTGGCTCAACTCTCAATTTTCTTCAAACTAATAAACACTTATACACACACACAATCTTCTAAACATTGTGAGAAGGGGCTGACTCCTAAGCAGACAGAACAGGGAAAAAAGGACAAAAGTTAGATATAACTGGGCCCAAACTCTGCTCATCATTTCTTTCCTAAGCTCTGGACAGAAGGTAAACAATAGCCTATCAGTACCTTTGTTTTATCTCCAGTTAAGAAGGAATGTTACCTGACTAAAAGACTTCAGGCAAGGATAAAAGTGATGAAGTATAAAGTACGACAATTCTCTTCCTGTTTCCCCTTCTTCATTCAGGGAGGTGGACTTTCCCATCACTTCTGCCTTTCCTGTGGAAGCATAGTGATTTGACATTTTTTACTCTTCCCTGAGGGACAGAATGGGATTGATGGCTTCTCCATCTGAAAGAAGCCACAGCTGCTGTGTTGAAAGGGGACTGGCTTTGGAACTGGGCTTGGGGCCTCCATCATCATAGATTCTAAACAAATGAAAGATGTCTGCAGACAGAGAACACAAAGACATTTAAAAAACCCACGTAACAGAAGAATAGCCTTTCACCACTCTGGGAAATCACAACCCCTTGGTCATCTATCTCAAAGTCAACAGAAGCAACTCCATTCTTAAATATGAATTTTAAATACATTTAGATGATTTTCAGTTTACATCAAAGATTGAAAAGGTCCAAGGCTAGGGGTCAGAGCAGTGACAGAACCAGGCCTGTGGGGCTGCAGTGGTCCTCACAGTTCCACCAAGAGCTGCCACATAGAAATAAAGGGCTAGGGTGGCCTCATCCCCTAAATCTAATTTTAAAAAAACGAAGTAAACCACTCAATTTTTAAACGTTAAAAGATAAAAACAATTGTTAAACTCTGTGAAGTCACACCAAATACCTCTGTAAGCCAACTGCCTCTTGAGCCGTCATCTTTCATTCTGGTTTTCACACTGAAGATGGTATAGGAACACAATGAATCACAAGAGGGAGGCCATTATGTTCAAATGAAAGTAAATATCACAGCGATCTGGATATGGTTGTAATGACCTCGTGAACCCTCCTACGGTCTTGAGTGGCTCTTACAGCTGTTATCTGAGTGACTTCTTTGTTCAGCACCACAGGCAGTACTATGGTGGCTCCTGCCACCAAAAGCATATAAAGGTATGATATGAGACAAGAGAACTTGGTGGTCTACAGGAAGGGCCACCCCAAAGTTGTAGGAATTCAAGACTACCTAGAATTTCTCATTAGGCTAAATTAAG
This sequence comes from Eonycteris spelaea, assembly GCA_003508835.1. Classification (NCBI taxonomy): domain Eukaryota; kingdom Metazoa; phylum Chordata; class Mammalia; order Chiroptera; family Pteropodidae; genus Eonycteris; species Eonycteris spelaea. The sequence goes on along the minus strand of PUFA01000031.1, from coordinate 9,779,027 downwards.
AAAGGCAGAAATTTAGATGCCCCTTACATGTAAGAATAGAAATTCAATAGTCAGAGACCATTGAGGAGGAAGGAGAGTGAGTGAAGCACCCCAAAATAAAGGAGTTTGGAGAAAGAAGAAATGAATGTTTATCAAGTGCCTCTCTACAAAGCAATTTTATTATATATTATTTTATTATAGAATCTAACAAACCTGCCCTTTACAGATAAAGCTAGTAAAATGAGAAAGGTTAGGAAACTTGCTCAAGATCACATACCAGCCTCAAAAACTAGGTCTACCTGACTCCAAAGTGCGGCTCCTTTCACAATGAGGTGACAGAACTGTGTTCAGTCAAAGGTCTGGCTGGTACTCGAGGGTAAGTTTAGAAAACTAAGACTCCAGGGTTAGTTTAGAAACTGAGACTAAGAAACCTAAGTTGGGGCATATCGGGAAAGAAGAGAATTTATATTTGTCTAACCCTTAGGTCCCTTCCTAGAATCCCAGTCATTGTGAGGATTAAATAAATCACATGTTAAGCTACAAAGTAATATACAAAGATTCGCTGTTAGTAGAGAAGGTGAGTAGCCATCGAACATATTTGCATAAGGGTGGGGACCTAGACTAGAGATAAACCCAGTGGAGGTGAGATGGGTTAGAACCAAAGGTAAAAGAGTCAAGAGGCTGTTCAGGGGCAGGGACATGAAGTCATACTGGTTGGAGGATGGAAAAGGAACTTCATCAGGAGTGGAGAGAGAGAAGGCAGGAGAAGAATGAGAATCTCAGATTCAGGATTTGGGATGGGGAAAGGTTTGGCGAGGTGATAAGAACGGTTCATTTAGAGCCTGGGTGAGAGGGAGCGTGAATAACTAATTCTTTTAGTCATCTATTTCCGAGACAGAAGAGGAGGTTGGGTAAAGCCATTCTGACATTCCCATGTGCCTCAGGAGCTAAGTTATCAGTGCTGAAAGGTGACTGCAGAAGCAGAGTGATCTGACAGTTTTTATTTCATGTTTGCTCAAGCTAAATTCATCAGACCCAAGCTCAATCTGTCAGGAACCAGCTGATGTATACTGTATTCAACTGTCCAAATGTCCAGGCCCCACCCAGCAGGGTGAGTTTACACTGGTATTTCCAGATGGATGCCTGGGGTGAAGAGCTCAGCTCTGAAGTCAGACACACCTGATTTGGAACCTGGCTCTTTCATAGACTGGCAGTTCACTTTTATCCTTGTGGCAATTTATAAAAGAGGAACCAGGCTTGTCCTAGTTATCAATGTAGTTCTCTAAAAGGATCTGGAACTGAAGGCCAATTACAGGGATGGGGCTTAAATTCAGGACATTTATAGGTGGTTGGAGGAAATTTCCTAACAACTTGTTCCAGTATTATTTTACTTTAGAAAGCACTTGACTGGGAGGAGGTGGAGTACCTAATTCCTTGTCTCATACTGGAAACAGGACAGAAGCAATAAGAACCCAATGCTTCCTACAAGGACTTACTGGTCTGTGGGGTTTCTGACATTCAGCAGCCTGGTAGGAGAGGATGCTCAGTATGGGCAACTGAGGGTCCCGTATGGCTAGAGAGATAACTTTTTTACCAAGAGGATGATGGGACCCAGAGAAAGAATTCTCAGACTGCAACGTGCTACTGGTAAAACCAGATGGATGCCTGGGCCAGACTGAGTAAACTTTCCATTTCCCTCTGCATTGATGCTGGTGTTTCCCAAGAGCTTGTATTCCAACCTCTTCTTAGGCTGCACACACTCCCAGCGTGATCCTATCTGCTCTTAGAAATTCAATTTCCACATCTATCTCCTGCCTCATTCTGTCTCCCACACAGCAGACTCAATATACAACTCCCTTCAGGGCATCTTTATCTGCGTGTGTACCTCAGCATGAGACCCAACATGGGAAAAACAGACACACCCTCCCTTCTCCCATAAAACTTGATTTGCCATCCTGAGTTACCCTGGTCATTTTAAAATAGGTCCACAAATTATTTGACACTCCTCTGACCAGAAGATGAAGTCTCTGTCCCCTTCCCTTAAACCTGGGTAGGCCTTTGTGACAGCCTTAATAAACAGAACGCAGCAGAAGTGAGGCTGTGTGGAGTCTGCAGCTAGGTTAGAAAGGGCCAGCTTCTGATGGTTTCTCTTCTTGGGACACCCACTTTGAAGCCCTGAGGTACCATGTAAGAAGCTCAGCTCCCCTGAAGCCACCATGTTGGAAAGGTTACAGGGGAAAATCAGAGAGGCTGAGAGGCCAGAGGAGCCGCAGCTGTTTGAGAGTCTTCCAGGTAGTAGACAAGGGGCGATAGGTTTTGGCTGACCCCAGCTGGCCCCAGCAGCCATCTCCCTGTAAGGACACAAGAAAACCCAAGCGAGAATCACCTAGCTGAGCCAGGCAGGCAACTTTCAGAATCGTAAGGGATAATATGATCATTGCTACTTTAAGCCACTAAGTTTGGGAGTGCTTAGTTACATAGAAACAGATCATCTGGAAGAGTTCCCTGTCTCCCGAAATTCTGTTGTGACTGTAAACTTATTTTGAGGGCTGTGTAGAAATTGTATCAGGTAGTGGCCGAAGCATAATTAACTCTGCTCTTCACAACAACTCTATGAGGTAATTTCATTTTCAGGTGAGGAATCAAGGCATGAAGAAGTGAAGTAACTTGCCTGAGACCCCACAGGAAATAAATGACATAGCTGAGATGATGAAGCGGTCTGGGTACAAAGTGGTACGTTTAGGGACATTCTATATGACTCTGTATCCTGTCCAAGGCCCACAACAATGAACAGTCACCAAGTTCCACTGATCCTACTGGTTAAACAACTCAAATGTCTCCCCTCCAACCTCACTGACACTGCCTTGTTTCAGGTCCATCTCATTTCTCACCAAGACTATTTTATCAACTTCCTAAAACTCTTCCTGCTTCCAGTCTGATTTCCTCCACTTTATCCTTCAAACCAAAGCCAGTGTGATCTTTCCAAGATGTAAATCTAGTTGAATCACTTTCCTGCTTGCAGCCCTCTCAACGGTTCCCCATCACAGGGTGGCATCTAAGCTCCTTGGTCTAACCTCACTCTGCCCCACTGTTTCAATTCTGCCCAGTACCCAGGTCTCTGAGCCTGTGCAATTGCTCCCTCTGCTTTCCCACTTTACCTGCCTTTCATTCAGGCAACTTCAAAACTCAGCTCAAGGGTGTTTGGAAAGCCTTCTCAACCTCTTCCATGATCCATGTGACATGCATTTCCTTGGGCAAGATAACCAGGCAGGCCCTGGCTGGCCCTGCAGATGTAGAGTTAAGAAGTTCCCTTACCTTCCACACCCAACAGTACCAAAAAAAATTAGATCAGATAGGTCCAATATCATCTTTGGGAACTGGGGCAGCTTCAGGCCACTGGAGGCTTTGCTCTTCACAGGGATGAAGACAGAAAGCAGAAATTTGTCACGAGTAAATACAGACCACCTCCTGAAAACACTGGACTTCTCTGTGCTATCCTCTTCAGGAGTGTGTGTGTGTGTGTGTGTGTGTGTGTGTGTGTGTGTGTGTGTATGTGTGAAGTATCACACAGCAAAACTGATTTTTTAAAAATTTTAATGTATAATCCTATGACTTTTACCATCTGTTAACATTCTTACAACTACCATCAAAATTAGGATATGGATATAGAACAGTTCCAACACCCCAAAAAACTCCCTTATTTAATACCTTTATAGTCTCAGTCTCTCTCTCTCTCTCTCTCTCTCTCTCTCTCTCTTCTCTCACACACACACACACACACACACACACACACACACACACCCTTTCACACCTCTGCTCCCAACCTCAGGCAAACACTAATTTCCCCATCACTATGGTTTTATCTTTTTGAGAATTTTATGTAAATAGAATGATACTCTATGTAGCCTTTTAAGACTGACTTCTTTTACTGAATATAATGCCTTTGTGCATATCAATAGTATGTTCTTTTTTTCCTGCTGAATGGACATTTTATGGATAGACTGTATCAGTTTATTCTTTCACTCAATGAAAGATATCTGGATTGTTTCCACTTTGGGTGATTATCAATAGAGCTACTGTAAACATTAGTGTACAAGTTTCTGTGTGAATGTAAGTTTTTATTTTTCTAGAATATACACCCAGGAGTGGGGTTGCTGGGTAATATGCTAAGCGTATATTTAACTTTTAAGAAACTATCAAACTTTTCCGGAGTGGTTGGCTTTACCTTTTACATTCCCACCAGTAATGTGTAAGTGTTGTTCCAAATTGCTTGCTCTAGTTGCTACAAATCATCAGCACTTAGTATTGTGTTTTTTATTTTAGCCAATCTAATAGGTATATAGTGGCATCTCATTGTGTTTTTAATTTGCATTTCTCTAATGGCTAATAATGCTTGTTGTGTGTTTATTTGCCAACAGTATATCCTCTTCGGTGAAGTGTCTATTCAAGTCTTTTGCTCATTTTTCAAGATGGGTTATTTGTTTTCTTAAGTTTTGAAAGTTCTTTCTATATTTTGGACATAAATTCATCTATGTTGGATATGTGATCTGCAGTTATTTTCTCCTAGTGTGTAGACTGTTCAATCTATTTTTCCCCAGCTTTACTGAAGTATAACTGACAAATTAAAAATCGCATATTTAAAATGTATAATTTGATTTGATATATATGTTTCTTAACAGTGCCTTTCATAGAGCGAAAGTTTTTATTTTTTATAAAGTCCAATTTATCAATTTTTTCTTTTATGAATTGTGCTTTGGTGTAATGTCTAAGAACTCTTTGCCTAACTCTAGGTCATGAAGATTTTCTGTTTTCTTTATAGGAATGTCCACTTGTTCCAATGCCACTTGTTGAAAAGATTATTCTTCCTTCTTTGAATAGTTTTTGCACCTTTGTCAAATATCAATTGGACACATTCGCATGGGTCTATTTCTGGAATCTCTATTCTGTTTTTTTTTATCTAAGTGTCTATACCTCCACCAATATTACAATGCCTTGATTACTGTCTTAAACAGAATAATGTGATTCTTGTTTTAGTTATTAAAGTTCCTCTGCCTTTCTATATAAATTTTAGAATCAGCTTGTCTGACATATCTGCAAAAAATAGCCCAAGGCATACATCATTTTAGACTTTCAGAATGTCTGTTCGAGAAAGCAAGTTTGATCTTTCCTATTTCAATTGTATTTAGTTAGTGTCTTCCAACTTAAAATGTTCATAGAGTCTTGGCAACAAAAAGCAATAAAAAAAATCTACTAATCATGGTGAACATGACAAGATAAACGGAGAGATGTGTACATACTCTAAAAAGAAACTACAAAAGAGATGGTTTTCTGGTTTTTTGCCCTTCTTGAAAAAGAAGTTTAAATTCAGAAAAGGAGAGATTCAGTATTAATCCTCAGATACCTCGTTGTAAAGGTCTTTCTCTCATTTTTAATTGGAATTTCCAGAGTCTGAACTGTCCTGTTAGTCATTTATTCAAAAATATTTACTGACTCTCTGAAGAGTGATATCAACATCTTGAGGGATCAGCAAATAAAAGAACCAAGATAAAGAGATTTGGTGATGAGTAAGAGTCATCAGATAAAACGATTATAAAAAAAAAATGCTCCTTGGATTTTGACCAGCATTGCATTATACCTATAAATCAACTCATGGAGAAATGACATCATTATTATAACTTTCAATCTATAAACAGGTATGACTCTCTATTTATTTATGTCTATAATTTCCTTCATCACTGTTTTGTAATTTTCAGCCTATAGAGCCTATATATTTTGTTAGCTGTATAGTTTCAAAGTTTCTTTTACTTTTTGTAGCTATTGTAAATAATATTTTCAAATTTCCATTTCCAATTGTGTACTGTTAGAACATAGAAAACAATTTCCACACTAATCTTGTATCTTACAACTTTGCTAAATCACTTATCAGTCATAGGAGTTATTTTGTAAATTCCTTCATGTCAACTGTGAACAAGAACAGTTTTATTTTTTTTCTTTCCAATCTATGCCCTTTTTCTTGCCCTATTGCACTGACTCAGGCTTCCAGTGAGATATTGAATATAAGTGGTGACAATGGACATCATTGCCTTATTCCTGACTTTAAGGAGAAAACAGTCAGGCTTTCACCATTAAATACATTAGCTGTAGGGTTTGTGGGGGACTTAATTTTTAAGAGTTTAAAGAAAAAATCCAATTGTGGTCCTTTCTTAATTATTCTTCCCCTCTTTAAAAAAAATTTTAAGTGGTTTCTGTCTAAACTTAATCAATTTCAAATTATGTGGTTGATATGTAAAAAACTATAAATGTTTCTATAGCACTATGAATTCAATGAAACTTAACCTGTGAATATTTACTGATTATATGCAGGAAATAGCTCAGGAAAAGAGATAAAAGCAGGACATTTTTTGTAATCACTACTTAATGTCCATAGTCCTGGCTATAACAGCACACCTTTCAACTCTCGGTCTGTCTCAGGTGGAGCTGAATCAATAACCAGTTCAGAAGTTGGGGAAACAGGACAGGATGAGAGAGTAACTTTGGTCTGGTTCATCAGTTAATCACATTCCCTTTGTCTTAAAACTGACTGAGGACTGGGGATATGACCTAATTAGAGCTCAGTGAGGTTCAATCTAAGGCCCAGGAGTCTGTTTGAAACTATAAGGGATCAGAAACTTCCTCTTTTCTGCTGGGTGTGGAACAGAAAAATGGAAGCCTTGAGCTGTGCTTGCAGCTATCTCACCAACAAAGGGAGTTTTGCCCGAGATGAAAACAACGCAGGAGTGCAGAGACTTTACATAGAGCAAAATAAGGTCAGGAGGATATTGTTTGCACCCCCGAAGCCTGCTGCACCTGAAGCCAGTTTTTATTTCTGAGTTCTTAAGCTATCTGAGCCATGCATTTTATGCCTCATCCCCCACCTTTCTGCTGAAGCCTTTTTGACCTGGATTTTCTCTCACTTCCATTTAGAAGGGCCCTACATTATAGGTGGGGAGAGAAGTTGTTACTGGTACTCTGGGTGCCTTCTCCATCAAACACACCTGCTCTCTTTCCAGGGAAGAAAGGCTGGTTGATGTTGGGGCAAGGCCCTCTAGATGTGGATGCCAAGGGGGTGGGCCTGTGGGACAGGGCAAGGCAGGAGGATGGTCACGCTGGTATATAGTTACAGAGGTTGTGGGAGGCATTATACTGCTTATTTGCTATAATGCCCTTAAGCAGCAGTCACCAGTCATAATCAAACTAACTTCTTTGCCATCATTCACAGACCTTATATCTTTTTAACACTTCTTTTTGATAGTACTGTCCCAAGAAAATCTTTCAGCACCACATTCAATGTCATATAGCTCTGCACTAGTTATTCTCCATTTTCCCTTCAGATTTACCTTCTGTCCTTTGCCCTGCTTTGCATCCTAGGAGGCTGATCTCTACAAAATGTGTAACCCAGGGTTCCTTGCTCTCTGGCTCTGGCTGGGTCTAGCCAAGTAGAGGCACTAGCTATAGATGTTAAAGATGGAAAGAGCAAGAGAGGTCAAGGTATTTATTGCCTTTACTCCCTCCCTGCTTAGCACCGTTCCAGCGATGGATATGTTCCTTTGTGGCCATCCAAGTCCTGTCGTGTGGCCCCTGTGGCACAGCCCTAGCCCTCACTGGACTGCGTAACACTGCTCCCTTCCCCTTGCTTGTTCAGACATAGGTGAACTAATGGCTTCTCGCAGTTATTAGCCCTAAGGTGCCTCACCATCAGCTGTTGGTTTCCTTAACGCTGCCCAACTATGCAGTCCCTTGACTGAATTCCGTTTAAATACTTTTGAGTGAGTGGATTACCTGTTTCTCGCCAGGTCCATAACTGATACAGGCCGTCCTGCACAACCTCACCACCCTCCACTGATCAAATCTAGTCACAACAAACTCCTTGTTATTTTTTAAACATGGTCCTTTGCTTTTGTGCCCTTGTTCACATAGATGTCCCTTTGAGAAAAACCCTTTGTCACTCTATTTGCCTAGTGAACTATTCACCACTCAAAACCTAGTTAAAATGTCACCTCCTCCAGAAAACCTTTCCCAGGCTCTCTCCACAGTGGAATGAGTCTCTTTTCTGGGCTCTGTTGAGCTTCATCTACATCTCTTATCCCATCCATGCTCCCTTATCCCATCTCAACTGAGGCATAAGCACTCTATGCTCACTTCTGTACCCCTATTGCCTTAGGCAGTGAGTCTGACACTCCATAGGTGTTTGAGTAATACCTTCTGCATAAACTGAACCAGGAATACATTATAATTGCTATTTAAGGCATATGCCCAGGAAGCCACTGAACCTTTTGCATTTTCTCTTTTGTAATCATCAAACCTGATTACAAAAGGTAGGAGAAAAAATAGCTGAAAGAGGATGTCATTTGCAGAGCATGAAAACTGGGCAACAAGAATGTAGGTACGAATTTTGCCACATTATCCCAGGCCATCAAACCCAGAGGAGTATTGTAAATATGGCCTTTCCAGTAACTCTTGACTCATGAAATCATGTTCCTTTGACAACGGCTATAGTAATGCTCCCATGAGAAGTTGGGTGCCTGGTTCCTATGCCTTAGAACTTCTCCTAGGCGTCTGGGGCCTCTGGAGTCCTAAGAGCCCTTTGGGTTCAAGTGAGATGAGGTTGGTTATAAGACCAGGCCACAAGAACCCAGACTCTCCAACAAGCATCCAGCTGAAGAGGAACCACCAGATTCTCCCTCTTACCTTAAGGTGTGCCAGTCCCACACATGTGTGGCTGGGTTGTTTTCTGAGATACATTTTTATGACTTGACTTGTGGGTTCAAAAATCTCCCATTTTCTACCCCGGTCTACTCTTTTTATTCTACTTTTTTTCCCTTCCCAAAATGATTCATATCTGATAATCTCATGGGTGACTCTACCTGTCAGCCTGTTTTACTCATTCCTCTGAAAGTCTTTCATCTACTTTGTGTCACCCTCTACTCTCTCCTCTCCTTGGCACCTGGGTGATTCTTTGGCCCCCACGTCACTGAAGGAATTACAAGCCTCCTCACCCAGACTCGTACATTTTGGAGAGGCTCTGGAATCCTTTACTTCAAGGACAGTCCTTTTCCTCGGTTTAAAACCAGGTGTCTGCGAATACTACCTCTTTATAATAACCAGTTTTACAATTCTTGTAAATATCTTCTTGGTTCATTACATAATCTTAGGAAGCCTTTTCCCTATGTGTAAATGAAATCCTACCATCTCCCCCACAGTGGGTTTTAGTCAGAAGCAACTTGAGAGCAGAGAAACGGATCAACCTCTGGAAGAAATAAGGTAACCAGCCAGTTATCCTGGGTTTTTAAAACCTGTCACAGGCCTGGAATTCCCAGTTTGATGAAACCTGCATTCGGAATGCTAACTCTAAGTAACTGGGACTCCCTGACTTCCTCAGCCTATTCCTCACCTCTGCTTCAAAAACTTGCATCACCTTTAACTCTATTCTCCCTATTTCTAATTGTCTGGCCTGCCTGCCAACTGTTTACCCTTCTCTCCTAACTTTTATGGAGCTATAAATCTGACTTTCTTTCCTACTCCAAATAGGACCACAGAAATATTTACTTTTATCTTCAAGTAGTTAAGATAGATTCGAAGAATTTCATTTTATTTCTTAAAATGAAACTGGTCCCCAGTGTTGAAAGGCTGGGTCAGGAATCTCTGTCTGTAAATACTTTGGATGCTTCTCTTAATCCTTGATGTAAGAATAAAGGCAAAGATGGGCCAGTGAGCATGGTTATTATTTGTGAAAGGAAAGAATGGTCATGTATAGAATGATAAATATCCCATATAACTCTAAAAGGGGTCCAGATGCCTTCTTACATAGGGTGAGAGTAGGGACCCAGAAAGCAAAAATTACATTGTATAAAACACGGTCTTCAAACATGGTGAGTATAATCTTTTCGTAATAACACTGAGAATTTTTATTCTTGCAATCTTGGAATATTTTATGTGTGTGAGGCTCTTTAGCCCCCTTCTCAGCATCACCCTTACAGACAAGAGATGTTCCCTGAGGCATGGGCAGAGGCTGTACCAGGGGAGACAGAATCTGTCTGGAAGGAGAAAGAGAGAGAGGAGAATCTGAGCAAAAAGTCACAGCTGCAAACCTCACCTGCTGCAATCGCAAACCTTCTCCCCCAGCTCACAGAGCACTAAGCAGGATTCACGAAGCCTAAAAGGCTCAGTGATGAGCGCCACTTCAGGTAGCTTCAAGGTTTTGGATCCCAGATTCAATATATCCAGCCTTCTATGGTTACTTACTTGAGATTGAAAAAGCAACCAAACCTTACTTGATCATTTCCACTCAAATAGTAGCAGATGTAAACTTTTACTTATATATATATTTTTCAAAATAAACAAACTAGTTGGAGATTATTAGAAAATATTAATATTCAACGTAGGTGTCAAACCAGTTTCAGAGAATCTGGGTATGTTTCACAGGGTCTGTGGCAATAAGATCTCAATCTCCATTACTCTGTGAAACTCAGGATCTCCTCCATGCAATGAATCCTCAGGATATCCTCCAAGTATAAGAAAGAGAAAGAGGAAACAAAAATGGAGCAAACCTGTTATGTCTCCTGGTTGACAATTAACTTTTGCTAATACAAAGGTAAAAATCCATCTTCTGATTCTTTAAAATGACCAAGCCTAGTGTTTTTTCCAAGCAATTCAAGCTCAAGGTCTACTGGAACAGGTAACACAGACTGGCTAATTAATTACTTATATGGAAATAATCTCCAGACGGGGAAAAAAATGGGCAAAATTTAGGAAAGGATGTGAAAGGATGCATGGTAGGGGAAAACCTAAAAATAAATTCACCAAAAGACATAGGAGTTGCTTGCGAGATGTAAAGTACAGAATAGGAAATAAAGTCAATAATATTGTAATACCTATGTACTGTGCAGATGGGCCCTAGACTAATTGGGGTGATCACTTTGTAAGTTATATAAATGTCTAATCACTATGTTGCACACTTGAAACTATTATAATATTGTAGGACAACTTTAATTGAAAAAAAAGAAAAGACATATGAGTTGCTAAATACCCCATTCAAAAAGACTACCACCCAAGGCCGATTCTGTTCCACACCATGGCCCAACTTTGGGAAACCAGATAGAGCATTTTTTTTTTTAAGGCCAAAGAATTCTCTGAAAATCAGGTTGGTTCTGGTGCTGGTTTCCTGAGGTCAGAGCTTCCTCAAGGTACAGAGATGCCATCCAATCTGGGAGCTTCAGGGCCATGCTAAGCTCACACTAAAATGGCTAGGATCTCCATACTAGGAGTCAAGTATATTCTGAACAACTTAGCTTGGATTAAGAGTTCCCTGGGGTCTTCACTCAAAAACCCATACAAATAAGTGGGTAACTAGGGATCGATGGGATTTACCTCTTCTTCAATGAAGAAGGTTTTATAAACAGTCAAAAATATTTTGTGGCATCTCCTATCAAGTGGGTGCAATGCTAGATGCTATGAGTGCAACAGACTCAAAAGACAACATTTTTTATCTTTGGGAAACTGAAGTAAAAAAGAGAAGTCATGAAAACATAAGAATACATGTATTAAATAGTAGTTCCATACAATACTGAAATTGGACGTAAGATAGGGTAAAGGTCTCTGTACTCATATTATTATCTCTACTTGGACTTGTAATCTTTCCACTCTTCAGGCCCAGGAATCCCAGCACACTTCTCAAGGCCATCCCTGGTCTCTTCTTGGACTCTTTCTCAATTCCACCTTTGCTGAAAGTCCAAGGTACATGTTAGCTTTCTTATAGCACTTACCACACTTAAGCTCATGTTAGTGATATCTGTGCATGTAATGTCTCCGATAGACTAAGACAAAACACAGACTTCAACTCTGTATCCCTTACCAGTAACATCAACACTTGTTCAATTTAAAGTGAATTCGATTCCACATCTCTTACCAGTAACATCAATACTTGTCCAATTTAAAGTGAATTCCTAACTGATTGCTAAATGAATAGATTTTCCCAGCAATTGACAATACTTTTCATCTTATTGCCGATTCTCTTTGATTAACAGTAGTTGCCTGGAGGATAGTTTTGGGGATTGTGAGGCCATAACAAGGCTCCATGATAAAGTGGGCTATTATCAATTAGTGATGTCTGCATAAGGCATGAATGTGAATGGTGTTGCAAATGCGGCAATTTTGGGAATATAAATTAGGGGTTATAAGAGCACAGCAAAGGAAGATTATCTCCAACTGAGCAGTCAGAGAAATCTATATGATAAAAATGGGAATTAGATCCATCCTCAAGGATGAGTAAGATAACAGTGGGTAAAACACATGAGCAAAAGCATTAGGGTAGGAAAGTACAACACATTCTGGGAAAGCCACTACGAGACATGTTCAAATAGAAGGTTTATGTAGAAGAAGAATGGGGGAAAGGATTTAATACTGAAGAATGCTCCAAGCTAAGGGAAAGACAAGAGAGAGGGGATGGACCAAGAGGGAGGATAACAGGCTTCATTTAGCCACTGTCCAACAGTGAAGTTCGCAAAAATGATTTGAACTATAAATTAGATGTATCAGGGTTTGCTAGGAAGTAAGTAGTCTTGCTTAAGTGGTTAATAACCTTGGATTTGGAGTGAGGCAATCCTGAGTACAAATCCCAGCTCTAACTATGATTTGGCCCCATGACTTAAGCCTTGAGGGTTCAGTCCCCTTATCTATAAAAAGGGTAAAACTTTCCACTTTATTTTGCTGAGGAAATGGGAAGGAAATGTGCATAAAACCCACAGCAAGTCCTCAGTAAATATTAACTATTAGGCATGGTTAACCACAAGGGATAGAACTTGTCAAAAAATAAAATGTGTCTCCATCAGTTTCTCATAATTTGGGGAATCTTATATGAAACCTACAAAGTGGTTAAGCGGCTCAGAAAACAAGTATATGAAATATGCAGAGAAAATCAGTTTATTTTCCAGATATGGAAGAGTCTTAAGAGATTAGGCTTTCTGTAGTTAGTCATTTCCTGTGATGGTGCATTTTTGTTGTTGTTAACTTAATTCTTCACTGAGTTATAAGTAACTCAGTAACTCTCAAGCAATAAAATAGAGGTATAAAAATAATTTAATTATACCATCTCACTTAATCTCACCTAAGGTCTCTTCTCTAAGAGTTTCACCCTTAGTAAAGTAACCAAATGTAGTTTTAACCATCTGAGGGCACTGAACCCAAATAGTTGTCTCCGTGCAGTTATAAAAAACACACAGTGCAGACTCCCTCTGAGGTGCTTTCTGAATTGAAGTTCTGGTCCCAAAAGCCACAACTTTGCTTCAATGTACAGAACTAGCATGGAGTCACATGATGCTGGTTTCAGGACCCTTTTCAGAGTCACATGAAGATCTGCTGTGACAACTGTCCTGTCTACGGACACAGTCAGAGACCATAACCACGGCCCTGGGAACAAAGCCTTCAGCCTGAGCATGGAAAAATTGGGGGGAGTGTCTTTATCTGGGGCTTAAGGTGGACAATGAGGCTCAGTGTCCTCCCCGTGCTGATTGGGCGGGGACCAGTGGCCCGAGCTCACACAGCTGAGATTGGACCTGGGAGAGGGATGACACAGAACACACAGCATGAAGTGTCCTGAGCTGGGATAGGGTCCATCCATCAAGGAAAGCTCAGGAGTATTTGCTGGAAAGGAAGTATTCTACCTCTGGTAATGGAACAGGCATTTGAAAGGTAGCTAGTAACATTTCTGGCAACCAGTGAGTCACAAAAACACTTCCTTTCCATTAACAGAGGTGTTACTGTGGAGCATACTAATTGCAACAGAACTCTCTTTGTTGCAATTTGGAGCTGCTACCTCAGCAAGTATAATGAATTAGTGCCTTCTAAATCTATTCCTGAGTTAAACCATAGCTCAGAAATGAATAATTGGCTTAATAGTAACTGTCTCCAATAATCTTCTATTAGATACATGTTTAACATTCAAAATAGGAAAGGCCATTGAAAACACTTGCTATTTTAACAGACACTGCTGCAGGCGAGTTTAAATGGGCCACTCAATGTCATCTAAAATGAATTCATTTTCTTCGACAGTGCTCGAGTCCCCCTAGTATACGTGATCACAGATCTCCAGCAACACCAACATCAGGGAGATCTGCAATTTCTCTGGCAAACAGAGCTTCTCTGGCACCAGGCCAGCATGTCACTGACTCCCTGCAGGACAGTTATTTTCAGTCTCAGCTTCGTGAAAGGTAATCACAATTTCTCGTAAGTAATTAATGTGGAAAGCTTTCTCTCTTTACAGGCAAGTGCTCACAGGAGCATGCATATGCTCTCCAATAGCTAATTCCTAATCCCATTTATGTACACCTTGTCTGACTAATCCAGGGTTTTTACCTAACTGAACTAATATATGAGCTCTACCACATCCTGATTTAGATAGATCGGGAATGTTCAGGGTGGTATGGTCATGGACCACATCCTGATTTAGAACACGAAAATTTTCTACATCTTATATTTTCATTTAAAGCTCTTTTATTTTCTTATGCCTGCTGCTCACATTTTTGACAGGTGGGTTAATGTGATTTTGTAGTTTTATTGTACTAGATAAAATAGTACATCTGAGATTAAGAGAAATCTAACAAGATATTGAATATTTATCAACCACCTTTTCTGAGTACTAAAGCTGAAAAGACAGCAGACGTATACATACCCTTTTCCTCTTTTCTGTACTTTAGCTAAATTTACATTCAAAATTCTCCCAATGGATAGCATTAAGAATGTATATAACTGATCATGATGTGCAGAGTTTGAGACTTTAATCTTTTTAAGATTTATTTTATAATTTGTGTTTAGATAATTTTGTGTGAGGTTTTGGTTTGACAGATGAGTGTATATCATGTAAGAACCAAAAATTAGAATCTTTTTAGTGATTCGCAACTGGTAGGTTTTGATTTGGTTTCAGAAATGAAAGCACAAGGCATAGACCAGCCCAAAATGCTCTTGCAAATTCTTCAATATGTGGAACTGGAGCCAAGGCAGCTAAAGGACATTGTTTCTAAGGTACTTAAGCAGATACATGTAAGATATATCTAAACAATGTAAGATTATTGGAACTCCTATTACTGCTGTGATGACTCATCTAAAACTGACATTGAACATTACCCTGGTAATAGCCCCATATACAATTTACATTATTATACTCAATTTACTGATCAAGCAGTTCCAATGCAAAAAAATGACTCAATGTCAAGGTTATTTTACCCTGCAGTAATGACCTTTAACCCTCCTTGAGTTCCCTATAGAAGAGTTTCTCTGGCTCCTAGCAATGAACTGAGGAAACTATACAATCATAGAGCTAAAACAGTCTTAAAGCTAGAAGGAATTTTGAGAGCCTTTCTAATCCAGGATCAATAAGAATGTAGCGCATATGCCACCACTCCCTGAACCTAAGACATTGGCAAATATTAGCAATCTATTTCAGAACTTTTGTTTCCAATCTTTTCAAACATATCATACCAGATAGTCCACTACCTAAAAATGGGAGTTGGCTCATGAATGGAATCCTCTTTGTTCTTCCAGTTAATCTAATCCCCTCTTCTTTCTGAATAAGAAATAAAGGCCCAAAGAGTTTAAATATCAGAAATACTTTCTTACATAGTTTTTAAGAGCCTCATTACTTTAAGGTCTCATTTCATTTTTCAGTGCCTGCTAGGGTAATAGAAGTACTTTTGCTCTCAAGGGGTCTATAATCTTGTTTTAAGGAAGAAAGGATTAACATGCTTGATATATATGTAGATTAAGTGTTAATCTGCCTTACTAATATAGATCAGAGGAGGCTGAAATGAATTTATGGTGGACATGGAGAAGAATTTATGGCAGAAATGGAGTTCGAGCTAAGCTCTGGGCTCATTTATTCACTCAATAAAAAGGACATCTTACTAACTTTCTGGGTCATAAATGACTCAACAATTCAACAAAAGTATTGAGCCTACCAGGCATTGTGACAGGTGCTGTGGGTACAAAGAGGGGCAAACAGAATTCTCTCTCTCAAGGGCTTATGGGTCACTGCAAGAGGTAGAACAAATTAGAATATATTCTAACTCTAGAGTAATAAAAACCAAATAGATATTGGTTCTGTACAGTGGGAGAGCATAATAGCTCTTTTCAAACTGGTGCCCCCTCCAGGACACCCTCTTCTGCTGTAGATCACCACCTCCTCCTGTGGACCAAACCCAGTCAAGCCCCATAAGGTAAACCTGTGACCTTGCACAGCTGTCTTTTCCTTTCCACTCCCACAGCTGCTGCCTAGCAGAGGCCCCCATCTCTCCCTGCCTGGACCTTAACATTAAACCCCTGGGTGTACTGCTCACCTGCCGTTTTGCCTTCCTTGGATCCATCTTCCACATCCACCACCTCAATGATACTTTCTAAGCACAGCTCTATCAATGCTCAGCTTACTCCTCAGGACCATGTTTCGAACTCATCAGCATGGCATTCCAGGCTCCCTAGGATCTAGACACTGGCCTCCTCCATAGCCTTACTTTTTTGTTTTCTCATGTCCCTCAATCACACCCTCTGCTCCCATCATGGCAAACCACTTAGTTAGAAGGTAGGAAGGCAGACTTCGAAGGTGGAAAAATCAGCAGGGCAGCCTCATGGACATAGGTGTAAGGGTATGTCTGAGTCCAGAGCGGAGACCAGCCTGGCTGATGAGTCTGGCAAAACCCACTGGTGCAGTGTTCCTCCACTGCACACACGGCAATTCTGAGAGTCCTGTGGAGGCAGATTTCTGCTCCTTCTTGGTCTCCAAGGAGAAGAACAACTATAGACCAAAGTGCATAGTACAGAATACTTATTCTCACCCCAACACGGCACACAGCCAGATGACTATGGCTCCCAGGTAAGTCAGCAAGAACCAACTATGAAGGGAGATGGGAAGCAAGATGGTGGAGGAGAAACAGCCCGAAGGAGGGGAAGGAAAGGAATAGGAAGACCTGGTGTTGCCAGTTATGAGATTAGAAAAGTGTGTAATAAGTAAAACACATAGTAGGTTAACTGCACTAGTCTCTTAAATTGGTTTTCACGCTTGCCTCTGTAGTCTATGGTCAAAACAGCAGCCAAGGAGAGCTGATTAAAATACAGCCAGACCATGTCACTACTCTGCTCAAAACCTTTCAATGGTTTCCCATCTTCCAATAAAAGTCAAAGTTCTTAATATAAAAGCTTACACTATCCTCATGCTCTGCCCCCCTCCGAGCCTCTACCTCATCCCACTCATTTTCTCAAAGAAGCCAGGATGCTCCTCAGATATCTGTGACATATTCCCTCACCTCTTTTCTTGATTCAGTTGTCACCTCCTCATCAGGGCCTTCTTACCTTATTTAAAACTGCAACCCCCAGCCCCCTCCCTGCCTTATGTCACTCTGAGCACTCTCACCATTTAACATGCTTTATTGTATCTAACCCATTTATTCTGTTTACTGACTATGTCTCTCCACCTGAACACAAGTTCCACGAGGACAGGGATATTTTGTTTGTTGTTGTTGTTTTTCGCTGCTGTGTGCCTTAGCTCTAGGATAGTCCCTAGCACACAGTAGGTGCCCAAGATATATTTGTTGAATGAAGGAATGATTTAAGTGTTGGTTACTGCAGGTATATTCCAAGGCTGAGCTGACAAGAGGCCCAGCAGCACAAAGCCTGGGGCCTGCCAGAGCAAATGAGCTTTATGGATAACAAAATATATTTTGAATACTACAGCATGCAAGGTTCTGGCAGGTGAAGTGCTGGACCGGGAATGGAATCAGCCTGAGCTGTGGCCAGTTCCTGTTCTCTGGGTCTTTACAGACTTTGAAAACATAGAGAGCAAGACTCAAATTCCATGACTCAAATTAGCACTACAAGACCTCCAGCACTAGAGATGCAAGGCTGGGGCAAGGATACTACGAAGCATGTGAAGGAACTGTTCTCGATTTTAGACAATGGAATCTGAATCTAGAAATGACTGCTTCCTTAGCGCTCCAAAGAAAATTATTCAGACTGAATAAGCCTGCCAGCTTTGTCGTGTAAATAACAACACCTACTTCCTTTCTTGAAAATCCATAAGCTAGATATCAGATTTTTCAAATGACTGCAATAAAGTACAACCTTTCTGGAAAGATCAGGCTTCATGTTGTGAATGGGGTGTGGATTCCACAACTGCTTTATCAACATTATACACAATATGATCATTATTAGGTGACTTGAATTAGAATGCTCTGACACAGAATTCTCACACAGTGATTCTGCTTGGACAGAATTCCCACTTGGAACACAAAAATTCTTCCTTCAGAATTCCTGCCTGTTAAACAAACTGAAAATCAGGCTATGGGACACAAGACAAACTGATGAATCCTTTCCATATCCTTTTAAAAAAGTGAATGATGCTCTGGATCTGGAGGCTGGTATTCACTTAGATGGAGCATGTGATCGAAGCACCTGAATCAACTTAGACTTTATATATTATAGAGCAGTCACTAAGCAGAACACAGAAAGACCATAAGAGACTAGATTTCATAAGAAAGTATTAATTTCCTTAAAAACACGTTATTCAGATTTATCTTAAAATAACACTGATTGAGTTTATTCTGTGCCAGCCACATGACTGTGTACTTTCACATTGTCTTAACCAACCCTAATAACAAGGTAAGACTAATATCCCTATTTTCCAGATGAGGAAATTGAAGATTCCAGAAAATAAAAGAATTGTCTAAGTGACAGTCTGGTAGTGCAGAATTCAAATCCAGCACTACTGACTCCAAGCTTTGTGCTCATTCTGCTAGACTACAGAAGCATTTAAAAGCCTATAAGAATTGTAATGAAAACAATGAAAAATAATTCCTAATGGTGTTTTAGTACAGGCATCTTATCTGAAAATCCAAGATATCAGTTCTAGGACATTGTAGGCTTTCACAGAAATTAACAAAGATGGCCACTTAACCATTAAATTCCTTTATCTAATGAATCAGAATATGAGGAAATGTTTAGCTCTTAGCATCTCCTTGTCCATGAAAATAATTAACTTTCACAACTGATAAAGACAATCTTTAATTGCATTACCCCTCACATATTATGTCTTGAAAAATCAAAGGCTTTAAGCTGGTTCATACTTTGCCCCTCATTTTAATAATCAAAATATTTTAAGGTGTCAGTGCTGTTAAATTATAGCAGAGCCAAAACATTTCGATGGCTGTAATCAGAAGACACCGTTAGAGTAGTTAATGAATGTAAGAGTCTTTACTTCTTTAAGATCCACATGCTGAAAGGTCCAGAAAGGAAGCTATAGAAGTTCCAGAAAGCAGTGCTTGTGATTTTCTATACCAATTAAGACTATTACAAAAATAATTTTACTATCATGATTAGTAAGAGCTTATGGATGGACTCGGTGTCACTGTTATAAGTTGGCTGGAATTTCACTTAGGAATGAGCTTGTGCAGACTACACAAACAGAAGTATGATTTCCACTCAGGCCCAGTGCTTCGAAGAAAGAGAAAAGGGGAGGACCCTGGGAAGTGCTTATGATGGGCACACTGGGGGTGGCCTAGGCCTGACACTTCTCAGAACAGGAGCTGAAACACTCAGGGATTGCCTTATATTGCTCCTAGACAGGCAAATGTCCAGGAAGATTTTAGCTGGGGACTTACAGTTTTTAAATGATGGTCTTTCTTTCAAAAGAAAAGTATCTGAATCAAGTTCCTGGGCTCATTCACATTATAACTAGAGAAAAATGCCCACCTGGCACCAAAAGCCCTGGCTGCAAAATGGGCATGTAATCCCTCTTGACCCCAAAGTTGTATTTATGCAACAGGTTCCAAGGTCAGGGAACAACTGCTCAAAAGCCTTTCCAAACCAGTTGCCAGTGAATTGGTACACTCAACACTGGTGTGCAACACTTGGTTAACAAGTATCTCTGGAAAGAATACCTTGGCTGAAAAGACAGGATTCCACTTCTGCAGGGAATAGGGAGGGAAATGCCAACCAAGGGTTACCCTGAAAGCTGTCCTTAAAAAGGGACTTATCAATTAATTCTGAACTCATCATTAGGAAAACAATCAAGGCTATCTCACCTATTTGGCTGCAGGGAAATCATATTTCTCTCTTTGTGGTATCTGTTATTTAAATGTAGTGAGGCAAGATAAATCTTTCCTAAAAACCACCCTAAGCCACTACTTGGTCCTTCTAGGGGGAAATACAGTAGAGATAAGCAGTCAAGACATGATTCTCTACTTCTCTCTTTTCCTCCACAAATAGCCTCTGCCACGGCAATTTAAGAATGTTATTTATTTCCTAGAAACCTGACTTTACTTTGCACAAGGTTCTAGAGGAGTAAATCTGGAATATAAATAAGGAGGGGAAGCAGGCAGCACCAACCAATCTGAGATGCAGAAGCAAGCAGCTGGAGAGGGAGATGCATGAGGCTGGTACAGGCTGTCATGACCCACTCCCCACCCCAGCAAACCCAGCTTCTGTTTCCAAATGGAAGGTGGAGACTTCTAAGGAGTCTCATCTGCTGGGTATCCTCACCCCTGCGAGTTCATAGAGGGGAGACAGACAAGGCTCCATCTTCAAAGAGGAGCATTCCGGAGTCCAAGTTGTAAAACAGACAACCTGGCAGAAATCCACAGTCTAACTAAATAGGAACAGCTCATACCTCTGAGCAATGGCTCAGACATGCACCTAGTCCAGTGATCTATCAGTAGTGAATCCCTGAAATGCATCTTTGTTGAAAAACAAGCAAATACGACTTAAAAATTTTATTTTCAGTAGAAAAAAATGTGGAGACCAAGGAAGTTCAGGGAGGCTTTCTCTGAACAGTAGCAGGGGGGGAAAAGGAGAAATCTGAGTTCTCCTTGCTCTCTTCTCGCCAACCATTTCTGGCCCTGGCCTCCTGCGGGCCATAATTGCACACTCCTGAATTCGGCACGAAATCTGGCAGGATTTCAGAGCCCTGGTGCGGGCAGTTGGCACTTGCTGTCTGTGAAGGCACCTTTCCAGGAACTGCCCAAGGCGAGCAATGGCAACACCCCATCCTCCCTTCTCGGCCCTGCCATGTCTGAGGCTAACGTGCCTGCCTCTTTCAGTCTACAAGTGGAACCGTAATACAGACTAGATCTCTGTCCGGGCAGCGTGGTTCTGGCAAAAATGAGTCGTCATGACTTAAAAAAAAAAAAAAATTAAACATTTGCTTCCACACGGGCAGAACTGAGAGCTTACCCTGCTTCCTTTTCCCCTTCCAACTCCCTCTGATCATTTTGAGTAAAGCAGAAACCGCAGCTCCTGGAGCACCCAAACGGGACGCCCGAGGAGCTTTGTTCTTGACACGCAGAAAACAACACCCTCCCCGCGTGGAGGCCGAGGAGGCACGGAGGGACTCAGGCACTCGGGGCGCGAGCGCCTGGCCCACCCTCGCACCCGCGCGCCGCGCACGCGGCCTGGGCGCTGGGAGCGCGTGGGGGTGCCGCTCGCCCGCCGCGCCTGCCGCGCCGCTCACCTAGCACCACCGCGGCCACAGTGAACAGCAGCCAGTTATTCCTCAGGAAGCGCCTGTAGTCGCATCCTTTCCTCGCCAGCTTCCTCATGGCGGGCGGTCGGCTTAGCCGCAGTGGAGGCGGCCGCTATTGTGCGGGGCTTGCCGTGCGTGCCGGAGTCGGGGGGCCGGGGGACCGCCGGTGGCTCCTCGGAGTAGTGGAGGCGAGATACAGGGGCGTCGGAGGGAGCGATGCGCCTGGCGGCTGCAGTCACCGCTGTCACGGCTGTCACTGCTGCCGCTGCCACCTGAGATCCCGCGCCGCGCCTGCGCTCCGTGGATATGCGCGGGCGGGCGCGCCTGGCTCCTCCTGCCGCTGCCCGCGGTTTGCGGCGCGCCAGACCAACCAGCGAGAAAGGAGGGAGGAGCAGCGGGCGCAGGGATGGTTAGGTGCGCGCGTGGGGCGCCGGCGGTCCCTGGGGAGCGGGCGTGGGCGCGCGCGCAGCACCGAGACAGGGGCTGAGGTAGCTACTCCGGGAACTCTGAGCCCGCCGCGGTTTTGGGCTGGAGTTCTCTCGCTTTTTTTTTTTTTTTTGTTGGTCAGGCTTGGTTTTCAGAGTTAAGGTTGCTGCCTCGCCGTAATCCAGGGGGGCGGAGCCGCAGACCACTTAGGCTTGGCCTTCATCATGCACACCCCCTCCGCTCTGCTTTCTCCATCACCAGCCATTCCCAGTACAGCACTGGAGAACGTGGTGCCCTTTCGAGTGGGGAGAGTTGGAGGAAACTAGGTTGTCTCGGGTCCCCTTTGCTTCTTCAAGCTGCCTCGGATTTGACAGCAGTCTAGAAAGCATGAAGCTTCTAGGAAGAGGGAAAAAAGGTGGCGGGGGGGAGGGGGGCGGGTTAGGGGCAGTACAGGACTTTGTGAACTTTCGCACGAGGCCTCTTACCCGCCTCCTTCCTTTTCAGGTATTATTAACTCTCTTCTTGAGTCTCGGGAGAATGAAGCTCCAACAAATTGTCTTTGGACCCAGGGCTTTGAAATGGGCCCTCTTAGAACTTCACTTCCACTCCTTACGAGTGGCCCTGTGGCTGCGAAACCCCCAAACCTGGGAGACCTGGCAGAGTAATTAGGACTGAGATCGCGACCAAGTGGTGCTGAGGAGAAGGTGGGCGGGCCCAGCCCTGAGACCAGATGCCTGGAAAGGCAACGCAGGAGAGTTGGACAAACTAGGTAAGTGGTACCAAATATAGTCCTGTGCTGCTGAGTGAATTTTTCTAATTCTCTACATTCTTCTACGCAGTTTTTTTTTGGTCGTAGCTTATACAAACTCTTTTTTTTTTTTTTTAAACCACATCCCACCGTCGCAGCTCTAGCTACCTTCTCATCAGATTTACTACATTAAGTAAGCCCTGAACTTTTTTGCTATCGTGGAATCTACTTTGTGATTGGGGAGGGTGGAGATTTTCTGATGACTAAATCCTCACAATTAGAGCTTTATTCCTTTAGCTTAAATTGATACAAGTATCCTGAAGAGGTAATAAATAAGCTTTATGAACCATGTATGAATGAGTGTATCAGCTCCTTTGCAGAAAGTAAATTTTGAGAGAAGGAAAGATAGAGAATATCAAGGTCATTGTTTGCCGAGGAAGATATGAAGAAAGTCAGAGAAGAAGGGAAACTATCAAGAGAGGGGTCAAAGATATTCATCCTACAGTAAACATTTGGAAATACTCAGATGTTTAACGTGAAAAGGAATAGTAAATATGGAACTGCCATGCAGTGGTACATTGTGCAGCCCATATAAAGTTAATGAAAATTTCTAATAGAATGGGATAGCGCACGTTTTATTATGGGAGGGGGAAGGAAGATTAAATTGTAATTACAATTTGATCAATTATGTAAAACACACAAAACAAAACCATGTACTTATAAAAAAGTCTAGAAGGAAATGCACCACAGTTTTAACAGTGGTCATCTTTGGGTGATACTATCATGTTTGAACCTTTTTGCTTTCTTTCTGTATTTTCTAAGATGTTTACCATAAGCATACCCATGCCTAGTACAGTTGTGGGTAGGGCTGTGTGTGTGTGTATATATATATATTATATATATATTATATATATAATATATATATATATTTTCTTTTAAAAAAGGCCTGAAGAGAGAAAAGAGTGGAAGAACCTAAGATGAACTTGTACAATCACAAGTTTTTGAGACAATTACACCTGGGGTTTGGGGATAGGATATCTAGTTAAAATACCAGCACCACCATTAACAGCTGGGTGACCTGATACAAGTGGTTTGACTTTTTTGTGCCTCAGTTTTCTGTACTGTAAAGTGGGGGCAATAATAGTATTTATCTCATGGGGGTGTTTTAAGAATTGTTAAGAATCTCAAAAATTTTAAAGCAGTGGGCAAAGTGAATTATAAACTGCATTTATGGCAGTTGCTACATGGCAGTTTACACTTTGGCTGGTATAAAAATAATAAGCAAACACTTCTAATACACTTATGGTCTAGACACATTTTAACCACTTTTACACATATTAACTCATTTGGTCCCCACAAAAAACTTAATAAGGTAGGTGCTATATATTGCCTCGTGGACTGTTAGAAGAATCAAATGAGTATATTGCATATTATCATTATTTCATTTTATAGCTAAGGAATCTGAGTTCCTTCTGTAGTAAGAGGAGGAGCAAGATTGAACTAGGTAGTCTGGCTCAAGCTAAATGCACAAATTTGTGCCTTCAAACTACCACTCTTATATGAAGAACAACTATTAGAATTTCTATGGGAAAACTACTTTTGAAGTTACTTGAATTTTACTTTATGTAAAATCTTCAGGAATCATTGGTCCATATACAGGGATATATGTGTACATGTGCTACAGTGGAAAAGCATACATTTTAATAGGGCAGTGATTGAACTCTTGAAGTCTCTCTCCATTGTTGCTACTGGGACCTAACTATGTGATTTCTCTGCCTAAGACAAAAAATGGAGTAGGAAAGCATAACTTTGGGGGGGGAAGATTAGAGACCCTCTAGTGTTTAAATTCCATTCTTTTTTTTACTTTCTTGGCCTGGGAGAGTCAGGAAAACAAAATGATATTAACAACTCCCTTTTTCTGGGTTCTTTCAAATTCTTTCATCCTGCTGAAATGACCTTTGGCCAATTTAACTAGATTATGTTTGGCCAGTGGGTTTTTTTTTTTGTTGTTGTTATTTGTTTGTTTGTTTTTTCTTTTTAAACATTGCAGTAACTTCTGCCATTTTCTTTAATATTAATATCTTTTGGAGGGGAAAGATCCTAACAACTTTTTCTACTTGACTTTTATGTTCTTATTTCAGGAAAGTGAATTTAAAAAAATGTTGACTCATGGACTCTTGTTATTAAAGAGAGAAGTCTTTGGCTTTGCCACAAAAAGGTTAAACAAGCAGGTGACAGCCTGGCCTATACATTAATTGGGATAGAAATTAAAAAGGCATTCAGAACTAAGAATTAAGGCATCAGCTTTCTGAGCATCTCTAGGAATAGTTTGCTGGTGTTTCTACTATCATAAAACATATTCACTTGGTTGCTTTGTCCTCATGCTGTGGTAATGGGGAGAAGGAAGCCATGGGGTACCAGAATCTACTTCAGCATCTTACAGCTGTCTAAGCCATATCATGACTGACAGATGGTAAGAAAGGTGCTAGAAGCATATTTAGACACCCTTTTTTTTTTTTTTAGCAATCTCTTCTTTATCTTCCAGTCTTGATCTGGATTTAATTTACTCAGACTTATAAATTAAACAATAAAAGAAACGTAATTTATTAAATCTTTATAATAATTTTTCCAAGCAATAATATTTTATAAAGATGATTTGGGCCTGAAGAGATTAGTTAGATGTTCTCAAACTCCTAGACTTCAACAATTTTTGCCACTTGGGCTTTACTGCTTCACTCTGACAAACCGAAGAAACAATCCCATTTCATTGTAGAATATGAGGAAAAAAGTTAAATGCTTTATAGAAGCTATGTGTCCTTGAAGAAGTCATTTAACTTTCTCTGACCTCAATTTCCTCATCTGAAAAATACTATTTAAAGTAATAAACATAATGATCAATACATATTTGAAACATGAAAAAAATTTTAATCTCACTAGTACTAAAGGAAATTAAATTTAACCAATATTGGTTTACCAGCTGAGTAAAGATATTTTAACAAAGTATTTTAAATTCACAAGTATGAAATTTATAATTTAACATAAATCATAAATTTAGAGAAAGGTATGGAAAAAAGGCAATTATCATGTACTGCTGGAGCTAGAAATGCTGTGACTTTTCTGAGGATAATTAGGCAATTTTGTAGTATTTTTCTATCAGAGTGTTTGTATTCTTTAACTCACCATTCCATCCCTAGAAAATTTATACCAAAAGGGGAAAACACACACCACACACAATAGGCTGTTTATCTCAGCTCAGTTGGAAACAACTTAATCTGCCTAGTGAAGTTGATTGGCTAAAGATTCATTAAGTATGTAAAAATTCACTGGATAGTGAAACAGGGATTTGAAAAAACATATTTTAGCAGAATATTGAATTACATGGAAAATGGTAAACACACACCAACACATGCACAACCATGTTTTGAATGACAAAAGTAAGTTATAAAAACACTGGGCAGGTTGGTTTCTACAATGAGGATGTAGTCATTTATTATTTGTATACTTAAAAATATAGAACTTTAAATATACATATTGTTATTCTAATTAAGTCTGTTGTATGTATGTGTTGTGTGTGTAAGTGTAGTAATATGAAAGTTTATGTGCCTTTTTCCTTTGTTTTTTCTTTGCCCTGCTAGGTCAAGGTGTTCACATGCTGAGAGATTAGGATTAAGATTTAGATTAGGAATTTAAAGGAAAAAAAAAATACATACCAACATTCCACTTCTGCATGCTATATAGGATTAGTAACAGAAAAGACTATTATCTTGAGAAAGAATGTTCCATATTCCTTCATTTCCCCATTAGAATATCAAAATCCAGCATGGAAGACTAATCTCACAGAATTCTCCTATGGTGTTAGGAAAGACATCCTTTACCTATAGCAGCTGGCACTCTTTGTAGCAGGAGTTTAAGATGAAGAGAATTAGAAGTAAAAACTCACCACTTTTGTCAAGAAATGGTGGTAAGAAGAAAAGGGAGAGGAGGAGAGATATTGGTCCTGTTTTGTTCTCTCCAAGCTTCTTTCAGGAAGGCAGTTGCCTGTTAGAGAAAGAGGTGGCAACTTCTGTCCCTATTCCCCATTAGTCAGGCAGTCCTCCAGGCTCTTTCCTACATCAGTGCAATGTGGCAGGGAGTGTGGGTCAGGCGAGAGAGGCTCCGAATTTAACTTCTTAAACACCCTCAGTTCCTGGTGCAGAGGATGCTGAGAGCCATGTGATGGTCATGGTAGAGTGAGTGACTCTTCTTAGAGTTTGGGGGAACCCATGTGAACTGGCCTGCTGTAGAGAATCACTTATTTGTTATAGCGGTAGCTGAGATGAGACAGGCTGTGGTAATGCCCCTAACTCTAATGAAGCTAAGAGAAAAGGACAGAATACATTTTGTAAAGGGTGGGAAATTTTCAAGTAAGCCAACTTTGCTTCTGTAATCTGCTTGCTTGTTTGTTATTAACCAGGGTGAGTAATCGTTCAAAGATATGCTAATAGACAACTTCTGCTTCTGTGATCTGCTTGCTTTATGTTAACCAGAGTGGTTCTAGGCTTTATAAACTGCTCTTTTGGGCGCTCAGAGCTGATCTCCTCTAACCATGCATGGTAGAGAGTCAGTCACCGGCTGGCTAATAAAGGCTCACAATTCATCTCAATTGGCTCCATGGGTCTTAGATTTATTCTCCCACAACAATCTTCACATCTGTAAGTTCCAACCGTAAATGCTACAGGGCAAGTTGCAACCAAGGACACAGAGGACAAAGCTCTGGACACCAGATCCAAATGAGTCCACGACATAGTGGGTTGTTAATTTTTCACATCCTTATTCTATAACAGATCTCCCACATCCTATTGTTGTTAAAGGGAAGTCATTTGTCCTACAGAATTCTCCGTATTCTGGATTAAGCTGATTCTTCTTCCTGGTGGCAATTAATACTCTACCTCTACTCTTTTCTTTATCTAAGCTGGTGGTTAGACCTAGAGGTTGGTATTTAGCAATGCTAAGATTGAACAATGGATTCTGATATTGTCAGCCTGATTCATCTGTATAAATTCACCATCAACCTTTTGAATATAGTTTTGGCATATGTTGGTGATGATTGTTTAAGGCAATTTTACTTAATTCATTCTAATTCTGTCATTCCTCCTGAATATATTTCCTGGGATTCTTCTTAATTAAAAAGAAATTTTTTTTAACCTCATCAACCATTTGGTTACTCTGAAGTAGATTTTATACAGAAAAGGTAGGATCTATGCTAATTCTTTCTCTTATTGGTGTTCTTAATGAATTGGTGTACTAGCAACCTCAATGGTGACCAATAAGTTTGGTTTTCTTGTTCTTTATTAGTATTATTATGCACACATGGATTTGTATGTGTTTTGGACGGATTAATGTGTTTCAGTCAGTTACAATCATGATTCTTTTTCCTTGCTTAAATTGCCCATCTTTGCCCAATGGGAGCCCATTCATTTTGGCAACTATGTTTTCTTTTTGACAGCAACCATTTGTCTTCAATAATGTCCTTATCTTCTGCCTCAGCAATACATCCAAGACATCTCATATATTTCTTGCCCTGGAATAGTAATCAGCCACTTCTCCAAAGGGTCTGGGTTCCTTTTAATTAGAGAATAGTATTTAGAAACTACAGTCTTGCTGAAGAGAGGGGTGCTCGTTGCTACTTGGTTGTCAGTGTTGCTAGGCCTCTTAGTGGATAGCACTCAGACATCCATATTTCATTGTAAGTGGCATAGAAATAATGAGTTCATTCTAATGTTTCCTGTTCATATTTTTTAAATTATGGTAAATATTCATAATAAATTTTACCATTTTAACAATTTTAAATGTGTGGTTTTGTGACATTAAAGTATATTCATATTGTTCTGCAACCATCATCACCATCCATCTCCAGGACTTTTTAATCTTCTTATACTGAAACCCTAGACCCATTGAAGACTACTCCCTACGCCTTTTTCCTCCAGCTCCTGGCAACCAGCATTCTACTTTCTGCATCTATAAATGTTTGTCCTTTTCTGACAGGTTTTTTTTCACTTAGCATAATTTCCTCAAGGGTCATCCATGTTGTGACATGTATCGAATTCCTTTCTTTTTTAAGGCTGAATAATGTCTTACTGTATGATATAGCACATTTTGTTTATCCACTCATACATTGATGAATGCTTGGGTTATTTCTGCCTTTCGCCTGTTGTGAATAATGCTGCTATGAAAATGGTTGTATAAATATCTGTGTAAGTCCCTGTCTTCATTTCTTTTGTGTATGTACCTGGAAGTAGAATTGTTAGATTATACAATAATTCTGTGGTTAATATTTTGAGGAATTGCTATACCATTTTCCACACAGGCTCCACCATTTTAAATTCCTCTAGAAATGCATAGGGTTCCACTTTCTCCACATCCTTATCAACACTTGTTATTTTCTCTTGTTTTGATAGTAGCCATCCTAATGGGTGTGAATAATTCAAATTTAAGATTAGAGAGTTTGATTAAACTTCTTTTGGTTTACTTTTGTATTTTTTTTTACTTTAAAAATTTTTGATTCTTAATGGCATTAATTCAAATATTTATTTCCTACTCCTAGAATGTACTTATAATAGTTTTAAAAGCAATATCAATATTAGTCCTAATAATGAGGACACTGAATGTACCTAACGGTTTTTTTGTGGTTCTTTTGTCCCCAAGATGTATCCCATGAAGAATATATAGTCAAATTACTGTGTTTAAAGTTACTTGAAATAATTATTTTCCCTGTGTGGTTAGGCTATCAATATGATATACAGTTATGATTATAGGTTTTCATTTGTTTTCAAATTTTAGAAATTGGTTTTTCAAAATTTGGTAATTTTTTAAAGTCTGGTGAAATATTTATTTAGTTCAGTGAAAAGTAGAACAACACAATCAGAATACTTTTTTATACCATTATTTTTGGTGTTTTTATGTGTATGTCAGGCTCCTACTTCCTCATCCACTTTCCTTATATGCAATTATAAATTCATATGGGCAAAGTCTATATTTTACTTTTTTTTTTTTTGTTTCTCTTACAGCTTAAAAAAGATTTTAAGGTATAAAATGAAGTTAGTAATATCTACAGTTTTTATTGGGAGAAGTAAAAAATAATACATAGGAAAGACTAAAAATTATAGTGCTATATACGTGTTCTTCCCTTCCTCCCCCCCCCTTCCTTCCTTCTGTTATTCCTTTCTTTCTGCAGTTTAATGCAAAGGGAAACCTAGAGAAGATGAAAGGTAAATATTTTATTTTGGCTGGGGGAATGCCGTATACAATTACTGATAATTTTCAGGAGCTGGAGTTAGAGACATCAACTTATGGTTAGGTCAGATTTCTTCTGTTCTGGGCCATGATGAGAATGACTAAGTGCGCACACCTATTAGCCCACCTACTTTTAACATATATTAATTTTTCCCTGTCTTCTAACTTCATAAATATAAAAATACATATCGAACTTTATTGGTCAGGCTTCTTTCACTACATATTACATTTATAAATTAGTCCAATTCATAAAGATTTTCTGTTAAGTTTGGTTCATTTAGGGTTTTGTTAAAGAAATACTTATATACTCCAAGGTATGAAGATATATGTTTTATTCTGAAATTGTATTGTTTTAATTCTCTCATTTGATTTAAAATCCATCTTAAATTTATTACTTTGACTGGTTTGGGGTAGGTCAAGCTCATTTTTCTCTATACGGTATTTATTGAAAAGATCATCTGGTCCCACTACACCACAATGCCACTTTATATAGGTATATGTGGAATCTGTTTCTAGACTCTCTATGTTGTTACATTGTTCTATTTGTTTATCTTTCTACCAGTCTCCACTCTGACTTAATTATTGTTGCTTTACAATGAGCTTGTATATTTATATCATAAGTTCTCTAACTTTTTCTTCTTTTAGATTGTCTTGCCTATTAATAATCCTTTGGATTTCCATGTAAAGTTTAGACAGTTTGTGAATTACACAGAAAAACTTTATGGAATTCTGTTTGCCTTAGATCAATTTGGGGAGAATTGTCATCTTTAAAATATACTAGATTCATGGATTTTTGAGTCTTTAATTCATGAACCTGGTATATTCCTTCATTTATCTAGGCCTTCCTTAGTTTTTCTAAGTAATATCTTCGTGGTTTTCTGTGTAGATGTCTGTACTCCTTTCACTAGGTTTTTACTATTGTAAATGGTATCTTTAAGTATTTTTATCTTCCAAAAATTTGTTAATGAGACCTAAAAATAAATTGATTTTTATATTAATTTTCTTTACAGCAACTTTACTAAATTCATTTAACTCTAATAATCATCTGTATATTATTTGATTTCCAACATGTTTTCTGTTAATAATGACAACTTGAGTTCTTCCTTTCCTTCCTTCCCTTCCCTTCCCTTCCTTTCCCTTCCCTTCCCTTCCCTTCTCTTCCCTTCCCATTTTTGTCCTGGGTAGAATAAACATCCATGTCTTCTTCCAGTCTTGGGAAGGAAAGCTTTCAATATTTTACCTTAAATAAAATTAATATCAGATTGCAAGAGTTCCTTGTAGTTAGCTAAGGGTTTTCTTAATAAATGAGTATTGAGTTATATCAAAATTCTTTTTCTTTTGCTCCTGTAGAGATACATATATGATTTTTTCACACCTTTTCTGTCAATGTAGTGAATTATGGCACTTAAATCGTGAATGTAAACCCCTTGCATTCCTGGAATAAGCCCAACTTGGTCATGATATATTATCCTTTTTATGTTTTTCTTTCCCTAGATTACATTTACTAATTTTATTTTTCAATTTTTTTTCATTTTTATATTTGCTAATTTTATAATATTGTTTCTATGTTCATGAGCCATATTAGTATATTATTGTACTCTTTTAAAATGCCCGTATTCGATTTTGGTATAAAGGTTTTGTAGACTCCAGATCTTCTCAGTAAGAGATATCTAGCAGAAGAGGCAAGAAATAAAAGGCAAATTCAGACATAGACTAGGAATAATGAATGACCAACAAGAAAGCACATTATCTGAGCAGGAGAAAATAAAGGGAAGGTGGGGAAACAGTGTATTGAAAATCTTTACAGAAAAGTCAAAGGATGACAGGTACTTTTGAAGAAAATTCCTATGAGGAAAAGCCTGTAATCTAGAGAGTGAAGTGAAAGCTTCCCTGAAGGTATGGCAAGATATAAATTACCAGGGGTAGGTGGGATAACTGATAGAATTATTTCAAGCTACAGAACTTAATATGTCAAAATCCTAACAAATGTATGTCAAGAAATATGGAAAACAAAACCATGGCCTACAGATTGGAAACATTTAATATACAACCCAATTTTCAAAACAAGAGATGCCGAGGAATGCAGTAACTTTAGGACCATTGCTCTGATTCCCGTACAAGTAAAGGGATGCTCAGGGTGGTGTAACAAAGGCTTCTACCTCATATAGAACAGGAAATGCAAGTTGTTAAGGCTGCATTCAGAAAAGGAAGAGGCACTCAACATCTAATTGCAAACATTCATGGATACTGGAGTGCTCCAAATAAATTCAGAAGATTAGTCTATGTTTTATAGACTACAGTAAAGCCTTTGATTATGTGGATCATGAAAAGTTATGCGTTGCACTGAAAGAAATTGGCGTGCCTCAGCACTTGATTGTCCTGATTCGTAACCTGTATGATGGACAGGAAACCACTGACAGGACAAAAACATGGACGACAGAAGGAAAGGTGAAAAATTGGTAGAAAAATATCAATAACTTAAGAAATGCAAATGACACCATCTTATTGGCAGAAAGGGTCAATGATTTAAAAATGACTTCTTATGAAAGTGAATAAGAAAGTGCCAGAGCAGGACTGTGTTTGAACATTAAGAAGACAAAACAAAAATCATGTGCAGAAGTGATACACAACTTCAACATAGACAATGAAAATATCAAAATTGTTAAAGATTTTCTATACCTTGGTTCACTCATCAATTCAAATGGAGCTTGCAGGCAGGAAATTGAGAGAAGGCTGAATTGGAAGATCAGCTTGCAGAAGAAGTAGGAAAGATCACTAAGAACAAAATATGTCGTTAGAGGCAAGGCTGAGATCACCTACACCCTCGTATCCCAAATTACAATATACAGATGCAAAACCGGATAGTGAAGAAGGCTAATAAGAAAAAGACTGATTCATTTGAAATATTATGTGGGAAAGAGCGCTCTTCAGAAACCCTGGGCCACCAGAAAGACAAACAAATGGGCCTGAAAGCAAATTAGGCCTGACACATTGCTGGAGGCAAAAGTGACAAAATTGAGGTGTCCTGCCTCAGCCATATCATGAGAAGGCAAGCTTGTTTGGAAAAGATTGATAATGCTGGGAAAAATCGGAAGGCAACAGGAAAAGAGGAAGACAAAATTTGAGATGAACTGACTCCATAAAGAAGCTGTAGGCATGAGTCTTATAGGAGCTAAGCAGGGCTGTTGAGTCAGCAAGTTTGTCAGGAGTTGGAGACAACTCAATTCACAAAATACACACAAGTCTTTAGTACTTGACAAAGATGTACATTGTGTATGTTCTTTTTTCTTGGGAGAATTTCTATAAGATTTGTTCTCCCCTCCCCCCTTTAAATGTTTGCGAAAAATTCACTAGCATATCTTTTTGTCATTTTCTAGCTCAATTCCACTGGATTCATAAACATATTTGGAATGATTTTAATATTCAAAATTTGTTCATAATTGTTTTATGGTCTATCATGTAGCCAATTTTTAGTAAATATTTCTGTAGGCCTTAAAAATAAAAATTATTCTGCCTTTTTGGTTCTGCTTTTGTATTGTTAATTAAATCAAGTTTTTAATCAGATTATCTAGATCTTCTATATACTCACTGATTTTTCCTTGTTTATTATTTAAGTACTGAAGAGATAAAAGTACCCTTCTTTAGGTACTTTCCTCAGGACTACTGATTCTTTTAGCATTCCCCTTATGTCTTTATAGTTACTTCCCTGTTGGAGTTATTCTTTATATCAAACTTTTCCCTGTTTTAAATTACTGGTGTGATTTCTTCTCTCCTGATTGAGCCCTGAATGAATATACTTCCTCAGAATAAATCCCATTGGTCCATGATGCATTATCTTTATTGGATATATATTATCTACTATATTAGACGTATATTTTTGGATTAAATTTATTAATATTTTAGAAAGAAGTTTTACATATATGTTAATGAGGATAATGATCTGAAATTCTGTTTCTTTTAATGTCTTTGCCTGCTTTTGGAGTCAGAGTAATACTAGTCTCAAAAAATGATTTCATGTTTCTCTTCCATTTTCTGACAATGTAAGTGTGGAACTGGTTTATTTTCTTTGTTAAATGTTGAGTGGAATTCCACCAATGAAGTCATCTGGGCCTGAAGTTTCTTTGTGGAGGTTGTTAAATTTAATTCAATTTCTTTCTTTGATAATGGGCTGTTCAAGTTTTGTATTTCTTCTTAGGTCAATTTTTGATAATTTGTGTCATTCAGTGGAATTGTGCATTTCATCGAAGTTGTCCAATATTAGCATAAAGTTGTTCATAAATATACCCTTGTATCCTTAATGTCTTTTAATTCTTAGTGATGCCCTCTTTTTCTCTTCTGGTATTGGTATTTTGTGTCTTCTTCCTCATATTTTTTCTTGACTAGTCAGTTTAGGTAGGCCCTTGTAATTTTAATCACTCCTCTCCTCCACCCATAGAACCAAATTTTGTGTTCATGATTTCTGCATTGCGTTTCTGATTGGGTAGGCCACATTTTTGGCGTTCCGTTATCTCTGTGATCTTGTATTCTAAAATCCTGACTGCTAAGGCAATTTTCTAATGATGTTGAATAGATTAATGTCTTAAATAGACTTTATTTTTGTATTTTTTCGGCTATTCAAGTTTTTTTCAGCAGGAGCACATGTTACTTCATTACAGCCAGAAGCAGAAATCTGAGAGGAATAATTTATGGTGGCTATTATACTAGGCAGAGCACTGATGTTTAGACTTTTCTTTGTTGCTTACTAATACTGCTATTAATAACATTGGGCAGTCAACTTGGACTAAGCTCAGTTTCCTGTCTGTAAAATGAGGATAATAATATCTTTACACCACAGTGTTTCTGTCAGTATTAAATAAAGTAATTCAACATGCAACTGTTTTATGAACTATTTGATGAATTTCATAATATGCCATGGCTTATACTTATTTTGTACAACTGTAGATGCCTTGAAGGCAAGGACTAAGTCTTTTTGATCATGATTCCTCAACACCCTAGCATAATTTCCTGGAACATATTTTTGTGTTTAATAAACATTCATTGACCTTAACTAAAGCTCTTTTACATTAATGGTTAAAATTCTCACAGCAACTCAGAGTAAATGCATACTGTATTCTCATAGTTATCGACAGCATCTGAATCTGGAATTGTCAATCATGCCTGAATTGCTGTTTATTATTATGTAGACTAAAAAATTTATGCTATACTATATGTACAATTTCCTGTATTATTCTTTTGAGATTATCCTCTTTTTGGTCACAAGTAGAAAAATGTGCTAGAAGGTCTATAAATGGTGGAATCATTGAGAATTGTCCTTCATAGGAAAGAAGAAGTAGAAAAATGCCCTGATTCTGGTAATGCTATAGATTAACTATATAAATATAAACAGGTTCCTAAGAGATGTGTCACTGAAGCTTATAAGCACTAACCTTGTGGCCACATCTTTTTTACAGTATGCAAATGGGTCTGTTCAGAAGAATTAACTACACTTCTTACAAGTGACAGGTCTGTGTTTTACCATAACACCATTTCTGTTTTCTCCCCTCACATGTGTGCATGTCTCTTCTCATCAGTTTTATTTATTTATATTTATTTATTTATTTATATTTTTAAAATAAAGTTTATCAGGGTAACATTGGTTAATACAATTATATAATTTTAAGGTGTACATTATAATTTGACATCTGTATATTCTATTCTGTGTTTATCACCAAAGTCCAGTTTCCTCAGCTACCATATATTTGACCCCCTTTAACCATTTACCTCCCCCCTCTTTCCTCACCCCCTACCCTTTGGTAACCACTAGTCTAGTCCATGTCCATGAGTCTCTGTCCTGTTCATTTGTTGCATTTAGGTTATTTCCACATATAAGTGATATCATGTGATTTTTAATTTTTTTTGTCTGGCTTATTTCGCTTAGCATATTATCTCGAGGTCCATCCATGTTGTCGCAAATGGCAGTATTTCATCTCTTCTTATGGCTGAGTAATATTCCATTGTATATATGTACCAACTTCTTTAGCCAATCATCTGTCGTAGGACACTTCGGTTGCTTCATGTCCTGGCCACTGTGAATAGTGCTGCTATGAACATTGGTGTGCAAATATCTTTTGATATGGTTTTCAAGTCTTTGGGGTAAATACCCAGTAGAGGGATTGCTGGATCATATGGTAGATCAATTCTTAGTTTTTTGAGGAAACTCCATACTGTTTTCCATAGTGGCTGTACCAATTTGCAGTCCCACCAGCAGTGTATGAGGGTTCCTTTTTCTCTACATCCTCTCCAGCATTTGTTATTACTTGTCCTGTTGATTATAGCTATTCTAACAGGTATGAGATGGTATCTCATTGTGGTTTTGATTTGTATTTCCCTAATAGCTAGCGATGTTGAGCATCTTTTCTTATATTTGTTGGCCATTTGTATGTCCTCTAGGGAGAAGTGTCTGTTCAGTCCTCTGCCCATTTTTTGATTGGATCATTTGTTTTTTTGTGTTATGTTGTATGAGTTCTTTGAATTTTTGGATATTAGGTCCTTATCAGAGGCATTGCTTGCAAATATATTTTCCCATTCAGATGGTTGTCTCTTTACCTTGTTGACGATTTCTTTTGCTGAGCAGAAGCTTTTTAGTTTGATGTAGTCCCATTCATTTATTTTTGCTTTTACTCCCTTGCTTTGAGGTCAAATTCATAAAATCTCTTTAAGTCCAGGTCCTTGAGTTAGTTCCTATGTTTTCTTCTATGCATTTTTTTTTCAGGTCTTATATTCAGGTCCTTAATCCATTTGAGTTAATTTTGGTGTGTGGTGATAGACAACAGTCTAGTTTCATTCTTTGCAGGTGGCTTTCCAGTTTTCCCAGCACCATTTATTGAAGAGGCTTTCCTTTCTCCACTGTATGTTTTTGGCTTTTTTGTCAAAATTATTTGCCATATAAATATGGGTTTACTTCTGGACTCTCGATTCTGTTCCACTGGTCCATGTGTCTGTTTTGCCAAATACCATGCTTTTTATTAGTCACTTTGTATAAATTTGAAGTCAAGAGTGATGCCTCCAGCCTCATTCTTTTTTCTCAGGATGGCTTTGGCAATTTGGGGTCTTTTGTGCTTCCATACAAATCTGATGATTTTTTGTTCTATTTCTTTAAAAAATGCCAATGGGATTTTATGGGGATTGCATTAAATCTGTATAATGCTTTAGGTAATATGCATTTTAACTATGTTGATTCTTCCAATCCAAGAACACGGAATATCTTTCCATTTCTTTGTATCTTCTTTGATTTCTTTTAATAGGGTCTTATAGTTTTCATTATATAGGTCCTTCACATGTTTCATTAAATTTATTCCTAGGTATTTTATTCTTTTTGTTGCAATTGCAAAAGGAATTATTTTTTCCACTTCTTTTTCTGACATTTTATTAGTATAGGAACGCTATGGATTTTTGAACGTTGATTTTGTATCCAGAGACTTTACTGTATTTGCTTATTGTTTCTAGTAGTGTTCTTGTGGAGTCTTTAGGGTTTTCTATAGAGAATCATGTCATCTGCAAATAGTGACAGTTTGACTTCTTCGTTTCCTATTTGGATGCCTTTTTATCTTTCTCTTGTCTGATTGCACTGCTAGGACCTCCAATGTTATATTGAATAACAGTGGCGATAGTGGACAGCCTTGCCTTGTTCCTGATCTTAGAGGGAAGGTTTTTAGTTTTTCACCATTAAGTATAATGTTGGCTGAGGGTTTGTCATAGATGGCCTTTATTATGTTAAGGTACTTTCCTTCTATACGATTTGTTAAGTGTTTTGATCATAAATGGATGCTGTATCTTGTTCAAGGCTTTTTCTGCATCTATTGATATGATCATATGATTCTTATTTTTTAATTTGTTTATGTGGTATCACATTAATCGATTTGCATATGTTGAACCATCCCTGTGCCCTGGGATGAAGCCCACTTGATCGTGGTTATAATCTTTTAATATGTTGCTGTATTTGGTTTGCTAGTATCTTATTTAGGATTTTTGCATCTGTGTTCATGAGAGATATTGGTCTGTAGTTTTCTTTTTTTGGTGTTACCTTTACCAGGTTTTGGTATCAGAGTACTACTGGCCTTATAAAATGAGTTGGGAAATATTGCCTCCTCTTTGATTTTTTGGAAGAGTTTGAGAATAGGTATTAAATCTTTGAATGTTTGGTCCTGTACTTTTACTTTTGGTAGGTTTTTGATGATTGTTTCAATTTCCGTACTGCTAATCGGTCTATTTAGATTTCCAGATCTTCTTGATTTAGTCTAGGAACGTTGTATTTTTCTAAGTACTGGACTATTTCTTTGAGGTTATTAAATTTGGTGTTACATTACTTTTTCATAGTATCCTTGTATGATCCTTTGTATTTCTGCGATGTCAGTCATAATTTCCCTCTTTCTTCCCTATTTATTTGTGTCCTTTCTCTTTTTTCTTTAGTGAGTCTAGCCAGGGGTTTGTCAATTTTATTAACCTTTTCAAAGAACCAGCTCTTTGTTGCATTTATTTTCTTTTGTTTGTTTGTTTTTGTTTGTTTTCAATTTCATTATTTCTGCCTAATTTTGATTATTTCTTTCCTTTGCTGACTTTAGGCTTCATTTGTTCTTTCTTTCAGTTTTTTAAGATGAAGCATTAGGTTGTTTATTTGGCTCGCTCTTCTTTTTGGAGATAGGCCTGTAATGATATGAACTTTCCTCTTTGATCACTTTTGCCGTGTCCCAAAAGTTTGATATGTTGTACTATCATTATCATTGTTTCTATGTATCTCTTGATCTCTCTTTTTATTTCTTCTTCTGACCCAGTTATTCTTCAGTAGCATGTTGTTTAATCTCCATGTATTTGTGGTTCTTCCTGCTTTTTTTTGCAGTTGATCTCTATTTTGAAAGCATTATGATCAGAGAATATGGTTGGTATGATTTCAACCCTCTTATATTTGTTGAGGTTTTCTCTATGTCCCAGTAT
The DNA here is from genome assembly GCA_003508835.1 of Eonycteris spelaea. Classification (NCBI taxonomy): domain Eukaryota; kingdom Metazoa; phylum Chordata; class Mammalia; order Chiroptera; family Pteropodidae; genus Eonycteris; species Eonycteris spelaea. The sequence goes on along the minus strand of PUFA01000031.1, from coordinate 9,740,100 downwards.
GTGGTCAATTCTTGAGAATTCCATGCACTAGAGAAGAATGTATAAGCAGCTGTTTTGGGATGGATGGCTCTGTAAATGTCAATTATGTCTATCCAGTTGGTCTAAGGTGTTATTTAAGGATGTTATTTCCTTCTTGATTTTCTGTTTGGATGATCTGTCCATCTCCGATAGTGGGGTATTTAGGTCCCCTACTATAATAGTGTTTGGTCTGTTTCTCCCTTTAGTTGTGTTAGTAATTGCTTTACATATTTCGGGGATCCTTGATTGGGCTTGTAGATATTAATAAGTGTTATGTCTTCTTGGTGCATGATTCCCTTTTTCATTATGAAGTATCCCTCAGGATCTTTCTTTACCTTTTTTATTCTGAAGTCTATTTCATCTGATATTAGTACCGCTACTTCTTCTTTTCTCTGAATGCTGTTCGCTTGAAATATTATTTTCCACCCTTTCATTTTGAGTCTATATTTATCTTTAGAGCCAAGATGTGTCTCCTGGACACATATGGTAGCATACAGTTGGGTTTTTAAAACCATTCTGCAGCTCTATACCTTTTTCTTGGTGAGTTCAGTCCATTTACATTTAGGGTGATTATTGAAATATGAGGTCTTCTTATAGCCATTTTATCTTTTGCTTTCTGGTAACTCTGTGTTTCCATTGCTTCCTTGTCCTTGTGTTTCTGTTTTCTTTATTTTGGTTGGCTTTTGTGGGTTTTCCCTCTGGTCCTTCTTCTTTTGTGTTATATACTTGATTTTTGAGTCTTTGGTGTGTGGTTACCATTACAAATATGAAAAGGATAGTTATATATCTACAGTTGTCCATTTTCTTCTGTGAGTGCCTTATCTCTATTCCCCTTTGTGAATTTGAATCTCTGAATCCTCCCCTTTTCAGTCATTGTTATCTCAATTTGTCTCTATGTATGCTGGATATTCATAACTATCTTGTTATAACAATTCTCTTGTTTTTATTTAAGTGTATCAAGTCCTGTTCTTAGTAAGGGTTGCACTTCACTGCTTCTATTTGCCTGATAGTCACTTTATTCCTAATTATGTAATTTTTTTTTGTCATTTTGTTTTAGTTGAGCTGACCCCTTTCAGTAGTGCAGGCCTCGTAATGGAAAATTTCCTCAATTTTTGTATGTCTGGAAAGGTCCTAATTTTTTCATATCTAAAGAAGAGTTTTGCTGGATACATTATTCTGGGCTGGTAGTTTCTTTCACTTATTAGTTTAAATATTTGATTCCATTCTTTTCTGGCTTGTAAAGTTTGTGCTGAGAAAGTCCAAGGATAATCTAATAGGTTTTTCTTTATATGTTTCTGTTTTCTTCTCCCTAGCTTCCCTGAGAATTCTTTCTTTGTCATTGATTTTTGATAATTTTAATACAAAGTGTCTTGGTGAAGGCCTTTTTGGGTTGAGATAATTGGGTGTTCTGTTGATTTCTTGAATTCCAAGCTCCAGCTCATTCCTTAGATTTGGGTAATTCTCGTCAATTATTTGTCTGAAAATGCTTTCTAGTCCCTGCTTCTTTTCCTCACCTTTGAGAATGCCCATTATTCGTATGTTTCCCTCCTGATGGTATCAGCTAGCTCTTGAATTTCTCTTTCATTATTTTTAATTCTTTGGTTTCTCTTCTTCCTTCTGATTTATTTCTAGATTTCTGTCTTTGATATCTTTTTCTCCAGTTGGTTGACTATTTCCCAAGGTTACTATTTCATTTTTCAACTCTTGCAGTGTGTGTGTGGTGTGTGTGTGTGTGGTGTGTGTGTGGTGTGTGTGTTTATCTCCAGAAGATCTATTCCATTCTTTTTGAGGGTTTCAGTCTCCTTGCTCTGTTCATCTAGTTATTTTTTCAATTCCTGAAATTGTTAATATGACTCATTTTGGAACTCACTGAGTTTTTTCAGAAGTACCATCCTGAATTCTCTGTCATTTAAGTCGCATATTTCTATGTCTATAAGCTTATTTTTCTGGAGATTTTTCTCTTTCTTTCTGAGATGCCTCATCACCTTGGTAGTTCATGGTGTTTAATGGACTCTCTCTACTGGTCATTAATGGAAGTATATTCTGCTGTTTTTCCAGAAAGATTTATAACATAAAGGTCTCTCTTTAGCCTGTTGCAAATAAGGCACTTTAATAATGCCTTTTTAATTTTCTTGTAGATATTTAATCACACTCGCTACCCTCAGTTTCAGTACTTGTCAGTGTCAGTGACAGTTTCAGCAGCATTTGCTCAGGTTCCCCTGGGGCTCTGCGGTGATCAGTCTTGGGGGGTATGAGGGGGAAGGGCCCTCTGCGTTGGGATTAGGGGCTGTGGCTCAGCCTCGGTTTTGCAACCAGGGCTGGTAATAATCAACTATTGTTTCTCTGCAGTCCGCTTCTCTGTTTTCTTGCCTGATGACTGGGTCCTGCCACTGGCTACAGGAACTCACAAACTCTCCCAGGCTGGGCTGTTCAGGGAAGTTGCGGCACCTTCTTCCCTCCCTTTTCCTCTATGAGGAGCTCCAGCAGCTGTTGTGGCAGATTCTTTATTACTCCCTGTCCACCGCCAGACACCCGGGGTTCTGAGCTGTGGTGGCTCTTATGTGCAGATCCATGCTCAGATGTGCTTGTGTACAGTTTGGGTGTTTTTTGTTGGGTTTTAGATGTTCAACTTGTTGTTTCAAGGGGCGAGATCTGGGGATGTCTCTCGCTCTGCCATGTTTCCAGGCTCTCCTGGAGAAAGACTAGGAGGTGGTGCCTGTCTCCATCTCCACTGCTTTCCCCAGGTGGACCGTCCGAGGCACACACATGTCCTCTTGCTGCCTCTGTTCTTGGAGGGGTAGCCACTTTGGGGCACTGAGCCCACTCTCAGCCAAGGACCACCCGAGGGGGCTTGCCTGGGTGCAGCTTCAGGTTGCTACTGCTAAGTCCTGCTGCTGCCAGTGCTGCAGAAGGAGGAGGTGGAAATACCCTCTCATCAGTTTTAAATTCAAGTGCGACACTTATTCAGGCTAGGTCAGTGTTTCCCCCACTTCAGTATTCTACAAACCACCTTCATAATTCTTTTCTACATTTATGGACCACTTATACTATTTACCTAAGATTTTCTTTGAACTCATTGTTTCCTAAAATAAAATTTTATAAAAGAAACAATATCGCTATCACAAGTTGAAAATCAATACCACTTTCCATGATTATAGCAAAAAAAAAAAAAAACTATAGTGAAAACAAAATTTTCTTAAGTGCTGCAGAGACCATTGCCTATTAAAGATTCTGAGTCCCAGGCCCACTCTCTATTAAAATAAGCAACAGAGAGGTGTTAAAGCCTTTAGAAGTTGTTATTCTCGATATAATAGAAAACCTGAAAAATAATTGAAATCACTATGTGATTCAATTTAATTTAATGATTTGCCAGCATACCATGTAAAGGCATTTTACATACAATTCTTTGAGATATTCTGGGTTAGAACATCTCTGAGGTCTTTTTCACTTTCAACATTATTTCTACATTTATGTAGAAATAATTCCTTTTTACCAAAGACCACCTCCATTCTTAGTGCTGAGAGTCACTATGAAAAAAACTTGGGAATTTTATGTAAGAAGTAGAACAAGGGAGGAAACTGAAAATCAAGAAGTGATTAGGAAAAGGTGACTTCAGGCAAAAGTCGTATCCTGCCTTCTAGAATAGTTTTTCATCTTTTTTTCCCCAAGCATTTTCTTTTCATTTTCTTGTACTTCCCCTCTGATGTTTATTTGATTTAAAATAAGCATATTTTCCGAAAAAGACTGATAAGTATTAAGAGGTCATTAGTTATCCACAGCTTAGTATAAATGAATTCAATAAACTTATTTCCTTAGTACCTGAAATAACCTACATTGAAGGAAAAGGAATGAACTTTTAAGAGTAGTGTATTTGGAGAGCATAAGAGGACAGAGGTTTGATTGAGAAGTCAAGAGAGATATAAAGGTGAGAGAGTCTCAAAGAAAAGTTTAGAGTAGTTCAACATTTTTCTGTTTCCCCACCTTCTCACTCTGTCATCTTAATTTCTGTTCTAGAGACCCAGAATTCACAAAATTATACAGTTCAACTACTGCTTCTAAGGAAAACTATATTCTGTGTTCCATGACACAATAGTTGGTAACTTGAGAAATGTTTGTACAATGTTCCACATACAGTGGGTGATTAAAAGTGGTGTTAATTCTGTATGCCTTTGTAAATCTCCAGTGGGATAGAAAATGTCAGGAAGATTGTAGTGTAGGCATGGATTTTCCCTAGAGAATAGTTCAATTTTTACATATAGTATCCCTGTGCATTTTAGATCCTGCATAAGTTTTCCTATCATGCTAAGTGCAATGGTTCTTCTGATGATTTCTAAGCAGGTTCTAGATCAGTGCCTTTCAAACTAACTGTCGTGAAGGATCACAATTTTTTTTTTTGTCTCTGATCTGTGGCAGACCAATCCTAGTATGCAGCTTATGCTACATGTGACTCACCATGCCATTTTAACAACACACACAGTGCTGCTACCTCATTCAAGTAGATTATTTGGCCAGTTTTGAGCCTGGATGTTCTGGCTATGTCAAATTGCATTAAAAGCTTCTATATACATACTCCTATTTTCTGGATTTATCTCATTGGAAACTGGTGAAAAAAGTTCACTGACTACACTTTGAGTAGACCTGGTCTAGTAGGTGGGCTCCCCGAACTCTTTTTGTTATAAAATGACAAGACCCCTCCAGCTCTGGGGGTCCTTTTATTTGCCTAAAATAAACATAATCTAATAGTGTGTTCCAGGGACAAAATTAATCTGAGCACTATTGGTTTGTAATATGAATTTTTCAACTCACTTGGCATACTCTGTTGCTATTCTCATTCTTTTGAACTCTACCAGACAATTAGGAGCCCAGAAAATTTGGAGATCTTATTATAACTTTTTTACCAATTATTATAATATTTATATTATATAAATATAACATGTAATTTATAAAGCTCATTCCGTTAGATTAAGTTATGGTGCAGTAACAAATGGTCCCCGAAATCTCAGAGCCTTATAACAACAAACATTTCTTCTGTGTTCATGCCATACATCATCATGGGTCTGTTTCAGCTCAGCTCTAATACAGCATTCATTTTGGGACCTATGCTGAGAAAGTAGTCCTATACTTGACCCTGCTGGTCTTGTGCTCAGGGGAAAGAGAAGATGGCACCCATGTGATAGCTCAAGAGTATACATGTTACTTTTTCTCATATTTCAATGGCCAACAAGTCACATTGCCAAGCCTGAAGTCAATGAGTCAGGTTGTATAACCTTCCAGAGGGAGGGGCCTGCAAAGAGGGACAGCAAAGAATTCAAACACCAGTAACACCTGTAACACTATTAAAATCTGAGTAAGAGTTGGGATAAGAAATAGAGAGGAATTTCAAAGTGTGAGGAATCTATTTCATAATCAAAAAAGACAAAATTACTTTTACTAATTTTAATACCAATTTGAAAACCTTTTACTCTCTTTTTTTCCAGATTAATTGTGATGTAATTTACATATAATGTTGTGTAAGTTTAAGATGTTCAACGTAATGATTTGATATATGTATATATTGTGAAATGATGATCACAATAAGGTTAGTTAAAATATCGTTACCTCACAGTTATAATTTTTTGCATGCATGGTGTGAACTTATAAGATCTACTCTCTAAGCAGCTTTCAAATATATGGTATAATATTGTTAACTAGTCACCGTGCAGTATCTTACATCCCCAGAAATATTCATCTTAAAACTGGAAGTCTGCCCCCTTTGACCTCTTTTACGCATTTTCCCTACCCCACCATGCCTGGCAACCACCAATCTGATCTCTGTTTCTATGAGTTCGGCTTTGTTTGTTTGTTTTTTTTTTTATTTAGATTCCGCATATAAGGGAGACCATATGACATTTGTCTCTATCTGTCTGACTTATTTCACTTAACATAATGCTAATGATGTCGAAAATGGCAAGATTTCCTTCTTTCTCATGACTGTGTAATATTGCGTTGTGTGTGTGTCTGTGTGTCACATTTTTTTAAACCATTCATCCGTTGAAGGATACTCAGATTGTTTCCATGCTTCAGCTATCGTAAATAATACTGCAATTAGCATGGGGCACACATATCTCTTCCACATAGTGATTTCATTTTCTTTGGGTATATATCTAGAAGTGGGTTTGCTGGATTATATGGTAGTTACATTTTTAATTTTTAGGGAAATTCCATACTGTTTTCCATAGTGATTGCACCAATTTACATTTCTCGCAAACAGTGCTCAGGGGTTTTTCTCCATATTCTCACCAGCATTTGTTATCTTTTGACTTTTTGATAATAGCCGTTCTAATAGGTGTGAGGTGATATTTTATTATGATTTTGATTTGCATTTCCATGATGAGTAGTGGTGTTGAGCACTCTTTCATGAACCTGTTGGCCAGGTGAATATTTTCTGCGGAAAAATTTCTATTCAGTGCCTTTGCCTATTTTAAATCAGATTGTTTGTTTGTTTGTTTGCTTTTGCTTTTGGGTTGTATGAGTTCCTTATGTATTCTGGATATTAACTCCCTATCAGATATGTAATTTGCAAATATTTTCTCTCATTCTGTAGGTCGCCTTTTCATTTTGTTAATTGTTCCTTTTCTGTGCATCTTTTTAGTTTTATGCAGCCTCACTTGTTTATTTTTGCTTTCATTGCTGGGCTTTTGGTATTATATTCATAAAATATTGCTTATCAAGGATCTTTCCCATTGTGTTCTCTCATAGGAGTTTTATGGTTTCAGGTCTTACATATAAATCTTTATCCATTTTGAGTTAATTTTTGTTATGGTCTAAGATAATAGTCCAGTTTCATTCTTTTCCATGTGCTGATTAGTTTTACCAACACGATTTATTGAAGAGACTGTCTTTCCTTCATTGAGTATTCAAGACTCTATTGTCAAATATTAGATGATTGTATATGCATGAATTTATTTGTGAGCTCTCAATTGTTTCATTGGCCCATGTTTCTGTTTTATGCCAATGTCATACTGTTTTGACTACTGTGGCTTTGTAATATATTTTGAAATCAGGAAGTATGATGCCTCCAGCTTTGTTCTTCTTTCTCAAGATTTCTTTGGTCATTCAGAATCTTCTGTAATTTCATATGAATTTTAGGATGTTTTTTCGGTTTCTGTAAAAAGTGCCATTGGAATCTTGATAAGGGAGTACATTGCATCTATAGATGGTTTAGGGGCATATGGACATTTTAACAATATTCTTAATTTTACTCTGCCTTAAAGGCTCTGTAAAATTAGTTATTCGAGTGTCATAAATGGAACAATATGTATCCCATATGTTGATTATAGATGATTTATATTAAAAAGAGAAACATTATGGGCAGCTATTCATCTTTCTCGAGTATTTAAGGATGACATATAAATAAGCATGATTATAAACAAAAAAGAATAAAATCCAATCTGATATTAACTCAAATTATGCCTGAGGTTTCAATGTCTTTTATCTCTATTTACATGGTTCGTTTTAGAAGATGAGGATATCACAGAAAAAGAGTAACATATTCATGTTCTGAGACTTGTCAGAGAATTCCTGATTTGGTAAAATAAGAAGACATCTACAATTCCCAGAGAAGAAGTCAGACTGGTCTTAGTAGTTCTTAAAAATTCTTAATTTCCTGAGGATAGGAACAAATTTCCTCAGACTTTTCTTCAAATAGGGCCCATATCAAAGAACTAATAGACCTCCTTAAGAATCTAACATACAGCCATGGCCTAATTAGGCTTATTTGGGATTAGGGCTCTTCAAGATTTCTTTTATTTTTAAAACACTTCAGATTTGAAATGGCTTGTCAAAACTAGAAAGAAAGAACAAGGACATATCCCCATGCATGCAGATATTTAGAGAAAAGGAAATGTCTTTATTCGCCTCTTTCCTTTCCCTCCTTGCCAATTTCTTATTTTTCTTTTGAGCCTTATGCTACTTCTTTAAGCTACTCTTGTGATGGCTTTTTCTACTTTCTGTTTTGGGAGCTATTAATAGTGCATTTTCCTAAAAGCTCCAGTGTTTTAACTGGGGAAAAGAATTGTGTCGTTCTAATTCGAACATGCACCTACACTTGTTTTAAATGTATACACCTACAGCTTCTTCATGGGACACAGTGCAGCCAGGGTGTGTGGCCTAGAGAAGTGCCACATGGGTGTGCTGTGCGCTTTACAACATGATAATAACCCATTATGTTTGTTTGGGTAAGCCATCATTTGTAGAGAATTTACAGTATGTGCAGAGTTCATTCACCTTATTCTCTTATTTGATCTAATTTTGACACCATTTCTGTGAAACTAGGACTTTCAACACCATTTAATAACTGAACATGATTAAGTTACAAACCCAGCATTGGGGACATCCATGGTGACCTCCTCTTCCTTCTCCCTATCTCCTTTCTCCATTCACATGTATATCTCAGGAGTGCCCATGTTCTTACATGATAGCCTGAGATCCCCCACTGTCGGTCAGTCAGTCTGCCACAGACCAACCAAATTACTCTTCTTCATGGTCATAGTTTATTGCTCTAAAGATGAGTACATGACCTGAACTAGGTTAATCAGGGTCTATATTTAGGATTTTAAAAATTGGAACCGAGAATTCACCTCTTCGTTGGCACAAGATTATAGACCATTTGTCTCCATCATTTCATTGAAAATTGCTCTTGTCATGCTCACCAATGATACCCTTGTGGTCATATCCAGGACTCAATGCTTGAGCCTCATTTTTCTCCATCATTCAGCAGCATTTAGCATGGCTGATCACTTTCTTCTCTTCCATTTTATCCAGGTGGCTTCTGGGATGCCACTCTCTTTCTTCTTCACCTACATTGCTAGCTATTCCTTCTTAGCCTTCTTTGCAGGTTTGTTCTCAGCTCCCATCCTCTAAAGGCTAGAGAACTCCAGGGCTCAGTCTTCGGACCTCTTCTGTTCTCTGCTTTGAGCTATTTTGGTTTTTCTCATTTACCTCTATATCTAAAACTTTATATAATGTTGACTATGTTTAAAATATAATCAGTATATGACCACTTCTCAGCAACTCTACCACGTGGTATCTTACCTAGATTATTGAAATAGCCTCCTAAATAGTCTCCCTATCTCCACTTTGCCCTCCTATAGTTTAATCTCCACAAAGCAGCCAGAGTGGTTCTACTAAAACATAAATCAGATGCTGTCACTTCTCAGTTTAGTATTTTCTAATGACTTTCTATCCCAGAATAAAAGCCCAAATTCTTACAATTATCTTCAGTTGATAAAGTACGGGTATTGCTACCTTTCTGGTCTTATCTCTAAACACTCTCCCTTTCCCCATTTCTACTCCAGCAGACTGAACCCTTGTCCTTCAATATGTCAAGAATACGTTTCCCCCTCAAGAGTCTTTGTGTATGCTGTTTCACCAAATAGTCTTATTACTTTTCCCCTAACTTCTTCCTTTGTTCAAATATCACCAAATATTAGAAGACATTTTATGGCCACTTTAAAAAATAACAAACAATACCACTGCTACTTGATACTCCCTAACCCCTTTTGCTGGCTACTTTTCTCCATAGCAGTCACCACTACACGGTATGTTATTTGTTCTGTTTTTTTATTGTGTGACTTTCTCCACACCACGAGAACATGGGCTCCCTGAGGGCAGACATTGTCCTTGTTACAGCTGTATTCCTAGTGCCTAGAACAGCGCCTGCCTTGTAGTCAGGCTCAAAACAGCAGGTTGAGTGAATAAATTAATAGTCCAGAGCTATGGGAGGCTATATTTCCTAGCAAGTAGAGAAAGCCAGTCTGCAATAAAAGAGAACAAAGCTAACATGCCTGGAGGAGCAGCAACCAAGGTAGAAAGATGAGTCCCGGCTGGGCTTGAGTCACTGATTGTTCCTGGTGCTTAGGTGCGTTCCTGATCTCCTATAGCTTAGTGGTTCAGTTCTCCCAGAGTCTATGGATCTTTGTTTAAGTGGCCTTCAGTTGGGTTTTTGTATTTTCCAGGGTCCTAACAAGTACACCAAGGACATATACACAGAAAGATCTATAGTCAGGGCCAGAACCCAGGTCTTTGGTTTTTAAGGCAGCATCATACCAGGTGTTTCTGCAGTTCAGTGACCTTATGTGATGACAGGACCTGAAGATGCATGTGCCCAAATACACTTGAAACAAAGCTACAGAGTGTATCAAAGGTAAATTATGTCCTGTTACACTTGCTCAATATCTGCTTTCTTCCTACCAGAGGGTATAATCAATTTCCTTTATAAATATATATTTTCAGGGTCTGGAAAGGAACAAGCAACACATGATCTTTGAGTGCTCCACTTCATGATGATATTAAGGATAGAGTTTTAAAGAAAATTATTACATAAAGGACAGGGGCAATCCAACAATGTTAGGTTAGAGGGAATGTTAGGCGCAACTTTATTCAGCCAGAGAAATGATATGATTGACCCAAGGTAACTTGATTAGTGAGAGAACTAGAACTAGAACCCTAGCATCCCAAGTTCGTTTGACCCACAACCCAGGCTCTTTTTATTACACCAAATGCCTAATTCTTCCTTTCTTCCTTGCCCTTTCACTCCCATTCTTTTCTCTGAAGTTATATACAGCTATGTAAAGTCTATTAATAATCTCTCCATAAATAAATTGTGGACAATGCTATTTAGTTGTTTTCAATGAATGTAGTGACACATTTTAAATGAACTTAGGGTAACTGAAGACTATAAGACAGAAGGCAATCTCACACAAGCTGTGAATGCAATATAAATCAATCCAAAGTCAGCAATTTATAGGCTCATCCATGTGACAAAAAAGTAATGACTTTAGAATGTGCCACAAAGACAGGTTTAAGACTCATCATGAGTAGACTTTTTTTATGTTTCCAATTTTAGAATGAGAATAAGATTATTATCTCAGAGCTAAATTCTACTTGACTATTTGGGACTCTGGAAAAGGGTATAAATTACCTAGTGAAGAGGGAAAACACTAAATGCTTCTTAATTCTTGATAGTTTTGGAGAGGTGAACTGTATAAGAATAAAGAAAAGCTATAACAAAAATTAAGGAGAATAAAATAAAACTATATCTTCACATGTGTACATTTCTAGGTTATGTAAAGTGAAAATCTCTTCAGATTTGGAAGATCCATTTCAGGATGCCAGCAAGGAAATGTATCACCTCCAACTATATGTCCTTTTTTTTGAGTAGCCCACTCATATTGAAATCATAAGAGAGAAAACCTAATTGGCCAATTCTGGGATACATCATACTGACTGCAGGAGAGCAGAGTATATTCTTTGCAATAGGGAAAGGGTAGTTTCCCAAAATATAAATGGAGATATATTTATTAAAATAAGAGGAGATGCATGCTGGAAAGGGAGAAATAACAGTTGTCCACTACTGTCCCTTAGATTTGTTCCTTTGCCCCTTCCCCCATGTTTCCATATGCAAGAAGCAGCAGGGTATAGTGCAAAGGGACCTCGAGGTGGATTTTAAGACATGTTTGATCTTCAGCTCTCTATAATATTGGACAAGTCATATATAACCTTTTTGGGACTTAGTTTTCTCATCTGTAAAATTAGAGGGCTTTAACATGTTGCAAAGATTTCTTCTGGCTTCAGATGATAATTTATGGTGCAAACCTGTGCGCTGTCCATAGTTCTGACAATTTAAAGTGAAATCGTAATTGTACTTCAAAGGCTTTATTATGACAAATAACTCAAATTAGAGTTTATTCTCATTAAGCATCAAGATTCCAAAGGCAGTACCAGTTAGAGAAAGCTTAGCTACTTTGGAGCACAAACAGGATAGAAACAAACAATGAAAAATAACATAAAGGAGAGCCAGAGAAAGGAGGACCTGGACATGGAATGTGTTGGTCTCAGGTGCTAAACAGAAGACTGTACTCAGGAGGCTGATTGCTTTACACAGCCTCACATCAAAGAAGAGGAAAGTCACCTGAGAAGGTGTCCTTTATGAAGTCATCCATTGGAGAGAAAATTTAGCATCATTTCCAGCTGATCAGCAGTAACTAGAGTCAAAGACCAGTCTAGAAGCTGAGTAAGTTTCAGGAAAAGGGAAATTGGTGGTCACTTTTAAATGAGAATGAAGAGTTTAATTTCAGTTCAACATTAGCTGAGATTCTGTTTGGAACAACAGACATAAAATAAGTACTTGCAGTACAATGATATACATGGTATTTCAAGAGTATAGTGGATGAACACATTGGGCAGTGTTGTTGTATTGGGAGACTATTCAGAGACAATTTCCTGGTGGAAATAAAATTTGATCCATCTTAAAAGAAACATAAGAATTATGGAAGAGAGTTTCTTTGTAAGCCTAAGATACAACATGAACAAGGAGCAAGGGTAGCAGAGTGACAATCAGTGTGGATATTTGTGAGAATCAGTATGTGAGTTTATAGAATCACAAGCTGTTTAATGAAGCTGAGCCTAAGCACAAGGCAAGGGAAGGTAGAAAATGATCTGGAGAAGGAAGCAGAGCCCAGATCATGAAAGATATTTGATACCATGAAAAAGAATTTAGATATTTACCTATAGATCAGGGGTCACAAATTGATAAACCATGGGTTAATTTTGACACTCAGATATTTTGTTTGGCCTATACAGGATAACTTTAAAAATTGAAATATCATTTGTAAATTGGTATGTTTTATATATCAAAAAGTCTAAGTTTCTGATCTTTTTAGAAAAAATGAGATGATTTGGCAATACCGGGCCTACACACCAATATGGTGAAAATTACACGAATACAAATAATAGCTGTTCTCTCTGGAGCAAGTGCATTTCCAGTTACCCACAGTCCCAAGTTCTCTCCACTGATTCCTCAACTGGCATCCACCTTCTCTCTCTTTTTATCTGCATGATTCTTGTAGTAAAGAGAGCACCTGAGGAGGATTCAGATACCTGTACATTAAAAGTTTGAGTTGACTGCAACATGCTTTATGTACGTGAGTAGGTAATTTTGTTTCTCTTGTCCTTAGTCTTTTCATCTCTTAATTTCAGACTAGTTATTTCCAAGATCTTGAGGTCCAAATTCTGAGAAACAGATCTCTTGTCCTTTCTCCCACACCATGCTGTATTGTAATACTATGTTGAATTTTCTTCTTTCTAGTATTTTCCAGAGTAGTGCATAATGATTAAAATAATGAAATGCAACAACTATCATGTAGGAGATAAAATGTATGAGACACAGCTCCAAGGCAATAAACAATAAATAGCCGTATATATATTTAAATTTGCATGCTTCTTGTAGGATGTTCTGGCCTCTAGGGGGGAGTTGCTAAATCTGAGCTCATAAGAAGGTTTTCACTCAATTCTTTACAGAGAGCTAATGCAAGCATAAAATCTTTGAGGCAATTTTGTAATCAAGTCTGAAGACAATTTTTCATCCTTAGATGCAGTAAATCCTGAGCTAGAGTGACAGGATATGTCTGCAGGGAATGCAGATGTCACTGGTTTTATTTATGTCAGGGGTTTTGGCTCTTATGTGTTCATCTGAGGGGAGAGAAAGCCAGATTTCTAACGATAGAATGTCTTGCTTTTTTCATGGTAACTGACAAGGTAATTGGAACATCAGACTTGTGAAGTCATGTCCAGCAACAGTATGTTTTCTTCATACAGGTGAATTTGAAGTTACTGGAAAGAAGAGGCTGCTATACAATGGAATTAGGCTTAATGATTCACGTATGGCAAACAGACTAGAGCCAAGAGCTCATTATTCCTGTTCATTCCAGAAAAGTGTGTTAACTGGAAGATAATTAAGATAGTGTTACTAACCTAGACAGAAAGGAAAGAGGAAAGCTTAGATGTGATTATATATCACCTCTGATGGAGGAACAGAAGGGCATTGCTTGGGTATCTTAATAGTGTATGTGAAGCATAGTAATTATTATGCTCTTGTGAATCAACATAAGTGTTATATATTATTTTGAAGAAGAGTCTTTGTATGTTTGAAGTGCTGATTAGTAGATGGGTATCCTGAGCGGAGTGAAAAAAACAAAACAAAACAAAACAAAAAAACAAAAAAACCCCAAGATTGCATTTCAAACAATCAGCTCCCATCTCTTTCTTCTGGTCATCATTCCAATGATCAACCACCAAAAAGGGATTTCTCTTCTTTCTACTGTTGTCCTATCCTTAATCCTTTCTAGGGCTCCTCCTATTTGGTGAATCACCAGCACCTCACACAGCTTTAGGGAGTCAAGTCTCCTTGTCTCTATGTGGAGAAGCTTGAGCTAGAACCTCTCTAGAGCCAGACAACAGGGACACAGACCGCAGAACTATAGAGTGTGGACCTGAGATGGGTTAACATAATTCAGGTTTCTTTGAACCTACTTTTTGAAACCAGGCTGGCTAAACTATTTTTTTTTTTTTTTTTGTACTTAGGAAAAGAGAACCTTTCTGATGAACTTCCAGGGAAATCCAGAGTTAGGTCAAATCTGCTTTCCTTACAATCACTTGATATATAAGCTTCTTATTCCTTTTGCTGGCTCCCCACTTACTTCTTGAATTGGACTCTAGAAACATGTTTAACAAGTGGTTTCTAATAGCAGTCTCTTGGTTCCATTAATCTTATCTTTCTCTCCTTTTTAACCCTGGTTATTTTCTTCTCTGTTATTGCTCCTATTTTAGTCTCTTTGATTGGGTAACACTTATTTCCTTTGATTTTTCTCTCTCTCCTAAAGAACACTGCATCTCAATTTTTTATTTTCCTGATAGTCAACTTCTAACTCATCATGAATGAGCATTTCCTTTTATGGGAGAGAAGAGGCTTCTACTCAAATTGGAAAAGTAAATTCATATTTTGTGCCACCCCTCACTTCAAAATGCAGATACGACTGGTAAAATATGAAAAAATAGGTTGAATTCTCTGCAATTGCAGTTCTCAGAAGTTAAAATTGTTCAGTTTTAGAAATTTTGTATTGTTCACCCTAAAATAATAATGGGCTAAAAACATAAGATAAATATCCCTGTATATCAGAATTGAACAAACGATGTAAGTGGTGAGTAGGGCTGGAGATACAGGCTTGCTGGACTGGATCTGGAAGCATGCAGTAACAGTAATGAGCTTCACTCAGGTAACAGAGACTGGAAAATGTTCCATAGGAGTTGGAGAATTGAGTATAAGATTGTTACTGGAAGCCAGGTACTGGAATGAAGCTCAATGTGTCATAAAAGATTAATGGGGAAAAACCTGCTGCCAGCTAATGCTTGGAGCCTGTGCATCCTGGCACCTGCGTGATTTGAGAGGAAGGAGGACACAGGCTCAATGATTTGACCAGCAACTGAACCAAATTGCCTTCTGTCTCGGTGACTTGATTGGCAATATCCCATTGTCACCCCAGGGCATCTCTAAGCTGTCTTTATGAGGTTGTGTTCTGGATTATGGTCTGAGGCAGCAGGTGGAGGCAACGCCTATTGAAAACTCCTAGAAAGAGAGGGACAGCAAAGAGGAGAAAGAAAAATGAAAACAAAATTTTTGAAATTTAAAGTAAGTTTGCAAATTAATAACCATAAAATCACAAAGGAATCTAATGGTAAGAAAGACATAAATCTGCTGTAGATGAGACCAATTCATTAATTCATTTAATTTTATTAATTTATCTGACAAGACTTTGAACTACATATGTTTAAAATATTTAAAGAGAAAATGGAAAATAAATTATGGAACAAAAGTGACAGAAATGAACTCTGAAGTGAAAAAGGATAACTTATAAATCCTGGAAAACAGAAAAAAGTAGTCTCTGAAATACAAAATTTCATACTTGTATAGAGATCAATGAATTGGAAGGTAGGTACTGAAGAATTCACTCAAAATGTAGTACAGAGAGACAAAGGGATAAAAATGTTAAAGCATGTTCAAGAGACAATAGATTGAGGTTGAGAAAGACCAATATTGACCATTATGTACATTATGATTCCACATGACCTCATGTATATAATTCTTAAAAGCAGGCCAGATAATACTATATCTAATGAAAATCTACATATGTTATAGCATTGTACAAAACATACAAGGAAATGATAAACACCCAATTTAGGTAGTTTGTTGCTTCTAAAGCAGGACTAGAATGAGGGTAAAACTTTACACTGCCACCACCTTAGCATCTCTCTGGCTCATTCCACCTCCCTCACATCAGCATTGGTCTCCTTGCCCTCTTGTTGTTGATTACGGGGTGTGAAGACATCTTTGGGACTGAACAAGGATAGCCTATTTATTACTTGGCCTTTCATTGCTTCTCATTAATATAATCTTCATCACTAAAACAAACATTTTAGCTATATCTATAACATTTTAATTCAAACATTATATACCTAAAGAAAATATGATTAAGATGTATTAGGATGGTATGATGGTAATCCAAGCATTCATCATTTTAGTCTCATTATCATAGTTCATTGTAGGATGGGACTGTTTCATTTGAAAATAAATTTATGAAGTGAAAAAAAAAAATAAGCCATGTAGTTAGTTTCAGTGTTTGGGCCACTGGGGTCAGATTGCTTGGGGTTTCTTCCTAACTCCTCAGCTACTAGGTGAGAGTTTGGGCAAGTTGCCAAAGCGCTCTCTTCAGTTTTCTTATCTGTAAAATAGGTGTCCTCAGGGTGCCTACTTCATGGAGGTCCTTGAGGATTAAATGAAAGCAAAATTTTATACAGACACACAAGCTAAAAAATAGAGATACATAAAAAAAATAAAACAACCCATCCAAATCATATTAATATCTTGATGGATAAACCTGCAGTCTTCTTTTCTTTATGGATGTACATATAAATGCAACCCTAATAAATGCAAGCCCATAATGCAGTTTTGGGTCCAGCAAACGAAATTAATTTTTAAAGGACTCAAATTCTTTATCTGCCACTTCTGCAAAACTATTAAGGGTTCAAATACATTTCTACAGTAGGTTTTCACAACTTTTTTCCTCTTCTATCCCATTTTCTCCTACCCTGATGATGTTCTCACATTTCCTAGAAAACTCTTTCTCTTTGCTAGCTCAAGAGACCTTTTCTCCATATTTCAGCACTTTATTATGTATATTTAGTTGCCCTTTAGATGTAAATCCTCCTTTTTCTCCCTCTTTAGTTCCATTTCCATTATTCTGATTATACATGACAAAACTTAAAGAATTTGAAAAAAACAACTCTTTTGAAGGTAAGGTGTCATTGGTGGATATGGGATAGGTAGCTTGAGAGTCATGGCAGTAGCAGTATTAGGAATCTCGTCAAGCAAAGACTGAATTCACTTTGGTGGTGGAGGGAAGAAGAACATGAATATTATGATGTTATAACTTTTATCATATTCTCGATTAACAAGAGATCACATGGTTTATCTTAACTTTTAACAATATTTTATGAATATTTCTCTTGTATTTAATATTTTTTTACAAAACCATTTTTCTTATGTAATATCTCATAGATTAAATATTTCTATAGGGTGTCTCCAATTTGTTACTACTATGAAGAAAGCTTTGATGATTCTCCTCATAGCTTTATCTATACCTAAATTCTTAGAAGAGGCATTGTTGGCTTCATGGATATACCAAATGTCTAAGGCTTTTTCTATATAGACAGTCCCCAATTTATGATGGTTCAACTTAGGAGTTTTTGACTTTACAATGTGATAGCAATATGCTTAATAAATTACATGAGACATTCAATACTTACTATAAAATAAACTTTTTGTTAGATGATTTTGCCCAACTGTAGGCTAAAGAAGTATTCCCGGCATGTTTAAGGTAGGCTAGTCTAAGCTATGATGCTCGATAGGCAAGGTGTATTAACTACACTTTTGACTTACAATATACTTAACTTACAATGGATTTATTGGGACATAACCGCATTGTAAGTCAAGGAACATCTGTAGTGAAAAAATGCAGCACTAGTATTGTAAGTCACAAATGAGCTTTCTTCAAGTATTCACATTCGCACCAAATATCCTTAAAATAACTACAATCTACAGAAAATTTGGGGGAGATTTTTGTTACAGGCTCTGGCCTCAGCTTTTTTTCCAAGATTTAAATACAATAGCCTCTTCAGTGGTGTGTCAAATCTGTCATTAAATGCTAGGCACATCCAGGATCATATAAAATTAATATCAAAGGACCTTTGAAAGAAGATTCCCTTAGAGAGTCTTTTGACAAGGGTCAAGAGACCCAGAGATGGCAAAGGGAGATTAGTCTGGCAGTCTGAGGCACACTTTCCACTCTCAAGTGAAGAAATGAGAGGCTGCTCAGCTCATGGAAACTCTGCTGTTTGATTTGTCATTCTTGGATTTTACCCAGCCTCCCTTGTGCCTGTCTCCTATCATTGAGTTTCATAATCTCATTCAGTTTGCACTATCAGTTGTAATCCTGGGCACCTAATAGGGAGTGGGAAACTGAAAGGGTTGGGGAAAGGAGAAGAGGAAAGAAGCAAGAAAAGAGAGTGTCTGACAGGCCAAGCATACCATCATTGAAAGGAGGAAACTCCAGAAATTCTTTAGGTTAGTCACATTTAGACCCTGTCAACCAGCTCCAAGAAGTTTATCTCCACAAAGTATTTCAGAGAATTGTCTGTGAGAGATAGAACTTTAAATTTCAGCCGTATAATGATTGTGAGCAACCCAAATTCTTATATAACTTTGAGTCCAAATCATACAATTTGGTACTTGCTGGCTTTGCTCTGATTCATTTCTTGAATACAAATCTTGATTTTCCAGTGAGATTAGAATATATTTGTGGCTGGGACTGCATCTCCTTTGGCATTTCTTTCTAGTGCAGGGCTCACAGTGGGTACAGAGTTGTATTTAGCATCCCATTTGCTAAAATTATGCATTAGGATGAAAAACCCTCATTGTCAAGATTTTTAATTTTAACTTAATGGAATGAGAAAAGCTAGCTTGTCTTCTGAGGAGCCAGAGATAGAGTTGGAATAAAACCTCAAGCACATTGGAGATCTGTAAGGAAGAAGGATTGACTGGCTTACCTCTGGGTAGTGGACAATACAGGGCTTCCAAAGAAGATTACTTTTCATTGATCCATCCATCTCCTTAGCAAATATTTGTTAAGTATGCACAATGCACCGTAATCAAATGCTTTTGGTATTTTTTGGTCTGTCTACTTGAGATGTTGGTCTCCCATTCTTTCTAAAGCTTCTCTCTTTTTTTAACGTCTCAGCTCATATATTAGCTCTTTGGAAAAGTTTTATATGACCCCATTCACATTTAAGATGCCTCTTCTCTTATGTATCACTTTGATGTGGACATACCCTCATAAAATAAATTATAATATTGTAGTATAAACACTTGTTTCAGGTGGACTGTCTCTACTACCTCTGGCACCAGTGCAGTGTCTGGCACACAGCGGATACTCACAAATATTTATGGAATAAATGAGTGAATAAAATTACTATTAATGTTGAATGTCAGAATGAGGCACTGTCTTGGGGTCCTCCCAAGTTTGAGTCTTCTATTCAAGTGCAATTTAGGTAGACCTTATTTGAATATCAGAAGAGATTTCTCCAGCAGCAGGTGGAAGAAGGGATTCCTGCGCAGAAGGTAGTTAAAGTCAGTGTCAGAACACAGATGGGTTCTGACAAGCCCAACAGGTTTGCATCAATTAGGATAAGTAGTTTTTTTTTTTTAGGGATCTAGAATGAAGGCCTGGCTAAACATGCTTTTGACTTCATGGTTCCACCTTTATGCAATTTTTTTCCTCACTATCCAAATGAGTTGGCAAAAAATTGAGTCTATATTTTATAATGCCATTCCCTACCAGGAATTTCAATAGTTGGCTCTAAATCTATGTATACATTAACTGAGGAACCTTTCTCAGGAAAGCTTATTTCTAATTAAGACAATGATAATTAGAGCAACATTTATATAGCTTTATAGCTGAATAATTTTCTGAGCATGTTGGTCAGGTAAAACAATTCTCTTTCGCAGATATTTACAGGTTATAAACACCCAAGAAACAAAGCTTCTGTAGAATAATCTGGGATTCTAACTCTCATTGCTTATACTGTGTTAGAAAAACCTTGTTGTATTTTGCACCACAAATTTACAAACAGATTTTTGGAACACAAGACTTTTGTGTATACTTCTCAACAATTTTCAGTGGTTCTCTCTTGCCACTGGTGTTTGAAGCATTCTTACCTTTCCAAACATGTGTCCCACAATTCCTCTGCATAACCCTGTGTTGTTATAGCCAAACTGAACGACACATGCTTACTAAACCTACAGTGCTTCCAGCTGCCACACGTGCTCAAGCTGTTTCCCTACTTCTGTTTGTTAAAATCTTAGCTTACCTCTGGAAGTCAACTGTAACATTTTCTGATCTCCTTCAATTAAGTATGCCCACTTCTTCCTGTAAATACCAAAGGTACTTAATTTTGTATTTTTAAAAAAGGTGACAGTGCCATTTATTGCAGAACTCCTGTATACTGACCTTTGCATTAACCATTTTACAAACCTTGTTTAATATAATCCTCAAGACAGTTATATGGAGATAGGTAATAATTTTGCATGTGCCTCTTCCATGGCACTCACTCTTCTTCCATCTATGCACTGTTTGAATGCAGAGAGGAAGCAAGGTCCTAGAAAAGGGGTTGGCAAACTGCCTGTTTTTGTAAATAAAGTTTTATTGGAACACAGCCTTGCCCTTTCATTTACATGTTGTCTATAGCTGCTTTTGAGCCATAGTGATAGAGTTGAATAGTTGTAGCAGAGTTCATATGGCCCACAAAACCTAAAATATTTACTATATGACCCTTTACAGAAAAAGTTTGCCAACGCCAGGCTGAGAGGATGGTGAAACTACGTGATGGAAGGATCCTGAGTCCCTGATTAATTTTTTTTGGAGCAGAACTCTTTGTTCCCCCTCCCCATCAATCTACACTCAACTGTGATGGAAGTAAGAAATACATTTTTATTTTGTTAATACATCAAAACTGCTTGGTTACTTGTTCCAGGAGTTAGCCTAGCCTCACTAATACAAGAGTAAACATGTTAATGATCCAGGACAGCAATCAAATGATTCCTTTTTCCCTGATCCAGGAATATGTAAAGGTTGTTGTTGAGTTCCCCTATTGGCTTCTGATGCCTTTTAAAAATTACAGATGAGTATAAGAGAAATTCTAGGACCTCAAATCAGGAGTATGCTCCACAAAGTAACTTTGATGAAGGCCATGGCAACTGAGTTGCTAGTGATTTAATTGAGTAAGTAAACACCATAGGAAAAAAGGTCCCAATAATTTCTGAGTCATGTACTTAGTTGGTGTTCAGGGAAGGAATGTCAAATTGAGAAAATTTGTGAAGCTCTTCCACATGCCTGGCACCACAACTGAGAAGCAGATGTTTATTTGCTCAGAGCTTCTCTCTTGGGAGAGCAGTTTGTGACATCCTTTCTATTCATTCAATGAAAACTGCTAGGAAAAGGAACCCAGAAGGAGATAAAGATGAACTTTCCCATGATTGTGGCAAATTGAAAGTGACTACAAGGTCCTAATGGGAATTTGAATTACCAGCCATTATCAGCTTATCTTTGGGCTGTGTTTTCTTTGGAAGAACAGCCTTGTCAGTAACCCATACATTCTCTGACAAAGGCCTTTTGGGTTCCTTGTACATTGCTTTCCTCAGGGATCAGGGAATGAAGATGTTTATCCTCTTGCAGTTGTTTCTTTGCTTTAACAGAACATAGTGATCTTGGAAAAAATAAAGACAGTTATAAAGTAATGGATCCTAATTTCTCAGCTTCATGGAACCATCGAACTTCACATTGGATAACTATTGCTAAGATTATTTATGAGGGCCCTACCTAAATATTTTCTATGCAATGTACAGGCATGGGTCTGCACTGAAAACAGTGCATCTTTCCTACTGCTCTCAAGTTCATCTAGACTAGAGATTGCAAATTGGTATCAGCAGCCCACATTCTTCCTGAAGACATGTTCTATTTGATCTGCACAGGGTTTTAAAATCAGATCATACAAAGTTCAGGTTTGAGCTTCTCTTAAAAATTAGGACAACCTAAAGGTACTTGGCCCACACTCCCAGATACCAACAATAATTTAAAGCAAAAAGTAGGTGGCATGCTCCTTCCAAATGGATGTCATTCTCAACACTCCCTCTTAGCTCTGACCTACCTCAGTCCTTCCATTATCTGCCTGGCTTTTGTAGGTGTTGATTTTCTGGCTCTCACTCCAGGGCTTATTGCTGCCTTCTCTGCTTATCCCCCCCCAAATTTTTTAATAGAGGACTAGATTTGGAGTCAGACAATCTGGATAGGCAATTTAGATCTACCATTTTGTGACCCCAGCCAAGTCATTTGATATCTATAGTTGCCTTGTTCATAAAATGGTCTAAAGCAAAAGATGGGCTGTTCTAAAGATTCACCAAGGTAATGCATGAAAAACAGGCCTTAGTTCAGGTCCTCACATTCTGCAGGACCATTACATCAGTCTCCACCTTAGTCGCCCTGCATCCAGTCTCTTCACTGCTCCATTCTATAGTTTTTAATGTTACATTTAATCAAAAACATTTTAGCATCTACTCTGTTCCTGGCCTTGGGCTATGGATCATTGGTCAGTGAGAACAGATTCAGACCCTATCATCATGAAACTTACAGTTATAATGTGGGAGGCAGATAGAAATCAAATAATCACATAAATAAATGTAAAATTGTCGTTGGGACAACTGCTATGGAGGAGGCGACCTTCACATGAAGAGAACATGAGGAGGGGCCCTTGATGAGGCCGGGAAGGTCAGGCAAGGCTCTTGAGCTGAAGGATAGGAGGTATACAATTGAAGAGGGGTTAGAAGAATGTTCTAAGCAGTGGAAACAGCATGCATGATAAGCTTTGCAGGAAAAATAAACATGGAGAGGATGAGGCACTAGAAGAAATCCAATGGGTCAGGTGCTGAGGAAATAAAGAAGAGTGAGGGATATGTGGCTGGAGAGGAAGGTAGGGATCAAATGGCATTGTAGGCTGTGCTTAGAGCTTTATCTTTGTCTTAAGAGCAGTGGGAAAGCCATGGAAGGTTTAAGCCGGGGGCAGATGCATCATATCAATTTTGCTTTATGAAAAGTTAACTTTCTCTCTAGTATGGAAATCAGATGGAAGAAATTTAAGGTTGAATCCTATGAAGTTGCCACTTACGTATTTTTTTTTTTTTTTACATGATGGCAATTTTACCATCCAATAGATGCAGGGTAAGCACCATTTGGAGACTGGTGAAAGATGACAGTAGTTTGGATGAGGATGGGCTATTGGAAATGGAGAGAAATGGAAAAAGTTGATAGATATTTAGAAGAAAAAAACCGATGAGCCTTAGTAATAGATTGGTGTGGGTGTCAAGGACCATACCTTAATGGGACGTGGTGTCATTCTTAAGAGGGTGCATTGGCATATGACCAAGTTTGGTAATCAGGGACGATTCCACGTTGAGTTCAAAGTGCCTTTGCAACAACCAAAAGGAGATGGCCTTTGAAAGTGTCTCTACAGAAATATCTTGTTCGGCTTTAGCTGAATTTCTGGGGGGTGGGGGTTGATTGACCCTAGACTAAGTTGACTTACCAGCGAGAGGTTCTACATTATGAATATATAAGTTACAGCCCCAAAGCTGTGTGTGGTATAGGCTCAGAGTTTTGATTTTCACAGGTGACATTTTTTACCCCACCCCCCACCCCAAAACCCCAGGCAGATGTTATGTTTATTCAGGGAGTTCAGTTTCATTTTTTCCCACCTTAAGGCATGAACTCACATTTTGTTGTTGTTGTTGTTTTCTGCAGGCTTTAGAAACCTAGCTGCCTTGCTGTAGGGGGTCCATGTGACTCCATCTGAAACTCCTATGGCCTCTTCCTGGCATCAACTCATATTTATTACTCTGACTTGATTTCATGCCATTCTTGAGGAACCTGAGGATCCCTTCTTTTTTCTCATCAAACTTGGTTATATGGAAAATATTTTTGTTACCTTATACCTAGCATTTCTTTGTGGCAAGGGGTCTATTAGGGTCAGCTCAATGGGCTGGGTGGTTAGAAATGATATTCTGTCATTTGACATAAGTGTACACCTCTTGTCATAGAGAGGAAAATCCTGCAGATCAGTTGCCAGTTGGCATTGGGCTTGAGCTCATGTAATATAAAAATGTATGTATGATCTGGATGCTAAGCTTGAATTACAGTGCCAAGAGGGCAGCTAGTTTGCAGGAGTCCAAGAAAGACATCTGTGATCCCCACCTCTTACCACAGTGTCTGGCACACATTTATTGCTAAATGAATGTATAATTGAATGGGAATTGGAAAAAATAGTGAAGAAAATGGAAATTCTTGGCATATCCTTCATGGTGAAATAAAAATCCTGGGATTAGGATACAGAGTTGCAATCAGGATGTTTTTTCAAGACTTAAAATGATTTGTAGTAGAGCATGCACCTTACTGTTTCATGACCTGTCATCTATTCAGAAAATATAGATGACAACAGTACTATCTGAAGATCTTAGGTAAAATTTTTATGGATAATTTATTTGCATTCATCTATTGTATACTGATTATTAACTATGTGCAAAGCATTTCTTCTAGGTTCTATGGGGTGTAAATTGATGACTAAAACCCAGATCCTGTCCTCAAGTACTTAATAGCTTACTGGTAGGAATGGGGGGAAAAGTATCCAATTAACTAAAATGAAAATAACTACTACTTATAAGTTTTCAATGGTAATCAGGCACTGCACTAAGAATTTTATGCAGAGGAGCTCATTTAACCCTATGTAGTGGAAACTGTTATTGTGTCCATTTTATCAGTGAGGGAACTGATGCACAGAAAGGTTATGAAATGTACACAAGGTCATACAGCAAGAAAGAGAGCAAGGATTGAAACCCAATCATTCTGATTCCAGATCCCAGGAATTCAAATATTCTGATGTATGGAGGAACAAATCATCCATTATG